>JAZDUA010000073.1:3085000-3690000 GCA_038098605.1 Gryllus longicercus | reverse complement strand
AATTTCTATCACTTAAAAAGTACAATTCGAAAGTCTTAACTCAACAATAATTTCAAAATCATTTTTATAGGTTTCGTTAAAACAATAAAATTTGCAAATCATTCACTTAGGGTGCAGGAATCAATATAACACATTACGACATGGAAATACTTTCGAAAGCGTGTGGAATCACGCAGGGGTAGAGCAGCTGCGGTCCGTGCTAAGCCCACGTTGGAACGCAAATCTCCCTCCGCCACGTCCGAAGCAGGCGGGGGAGGCTCGTGTCCACAGAGCGGCCCTCCCGCGCGAAAATTGCCCGAGGGCGCTGAAATGACGATCGCCCGGCGACTCATCACGCGCGCAAACACCCGCGCCGCACTCCGCCCCCCGCCCCCCTCTGTACAGACCGCGCTCGGAACCCTGCCGTGGTATTTCAGCGCATTTGCCACTCCGGCGCAAATATTTTCTGTTTTTCTGTACGATCCTCCATCAACACACGCCATCGCTGCATTTTTCTTCTTTCTACTTGCTGCATTTTGTGGTACACTTACAGTGTTATCCAACATAATGTTTACCCTTCAGCAACACCATCTTTATATTCGATGAGATTTTTCCATTTTGTTCAACACTTGTAGATTCCATAAAGTTGTATTGCCGCTTCTGTTTTTCTCTAACATACATTTGACGTTTCAATATCTGACTTCAAGTTTATTCTTTTTCAAGCTTTAGTTTCCTGTTGGTGAGTAGTTTTATTACAAGTAACTTTTTCGAATGTCGTAGATATTCCATTTCATGATGCAAGGTATTCTTTTGCTAACTCTTCCCCTTCTACAATAAATTTTCTACGTGGTCCGTTGTTTTCTCCTGGTTCCTTCGATTTCGTTTTAGACGTCCACGTCCACTGCAGTGGTGCGCCGGCACGCGGAGGGCCCCGGGAGCGGGACGCGAGATTAAGGATGCAGGGAAACCAAATACCAGGGCTGCGGGTGGCCGGCGCAGGCGCACATACCCCCGCGCCGCAGGCACACAGGGCGGCGGAGGGAGGGCAGGGAGAGACGGGAGAGGAAGAGGACAAGAAGAAGGAGAAGAATGCAATGCAGGCGGCGGAGGCGGAAACAAAAGTGGACCTTGAGGAAAAAGCGTTGAAATCTGAGGAGTAGGGAGAGACAGATATGTGGGATACGGCGGAAGAGGCGAAAGCGGGGACGAAGGTGGAGATAGCGGCAGAGGCCAAAAAAGTGGTGGTCAAGGAGACAGGTGAAGAAGGCAAAATCGTGTCAAGCGAAGGGAGAGAAAAATATAAAGAAAAATAGAAGACGAAGGAGGCGGCTGAGACGGAAGCGGGAACGAAACAGGAGAGCGAAGCTTAGGAGCCCGAGTTGTAAGGGAAGACGGATTGGTAGGAGAATGTGAATGGGAAAAGGACTGGGTGAGAGGGGTGAAGGCAAAGGCGGATGAAACGGAGGAGGTGAAGAAGGAGGTGGAGGGGAATACGGAAGTGGAAGTGAGAGGGGAAGTGCAAACGGAGACGTACAGGAGAACGAAGAGGAAGAGGGAAGCTGGAACAGGAAGAGATGGGGGAAGAGATGTGTATGGAAGAGATGGGGAGGAAAAGGAGGTAGAGCTGGACAGAATAAGGAGAGGGACGAAGAGATAGATGTGGAGGAAATGGAGAAGGAAAAGAGAATAGGAATGGAGGAGAATGAGGAGGTGGGTGAAGAGATTTATGTGAAGGCAAAGGAAAAGAAGGTGAATTGAGGAGGAGGAGAAGGGAGTACTGGCGAAGGCAGGTAGGAGGCCTGAGCGGCGGCAGCGGTGGCGGTGAGGGTTCAGTGGCACGGCGCGCGCCCGGGGCCAGGCAAAATATTGACAGACGGCGGGAGAAGCGCGCGCCCCGCCCCTCCGCCCCTGGCCCGGCTCCGGCCCTCGAGTCCCACCGCGAAAAGATCTCCCGGCAGACGACGCCTCGCGCCCGGCGCCCTTCCCTGCCCCCGCGGGCGCGAACGCCCCGTGACAAATCGCATTAGCCCTTTGGGGGGCGGAGCCGGGGCCCGGGCCGAGAACGAGGGCGGGGCCGGGGCCGGGGATGGGACCGGAGCCGGGTGCGGGGGCGGGGCCGGGGGCGGGATTGGGGTGGGGCGGGGCGGGACGGAAGGGTACGGCACGTGGGAGGGCGGAGTGGGGGGGACGGGGCGGGGCTGGGGCCGGTGGCGGGGTGGGGGCGGGGCGGGGCTGGGGCCGGTGGCGGGGGCGGGGGCGGGGGCAGAGCGATGGGGCGGAGCGGCGGGGGCGGAGCGGCGCGCGTGCCGGCAGCACGTGGATGCCGTGCGGTGCTTTTCCTAAAGCCCCCCTTGCGGCGCATTTAACGGCGCCCCGCAACTCGCATTTTCGCTAATTTGAGAAATGAGGTTACACGCTCCCGTTAAAAAATATGAATACTTCATCTTCACTTCATGCAACAAGGACGATTTTTTTCACAACGCTTTACTCTGCTTTTCAGCGTGAGATTGAAATCAGAACTTTCATCCTCATAAAAAAGGAATTACCCTTGAAAATTACCAAATAGTTATTGTTTTATAACTGGTGGAGGTATTGGTGACTGGTAAAATGATATATTATTAAAGCAGTGTGGATTTTTATAATATAGATGAGGTTTTTCTAACTGGTAGGCCGCAGATGGCATGTGGTTGGCCGCAAAAGGTTCTTCGACAGACGTGGAAGTGCCTCGCATTAACGTCGGACGAGAACATAAGCTTAGCGCACGCACCCTGTCGTGGTCAACACCCCCGAATGTACAAAGAGGCTAAGCTTATATTTAATAATGGTCTTGGTCGAGTAAATTCAGAAATTCAAAATCATCCCAATGTGTTTCCCTGCATTAGGCACGTTAACCTGACATAACGAATGGTGTCGTGCCTGATATCACGCATGGTTCCATGCCGCCCCCTCCTTTAAGAGCAGCTGCGCAAACTGCGGCGAATAACTAGACGGGTGGGTTAGGTGTGCATCACCCAAGTAAGTAAGTATGGTCCGCAACCTAATTGAAGTTTCTGATGTGGCCCTTGAGGCCTTGCAGGTTGAACACCTCTGAAATAGATTCTTCTTTCCTCTGCACATAAGAAAAGAATTTTAATGAAGATATTCTGCGACCACGCATCATTATCGGTAGGTACACGAGATCCCACAATAATTCATGGTGTGAAACGTCTCACGAAATAAATTTGATTCATATGCAATGTTATAAAATTTTCCTTTTAACAATTAATAAGAATCAACAAAGAATTGTGTTGGAACTAAAAATAGTAAATAAAATTACCTTATAGAAAATGATATAACGATATATAATGAATGATAGCCAATTTCTTGAATTTTTATAATCAAAATTAAAAAGTTTAATAGAATATTAAATTAATAAGAATACATTACATTTAAATGCACTATAAAAATCCAAATTCTTCATTCATCTTTCAATTTATTAAATAAAGTTACTCAATAAAATCGCTTAATTAAAGCAGTCTCCTCAAAATTGCTGTTTCGGCATACTTGTACTAGAGTACATTTACAATGTTCGAATATAGAAGTATAGGATAGGGAATACTTTTAACCGCAATATTAAATCACTATATTTTTTTGTATATACCACAAATTAATTACACAGGAAAGAGATGTGAGCAGTTTATTGACTTAAACTCGTACAACACTTAATGAAACATGCGTGTACTAAAGTTTTGGCAAAATTGTAAATTGAACTCCCTCTAAACCACTTTCTTTTGAAATGTAGATATGTCAATTTACAAGTTAGGACAATATTTATGAAAGATGTCTGTAAATATTACACGTAGTAATTAAAGTAGATTTTATATTTCTTATTTTATGGGATCTACACACAAAATAAATAAAGTACACTTAATGCGATCTCATGAACGTAGTACCTCAAAGCCTTTTATCTCGAGATTAATGTAATTTGAACTCCTCTCTTATCGCTGTGGAAACGTAATATTTCCTTATCGTAGTGGAAAAGAAGCTCCAGCAATGTGAGAAAATCCCCCTCAACTGCGGTCGCCCGGAGCTAAATCCTTCTCCAACGCACTACTTCCCACTATCACAGCCCTGAAGCGCCCCCTCCATGCTGCAGAGTACTTCTCGCCACCCCCGCCCCCACCCACCCTCACCTCCGCCGCCGGCGACGTCGCTGCCGTCTCCTCTTCTTCTTCCTCCTCCTCCCCCTTCTGCGGTCGGCATTAAACCCATCCATCATAAAACCTAATACCTCTCTCGGGAGAGTCGAAGAGTAAAGTGGCTTTGATAGCGCGTCTTAAGTCCCACGTAAGCTTCAGAAGCGGCCTTTCCCCGGCCGCCGCGCCGGCTTTTAAAGCTAAACATTCCATACACATCGCAAACGGTCGGGGCCGAGTGCAATTTTATGTCTCTGCCGGAAAAGAGAGCGAACCAACCTGCAGAAAATAAGAAAGAGTGTTATTAACTTTCATCATCCGCGAGCCTGTGTAATGGATTATAAAGGTAATATTTTTATCCCGAAAAAAATCTTTCTCGGTTTTCGTTGGGAATTCGTGACACGGAGCCTTTTCAAATATGGATCGCGAGAGAAAAGGTATTTATAAGGATAAAATAGTCTATTCCTGGGCGGTCTGCGGCTGCGGTTTGGACGGAATCCGAAATGGGGCGAAGAGATGTGAAGCAATGAACGTGGCGTGAGCAAAGACGTGGGTCAGGAGAGAGGCAGGCACGGGCAAAGGAGCGCGGATAGGGGCGAGGAAAGGGACGGTCAAAGACGGGCACGTTCCAGAAGGGGAGATGCTATAGGGGTGGGAGGGGGGCAGGGGTCACGGCGGGGCGAGAGTGGGGGGTGGGAACTGGTGGGGGCTTGGCACGGGACCGGCTTAAGCGACTCACATCTTCAATTGATGTCGCTGCAGTGCTTCTGGCTGGGAGATCCAAGGGTTTGAATCCCGACGGTCGCAGGATTTTAGACTAGGTTTAATTCAGCCTCTGTCTGGAGGCCGGCTGCTCTAAATGTTAGTTTTCCGTAGTTTCTGCGATGAACTCCAGCGAATGCGAATGTCAAAGCAGTACCATAACATAAGGAACACAGACCGTGCGAGATCTTTTTTCCCACTTCCTTGTCTTATCCTCACCCCTTACGTTCACACATGTACTACACCACAACACGTGTCAGGAGGCCAGGCGGGAGCTTAGAGCTTTTCCCGGCTGGGGTGTTTCCTTGGGTGGTGGGAGATACCCGGTTGAGAGAACCCTAACCGTCGTGTAGCCCGGTGCAGGATTTCGCCATTCAGCGGACGACGATCACCGCCACCTCCCACGATAAACACACAATATACGTACGGGACTAATATTCTTAGCAGTTGACGCGCCTCAAAACACCAGTCAATCAATCTCCGGCAGCAGAAGGGGGCGGGAGGGGTAGTAGGGGATGGGAGGGGTCGGAGAGGGCGGGTGGTGGCGGGAGGGGTGGGAGGGGTGGTAAGCGCCGGAGGCGGTAGGAGAGGGTGGGAGGCCCTGGAGGGGGTAGGGGGGGTGGGAGGGGCGAGATGATGCGGGAGGGGTGGGTGGGGGTCGGAGGGGCGGGAGTGGGCGGCGCTTAAGGGATGGGAGGGGCGGGAGGGACCGTGGTGGGCAGGAGGCGGCAGGTGGATCCGGGAGGTCCCAGGTGGGGCCGAGAGGGGCAGGAAGGGCGGGAGGGTCTTGGGAGGCGTATATGCACCTCATGTCGCGCGACCGTTGGACTCCGATTGAGGGAGTGGCCAAGCGCGTCGGGGAGCGGTGGACGCCCTTGGGCCTACAATATAACAAGGCCGCGACCGTGTAGGTGAAGCTCGTCAACCAGCGGTGGTGCAGCCTCAAAAGCGAGGGATGGGCACGAAATAGAGGGGGTTAGAGGGAATTGTTTTGGAAGAAATGTTGAGAGCAGTATCATAACCTTTTTTTAATTGGAAGATCAAGATTAAATTTTCCATCCCGCACATGCAGTGTTCGAAATTTACAACAAGGTACTACATTGTATCAACTTAAAAGATAAATATGAAAAAGAGAAAAATTAAAGATAATTATCACACATTTGTATCCTTAATTTTATACTACGCATTACAAAAACAAAAGAAAACGTAATTTGTAGATTAGTCGAATAGCAGAAAATCGAAGTAAAACACAAACAATAAATTAATTCTAAAATAAAACGAATTAAAGGAACCAAAAAGGAAATAATAAACAATAAAAGATAAATTTCGTGATGAATGAAATGAAACAAGTTTATACAGTGTAATAATAGCAAAGTATTAAAACGTGTCTGCGTTAAAGGTAACTTAAAGAGAAGGCGATGTCGGGGGACTTTCTAGCGAAAAGCAAGCAATAAAAGCGCGGCTTGCGAGGGGAGGGCTGCGCAGGGCAGAGAGAAGAGCGCCTGTCGGAGGAGCGGCCATCTGAAGAGTTACTGCCCATCCCGCTCATTCCGCAGGTCCTCGTTGGCGTCGAGGCGGACGGCGCGCCCTGCCACAGCGGTCGCCGACTTTTTGCTGCTTTGTCCCCGCAGCCCGTGAGCTACCGCCGGTGGACGCTCGTGTAATTTTTTGGGGAGCTCTTTGCACTTAGCACTCGCCCTTTCTCTTGTACTGTAAATTTTACTCGCGCCCCGGACACAGACTTTTTTAGCGCGACAGTTTTGCAGTGGTCTATCGATATTTCATTCCCGCTACGGAAATGAGTTTTTCGTGTCTCGCCAAGAGAACTGTCACATGTACTGCTTAATGAGGAATACAACTAGTAATACTTACGCGTCCAATAATCCACAATGTTTATTTCTATATTTTGTAAATCATAGAGATAGCAGAAACATCCCGAGGTGCCTTGGTTGCCGAAACAGTTAAGGCGCTAGAATTGTAACGTTTTCGTCTCTAAGCATCGCGAGTGCGAATTCTATTTTCAAAATGAATATTTTATTAAAAACCCACCCCCTTCCTACGGTTTCCAGTTTATTTACCTTCCCTATAAGCAGGCTACCAGTAGTCGACATGAACCTACAGCGTACCTTGTCATCAATAGTACAACAAGGCAGTTCGACGTGAACAGGATGTCACTGGAAGTCAAGGCGAATGTCTCTTGCCGGCAAGACATTGTAAAATTATAAAAAGGCGACTGAATGATAATTGAATGGAAATATTTTCCACCAGCTAGCACGAACAAATTCTTATCTTTCTAAGGGAACAACAATAATAACTTATCCGTCACGAAATAAATAAATAAATAAATAAATAAATAAATAAATAAATAAATAAATAAATAAATAAATAAATAAATAAATAAATAAATAAATAAATAAATAAATAAATAAATAAATAAATAAATAAATAAATAAATAAATAAATAAATAAATAAATAAATAAATAAATAAATAAATAAATAAATAAATAAATAAATAAATAAATAAATAAATAAATAAATAAATAAATAAATAAATAAATAAATAAAGCAACTATTAATAGTGCTTCTAGTTGTTGCTGTGAGAACGAGTCATGAATTAATAATTATGGAAATAAACCTCGTCAGTCTGCGCAGACCACGGTGAATACAGAGAGCGTAAATATTTTAAGACGAAGAAATCAAAGCCTTCTAGCCAAGACGTCACAGAGATATCAACTAGCACTGAAGGCTGAAATATAGGTCATGGAGGAATATATTCTACATTCCTTCATGTACACGCAGTATTGGTAGTATCGATAAGCAATGAACCGGCAAAAAATTAATATAATGTTTATGAATATTTCGTCCCCTAGATTAAAATATGAGAAGCGTTTTTTGAAGCCTTTGGATTCAAAAGTTTAGTTTTTAATGTCATAAAACGCTTCGTTGAGAAGTTATTTGGCTGGCAGAGCCAAGGGAGTTAAGTGCCAAAAATATTATTTTTAGGAAATCAATAAAATCTGAAGAAAATATCCATTGGTATTCTTGACATGCACCCAAAGCCTTCTGTAAGTAGTTTTTACCACTACTTGGAAGGGGTTGTAACATTCCACTTTTAACTGAACATTGGTACCGTTTTATATAACATTTATATGTTTAAACTTAGTTTCGAAAATTTTGATTCTTAGCTTCTTTGGATTTTCAAGACCTTAAGTGTAAAGTTGTCGGCTGACGAAAAAGAATCCACAAATATTCCAGATTTAAGTGCAGGAAGAAATTAATGTTTCTAATTTATGTATAAAATATTGAAATTTAATTATTATAAAATATAATATTTAACACAAATAAAATTGTTTTTTTATATATATTTTTTATGAATAGGGGATGATGCAGGTTTTATGTAAATAATCAGGATGGAAAAAGCTTGCATTATCGGTGAGTTACGAGAGGTTATCGAAAATGCTCCGAATTTGCTCTGCAAAATTTAACAGCGTTCCCTTTTTACTTTCTTGTTGTTGCTTTTGTTTTTGTTTTGTTTTTGTTTTTGTTTTTTTTTTGTTGCCACACCCTCACCCGTCAGGCAAATATACGAAGTTCGGAACAAAAATAATTACATTATTTAGTACGTGGATCTGCATTAGAACCGGTTTCAACAATTCTCATTTGGGAAACATTACCGACTGTTCGTAGACTAGTCCGATAGGAATCGTCTATCCTATTTACAGTGTAAGCACGTACGTGGCATGTTGAGGGTACGCAATGCCACGTTCCACACGCTCTTCTGTATTTGAGAAGCGAGTATCTGGGGAAGGGATTTACGATAGTCGCCAAGACCGTTAGAGTCTGACCCAGACATTTCAAATGTTTATGGTCTTAATGAGAGTCGCGCAGGAATCTTTCTCACTGTACCAGGCTGCAAGTACGTGAGCGCTCTCGTCTACTATGTAATCGTAAAACATGAGACACACTTTGTCGAGGTACGGATGCAACCTGGAGCACTGTTGTGAACAGCGGGTTGCATGCAAATTCTCTCGCAGGCGCTGAGACATAATGTCCCTTATATTTCAAGTGAGCGTGCAACTAACATTAATTACGTTTGTGTTTTAACTGCAAATATACTCGTACGTGTTTTGGGTAGCAAGCACATGATTTATTTAAATTCTTCCGTGAGTTGGTTGGCAAGTTATTACGTTGTCCATTAAAATGATTAGGTATGACTCGACATGTATTCTCATGTGAACCATCAACTATATATAAATCTCCTTGCTTCTCATATAAGAGCAGATAAATGGCTTGGTAACGTCTAAATGTTTATTAGGTACGTAATTATGAATAACGGAGATCATGTGCGGACAGTGTAATAAGACAATGTTCCTTATGATGTAAGTAAATAAGCCGTGGTAGGTTCGTATCCTTAACATGAACATTTACTCATAATTTTCTTAAATCCATTAAATATTATATGCCAATACTCTCAAGCGTTAATTAATATAGAACGCTCTTAAATGAAACTTCCATGTTTTATGCACCTTTTCGGGAACACCAAAGACATTTTCTGCCTGTTCATACTTGTAGTTATCACCATTTAGCAGAATGTAACATTGGCTTTTTCCTTAAAAGAAATAAAATTGTTCAAACAAAATGGTTGATACGATTCACAATTATAGTTCTCTTTGTGTTCGCTATAATTTTTGGAATTAGCACACCGAGATATTTTTGACAATTACATGTTTGACATTTTTGTTAATTAACCCCTTATTTGTAAATCCGATGATCTCTAATTTTGTATCGTGTTATCACATTTTAATTTAATTTTATGTTTTTCATTGTCGCGGCATATAATTAAGAGCAAATACTTTTATATTTAGTCCATTTGTCAAACAATAATTCGCCAGAGCATCAACCGATTCGGGCTGAAAACTGCAACGTAAACAAAAATCTAATTATTTCTGCGATGTCATGAAAATGCTCATTAGAAGGCTAGCGAGTGCGTTGGCGCGTAAGTGCGGGTTCATTACGGGGTCAAAAATTTATCACAGTGAAATTACCGAATGTACGGGCTAAAATTAACTACCTGCATTGCACCATTGTTAGTGTCCGACAACTAAGAAAGTAACGATAAAAATATAATCATTGAGAGTAAATAACCGATTACACGTTGAAATCTATGAAACCCCTATTCATTGCATCATTTTAAATAAACAAATCGTTTCCTATATTATTTCAGTAGTATACACACCTTTTGCTGTAGGATCTCTGTTGTGTATGGTCTCTAAAGAAATATAATTTCACAGGCGCATGACAAATTGCACTTTCACTTTAAAAATATGAAAGATTTGTTTAAAAAATCTTTAATATTCATTCCAAATGCAACCCGGAACAACGATCAGCCCTCAATTACTGAATGTTGTTTTTTTAACACTATATAAAGTATAGAGAAAGTTATATAAAATTCACTGTATCGCTGTCCCCGATTCTTTCACGAAAAACGCTATACCTTGAACACCGACAATGACTCGCAAGGTGTACCATGAAATGTACGTAGCAAATGGGTTTACACATGCGTTCACTACGGAAATTCAGAAATAATAATGATTCATTTGTTAGCATTTCATAAAAACAAATATTTAGAAAGGATAAAAATATTTTTATAGTTTACTAGTTTATTTCTCATAGTATATGGACCTGAAACCAAACACGAAATGATATACTTAAAATTCTTGATTGTCCTTCGGATTTTTTATGTACGCGCGGGATTTGTGTACAGCATATGCTCGCTCTGGTACAAAAACAACAAATATAATATTAACTTTTATTAACTATTTTAATTAAATTTAGGAAATAAGACAATAAAAAATTGCATAATAAGAAAAATAACTCCATAAAACATTATTTTGTTAAATTAATATGAAAATGTATGTTTTGACATGTTCATGAATTTAAAATGCTCATCAATCACACTTATTTTATTGTTACATGTAACGTTTTAGTCTACAAACAGGGATGCTTCTTGAGTATTACTGCAATGGAAATAGATGAATCCATATCGTTAACATTCTCGAATGGTTATTTTTCATGAAATAGAATCTTCTAAATAGCTGTCGGCAATGGTCGCCAAAAAGTTAATATCCTAGTAAAAAGGCCAAGAAAGCGTTCGATATTTTCTTGTTTTCTTAGTCTTTCTTTTTCTTTGTCTTCTTCTTTAATCCTTGCCCTGTTCTCTCCCCTTCTTCCCTTACTTGCACACACACTTACACTCACTACCTACCAAGCACGTCGGCAGCTTAGAGCTCGTCCCGACTGGAACGGCGCCCTGTGAGTGATGCCTGAGAGAATCCCCCCCTCCCGCGAGTGGATGTGTACGTCGGCGACGGAGCTCTCCCTCCAGCGAGAGATGGACACCGCCACATCCAGGCACGAAAAACACACGGATGAACAAATGATCATAGTAGTTGTCGTAGCCGGAATCCCAGAGCTATCAGTCGATCATTGCCATTTCTTCCACATCCCTTATACATGTAATTTGTCTCAGACCGAGCGGTTTGTAATCCGAATCAAACAGGAGAATTTATTGTTATATTATCCTAAATTTTACGTTGTGATTGAAACTTTGTGGTTGTACCATAACATTGTCAGGTTAAACAGTGTCGTTGTTTTTAGATACGTTTGTCTAAATAACTAAAAATGAAAATATTGTTAACTTAAAAGTGGTGACTATTTTTCGTTTTTACACTTGTTAATCCATTTTATTCAATAACAACTCATTAATGTCCAATATTTTCTCGTACCACAATTTTCCTGAACACTGTATAAACATTCCACGCCCCTTTTAAAATATCAATCACTCCACTAATAATATTCCCTACCCAACTGCTGCTTCTCTCCCTTCGACCAAAAACAAAATCAAGATCAATTTTCATACACACTACTGTTAGGATCTTTAGTTTAAAAACTATTATTCAAAATATTAATAATGAAGAGTGTAAACACTTAAACATTATTCTTCGATGAAATTTCTAATGCTCATATTAATGCTTTCTAGATCTGTGCACTTATTTGGAGATTAGTGCAGTTCAAATACAGGTTATTCGTACTTGTACGATGACGTAGGTCGTCTTTCTTCCTCGTTACTGGCCCAGTAGTGATCGGTACCCACCAGTAAACATATCATATTATTCATATTTTTATTGAAATTGAACATTTATAAAATGAAACAACTGGGAGGGTCAAACGTCGTAACTCTCGACTTTTTGCACTCGACCACCAGATCCTTAACGACCACAAAGACGCATCTATACCAAAATGGCGTGCTCTTACATTCAAGCAACAGCGACCAGCTTGCGGGGAGCGCAATCCGCAAGGTCCGCGATCACCTGCAGCGCTCACCACGCGCGGGTCTAGGGCCAAGGGCCAAGGGCGAAGGGCGGCGCAGATTACACGCGGCAAATCGCGCTAACGAGCAAAATCCGCTCCCGGGCGCTCCCGCCCGCGCAACGCAGCGAATGAATGCGCTCGCCCCCGGCTCCAGGACTGCCTTCCGCCCACTGCTCGCGCCGCGCCGCGCCTCGTGGAACGGCGGCGGGAAGGCTAGGACGACAGCACAAGCAGCGCTGCGCATGCCCTCAAAGAACCGCTTTTAATAGGGGTTGCCTAAAAATATTATTTGATTTCGAAAGAATACATGTAGGCACGCTACGTCATTTTAATATTCTTTGTTACGCGTTCACAATAAATCAATTTCTAAATAAATAAGTAAATAAATATAATAAATACGTATTATTTTGACGGTATTTTCAATAAATATTGAATATATTACAAAAACGTACTTACAAAAACATAAAACAATACAAAATTCAATATTCATATAAATTATATTAAATATTCATATTTATTAAGAAATATATTACCGGTTTGTGTTCGTATATCGAATTTCGTACAATGCAAGAGTAGGTTGATATACAAAAACGTTTGTATTTTTTTTAAATTATCACATATTTGAATTGTACTGTGTCAAAATAAATTACTTACAAACTTAGGTCTACAAGCCAACTATTAAAGTTAAAATATTTTAAATTGAAGAATAAGTAAATATTTTTTTTACAAAATAAATTATTGTACAAAGTACTATTTTGATAAGTAATACATAAATATTTCGAATGGAATAAGCAACAAAGTTTTCCTTAATTCTATGTTCATAATATTCATATATTAATCTATTTTACTTTCACTATAGAGAATAAAGATAACATATTACTAGGAATTACATTTCTGCACCAAATTAATGAAACGCTCACCGAAAGAAATGTGCGATATTACTAAGAGATTAAAATATAATAGATGCATAATAAGCAAATTCTTGGTGCGTTGCACTCTTGACCCATAGCAACGCTACTGCCCTGTTAGGTTTCCAGAAGCGCTTTACTCTCGGCATTCAAGCACAAAAGCGTAAGAGGAGCATGAAACGTAGGCGAAAACTCCATTTTCGGTCGCTCTCGGAGCAGCAGTGTACCGGAAAAAGCCTCAGTCCCTCGACGACGAGTGGGGCAAGAACAGGGGCATTGAACGCGTGAAAGTCATTCCGTGTACCTGGCGCTAACCACAATGCGCGCGCGCGCTCACGGATACGCACTCCGCGCCGCCAACCTCGACGCGCTCCAGCCCTCCGCGCCCTCCGCTCGGCCCCGTACCACTCTTCCGGCTTTTGCCCTCCCTTCACACATTCCCTCTAGCCGCTTCACCCTCTCCACACGCCGCTGGCAGCCCTTCTCCCTTTCGCCTCCTCTGCACCCACACCTTCCCGTACACGCCTTTTTTAACGTTTCCCGACTGTGTACTTACCAGATTTATTCCACCCGCTTCAGTCTATTGAGTTAAAATTATTTCCCTCTCTCACAATGCTACTCTGCTTTCACTCTATTCACTAAACTCACAATATCATTCTCATCTCTACACACTTTTTCCGTATTTTTCACACCATTCTCTGAACATTTTCCTCCTCCTCGCCGCCTTTGATGCTGTCACCTCACATGTCCATCCTGCCAATCTCTCTCTGCACCGTTGAATATTTTAACATCTTTTCCTCCTACCTCCTTAAACTAGGATCCGTCCTTCCCGATTCTGATTTTTTCTCCTTTGATAATCGTTCCCAACTTATACATTTCCATTCTCCCAGTACATATCTTATCCTCCTCCATATATGCCACGTTACCCACTCACGCTACTCATTTGCCCGTCGCAGACATCTCGCACCGCCGCCGTTTCCCCAAGCGCGCGCGAAGCACTTCGAAGCGCTTCCGCGCGGTGCGTTCGCTGCGAGGGCTCGAGAGGTGCAGTCTCTGCGCGTGCAGCACCAGCACCTCTCACACTCGGCGCCCCTCCCCGCCAAGCCACGCCTCTCAATGTCCTGAACCGCCACACCTCCTGCAGCTCCGAATCGGCCCGCCCCGCCTCGCCCGGCCCCGCTCCGCTACGTACTGCCCCGTACCGCTCCATACAGCCCCATACCGCCCCGCCTTTTCCAGCCATGGCTCTCTCCGCCCCGCCCCTCCCCTCCCCGTCTCACTCCGTTTGTCCCCGCCCCGCCCCGCCCCGCCCCGCCCCGCCCCGCCCCGCCCCGCCCCGCCCGCACCTCCCTGCCCCGCTCCGCTCACCATCCACGCCTTGCTCCACCCAGCTCCGTTCCATCCCACGCACTTTGACCGGCCGGCGGCAGCGGCCTCTTCCGCTTCCAATGCAACTTCCACAACTCATTAACCTTTTCTCATATCTCTCTTTCCCTTCGCGTTGATAAGTTTTGTGTTTTCATCAGTTTTATTTCACCTATTGTCAAAAGGCCGAGAAAAAATACAGTAGTTACAAATATTTAACTATTGATTCAACATATTTATCTCATGTGGACCAGATTTTATCCCTAATGATTTGAATACATGCCATGAAAAAATAAAGATATACTTTTCAACGTAAGTATATAATTGTTAGAACTTATGTACATCATTCGCTAAAATGATATATTAAGTCCCAAAATTTGAAGATATGCTGTATTATTCAATAACTTTCACACGTCTTTCTTATATTAAACATTCATCTCAGCCCCTACGCTTCACTTGTGAGCGCAATATGCACGAGATGTCCCTTGTTCCTTCTGCCCCTCAGTCTCGACACCTCGATATTCTCTGAGCTGACTTCGATAGTCACTATTCCCTCCACCCACCCTCTCGGTCCATCTGCCCTCTCCGAACCTCTTATCCCACCCCGTCCTTTCCCCATTCACATAACCCTCTTTTGACCCTTCCACCCCTTCCGGTCTCAGTTCGACCTAATCCATCGTTTCCCCACCCACCACTTCTTCTCCACCCCGCCCCCGCCCACTCTGGCGCCGTCTGGCGCGCAGCGAGCGCGTGCAGGTCCGTCGTCAGCGCCGCCGCCGCCGCCGCCGCCGCCGCCGCCGCCGCCGCCGCCGCCGTCGTCAGCTGCAGCTGGCAGCGCCGCCGCCTTGGGCGCCCGCGGCCCGCCCCCGCCCCCGGCGGCGCAGTCGCACGTGCCTCATCTGTCTCCTGCGAGCGCCGCGTCGCCTCGTGGCCTTTCGGAGGGAGCGGAAGGCCGTCTCGCCCCGCCCCGCCCCGCCCCGTTACGTTCCGCTCCTCCCCTCCCCTCCCCTCCCCGCCCTACGCTACCCCGCCCCGCCTTTCCCCGCCCCGCCTTCCGCGCCAGGGGTCGCGCGCCATCCAATCCGTCCTTTGAGAGCGCCATTTCAGAGCGGCCGCCCGCGAAATGAGCGCGTCCGTTCCATACCTCCCCCCACTTCTTCTCGGCTCAGACTTGCACTCGCAAAGTGTCCTTTTTTATTTATTCTCCTCTGCTCGTTCTGGAGATGGCGCAAGTTACACATGCGACTGATCGGTGGCTCACTTATAAAATAGTGGTCTTTTAGATCAAAGAGAGGAATCCTAAATGAACGGTAACATATAAGAGATGGCAAGAACAATTCGTATGGTTTTAAAATCAAACAGTCTGCTATAAAATGTTTATCATGAGATTCTAACAATTCTTAAAACATTATCTGGTGTGGTAAATAATGAAAAAGTATAGCAGAGAATACGAATTACAGTGACATCAATCACAATATCAATATTTCTTATTTTATCTGACCCCCTGATTTACGTATACAAAATAAAATCTAAACATTATTCCTAAAAGTAATTATTCACTCTAATAGTCGTGTTCGTCATTGCCAAGAAGCACTAATTCATATTTACGTCTATTGGAAAGGAATTAAACACGAATAACATTAAAATTGTTGTTTGTTTGTTAGCCGACGTCCACCCTTGGCATGTTAGCCATTTGGTGACGCGTCGAACAGTATAGACCCTCAACTTACATTAAAATTAAAAGACACTATCGATGCATAACATCAGAAGTGGCTTCTCTGATGGTTACTCAGAATGGTCTTCTTGACTTTCATGAACCCTTTGCCCGAAAGGGAGTGTTCAAGAATAATAATAATAATAATAATAATAATAATAATAATAACAATAATAATATAATATTAATAAATTCTGGATAAATCCAGATTAACGGTTTCAACATTAATCCTCGAGGTGTTGATAGGTCGCAGTCAACTGACGCTAGACGGCGAGAACGGCGCCTGATCGAACCGCTGGCAGCAGCGAATTCCGGCGACACGTTAAAGCAGCGATAACGCGGGGCTCGAGCAGCGACGGCGGCGCTCCGCCCGATGGCCGAGAACAATGGCGCGCGGCGCCAGGCGCGAGGCGCCAACCGGCTGCGAGCATTATCGCGTTACCTGCTCGCCAAGGCGTCGCGGCGCGGCGCGACGCGCCAGCGCTGGCGCCGCGTGCGCCGGCTGGTGCTCACCCTGCTGATGGCGCCGGCGGCGCGCCATTGTCGGCTGAGGGCGTGCGCCAGTGACAATGGTGGCAAAGCTGCGGGGGGGTGGGGGTGGCGCTCAATGCGTATGAGCGCCATCGTGAGAGGAGGAGGAGGAGACGGAGCCACGCTTGAGGTCGCGTGAGGGGTAACGTCGAGAGATTCGAGAATCTGACAGACGAAAGTGCGCCGGAGACTGAGGGAGGACGATAAGGGAAAAACAGAAAAGAATAGCTAATATGACGAAGATATAATTGTTTCTCATGTACACCCCATTAATGTAAAAAGCCAATATGACGAAGAGCTAATTCTCATTAACTTACAACTAATGGAATAAGACTTTTCATTATTTGTAGTTTAGCTTCATTGTATGACACATTTTAATACATTCATGTGATTATCCTTTATCTTTCAGTTCCGTAATGTACATTCACCAATATTTTCACTCAAACCACACTCATTTCAATGCATCCCTAAACACTTCTTTAAATTATTAATCATCTCAAATAAACAAGAGAAAATCTGTCATTGGGAGTAACCTGAATAATCACATTGTAAAAACGAAATCCGTGGAATATTAAACAAAAGAAGTCATGTTCGATCGAGAAAGCACACTTAGACGAATAAAACATTCTAAATTTTAGTCTTAGTAGTATCCTATAATTATATGATTTCATGATCACAGTAGGTAATGTTAAATGAATGGAGGGAAAATATAATAATACAATAATATTCAAATAACAAAACATATTTGTCACTTCCTTTTAAGGAGTACAAAAAACCCGAAACTGTCATATTGCATCTCACACAGCCTCTAGACGAATCAAATTAGAGAAAATGTGATAATAACAGAACGACCAAACAGTAACATTATTTCGCGCGATCCTGGTACAGAAAAATGCGGAAGGCAGAGAATGGTTGCTATGCCAGTGCGATGTGTCTTGATACAGGCGCGGATCAACGGTGAGTCAAATGAAGCAAATTTCCCCTCATAAAATTTGTTTCCCCTCATAAAATATTTTCGTATAAGCATTAAAACGAACAAAATTTTATCGCAACATGTGCTGAGTTTAGCGCGTGAGATTCATTCTACATGATCTGTAATATGACACATTCGACCAAAGCATTTGGACTAAATAACTTCCCCTCCCGAAAGGGCCCGCCCCTGGGGGTGGGGGAGGGGAAGGGCGGTGGGCGGGCGTCCCCTCTCAAGGGCAGCTGTCGAGGGCCGTCTGTCGCCGCCACGCGCACGCAGGTGTCCCCTTGCCGCCCTCTCGTCATCGACCCCAACTCCGGGGGACCTGCCACACAGCCACAGCCACAGCCACCGCCCCCTGCCCCTGCATTCATCACAGCAAGTGGCCCGTCAGCCTCTCCTCCCCCTTTCGTTTCCTCCCGCCGTTCTCCGCATTCCCTCTCCCATCGCCTTTCTCATTACCTCCTCCATGTCATCCATCCTATCCCTGGTCCCTTTCCTTTCTCCATCCACTTTACTAGCCCCTTCTCCGTCTCCTACTCGTAACCGCAATTTCCTCGTCCTATTCCCTTTCCACTTCACTACGCCATTTTCCTATACCTCTCTACATTCTCTATTCCCTTTCCCCATCACCTTCTCCATTCTTTCCCGTCCTCTTCCACGCCCCTTTTCTCCTTCTTCGCACCGAACCATTCCCCGTCTCCGTTGCTGTTTCCTTCTTTGTCCCTTTCCCTGAGCCCATGCCCTTCGTCGTCCCCTACCCCTTTCCTTCCCCGGTCCCCGTCTCCGTACTCTTCCCCGTTATCTTCCTCGTTACCCGTACCCTTGTTCTTCCTCATTCCATTTCCCTTCCACTTCCACCTCCCAATCCTGAAATCACCCACGTCCTCTTTCCCGTCCACATACCGACCCTTTTGCGACCTTCTCCGACCTCTGTTCCACCTACTTTCTCGCCCCGTCCCCTCCCGTACTCCCGAATCCATACCCTTTCTCGTCTCCACCCTTGCCGTCACGACCGTTGACAGCAACTGTCGTCTCACATCACACGCTCAGAAGCTGCACCAGGTGATACAGTTAGACGCAAATGACATCACACGCTCCAATCACTGTCCAATGCACCTAAGGTAACGTCTCTCAATTGTACAGGGCAGTAAACCACAAAGAGGACATTAAATCATATCTTGCATACGTCATTTCTTTACATTCAATACACGTATTCAAATAAGAAAATACTTCGAAGATGTCCTTTCTGATGCGGAAAATATCACCCTAGGAAAACATTATCAAAATCAATTCACAGTCCGTTTGAATTCATTTACAGTCTCAAAACATTTCAGTTTCCAAACTCAATGAAACTGTAAAAATAAATCTCTTTCATGTTCTCCAATGCATTCAAAGAACGTAATGCATACAATAGTTGTCAATAACAACACGTAGTTACTTTTTAGAGAAAACCATGTACTCTGCGCATTTCCAAACACTCCTAGTGAAGGCTACAGTTTCCTCTGTGAAAGAGAAAAATAAATTTTGAAATAGTAGTTCCTGGATTCAACTGTTTCAACACACAATGCCTTTTCCCCAGATTGTTTGGAGATTGGCAACGGAACCGGCCACCGCCGCAGTTGTATTCTAGGACAGACAAATGGTTCTCACGAGAAAAATTTCATATCTGCAGGAAAGGGAACAGATGTATCCGAAACTATTTTCCCTCGCCGAAGGAAACGGCGAGAACCGCAGGGAATAACACGACGACGACCTTCTTCGTCAGAAACTCCGATTGCGAAAGAAACTGCGAGGGAAGGGGTCGTGAGGCACAAACCTGTCGAGCAAATAGTCGCCTTGTCGCCTTACGGCGGCGAAAGCACTGGGGGAAAGGGTGGGCAATGGAGGCATTGGGGAAGGTGGACCGACTGGGTGGGGTGTGGTAGGATGGAGAAAGATTGTGCCAAGAAATGTTAGGTGGGACGGGATAGGTGTGACACGAGACAAGACGTGGAGGGGCTGAGAGAGGCGGGGCGAGGTGAGGCGAGAAGACATAGGGTAAGGCGGAGAGTTGCGGGGTGAGGTAGGACGAAGTGGAGCAAAGTAAATACAACAGGATGAAGTAGAACGAGGTGGGTCGTAGCAGACCGTTCAGGAGAGAGTGTCGGGGTTGTGCGAGAGCGAACAGGTCTTACTGGCGACAAAAAATGCGGAGCGCGGAGACGCAAAATTGTGTGAGAGGTGAAACGGAAAGACTTAACTAGAATACGTTCGCATGTGTACACAGCGCCAAGGTAAGGGAAGCTAGAAATAGGACAAGGAAAGTAAATAAAGGCTCGTACTGTGAAAGAGGGTGATGCTCTCAGAAAAAGAGCAGAACAAAAATAACCACATACCCAGAAAGGGAGTCTGCTGAAAAAAAGAAATATGAGGTATATGAATTGTAGAAATATTAGGAAAATAAAATCATTGGTTACATATGACAGACAGGACAGACTGAATATAAAAGTATAAAACACACGAAACGACAATAATGGAAAATATAAAATATAAAAATCGTAGCTTAAGGAAAATTACAGTTCAGATGAGAACAAAAAGGGTAAAGAAAGAGACAGGGACAGGGACAGAATACAAAGTAACAGAGTGGAGAAAAGAGAGGAGCAAAAGATACTGAAAACTAAGAGAAGCAATGTGTTCAGGATTTGAGTGTCAAGTCACTCAAGGACTTGCATTGAAAGTTACATGACATATTGTCACCGAAAGAGCTGTTGGAAATAATAATAGTAAGAAAATAAAAGGAAAGATCAAAAAATAAAAATTAATAACAATATCTCAAAGAACCTCCCAAGTGATTTTTGTAAGAGACCATAAAACTAATAAAATATTCAGGCATACAAAACTGAGATTACATGAAAAGAAGTACATATTCCAGAAGTACATGAAAAGAAGAATGGGAGCTTTAATAGGTCTAGAAAAAAGTACGTTTGAAGAGTCAACACAAATATGTTGACTTCCCTAAAAACGGGAAGACATTAGGGCGGGGGGGGGGGCTGGAACCAGAACCCCGAGGACTCTTGTCGGCCGCCGCCAGGAGGCCGGATCGCGAGGGCGGAGAGCCCGGAAGGCAAGTCGGCTGAGGGCGGGGCGGCGGCGGGCGAGGCGATTGGCGCCGACAAAAAGCGTGCAGATGGCGGCGCGGGCGGGCGCGGGGGGCGCTGAGGGCTCCCAGGGGGCGTGGCAGGGCGAAGGGGGAGGGGCGGGGGCGCCAGAGAGCCTTTCGGCGACGCGCGACGCGCTGACAGCGAAGACGTCGCCCGCCCCGCCCCCGTCCCGCCCACGCCCCGCCCCCGGCGCGCGCCCGCGTCTCATCTCGCCGCCGCCGAAAGGAAACCGAAGCCGCAATTCCCTGTGAGAGCTCCGGGCGCGGGCGCGGGCGCGGGCCCTCGGCGCCGCCGCCCCCACCGCCGTCGCCGCCGCCGGCAAGCGATTAAAGGCGCGCGTTGACAATATCTGCCAACCGTCACGCGATTGCTTATTGGCACTCTCCTTCTCAGCAACCGGCAACCCCTCTGAATCCTCAGCTTTCGGCAGTTTATTTGTATTTTCTGGTGCGCGATCTCAATATTGTATTACAGAACATAGAGAGAGGGGACAATTTGGATTTTATTTCCGACTTCAAAGAGTCGAGGTGATGAAGTGGGTATAATTGTGTACATTTTATGTGATGAAACAAATGAAAATGAAACTCTTTAAGATGCTTTACATGAAGAAACCTAACGAAAGCACGCAAGAAAATGGAAAGCTGTTTCTCCTTAATTGATTTCTCCCAGAGAAAATAAATGCTTCGTCCTGTTTATATCAAAGAATAATTGCATTATTTGTTCATAATTGACCTCTTAACAACCAAAAATATTTATATTTTGAAGATACAAACACAATATATACAAAAGACACAGATATACCAAAACCATATTTTCATTTCAGTACATTGTATATTGCAGATAATAATGCATTCAAATTTTTCTACAAAATAAAAAATAAGTAAATAGAAATATTGCACTCTCTGTACGTTAACACTCATGTTTCTCTTAGACATTTTCACAACTCCTACAAAAAGTTCGCGAATGGAGCGTAACCATAATCGCAACAATTACGCGACACAAAATTCGAGAAGTGAGCGGCTCCCACTAAGAGTAATCATCGTCGCAAGAGACTTCAAGAAAGAAAGAAAGAAAGAAAGAGAGAGAGGGAGGGGGAGAGAGAGGGAGGGATTATTCTGAAAGCGTAGAGTGAGAGAGGATGAGAAAACTCGAGGCAGCAGCCACAAGCGTCGCTCACGCGGTGCATCAAAGGAGACTGGGTGCGTGGTGCATCCGAGAATGAGGAGAACGAAGACAGAACGAAAGACGCGGTGACTTGTGCGCGATAGAAGAAACTATTCTGGCACTACTGATTGTGTAGTGGTTCGGAGTCAGAAAGGTATGAACGTGGAAAGCATCATTTTAACCCTTTCTCTCACGTACTTTCTGAATGATTAATTGTAAAATGTTCCCGTAATTAACAAACAGAAAAAGACATGGAAATAAATTCGTGATCTTGATCACACAATGGTCCAAAAAGAAATATAACATAATGCAAATAAAACTTCGCTTGTGTCGAATATAATACCAATAGCTTGAATAATATCAGCTTGAATACTATCATTAGCTTTAGAGCAGAAGACAATAATACGTACAAAAACATTGTCGAATACAGGCGTTACGACTTATTAGTCTGGGTAAAGACAGTAATTATTTTTTTTTATATTTTGGACATTTTGTTTTAGAGGGTATCATAATAGAAAGTCGGATGTAGAACACATAAATGTGGCACACTACAAGTATTCCACCACATGAAAGCTTAGGACATAATATACACATCTGCAAGAAACCTAACACAAATATTCATTGCTAATTTTGGATTAAAACAAAGAACATATGAAGTTATCATGAACAATATTCCAAGGGTCACTTAATAACAATTTCTACCCTGTAACAAATAATTTTGTGATAAAATTTTATCGCCAATATTGTTATCACGTCATCATTCAACAGTCACCAAAATCAATTTTAACTTTTAGTCTTGCTTTGTAGCCTTCGCCTCTTTATAGAATAAAAATAGTTTCATTTCTTTCGATGTTACTGTTCACAACGCAATGTTTTCATTTAAAAGTGGTAAATTATTTTATAGCTATCACCCATTCATAAATCGCCCAAGGCTGTCTCCGCGTCGCGACAGTGCGACGGCAGCGGCGGGGGTGGCGGGGGTGGCGGGGGTGGGGAGAGGCTGAAGGCCACGGGCGGCGCAGGGGAGGGGGCGCTGCTTGACGCAGAGCGCGAGTTTTTCTCCTAATGGAAGCATCACGCTCTCGTGGACACAGAAATGAAAACAGCAAAGGAATTTTCATATCGGGAGCGCAGCGGCCTCGAGTCCTTTCAGCGGCGCGCCCTTCTCACGCGGGGTTGGGCGGGGCGGGGGCGGGCAGAGGCCCCGCGCCGTCGCGACGCCACGTGCTCGTCATTTGCCTTCCGCTGAGCGGCGCATGAAAAGGGCGAACGGCATCGGAATTCCCGGGGGCTTCGGTTGGAAGCTCCGGCTGCTCTTGCTTCCTTGGGAACCGCCAAGGTGTCTTCAAACGACGCCGCTTTGAAGCGAGGGGCTTTATAGAATAAAACACTATTATGGGCCATTTGGTGCGATTTGCGTGCGTTCACTAAATGTCTGCTCTAAAATTACGACGCTGACTTTTAATAAGTAGCAAACTAGATTTCGTTTTGAATAAACTCACAATTATGTTAAAATAATATACTATGTGTAATTATAGAAAAAACAATCAATTACGCTAAATACAAGCAATATCCTACAAGTAGAAACAACACAAATTACTTCTTTGTTATCATCCGTCCTTTCAAAAAAGACATAAAAAACTAAGTTTTATAAACTCTAAATATTATCTCTTATTCTGCCTACTAAAGCACTACTACTGTTATCAGTGCCGCTCGTAACTTGAAGGAACAAACTTTGCGGAGAAGAGTAGAATGAAGGAACCCTTGCCTTGTACAGTGAACATCTATCTGAAAAGTATGTGAGACACGTGAAAGAAATGTGTATTTTTTCTACCAGAAAACAAGAGACGAGAGGATGAAAAAAAAAGAGAAATCCATTCTCTACGCTAATCGTATTTCATGTCTCAGAAATTGGAACGCATTTCTCCAATGCAAATTGCATTGTGGTCGACTCTTTTTACTTCAAAAGTTGAGATCATGTTACATCTCCATTTTGCGCATTTCAAATACGCGATGCACTTCTTCCCATTTCGATTCTTGCCATGTTTTGTAAAATATGTGACTCTCCTACTTTTCTCGTTGAAATATCGTATTTTACACCGACAATGCCTCCGTAGAGATAACAAACTTAAAGGTTTACATAGGTTGTCTTGATACGAAGTACACACTTACGTAACTCCATTCCGAGAACAATGTGCACCATAAAAAAATACGCGAATTTTCTAGAGAGAGAAACACCGCTTAATCTGGACAAAACAAATGGCTGTGCGAATTTTCACGCTACAAACATTTTGACGTGATCGCCCTTCAACAAAGAAAAGCGTGAAAGCCGAAAGCCCCAGCAAAACACGCCACGCGAACAAATATGATTTAGATGCGACCGCTATTAGCTCTCACCCCGTATAGACACACGCTAATCGCACCGACAGGCGGAGCAAGAATTACAATCCGCACGCGATAACACTCGCTACGCCCTTGTAAAAAGACTCACAACTGCGCCGCTAAAAAAAAGAAAAGCGTGGGAGGAGAGCCGAGAGAAGGGTGCGCGGAGGGGGTAATTCGTCCGAGCAGGTGCGACACGTGGCTGACGCCGAGGGACGGGCGGGGTGTGGGGCGGGGCGCCAGCCGCTAGCGCGCCTGAATAATGCAGTGTAATCTCGCTGCCGGCGCCGGCCCCGGGCGCCGCCGCCCTCGCTTATCTCGCGCGCTCGCTCGCGCCGCCGCCGCCGCCGCCGCCGCCGCCGCTGCCGCCCCCGCCCCCGCTTCGGCCTCGCCGCGCTCCCACAGGGCGGCTCCCCGCCCGCCATTCCGTGTCACTCCGCGCGCCGCGAGCAGCCTGACAGCAACTATTGCGAGCATTAGAGGAGCTCCCGTCTGCCTACGCGGTTCCCCAGCCTCATGGTAATTTCAATCAGTATTCTAGTAAATCACATTTCTCCACTTTCGGTATCAGGGTCTCGCAACATGTCTTGCGGCCGGGCCGGATGGCCGAGTTCGTTAAGACAGTAGTGTCGTACTGATCTCAGACCGCAGGATCGCGACTTCGAGTCTCACGTCGGGTATTAATGTGTTTGTGCTCGTCCTTTCGCCCTCTATCGTAACCATATCATGTCATCTTCACAGTTACCATACCGTTTCATGCAATAGTAGTCGCTAATGACCTAGATATTGATGCGACCTTAAATAACAAAAAGAAAATGCTTTGCTGTCGTGCAATGACCGTTTTTTTTCCACAGTGTAACAATACTTTCTATATGCTACGTAAGTAGTATGCTGTCTACTCGGTTCATGAGCCCAATAGTAATTTCAATCAGAATTATTGTAAACAAGATTTCGAATTGCTGTCGAACAATCGCCGTTTTCCACAGCGTTACAAAAATGTCTCTATACTATCTAACTATTATACTAGGAAGTAAAACAACATGGAAGGCAGGACTTGCCTTGCGAGAACTTCAGAAAGATTCCGTCCCTACTAGTAAATCATTTCCTCGCCGTGGACCCGCCCGTCGACGTGTTGAGGAATTGGTGGGCTGATGAGAGAATTACGGTTATATGATTGTCAACGGACGCTTCACGGTTTGTGCCTTTTGGGTGTGGTCCAATCGTGCTCCAAGTTGATAGAGAACGCGTGGAGACCACACGTTGAAGGGTGGAGTTGATGAAAATGGCTCCTAGACAAATGATTGGTAAGTTGATGGAGCAGTTGTCATTAAATTTTTAGAACTTGAGCCTGGAAGTTTTTCTTGTGACATTGAGCTGTAGCAACTTTTGTTTCAAGTGTATCACCTGATTTACAAATGCTCATGAAAAACACCGACATTGCTTCTGCACTGGTTTTCAATTTTCTCAAGTATTATTTTTAATATCAATTTTTCCTTTTAAGAATAAGGAACCTTGCTTCCATTTATACATTGTTTCGCCTTCATTTTTAATATTTTTGTATTGACTGAAATAAACGTAGTATAAATGGGGCGTAGTGAGGAGAGACAGATTCAGTTTATTAAGAATATCTTACGTTTCGTCATTATATTCCAGAGTTTGTTCGGACACTTCCATGATTACCCTCCCTTTTTCTCTAACCATGCCTTCTCGTACCGATCTAACCTTCACAGAAACGAACACCTACGAGGCTCCATTCGTTTTCATAATCGAAAGATATATCAGAAGATCTAACTGCCAAGACCTGCACACTACTGCATATGGAAATATTTTGAAAATCTTAAAGACAGCAGTACCAATACAAATTATTATTACAAGTTTATTATTAACTTCCTATTACGTGTTATTATAAATCTGATTGTTAATTTCCTCATTTCATGATAACTTCGTCTTAACTGAACCATTATTTAATATGTATGATTTATTACTTACTTATTAGTTCCCGTATTTCAGCAATGAATTGTCCCTGTTTACTCACCTGAAACGAAACATAGGTATGAAGCATTAAACACTACATTCAATAATGCATGCTCACAAAATGACAAGTCTATAACAATATTGCGTAAGAATAAATATCTAAAAAGTCAGTCCATGGTTTTCAAAATAAAAAGATTTATCAATCGCAATGCATGTGGAATTCACTGAAAGAACATAATATGATTTGAATATATTTCTGGATGGAAAGTCTATGTTTCTTAAAATCACTCTAAGTAACTTAACTGTATTCACTTGGTTATAATTTTTAGCATGAACAGAAATAAAAAATTATTTATAATTTTAGTTCTTAAATCAATTCAAGGGAAAAAGAATCAACCAGCATTTTTTCATTTACTATTGAAACACACATATTAGTTTTCGCAAATAGTAATGTTATTTCATTTAATTTAGAGTTTAAAAAATGAGAAAATCGAGTTGAATTCAAATAAGCGAATAAAAAGCTACGCGGAAAGTATTAAGCTGCAACACAATTAGTAACAAATTTATGAAATGTAGAATTCCTGGAATGGCAAAATTGCTTCACAATCAAAACTACATTTTGTCATGCGACGTTTTTTCTGACGCATAATGAAATCCCAATTCGTAAAATGTACAACTATTCCCTGATATATTCCGAAGGCCATTTCATCTATCCCTAATACCTCTAATTCTCATACATACGCATGGACATTATAGCATATTCTATTAGCAAAATGCATTTTATCAAGCAATTATATTCAAGCGTGATGTTTTTTAAAACTTTTTCGTTGTAGATCATTCACTTCTGTATTCTCTGCTTTTGTTTTTGTTGTATCACGTTTGTATCTTACAAGTAACGTGTTCTACTGCTTATTTTATTATTTTTTTCAAAAATTCAGTCTTTCTAGCCCAGCGAATTCTCAAGGATCTTTGAGCGCGGATAGGGTTAATAGTTTTAACTTTCGAATATGGTTCAATTACGGAATATTCTAATGCAAACGTGCGACTTCACGAAATTATAAGTGTCGATAATCAGCAAATGGCAAAACACAGACGTGCTCAAAAATATGAATAATTTTCGCCCCAAATACATTGCATCAAGAGAAACGCTTAATTTGTATTCCTGATAATGTATAGAGGAACTTTCATGGAACCTATGATCCAGCAAGACACCTGCAATAAGCTCCAGAGCTGCGAATTTTAAACGGTCTACTGTAGCAGCCGGCTCAGCTCCAAGCTTCTTCCCACCACACCAATTTCTGTAAGTCTCATTTTCATCTTTTCCCCTTCTGATCCCGTGTTATTTCCCTGTATTGTTGTTTGGTCGGGCGGACTCTGCCCGCGCCCCTCATCCCGCCCCTCCCCCACCCCCACCCCGCCCCGCCACGAGGTGCCCTTTCCGCCGCCGCCTTGTAATTAAAGCGCGCAACCGCAGACCCCCGCAGCTCCTCAGCGGCGCTGGGCGCGCGTCTGCCTGGAAGTCTCGCTGGCGCTGCGGTGGAGGGGGCCGAGGCGGAGGCGGAGGCGGCGGAGGGAGGCCGGAGGGGGGCGCTGCGCGGAGATCAATTCGCGCGCTACGTGAGCAGTTTGTCGACAGTTTGCGAGCAGTTCGCCGGCGGGCGGAGAGCGCCTCGCGAGCAAACGCCGCGCCTGGCGCTGGGCGGAGAGTCGGCGAAAAGCAGAGCTACAAGGATAGGTAAGATGTACGGAAGAAGGACTGCATTAGGAGAAACGGGGTTTTGGTGAGACCCGGTGAGGTGAGACGTGATGTGGCCGGACGGATCGAGGCGGGACGGGACGGATTGAGGCGACACGGGATAAGGCAAGACGGGATGAGGTGTGGGGAAATGAGACGGGATAAGGCGGGACGGGATGAGGCGAGAGAAAATGAGACGGAATGGGGTGAGACAGGGGATGAGCCGAGGATGTTACGGGACTGAAAAAGGTGGATTGGAATGAGATGGGATGGAGTGAGACAAAACGATATAAAACGTATGAAACAGGATGAGTCGAAACGGGGAGGGCAGCATCAAGACACAACGAACCGGAACATATCGTTTGGAACGGGACGGAACAGAACGGAGCGGCATAGCTGAATGGAGCTTGACCGATGGAAACGGAGAAGAGCGAGCGAGAATTCAATGGTAAGTTCGGGGCATGGCCAGGCGAAGCTGGCAATTCGGAGACCAATGGAGCGGGCTGGCGAGAGACAGTGGGAAGGTGGCGAGAGATTGGGCTAGGAACGCGAGGCGAAGGGGGGGGTGGCGTAATGAGGTGGCACAAGAAAAAAAGGAGAGGCGGAGCGCCGCGAGGCAGATTTCGCTCAGTTTCCTAAACAACCACTGAACTCTTCTTAAGAAGTTCTGAAGCAACGCGGGAGCATTTCAAAAGTAGCAAGAGGGTGCGTAACACACTATTAGCTAGTGCGATGAGTTCAAGTATTCTAGAGAAACAAAGTTTTTTCTACCTCAAGAGCGCTCAGTTTGTTCTAAACTTTTATATTTATTACATTATGAGCTTCAGTGAATTTCAAAGGGTTTAAGTAAACCCAATAATACGCAGAACATTGAACGCAGTAATTAATAAAAATGTTATCTTCTTTGACTAAAATAAATTATCTATATTGCCTCTCCATTTTATTCTTTTTATCTTAAATTTTAAAAATAAGTGTACATAAGCGTTAGGTTTCGGTACTAAATATTCTCTTTCTGATAACTTCATCTTTTTTAATTTTTATTTTATTCTTTCATTTCATTCTCTCGTATAGTACAATAAAGATACATAATAATACAAAGTCAAAAAGAACAGTACTAAGCTACCAATACTTGACAAATTTCCTATCAAAAATATGTATCAGGTAATAACCTTGTAAACACCATGAATCTATTTCAAAACTATATTCTTATCAAAAATTTAATGATACAATTATTTTGATTTTATTGTACCCATTACTTAAAAACAAATCAGGCATCATGTCTCGCTAGCCATTTTAAAATTCTCAACTTTTTCATGGGGCAATTGTTCACTGACAAGGGCCATGCCAAAAAAAGGCGTGTAAAAAGTCAACCGGCTATTTCAGGACATGGCAACGGGCTCCGTGCGGCGGAGTGACGGCGGGGGTGTGGGAGGGGGAGGGTGGGGGAGGGGGGAGGGGGTCGTTGCGGGTGCAGCGGCCCGCCGGAAGAGCGCGGCGCGGCGCGGCGCGACCGGCTGTTTGTTCGTGGCGCGTCATGCGCTGTCACTGCCCAGCCCGGCCCGGCACCGCTCCCTCCCTCGTTTCCCCCGCCGCTGCCGCTGACTGATGCGCGGCATTTGTTCGACGCGTGGACAAAAGCGCGTTCGTTAAGTTGCCCACGCGCTGTGTTCGGCGACAGCCCGCCGCCGGACGGGAGGCAGCGGGCGGGGAAGGGCGCTGTGGGCCACGGCATCGGATGTCCGGGGGCACAACCCGGGGCAGCTCACGCGAGATACCAGAGCGTAGCAGCGCCCTATCACTCCTTTCAAATGACCGACGTGTGGAAAGAAAGGCCTGTTTTGGTTTCAGATATCTCTCAGATTATAGGTAGTACCGTTTGCTCTCACGATCTGCCTTACGGGTCTGCCTTATTGTGGAAGAACATCAAATTAAGTTACTTGGATTACTTTACTATGCAGATGCTGCAAATAACCATTGTAAACAACACAACACATTAAAACTTATGTATAAAATACACTTGTATAATGTACACTTGTATAATGTACACTTGTATAATATACACTTGTATAATATACACTTGTATAATATACACTTGTATAATATACACTTGTATAATATACACTTGTATAATATACACTTGTATAACATACACTTGTATAATATACACTTGTATAATATACACTTGTATAATATACACTTGTATAACATACACTTGTATAATATACACTTGTATAACATACACTTGTATAACATACACTTGTATAACATACACTTGTATAACATACACTTGTATAATATACACTTGTATAATATACACTTGTATAATATACACTTGTATAATATACACTTGTATAACATACACTTGTATAACATACACTTGTATAACATACACTTGTATAACATACACTTGCATAAAATACGCTTGCATAAAATACACTTATAAATAGTTTATAACTTAAAAAAAATTAATCTAGAAAACCTTTGTGAACTTCAATGTGCCTTTATTAAAGAGGAGTTCATGGGCTACCGTACGTGTGCAGTGTCAGTATCTGCTCTGGAAAAATTGAGAGAGTAAAGTAACGCGAATGATTTGTTGCCCTATTCCGTGGTTGTTCAACATTTGACTGCGATAAAAATGCAATGTAGCAAAATTTGAAGCATCGTATTATATGTAACAGAGATTGTGTTATCGACAATGAGCCACGTTATTATATTGAGTTTTTTTTCAGTACGTAATAAAGTAATTTATCTGAAATTAAATATTTTCAAACGCTCGCCGCTCCGTCAGATGAGATAATAAAATAGAGCCGCTCGCTGCGTTGCATTACCAAGTACAGTAATTGAACGTAATATTTGACATAAGAGCCGGCGATGAGCTTAAATATCGCTGCGCGATTTTCGACCGGTCAGCTGGGCCACCGGAGCCAACGCGCGGCCCCGACGGGCCGTCGAGCGCTGTTAAACTCGCGTTACATCGGCGCGTAACGCAATGCGCTTCCTATTAGTTGGCGGCCCCGAGCGGTTTGCTTTGCTTTCGGGAAGGGCCCTCCCCCCTCCCTCCCCCAACCCCTCGCGCAGATGGGCGGTGCGCAGCCGGGCGCGCAGCGTGCGGCGCCCGCCCCTGCGCATGGCTCTGCGCGCGCCCCGGATTCATTAGCACGGGCTTCGTCTGTCCAACGCCGTCTGTCTGTCCGTTTCTTCCTTCGTTCGTCAGTCCGTCCGCCTGTTTTGTTGCGTTCCGTTGCGTTGCGTTCCAAAGCCTCCCAGGAATGTGGGATCTCGTACTACGCCAGGCATATAACGTGAAATCAAAAAAAAATCGAATTAACGTTTTACGTAAATTGAAAACTGAATTGGTGGATTGAAGGATTTTGGAACAACTGTGATCATTTTTTGCAGCGCTGAGTTTTCAGTGCAATATCTAGGATTTGCAACTATTTTAAATGCGCCATTTCCTTTCTGACTTCTCTGAGACAACTGAATTTCAGGTTTAAAGTAATACTACATTTAATACTTTTATGACCTGATATGTCATTCTCTATTTCCTTCACTTACTTTTAGAGTTACAACAATAAGGTATTAGAAATCATGTTATTGTTTTAACCAGTAATTTTAAATTATATTTCGAGTAACTAAACTGCACGTGAGGTAAAAAATATCTTAAATTTTTACAATAATTGAATTGTTTGATTTATTCGTTAGTCCCAATAGTTAAGTGAAATTTCTCATTTCTGGGAAAAAATACAGTGTTCCTTACAGCTAGAAAAGTAAAAAAATATTCACATTAAAATTCGAGAGATAAATAAAATAGAAAATTAATACACGAATAAGAGAAGAACAAAACAGATGTACAGGAAGACAACTGCAGCAAGAAATGCCCCGAAGGAAACTGTGCGATAAAGTGGAGGAGGAGATGTGAGAGGTGTGGCTAGACGTATCGGTTGTCGAAGAATGCAATATTTCCAGGTCAGGATTGCGGCGATGACATCGTCTAGGTATAGATGTCTTTTCCAGTTATAGTTTAGTTTCGCACCAAGTTAACTCAATGAATTGTAAGAGTATAATTATTAACAGAAAAATGGGAGGGATGGTTTGAAGTGGAGGATTAATACAAGAATAAAATAGCGAAGAACTTGCCTAAAATCGAAGAGAACAAGAAGGAAACCGCGAATCGCCGCGGCAGGCGGAGGCCCAGAGGTGAGGCGAAGAGCAGGCGGGCGCGGCCTGGGACCGAGAGGGCGTGGCTAGACGTATGGGTCGCCGAGGAATCGGCCCCGGCCACGTCTGGCGTGGAGGCGAGGGGGGGGGCGAGGGCGACGTCGTCTGGCAATGGCGCGAAATAAGCGCTCGCGGGGGAAATCCAGCGCCGAGACAGCGCAGGTGCTCCGCCTCCCCAAGCGCACACCACCCCAGCTCCCGATCGCATTTCCTTCTACAACCGAAACTCTTCTCAAAAGCATTTCAACGATACTGATACAAACATCACAGACGAACAACCGGCAAAGGCAACTCAGAGCATCAACTGATATCACTGCAGTGCCTCTGATCACTACTTCCTAGAGTGCGAGTGCCGACGGTGGCAGGAGTTTCGACACTACCTACATGGCTACGTCGAATTCAGTCGCGATGTGGAGGGGAATTCTAACAGCGAAGCTGCTCTGCTCCGTAGTTTTCAGTAGTTTTTCCGATTAACACCAAATAAATTCCGGTGCAGTACCCTATGAAAGAGGCGACGGACCGCGCGCAATCTTTTCTTTCTCTTTGTTGTCCTACCCCCACGCCCTACATGACTACACATGCCGGGAGACCGGTCGGTAGCTCGTCCCGGATAGGGCGATGCCCGGCTGGTGGGAGATTCCTGATTGAGGTAAACACTAACGGGTTGGTCGGCGCAAGATCTCGCCATGCAGCAGGGGAAGATCAAAGCCATCCCTCTCCCACCCTACCCCCTGCGATAAAAACATGTACTACACTTACGCTGACTCGACCGAAATCAATCAATCAACGCTGGCAAACCGCACAATAAATCGAAGTTGAACACCGTGTGTGTGAAATGGCTCTTAATAGTTATTAGCACAGTAATTTTCAGTTTATAGAACATTTCTTAAAGATAGAAACTATTTTGTGAACCTCACGTCTCCTCTGCTTAGCAGGGGGACGAAGGCTACTCGTGAGCTCGTCGCCACTGTGCACGGACCTTCCACTCCTCCGACGGTTCAGATCGGCCCAACCGGCCCTGACGACCTCCCGTCACCCCTAGTCGGATCAGATCGGCTCAAACTGGCTCTGACAACCCCTCTTCACCCCTTGTCAGTTCAGATCGGTCCAAACTAGCCCTGTCGATCTCCCTTCACCCATAGTCGCTTCAAATCGACCCGAAGTGGCCCTGCAGACCTCTCTTCACCCCTAGTCAGTTCCGACCGACCCAAACTACCCACTGTCGACCTCCCTTCACTTCCCGAGGGTCGCCAATGCGTCCGATGGCCGCTGCCAAGTCTCTTTTCCGCGGAGTAGTTCTCGGCGAGACAGGGCTACGTCACTCGTCTATGAAAGCAACACCTCCTCAATAAACTTCTGTTTGCCATGACCGGGATCATCTCTAATCTTATTGCTCCCTAACACCCGTTTTATGCTTTTAAGAGAATAGGGTACGGCCCAGCAAGCACCTTCCATCCTTACCATCCTTTCACTCCCCCGCACGTGGCGCCTGACCCTTCTCCCACGACAACGCATGCTCCCAAAGAAAACGGCATCCACAAGACTATTAGTTCTCCTGCTTTCAAAACTCCGGATTCATCAAATTCAAGCAGCATCCAACGTGCACATACATCGTTCGTCGTAACGGTTCGCCTAAAACATTACTTAATACTATCTTCATTAGTTTACAGAATAATTAACTCTACAATATCAACTGACAACTTCAGATTTTACGAACGGAGACATAACCAATATTCAGCATCTATTGTACGTCCGTTGTCGTTCGCCTCCTAGGCCTTTAACGTCGAAACACTTACTGTTATTATCAGTTGAGTCGCTAGTAAAATGGCAAGAAAATTGGTTTCCCATGCATCACATACATCTGACGTAGAGCAAATAGTCGCGAGGGTGCCTCATTCTATCACTGACGATATTGGACTATCCCGCAAAGCGCAAGTTTCCAACCACGAGATTCACCGCTTACCGAAGCGCGATCTCGCCGCGTTCCCGGAAATCCGCCTCCGCCTGCTCCGCGGCCGCAGGTGCCTTGGCCGGAAGCGTATTGGCTGCCTCAGCGCCCCGGGGATTCAAATTGAGTGCCAGCCGCGCCTTTCCCTCGCCGCACCTCCCATCGCTTCCCGCTCCGCCCCGCTTGGATCTGCTCCGTCCTGCCCCGCCCCACCCCAACCCGCTCCAGTCCGCCCCGCTCCAGTCCGCCCCGCTCCAGTCCGCCCCGCTCCAGTCCGCCCCGCTCCAGTCCGCCCCGCTCCAGTCCGCCCCGCTCCACCCCGTCCCGCTCCACCCCGTCCCGCTCCACCCGTCCAGCACAACCTCACCCCTTGTTCCACTCCATTCCGCCCTTCTTACCTCACTTCCCCCTTTCTCGCTCTGTCCCGCTCTCTGGCCTTGCATCTTTCTGCCTCAACCCGCCCGTGGCCTTGCCCCACCCGCCTCTTCCACGTCTCGCAGCGCCAAGTCCTTCTCTGCCCTCTGCCCCTTAGCATGCAGTATAGCTGCGTGGGTGGGCACGCTCAATGACTTACGATAGGCACACGAGCAAGTAGGTAGATAGGAAAGTGGGTAGATAAGTAGGCGGGCGAGTTAGCGTAGATAAATAATCTCCTTGGCGGGCGAGGGAGCGAGTCGGCGGATGAATTGGCGGGCGAGCAAGCAAGCGGGCGTGCTTTCGAGAGGGCGTGCTTTCGAGTGGGGGGTCGGGCGGGAGCCGTGACAGCTCGTGAGTTACTGTGCGCATCGGGAAGCACTAAAACGAGTAAATTGTTTATCGGTGCATTAAAGCACCCAGCTTACTTTACATTACGTACGAGCCCTGACACAAAAGGGCGGCTACGGGTGATAATGGCAGGCCGGGGCGGAAACGCGGTGGGCGCCTGCCGCCCTCGAGCGGCGATCTGCCGCAGAAATTTATGCGAAGCAGGTTACAAAAGCGATATATTTCCGAAAATCGAGACAAGCCATAAATATAGAGCGATGGCGCAAATAAAAGAGAGTGGCGGCCGACCGGAAACTTCATCCGGAGAAAATGACCTCTCGGGGCGGAAACCTCGACCCTGTGTGTAATATATCGACACTCGAGCGACGGCTCGCGACCGGCAGGCCTGAGGCGAGAGGGAGCGTGCGAGCTGGAGGATGAAAAAGGAGCTGAAGCACGAGAGAGCTGCTAGGGAACGTGGGATGGCGACATGTTGGCAACCAATTCGTATGTTAGAGAATGTGGCATAAAGAAAATTACTTCACAGAATATGAGAAGAATGTGTGAAATAAAATTGGGATGGAACAGTAAATTAGACGTTAAGTGGAAGCAGCAATACGATGATATTACAGATCAGCATATTAAACATTGTAAACCTATTAAAATATTTTCAAATGAAAATTATTATTTATTTATATATTCTGATAATTATCTAATACATAAAAACTAATGTTTCTTCCTATTTTGTACGCTGTCGTACAGTTATCCTGATGACGATAAAACTTAACAAATGTATTGATTGCAATGCGGAAATAATATAGCAATAGTACAGTGGGAATGTACAAATGTCTGCCGGACATACACGCAACATAGAGGCGCTTTGATGATTTTATGGGTTTATGCTGACTCAAGCGCCCCTGGACAAACGTTCTACGCAACCCGCTGCACCGTTAAGTATTAAGCGCGTCTTTGCTGCATATTCTGCCCCTGCGGTTGTGAAATATTGACTGGAGCGTTATCTAGGACAAGTAAATCAAATTTCTCCAAGACAGTGGCGTACCAAATGCATTAAAACTTTCTTCCTCAAGTTTGGTGACAATAAGTTTTTGTCTAAACCAGAACATAGAACAAACCCATACTTGCGAGAAAGTTATTCATCTAATAAAAATTTTCAGGCCGTGGCATAAAATGTGATTAACAATTACGTGACCATTAGCGCGTGAAGTGAAATACATCGCAGCAGCGAAGCATTGCCGGGTCCAATAGCACATTGTTATATAATATCACGTGGAAACACCTAATGACAAAAGTAATTAAATAATGGAAACAACCAACTAAAATACAAAGAGAAACGCAAAGAGTACGGAGATGGTGCCAAATTTATTTGTTTTCCTTATAAAAATCTAAATATAAATTACAGTTTAAAGACAGGCAACGTTTCAAATATCGCCGTATCTGCGATACGGAAAGCGCATGGAACTGACCCGTTTGCAACCTAAAAGCCACAACGAGAATGTCTCAGTCTGCAGCAAACGGGCAGACGAGAGGCGTCGAGAGTTCATGAGCGGGCGTCCTTGCCCCCTTCGCCCGCGCCGCCCCGCCGCGCCGCGCCGATCCGCTGCGCCATATTTCAGCCGCAAACACGCGCCGGGAGCAATAAGTCGCCCGAAGGGTCGCGGCGCCGCCTGGATATGAGACGCGCGCGGCATGCGCCGGGCGGGGGCGACCGGCCGATATGAGCGCGCGCCAGCCCCGCCCCTCTCTCGCCACGCCACGCATCCTCGCCCTCGCCCTCGCCCTCGCCGTCTCCTCCGTGTTACTTTCGCTCTTGCCATGGCATTCACCTTCACCATCGGTTTAGCTAATGCCTTAGCCATTCTCTCGCCATCGCTATTGCCCTCACCTTTGCTATTGCACTCGCTATCGCTATTGCATTCGCCATCGCTATTGCCTTTGCCATTGCCCTCGCCTTCACAATTGCTCTCGTCTACAATTTTGCCGTCTCTATTCTGACCATCGACGTTGGTTGTTCTTGCAGCCGCCTTCTCCTGTTTCTTCGTGCTTGCTGTTGTCGTATCCTGGCCCTTTCGCTCGGCCTTGCCTTCGCCCATATGGTCGTTCCGAACCGAGAGTTCTCCCTCGGTCTTGCTTCCTCTCGCCCTCTTTTTCGTTCCCTTGCGAGTCGCTACAACCACCTTCCTCGACCGTGGCCCGCGCCCCCCGGCTATCTCGCCCCTTCGGCAGTCGGCCTTCCGGTACGCAGCAGTACGCAGCAGTACGCTCTGAAGAAGGCCACAACACGCTGGCCGAAACGTCAGCCACCATGACTTTGACGCGGCTCGTCCCGGATAGCCCAGCCAACAGCCTTCCGGTAGACTGTCAGGCTGCTCTGTGTGAACGCTCTGCAAAGGTCCCGCGGCGAGGAGATCGCTAGGGGAAATTTTAAGCTAGACTGAAACAGGGACTCTGTCTCCCTTAAATCACACACTACTTTCGAAATAACATTTTATTTCACACTGCTTAATACTTTATATCTTGTATGCATATCTTAGTTTACTCTCAAATATTATGAAAAATCTTATTCTGGATCACGTGAGGTTACAAAATGATTATACAACTTTTACTATTTCGTTAAAGATGAAAATATCAGAAGTACAGAATTATTCGCACATATAGATGTTATGCAATTTTACAAATCGAACATATGTTTCATTAGAAGCCACACATATAAATAAGTTACTAAACAATTTTTAACATAATTTTAAATGAACAAATTTCGTCTCTATCACTCCTTCTGGAGTTAGCTGCCTCCCACGCACTACATTAATTCATTTAGTCGCCTTTTTAGCCACTTGCGCTTTTCTTCCTCTTCCCTCTCACCATCAATTCGTGTAAAATCCCCTTCTCTCCATTGTCATCTTACGTTTAAAAACCAGGGCAAAACGTCTGACTTATGCTGTATTTTCATAATTGATCTCGTAACTACATGTCAATTTTCTCATCTCCAATAATTCTAATTAAAGTATTTTTATTCCATTTATAAAGAAGTAGAGGAATGTATGTAAATTTGAAAACTATTTTAACGATACCTTTGGTCAGCATGCTATTTGGCCAAATATTTCATTTATCTTTATAAATTGTTATCAGTTATTCACCTTCTATATATTGCTTCCGGAAAATATCGTTCCTAAACAAAAATAAAGACACTGGAGAAATACTTCCTTAACGAAAAGATAAAACAGATATATCGCATTTCCAATAGACTTTTTCAAGTGTTATTTTATTCATTTTTTAAAAATTCGAAGCACGAACGGATGCATAGCGCAAGACAGTTCAAAACTATTTTATCTGTTGCCACTTTAAATAGGAATTTGGTATATTTGTATAAATTCTTACAGTCTTCTTCTTCTTCTTATCTTCAAGTATTTAGGCATAATGCCTGTTACGCCGCTTAATTTTGGTCCCTCCAGCGCATTCTTGGACGTCCTATATTCCTTTTTCCTCTCGGCTGATAATTTGCCACTTGTTTAGGAATTCTGTCGTTGTTCATTCGCAACATGTGATCTTGCCATGAGAGTCTGTAGTTGGTGACTTTCTCTACAAGACTTTCTACATTTAGCTCGTTTCGGATTTGTGTGTTTCTTTGTCTGAAAATCGTACTGAAATTCTTACAGTACGATTCTTTTTAGAAAATCTACAATGTTACACCATTGGAAATGGAGAAAACAAAAACCTCACTGGGGTATGGAAATAATATATGTACTTAGCACGACAGCCAGTGAACGGGTTCAGGCCTACCGGCGACGTCCCTGCCTCGCACCTATGGGGTAAGGGGAACGCGTGGTTAGCACGTAGATATCCCCACGCGGTATTTCGGTCTTCTCAACCTGAGAAGTGAATTTTTTCATCGTCACACAGCAACATAGACTGAAACATTGCAAGGAAAACGCACACTACAATCTTGCCTCACCGGGAATAGAACCCGGAGCCGCATAGTGGAAAGCGAGCATGCCGACCAAGAGCTGGCCACGAGCCCTTGTAAAGAATAGCGGACTTAATAAGCAAATAACACATTTCGTCGTGCTTGTTGCACGTGTCCACGCGATATCGGTAGTAGTTAAGAACAATTCATTAACGATTGCGCCTAGAAACCACCATTCCACTAACTAGATCGCATTTTAAATCGTTATTTAAAACAAATTATCAGCAGATTTTATAATGATACTCTAAAATTATATAATTTAAATCTTAAATAATTTAATTTGCAAAGATCCTGCTGAGCCAGAGTGGACCAGAATTAGGCTAATACCGCCTAATTTCTAAATGCACAAGTAGAACCGGTGGATAGAGCTGTCGTTAAGGACGCATGCCACTTCCACCGATAGGGGCGGTTGATAAACAGCTACAACTAGTGCAGCGAAGACCACAGATTTGTGTGAAACCATTTCAATTACGTTGCCGGTCGTCCCATTTTATTCTCTTCTGTAGTTCTATGAAAACGATCCGGCATTTCTTCTAATTGCTTACTGCAACAGACATTTTTAAGGAACATCAATGTTACTTAACCTTGTTTTCTTTCTCCTCGAGAAAATTAGCCTTGCTCACCCACAACATGGATGCGCTGATAAGTATTTTCAAATTTGGCCACACATGGACGTTCAAAAATGCCATCAGTTTTTTTGACTCCCATAATTAATGTCATATCCATCAAACACAGTATCCATTCTGTAAAGAATCTCATCAAAAATTTTGTCAAAAAAACAATTAATTTTAAAAATGACTAGGTTTGGAAGAAACAAATGTACATTTTCAATCACTGTTAAATCAATACAAAAAAATTGCTGTATTGATCGTTTTCAGCAGAAAATGTTCTTACGCTCTATGAAGATATATATATATATATATATATATATATATATATATATATATATATATATATATATATATATATAATCACTCCTCTGTAAAAATAGAATTCTAAACATAAAATTGACAAGCAATATGTAATCCTCTTATAATATTCTTTCGTCTCGCAAATTTCCAGTACTATCCGTTCATTTAATGAAGCATCACAACGAAGGGCCCGGAGTCTCCGAAGGGAGACTTGAAAGGGCGAAAGGTCATGGTAAGGCAACCTACGTTGTTGAGAGGAAGCAGTGCAGGGAGAGCGGGCGGCCGCGCTCCCCTCTTTCGATTCCGCCCCAACCTTCCCGCCATGCAAAGGTCGCGAGTTCAATCCCCATGGGCGGTGCGGGCGAAGGGCGATGGAAGAGGCGGGGCGTTGGGCACCTTGGGAAATTAGACAGGGGGTCAGCGGTCCCCGAGGGAGGGAGAGGGGTGCAGGTGACGGCGTCGGCAGTGTACATTGGGGAAGAATAGGAAGAATTTTGAGTGCGTTATGTTATAACTCCACGGCTGTTATTGTTGTGAACTTAAACATTAATGCACATAATCGGTTTTACCTTTTACTAGACCTGACTAGATAATTTAACACGTTTAAATTTTGTCAAGGAAAGTACAACAACGCAAAAGTCTCTAGAGTTTCATTGAATTAAATACAGTAAACTTTCTTCGAAAAGGAACCTGTATTAGGCGGAATTGTCCACATCGAAAAAAATATTCACTGACAATGAAGAATTTTGCATTATATTTGCAAGAATATAATATAATGCATATGTAAATCTGGAGAAATCTATAAACATTTGGTTTTGAGAGCCCTACAGGACGTAATATCGAAGTAACTTTATATCTGTTAAAGTCAATTTCTGTATCAAACTTTATTATTCTCGTATAAGATGAACTCAAAGATTATTACCTTTGAGAAGATACACAAATATGGCTCATTCTATTAAACCAAGTATCATTTTCATATATTAGCTAATACTTGATATTTAATATATGAATGCTGCATCGAAGGAACTTACGTCTCCCGTCTGAAAAAATAACTTGTTACAACAACTTATGGAATGTCTCCGATTATCGATACTCGCGGTTAACGGCAACTACATAGCTTCGGGTATCAAAGGAATATTCCTTTAATGCATAGTTTACACAATGTTCACTCGTGGTAAAATATGTGCCTGATTCCCTGGAAGAACAAGATAAAGTTGTGTAACCATTTCACCAACAAGGACAAAACATAACACCTTCGTGAGAGACACGAGCAAGAAACTCCTCTGCACAGCAAAGCCGTAGAGAATAATATCGAATGAAGTTTACCTCGCTACTTCTTAGACAGTTTTGCAAGACCTACCATCGAAATTGTGAAAAGCGTATTCTTGCACGTACGTCTAGAAGGCAGCTAATCACAATTCCGACGCCTTCGAGCCACGGAGAGAGCAGAGAGCTAATTACGAACGAGACCTCGAGGCCGTTCGCGCCCCACTCCACGACCTCTCGAACGCCCTCTTCCTCATTGGCGCCATCTGAGAGGCGGCGTGCCGCCTGCGCTCTGTCGGCAATCGCGGAAACTTCTCGCGCGCGAGGAACGAATCTCCCGACGGCGGGCGAGTCGCGACGCTAGAGATGGGGAGTCGTTCACTTCGTCGCGCGAAAGGCTTCTCAAGTTCGACTCCCCCCCCCCCCCCGCCGCCTTCCCTCTTTCGTTCTCGGTTCTCGCCCTTCCCCTCCTTTCGACGCTTAATTGAAAGCTTCGTGATTTTTTGTTTGGGAAATCTCTTCGTGAAGTTGGCGGCGCGCGATGTTCGCTGAGTGTTTTTGAGCCGCGGACGGACGCAACCGCCCACCCGTCTTCCACCGCCTCCACGGCCCAACTGGGATTAAACTGTCATTTCGGAGGCAGCGAGGCGGCTGGCGCCCGCCCCGCCGCCGCCGCCACTCGCGTCTCCACAGCCGCCTCCGCGAGCGTCTGCAACGAGAGCTGCCGCTTCTCGGAAAAGGGGTTGGCTATATGTCCGGGCTCGTCTAGGTTACAAGCGCTAGAGATGTTGGTAATTGTACATAAATGAAAGTTATTGTCAAAATGACTCTTCCTTGAGAGACATATGTCTATCCAAACATTTTTGTCTTTAAGTTTTGAAGAATGAAAATATTATTTCCTATTAGAACCATTACAAATCTTTTCTGTTAGAATTACTGGAGATTTTCGTTTCAGTTGCAATTATTAATAGACGCATCTCATGGAGAATTAGAGGAGAAAATTTCACATAAATGGGAGAGTTCATTTTAGGATTCTTCCTTAGGATATGACGATCCAACCATTGAATTTTCGATATGTAAATATTAGCAATTAGCGGAACCCGACAGACGTTGTTCTGTCCTTTATCTCTCTTTTTCTCCTTCCCTCTTCGTCTTACTCTCTACGTCTCCCTCTCTCTTCGTATCACCCTCTTTCTTCATGACTCCCTTTCGTTCTCGGTCAGTCTCTCTCTATCTATCTTAGTCCCTCTCACACACATTTAGTTGTAGATGTCTCTGAAAAGGTGAGGTAATATCGAGAAGCTCTGGACCAGCAAAAATGTAAGTGAATGTTCAAAAAGATCTCATCCAGTAGATTACGGTGTCAAACATGTTTCTTTGGGACTGTCGTTCTCAAAATTTTAGTTTTAGGGCCCTAAAACGCTTCATTTAGGAGTTATTTATAGTGTCCAAAAACCATACAGCGTGTTGCAGATTGTTATTGACATGAATATTTAGTTTTGTTCATTGTTCTGTTTTTCCATAATTTTTTTCAAAAGTGTTACAGCCGTTCTTGAGTTATAAATTGTGTAACTAGATGACAAGTTTTTTACGGGCATATATTTATTGTCATATGACTAACTTGAAAACACCGGTTATCTAGCTTTGGAAGTACATTCTCCCTCCAAGTTTTTCTCTTCTGTTTCATTCTTCGTTAAAAATTCAGGTTTTAAATAATAAATTACACAAAAGATAATCTAAAACATTTTCACAGACAATTTGAATATAAATATGCTAATCACAGTAGAGAAAATATATTCCATTCTCTACGAGCATATAATTATGAACATAAGACGTTAGCTTTATACCACGAAGCATGATTTCGTCTCCTCCATTTCACTATTCATAAAACGAACTGACCCGATTGGCAGTGTACGCGAGCTTACTTTGTGTTTATTACTTGTTCCTGTTCAAATATCGCCGAGAAGTGATTTGGTTAGATGCCAACCTGCTGAAATTTCTGGCGCGAGGTTCCTGCCAACTTGCTAGCACAAACACTGGCAGCGCCAAGCACGTAATTTTCTTTGCCAACCAGGACGGAAATGTATGTACGCATACCGTCCAATAGAGCCAGTGCTTGAACAAACATCCCCTGCTTATTTATGATTAAAGACTGCAGAATGCACGAGAAAAAATATCTACATTCATAAACTGATATTTGATAACAATGAAACAAAATTCAAAGAAAGTTACTATGTTATCCCCAAATCCACCAATAAAGGAACTAAATGAGATAACATACTAATATACAATATTTCTTTACATAACCATTAACAGACTAATCTTCTTTACGAGCATGTAATCATGAATATATCACGTTAGCTTTATAACACTAGTTTGATTACTTGGGAGGCATGATCCCATTTCATTCTTCATAAAACGTATTGACCATACTAGCAGAGTACTCGAGATTACTTTGTGTTTATTATATGTTCCTGTTGAAATATCGCAGGGAAGTTATTTATATTGTAATATATTATAACATTAGTATATTCTATGCTGTCGAAACAGGAAGTATTATTCCTTCACAAAGGAAATGATGAGGAATAAGAGCCTAACCCGGTAGCTTATTTACCATTGAAAGTAGATTTTATTACATCGGAGCGAATATTTTGTCAACCATTCTTGTCAAAAATACTCATTTCTTTCTATATTCAGTATTCAACTTGTTTATAGATTAGGGAAGGAATCCCAGAATTGTAAAAATACAAGTTTAAAATAATTCATTACACAAAAGATAAACTAAAACATTTTCATAGTCAATTTGAACAGGAATATGCTAATCACAGCTGACCAAATACATTCCATTCTCTACGAGCATATAATCATGAATATGAGATGTTAGCTTGATACCTCGAGGCATGATTTCGACGTAAAATATGACTGATTTCGACTGTTTTTGACGTAAAGTAAATTAAAAAATAAAATAAGAAGAGATTAATAAGTATTTACGTCATGGTGGTCAAGTCCTAATCGGCAATTCATTTTCTCAGAGAAAAATTGAAACGGCATTATGCAAGTTAATTGAATTGCAAATATACATTTTATTTAATTAACATAATAGTAAAGCTTATTTGCCATACAAATTATAGTAATGAAAATACGTACACTTTTTTTGATGGTTGACACCCAACTTTTAATTCATTTTAATGCTTCCTTTGTAGCTGACATTTCTGATCAAACAATGTTAAGCAATTTCATACAGTGTTGTTTATGTATTGTATTATGGCTAGATTATGAGACGACCTTTTTATGGAGTAGAGGGAACGAGTAAAGGTAAGAGCGACTTACTATTTCGTTAACAATGCAGAAAAATCATACTTGCAATTTGTTTACCGATGCAAATAAATTTTCTATAACTTGGAAACAAAAATGTCTTTTTTTTCAAATATTGCTAATCTCGCGATTTTTTTAAAATTTATTTTTACTTATTTATTTTAAACTTTTACTCATATTTCAACTATTTATAGTTAAAATGACGGGAAGGGATTCTGGAACTCAAGAAAACGTAAGCAGATACTCTTCTCCCCCTTACGTCACATAGTTTTTACTGTTTATTGTCTAAATAAATCTAAATCTTTATGATCAGGGCACCTAGAAAAATTAAAAAATAATGGAGTTAGCTTACAAAGAAAATTATTATATTTTCTAAAAGCACTTAAAGTATGATAAATAACAAACGTAAGAAACGTCGGCATGATTTTCTATAGTATGGGAGAATAAAATGGAAGCCGATACTATGAGCTACGGGGGGGGGGGGTCACTGGTATTTCGGCATATTGCTGGGCCGGGCGCGCTTTGTCCGGATATCGCTGCAATACATAAACATGAGAGCTTTACATCACAAAATCAATTACGCAGAGATTAGAAACGTCAATGCAGTGACCAGATACAGTAAACCTTCAGTCATGTAAGTGACGCGCACACGCGGGCCAGGCTCTATATGCAAATATAACAAATCACTGTGACGCACGAGAAAAAATTCAATCACGAACCATGAATATTGAGCTTTTTTTATAAAATAAAGTTATCGCTGTGAAACGTAGTTCGCAAATACACAAACTGCTCGCATAATTAATCACAGGTAGAACGTTCTTTATATTTTCAATAAATTTAAAATTAAAACTTATATGTATTTTATGTTCTTGAAGTATTTCCTTCATTACATTATTGGTGTGATTAAACCCAGAAATTCCTCTATTTTTTGCTGCCTCCAAAATGGGAATGTAAAAGAATATTAAAAAAAAGCATTTTACAAAACGTTTTCTAAAGACGGTCTAACGTACATCTAAAGAACGGGACTGTGAACCATTTTATTCCATAGAGGAAATAATTTCGTAAATTGTATGTTGTCTTACAACTAATATATTAAACTAAAATATGCACTTCCCAGAACAATGGTACTAAAACTACACACAAATTTATGCTAAAATATGTTACAAACATATACACTGAGCTTCAGAAGGAATTGTAAATATATATTTCAATGCCTGCAATATTAACAACTCAAGAAGCAAAATAAAAATGCTTAAAGTTTTTGCTCACAATTGGTACCCAGTAATCACTCGCTAAGGATGACGGATGAAGAAATAAGCATTATTAAAATGTTTTCGTAGGCTTCCGCGGCCGGAGTCATTGAATACTTGGCTGCCCGGGATGAGCCGCGTCTCAGTCGAATGAGCTGACGTTTCGGCCATCGTGTTGTAGCCTTCTTCCGAGCTATACTGCTGAAGAAGTAGCAATACTGCAGTAGGAATTCTGCTGAATGCTGCTGCATGATTAAAAGGCTTCATAGGAATTTTATTAATAATAAATATGTGAAACTGTCGTTAAGAAGAAATCAGTACATATTCGTACTTTTTGAGTTGTGCCGTTATTGCAGCCTAAACTACGTTGTACGAAATACGTTTTTCATGTATACCACGTGATGCTAAAATACCAAAATACTTACTACGTTATGCTTGTATACTTTTAGAACCACCTGTTGTGATTTCCTGAGAGGAGGCATTTTCTGAAATTTATGACACACGTCGTGCTAGCCGAAGACTCCGCAAAAGCATATTACAGGTGAGTGGAGGAGCAGCCGAGTAATACGCACCGAAACAACGTTATGATAAGATTAGGCTTACTCCACGTCGCGTCGCGACGCATAGTGTTTCGTCGCATCGCGTTGCGTCGTGTGGTGTCGTGTTCCGTCGTTGCGTAGCGAGGGTAGACGCCTTGAAAGCCCCGCCAACAGGCTCCTTTTACAAGATTAAACGGCTGAAACTTTAAACAAAAACTGTTCTTCGCCAAGCCAGCCAGATGCCTTCCCGGGCGTCGTCGGAGATCGGCTCGGTCGCCCCTCGGCGCCTGACGGCTGACGGCTCCTGGGGCGACGCCTGGCGGCAAGTGCGATGGGCTTGCAGCATCGGGAGGCCGGCGCTGGGGAAGCTTTTGCGAACTGGGAGAGCATAATCTGAGAATGTGCAATCAATGAGGATGTGTGGGGACGAGTAGTGACTGCGTGGAGCTCTGTAAACTCTCGATTTAACTACGATACCTGCACTCTGAGCACTCTGAGCAACGGAATAATTAATGTATACGTTGGTCAGTTGCATGAGACATATGTCGAACTGCCACTTCAACGTTCTTCAGAATCAAGTTTCGTCCCTGTTTTCATAATTTTTGTGTCTTTATTGTGTCTCGATGCAAGAAGTCACTGAAGTTTGGCAGCACCCGATGCAAGAAGGCACTGAAGTTTGGTGTGCACATGCGCGCTGAGACCAGACAGAGGAACGAATAGAAAACGACGCTTTTCATATGTTTGCGAGCATTAAGTCCCTTTCTACTGAGAGTCGCAACAAAGACATCCTTGTGCATCAGATAGTAGTTTCCCCCTCCGCTTCTTTTGTTTTTGGTTATGCACGAAGCCCAGGGGCCAAGTTCTCGAGGGAGAGCGAGCAGTACTCTCGGAGATTACGTGATTCGAGAACATCCAGCGAGATATTCCGAGAAAGCAAGGAACTGCCGAGGCTCTTTCTGAGGATCGCGCTGGTTTTGTGTAAGCTACTTGGACGATTCGCCTCTCCCTGTGTCCACGAGGTATCAACATCGTTCAAAATGTGAGGTATATATTTCATTAAATGTGCTTTATTTATATGTGCGCTTAATGTGCAAATACTATCCGAGTTTCAGGTAAGGAAATTAAATATAATATCACAGAACGCACAGTCCCAAGTATACACCTTTAACATTTATTTTCTGAACCTTAATAAATCTTTAAAACCTTTAAAATATCAATATAAGTACTTCTTGCATTACATACATTCCTACCTTCATTACATACATTCTACTTCTTACATTACATTGGTATCATTCAAATTGTATGCAATTCATTGCACACAGACGAAGAAAGTTTTTTGTAACGTAATAGTAAACATTTTTTACTTATTACCCTTCAAAAGTGAGAAAAAATGAAAAGTTAACCTGGACAAAAAAGTTAAAGCTAGAAAGTAACAAACCCAATAGTGAAATTTCACGAACGGATTCTCTCTCAGTGAAAAGAGGAAAACTCTATTTCAATAAGGTTCCGGAAATACTACTTCATTTCATAGTTATTATTCTTAGTCATTTTAGCGCGATCAAAAAACGATAGTTGTAGTGTTCATTTTTTCAAAGTCATACGTGCGCAGAGAGGTTGTGTATCATGCGTAAGAGTAGAATATACTAATGACATTCACCATACACAAAGGAAAAAATCCTCAGAATTAAATCTCGACATCTTTATCACAATATAAACATCAAACATAGAAACAAACCGATCAGATATCGCTACGACTTGAAAATATTGTAAATGTTTTGTAGGTGAGTACTAAGACGTTTTCACCTGAACATCTGAACATTTGTGAACTACACGTCTGAACATTTTATTCGGAATCACGTTAAGTTGGAACCAAGGTATTTGTTCAGCGTTTGACACTAGTCAATGATCAACTGGCGCTAACATTAATAAATGTTCAGTTAATTCATATGAATAAAACTTACGTTAACTCTGTAATTATAAAGAAATTCCGAAGCTTTATTGTAATGAAGTTTCTCTCATTCTCAGTATGAAGGATCTATTCTAATTTTGTCACTGAAATTTCGTACTTACTTTATTTATTTAAGGATGTAATTTATTCACATTTCACTCGATTTTCTACGTAAGCTACACCTTATTCCAGTAATGTACGCGGGCGTGATTCACAGAACCAAACTAGACCGCCGAGTCTCAGCTTCAGTTTATTACGCGCCGTCGAGAAGGCGAGAGACGCGCAGCGTTGGGGATAGTGAAATGCAGCTAGCCTCTCATCTTGCGTAGAGACGCAGAAACTGCAGGAACCGGTTGGTCTAACAAGGCCATTCAAAGGAACTCGCGGGAGCCGGCGTGACCGCGGGGCGAAAGAGGAACATGACGGACGGAGAGAAGGGGTGCGGTCTGAGGCTAGGAGGGAAAGCCAGAATCGGGAAGCAGGGAAGGGCAGTGTGGAGGGCAAAAAAGGGCGTGAAGTATCGAAAAGGAGAGAGTCGTCAGGGGGCGGAGAGGGGCAAGGAATGGCGGGGAGAGCCGGGAGCGAAGGTGGTCTGGGAGTACCGTGGAGGAGAGGAGAGGAGTCGGCTGTGCAAACGCGAGGGAGGGGAGGGGCTTGGTGGGGAGGAGAGGGTTGGGGTCATGGAGGGTCGCCTGTGCAAATGCGAGGGCGGGGAGGAGGGCGGGATATGAACCGGCGCAAGCTCTGCGCCGAGTGCGGTGGGCGTCGCGGTGGGGCGGTCACTGGCTGCTTCTTGAGAGTTGTTGGCCCCGAGCGCCGAGGAGGAGGTCGCCCGAGGGCGGGGTGAGGGCACCCAGTTAGACGGCGCTCCATCAGAAACTTGCCCGAGCCAAATGAGGGTCTGTCACCAAGGCAACAGGCGCGGCCCGGCGGCGGCGGCGTCTGCGGCGGTGGCGCTGCTGGTGCGGGTGGTAGGGGGGCGACGGGGGCGGAGGGGGCCAGCTGGGGCTGCGGTGGCGGGCGTGGCGCCGTGCCCGGTGGGGGTGGCGGGGGCAAAGGACGAAGGCAAGGCGTGGGCTACGGAGAAATGGCTCTTGGAGCGTCGCGGACGTCGGGGTTTTTGCTCGCAGAGAGGGAGGGTGGCGTCGGTGGCCGAGTCCAAGTGGTCAGCGAACCGCAAGACGGAAAATGATGAGAGTACCAGAAGACCCACGAGTGAGATAGAAAGGATGTGCAAAGGAAAGATTTGAAGGGAAGTGTTAGAAATCCTGCACTGTATGTGTGTGTGTAGAAGAGAATACGGTGATGAGGAGTGATGTAAGAGAGTAGAGGTGCTAATAAGAGGTAAAATGTTGCTGAGGGAAAGGAAGGTTGTGAATTGTTTAAAGAGAACGAAAAGTTTACCATCGCTGTAAATAATTTTGGCAAGACACATATAATGTAGCGATGCTGCAAGACACGCACTCAATTCGCACGATGTTAGAGGACGCAAGCAAGCCACTAGTAGTAAAGGAAGAGGGAAGCCAGCGTTATGGGAACAGAGCCTTCTGTCGCCTACTCTGTCCGGGAGGTGCTGCTTGTTTGCGGCCGCCGGGTGCCCCGGTGCTAAGCTAGCTCAGGCGGCGCGGGCACCTCGAGTCCACGTGGCGACGGAGCGGCGAAGCGCGAGGCGGCGCGACGCGACGCGACGAGGCGAGGCGGGGCTGGGCGGAGACCTCGCGGGGGCGAGGGCGAGGAGCGATGAGCGGGCAGCGGGGGCAGGGGCGAGGGAGAGCGGGCGAGGGGCGTGGTGCGAGGGGCGTGAAATGAAGGGCTTGGGGTGAGGGGTAAGGGGTGAGGGTGAAGGGGCGAGGGGGATTGGCGGAGGCGGGGGGCGGGGGCGGTGGGCGGGGGGCGGGAGATGGGGGGCGGAGGCGGCGGGCGGCGTGCGGCGGGGGGCGTGCGGCAGGCGGCGTGCGGGGGGCATGGGCGGGTGGCGGGGTGCGAAGGGGAGGGGCGATGGGCAATGGGCGAGGGACGAGGGGCGAGGGGCGAGGGGCGATGGGCGAGGGGCGAGGGACGAGGGGCGAAGGCGGCGAAGCAAAGGGCGCATGCGGCGAGGGGCGAGCGCGGGCGGCGCAGGCAGGTCCCAAGGGCCGAGAGCGGCCGCCGGTGCGGCGCGGCGGCGCGCTGGCGAGTGGGAAGTGGCTCAAGGGCCGAGCCACTCCACAGCGCGTAAATCAGAACCGGAGAGCCATTCAACACAAAGAAGCACGTAAATGATGAGAAGAAGCAAGATGAAAAACACACAACTATATTATTGATTAAAGATGAAAGGATAATTAACGGGAATTTTCAAATATTTAAACTATGCAAAAATGTTCACATAATAACACAATTATAACTCGTTTCGAAAAATAAAAATTGTCCATTATATGTAAAAAATATTAAAATTTGAGAACATTTAAAAATTAGTGTATATATTTCAACAAGAACTTAGCGTTGAATTGTGTCCACGTGGCCACGTTAAGCCAAAAATCTCACAATGATATTGATGATGTTAGATACATTACACTTTTAAATGCCAAAAAATTGCACAGGAGGTGTTGATGGAAAATCAGTTGATTACTTTAAAAAGAGCATATCAAATAACATACTGTTTAATAGAATAAAGATTGAAACGTAGGAATCTGGTTAAAGGAATGTGGTAAACAAAATCCTTCGCGAATTTAAATTAGCAGAGTCACGCGTTTGAAAGGGTAACACGATATTCAAACAAAGTGCTGAAGGGGATATCGATGTGATTCAGATTCGAAGTCTCATTAACTGCTTGCACGTAACCTGAGGCGGGGCGGGGAGGTCACGCATGGTCCAATCGCAGGCTGGGCTTTAGTGGCTGTAATCGGATGCGGCTGGGATCCAAAGACGCCAAGCGGAGAGGTGGGAAGTAGCGCCTTGCTGGATCAAGCGAGGGGTAGTGATGTGGGTGAGGAGGCGGACCAGGGGGCAGCCCGTGGCCGGGAAGGCCTGCGGGGGCGGGGTCTTCGACGGGGGTGAGGTTGGAGGGAAGGATGAGAGCGGAATTGGAAACGGCTCTTGGCGAGGGCACGTGGGTACGTGGTAGAGAAAAACTTGATTGTAAGAATGGAGAGTGAAGAGACAAGTGAATCGTGGTTAGGGAAAGGGTGGAGAGGGAACGGGGCACAAACGGAAACGATGATGGTACAAAGGTGAGAAGGGGAGAGGTGGTGCAGGCAGATTGAGGCGTGGATGGGGTAGGGACGAAGCGGGAACGAAATGGGGATGGGGCGGAAATGGGGTAGGAATAGGGTGGGGATAGGGTATGGAAAAAATGCGGAAATGGGCGGGGTTGGGGGATGTTGTGGATGGGCGGGAATATGCAGTGTTGGGCGGGGATGGGCGGCAATGGTCGGAAATGGGTGTATGGTGAGGGGATAAAACAAGGATGGATCGTGGAAGGGGTGGGGATGGATGGGAATGGAGCAGGGTGGGTGGGATGATATGTGTGGCGGAGATAGGGTGGGGAGGGGCGAGGACGCACGAGGATGTGGCGACATCTGATGGGATGGAGTAAAAATTGTACGTGCGCTCGCGCGCGCGCGTGTGTGTGTGTGTGTGTGTGTGTGTCGGGAATGAGGCAGCTATGGAACGACGAAGGGCAGAAGACACCCAGGGACAGGCCGAGGAAGGGGCGTAACCAATGAGGTATGTGGCGGGAAGTGTGCGGAACACCACAGGAGCAGAGAAAGGAGAGGCAGAAAGTCAAACCGCGAGTGGAACAAGGCGGGACGGAGGAGGCGCGGAGGCGGGCGGGTGGTGTGAACCGGGCCCTCGCGCTCCAGCTGCCGATAACAGGCCGCGCAGCCCAACCAGCCCTTTCGCCGCGCGGGCGCCGCGCAGCTGCGGCTGACCCCAGATTCGGAGCAGCCGCCACCCCCGCCGCCCCCGCCGCCCCCGCCGCCCCCACCGTCCCACCCGCCCTCGCCGCCGCCGCCGCCGCCGCCGCGCTGACACGCCTCGCCGAGCCGGACATTTAAGCGAAGGCAGCGACAGGCAAATCCCACGAGAACGCTCAGCCGTATTATGTTAATTCGCTGCTCGCCCGTGATGGCGCTCGCGCTTCCGCGACTGCTGCGGACGCAAGTTAGAGAAGCTGCCTCCAGCCGCGGATTATGTGTGTGACAGGGCCTCAGTGCGCCCGTGCGGGCTGAGCAAGAACGCAAATACGTGGAAAATAGCTAAATGCTTTACTGCAAATAGTCAAGTCATTTTTCACAATAACACAAAAGTTTCTGTATCTTTACCTGTGTAATTTTGTCGCCCGATATTACGTTATGTATCATTTAATCAACTGCTCAACTCAATCAAATGCTTTTTCCTATATAAAACGATGTCTCCGCTCGGATCTCTTTGTTCGCCAAAGAACAAGAATGTCGACGTGGATTTCATTGCCTTGTTCACCATTATTTAAAAAATTTTATTGTAGAAGATATTGCAACTTGAAACCTTTCTACATCAGAATATAAACATGATAATTGATGTTAAAAAAGAAAGATATGCAACTTGTAATGCAATGAAAAATAGACAAAGTGGGGTCGAGTGTAGTGGAATGAAGCCAGTCTGAACGAAGCCGGGAAAAAAGGAAATATGAATTTAAATAATATTATTTTCATTTTGCGCAATTCATTTTATTTCTTTTCATATTTAACGCGTTATTGAGGTATTGAAACAAACGGACAAGGCATAAGGCTTCAGATACTTCGAAATATAACCAACTTATCTTTTACTATCTTGATGTTTAATTTGAAGACGTAACTGTTTGTATTTATAACTTCGCGGGTGTCAATTCAGAATTTGGCTTAACAATTTATAATTAAAAGAAAGGAAACTCTTTTTTTCCTTACAGATATTAGTTAAGCATAATGCCAGCTGTCATAGAAATACAAAAATGAAATATTTCATAATCGAACGGTAGGATCTAAAACTTCAGATCACTAATAAGAATATGCCTTCAGATTTAATACGTTTTTTTTCATTCTCACACACTTAAATATTACAAAATTCCCTTCGAATAGAAAGATATACTTGAGACGCAAAAATACGCAATAGACATTAAGATTAAGCCAGCGTATGCACCACTGCTAATAGACGTCAACCCGTATCTTACCTTTGTACAAAACTGAGATCCTACCAGCGAATTGACTCCACTCGGCCTCGCCAAAGCGCTGAGCCGCCGAGTACAGGCGTGGTAAGCAAGTGGGGGGGGGGGGGCGCTAAGAGGCGTGGCGCCGTACGGAACACAGCGCTGCAAGGCACGCCGTGGAGTAGGGCGTGTCGGGGTGAGGGGGCGGGGATGGGTGGGGGTGGGAGTCGGAGGTACTGCGGGGAAGGGCAGGGGGAGGAGAGGAAACGGAAGGCAGGGCAAAGAGGGAGGGTGGAGTGAGATGTGAAGGGAAAAGAGGAGGGGCGAGACGCGGAGTGCCGGGTAAGGTGGACGGGCAGACGGAGCGGAGAATAAGGCATACGACGGAGTAGAGACGAGAAGGAGAGGAACGGAGGGGCGGGTAACGAGGTGGGATGGAGCGCGACTGGGTGGGTCCGGGAGGTGTGAGGACGGCGGGGCGGGAACTGGTAGAAGGGCAGACTGAGCAGAGAATAGCGGGATGCGGTGGGGAAGAGGAGGGCGAGGTGGAGGAGGAGGCAGGGAGGGGTGCGGGGTGCGGCCCTCCGAGTTTCCGATCAGCGGCTGCCGGCGGCGGCAATCTCCAGCCGGCCTTGAATATTCATCGGCCCCAGCGGCGCCGCCCGAGCCAGAGCCAGACCCCGCGCCGCAAGAGGATTCCGCGCGCAGGGCAGGCACCGGAAGCAAAATACTGCGCCATCTACCGCGTCTCACGGTCCGATTCCTCCCCCCCCGTGCTCTCTCTGCCGGGTCGAGGAAGGAACAGTAAAAAAAAAGTCACATCAAACTGATTATAAGTCAACTGACTGAGAACAGTTCCGTCCACCCGACGCGCAGTTACGAGCTTGAGATCTCTTGGAGAAACGTTAACATGACTGTAACCGTTTTCTAACAACTATCTTACACTTACAATCTACTACTTTGCTTCAGGCATTTGCACTGGCAACGGTTCTAATCTAGGATGTAATCGCCATGTAATTGGCACGTGGTAATTGAAGGTAAACAACCAGTAATACCATGTTATCGTCAAAATAATAGTTAATTATTTCATAATTTGTCCAAAATTCCATGAATCAATTCCTTTTTTATTTCGAGAGTTTGGTTAAGGTTAAGATTCCCTATTTGAGAAGCCATTAATTGGATACAGATTCGGGAAAATGTGTCTCTGGCCTGCAGCATGTTTCACGACGAATTGCAGGGAAATTCCTGAAAATCACAATAATTTAGTATAGAAATTAGGGAACATTTTGTTTTGCTTCAAACAAGTAACATTGTACCTTTTTGCACAGTGTATCTGTTGAAGGAAATAAAAGCGAGACCCACGTTTAAATTAAGGCATATATAAGCAACACATATTGTCGCTCGGGACACTGTACATAAATGATTATCCAATATTTCTATTTTACATGTAATGTAAATGATTTATTATTATTATTATTATTATTATTATTATTAAAATAATTCAAGCACGCGGTTACCGAGTGACTGTCATAAATATGCAGTCACAATTCCCTATATTGAAAAAAAATGTTAGAAAAATTTTAACGTAGCTTTGCTACGAGAATAAATGTTACCAAAAAGCGGCCAAGGAAATTGTTCCTCACTGCACACATTTATTCGATTGAGTGACTTTATTTCTGCTTCAAAAAGTAATTATTGAAAACAATGACATAATACTTTGCAGTACATATGTAGAAAATAAATGCATCACGCACCAAAATACTGAGTTAGGGATTATTTTCATTTTAATGATGATTACAGTATTATTCCGAATTTATATTTTTCATTTTCGTATAATTGGATTAAAAATATTGCTTCTTGAAAAGCTTCCACATTTTATTTTGTTAATTTTCTGAATTGATCCATTTAGATATCTCCAAGATTCATGTGCGCTTGCAACATGGCGAAGAGCAGGCCAGCTACTGGTTCCCATGCTATCCTTTTAGGAGAGAAGACGACTTTGAGGCAGGCATAAATGAGGCAGTCGGTTATCAAAGACGAAAATATATCACAAATTAAAATCGCAACTGGTGAGACAACAGCATCTCACATACTAGTATAAGCTAAATATAACGTCAAGTCCAAGTTCCTAGGACTCTAATACTAATAGAAAATGAGTATGGCACGCTCACACATTAGGCAAAGATGTTGTAAAGATGGGTATTAACACACGAGTGTGATATTACGATGAGTGAGGAACGAGCAAGCATTGTTAACTTCAGACGAGAGTAACGGTATGTCTAATGTCGCGTTTCATACGGTACTGGTTCTTCGACTTGTAACTTTTAGAGATACAGGAGAATCAAAGTGGAGCCTCGAGTCATCAAGTACAAAACATCCCCCCCATTACGTGTCAAATTTTGTGCCTTTTACATTGATTCGTTTCATGGCAGTTGACATGCAGGTTTCAGCCAAGGACACCTAGCTGACAGCTCCTTACCCTACCCTGCCGCGGGTGACTTTGGTTTACCACTGCGCTAGTCAAATTGGATCAAAGTGAAACGATCCTAATATTTTAAAACAATATTCCAAGTAAATACTACCAATAATAAAAGAAATTAAAACTCACAAGCATAATATAATGTAAAATGCAATTTTAATATACACTAGAAAACGAAAGATTTAGTAGGAAGCTTCTCAATAGCTGATTAATTGTTAATACATGGTTTCTCTGTAATTGGTCAAGAATCTGTATCATAATGTAATTGGTAACGTAATAAGTGTCACTAATCAACGGGTAGAAGCCATCAAATGGCAGAATTAAACAATGAGTGTATACAAAAATTACGTAATCTTACTCATTTGAAACTGATATAAAGGGTTCTGTAACGTTTATCCCCAAACCGTCATATAATACCATTTTTATTCGTGATGTTGTCGCAAAACTTGGTATCCTTATGCAGATTTGCTAGACAAACCATTCTTTTATCTGCAAGAGCTTATGGTGGACCAGGAAGGTTGTAAAAAACAAAAATAAATCGTGAACCAAGTTTACGAGTATTTTATTCTCTGGATTATTGTGTGTAATAAGTGTAAAATGCTGTCTGTTTTGCATAGGATTTGATACAAATCTGTATCATCATTTGTATAAATCTCAAGCTTTACATGAACACTATAAATACACAGGGAGCAACCTCGTAAATGGAGAAGACTTTGCATCTGGGTTAATTGCTCATGCTGTTGTCGGCATGGAAGAACAAATTACATTCGGTATTCAGTCTATTAAAGGAAATAACAGAATAGGAACATGTTTATGTTCTTTGTGAAAGTTTTAAACTTAAGAAGCTTTGTAATATTAATCACAACAAAGTACTGATGTTGAGATCCGAATTAACGTTTTTTTAAACATAGTTTCACACACTATAGCTTTACGAGTATTCTCTCTAATCTTCTACCGCCAAAAGCATAACATTATTGCATAAAGAGAAACCTTATCCACTTCGGAAAAAATTAACATAGAATTGCATTCAGAGTTTCAACGAATTCATTCGTAACTCTTAGAATATTAAGTGGGTAAAGGGTTGTTTTCACTTACTTATTCAAAAATAACACTTATTTTTAGAGACTATAGTAACAATATCACAATTAATTCCAATGTATTAGTTATTTAATAATGATCTTTCTTTATTTTTACACAATTACTTGTAAATATTAATTATGATAAATAAAATATCTGATAATCAATAACTGGTAGGTAGTATCTTTGCAATCCTTAACACATTGAAAAAATTCTCATTTTCTAAGATTCTAAACGATAGTCGCTTGATATAATTTGCCCTACTTAACAACTGAATAGATATCTGTCATGTTTAAAATGCATCTGCCTTGTCAGCACTATGGTTTTTTACGATGCCCAGTGGAACAAAACTTGAGGGAAGAAGAAAACTGTGCATGTGATATTTATCAATCTACAATTTCAATGGAAAACATCTACTACCATCAATACTGAACTATGAATAATGTGTCAACCTAGGCAAAATTAGCTAATTTACTATTTTTGGTAGCTATTACCAATTTTCTTCGTACAACCTGCCAATATATATTTTTTCGACATCATTTTGAGATAAATAATTGTGCCGGTCCGGGTGGCCGAGATCGCTAAGGCAGTAGTGCCGTAGCGATCTCGGACCGAAGGGTCGCGGGTTCGAGTCCCGCCTCGGGCATGGTTGTATTGTGTTCGTCCTTTCACCTCCTATCATCATCATATATCATATCATCCCCACGTGGGTTGGCGTCAGGAAGGGCATCCGGCCGTAAAACTTTCGCCAAAACCAGAAAAACAGCGACCCCTTAAAGGGAAAAAGCTGAAGAAGAAAAAAAAAAAATGAGATAAATAATTCTCTTATGACCACCATTTTATACTCTTCACCCTATAAAAAAATCTTACATACAATCGTATTTAAGTATTTTAGAATCCAGCATTCACTTCACAATTATTTAAAGATAAATTGCTTTTTTACTGACGAACGAAGAATGTCTGAAATTTCTCGACGCTGTATCTTTCTTCCTCCCACGCACAATGGCCAACAGGAACCTGCGGAAAGGAAAGGACGAACACAGGTCCTTGCAGGATCGAAACAAAAAAGCGCCTATCAACCATCCCCCACAGCACCTCTTCTCTCAATGGGAACAGCGAGGCGATTTCGGCCCCGGTCGAAATATTGAATAAACATTTATGTATAGTGTCCCGAGCGGCAATGTGTGTTGCTTATATACGCCTTAATTTAAACGTGGAACTCGTTTTTATCTCCTTCAACACAAACACTGTGCAGAAAGGTAGAATGTTACTTATTTGAATGAAAACAAAATGTTCCCTAATTTCTTTACTGAATTATTGTAATTTTCAGGAATTTTCCTGCAATTCGTCGTGAAGCATGCTGCAGGCCAGAGACACATTTCCCCGTATCACCCTCATAAACTCGCTGATAATGTCATCGGGGAGGCTTCCCATCAAAGGCTGGCGCTGACCGCGGACGCTTTTTCTCGAATTCCGCCCCTCGTCAGCAGCTCATTAGCGCGACCCAGACGCGGCGGCGGCGCGCGGCGCATTCTGGCGGGACCCGCGATGCTAATGAAACGCATACTGCAGCAGCCTCCGCGGCTAATGAGGCATCGGCGAATTTTAGGCCCGTTAATCCGATTACTAGGAGCGATCTCAAATAAAAATGTTGGCGTTCGTCGAATGATTCCGGTAAATAGTATTTATTGCGCTTCTGAAATGACACTACCAATGCCCATTTGGGGGGTGTGGAACCACGATAATAAAAGAGGCAGCTATCATGTCATGTATTTCCGCTTATAAATCTAGGCTTTGTTTTGGGGTGGTTTGGAGTATTAATGATATTACTGTTCAATTCCCTATTGGGTTATGTTTTTTAATTAATGAAGGTAAAAAATTGAGAAAAATTAGGAACAAAATGTTCTCAATGCATAATTTATAGGACGGCATTAAACATTGCTAGTAGTTAATAGTATTGCGTCACTCTCCACCACATTTTATTTTTCAGCAGTCTGCATGTACACGAAACGACGTAAGAAACGCTGCAAGAACAATTTCGCTCCGCGGAGGAAAACCAAGTTTTTTAGACCCGCGAGCCAACGGCAGCCGCAACGAAAAAGCGGCGAAAAGGGCGTCGAGTGGAGAAACGGCACGAAGGCGACCTCGCGCGTCCTCAAGAGCTCGCTTCTTTTTATCGCGGTCCCGAGGTCCCCACGTCCCGCGACTCGGTCCCGCGGCGGCGGCGGAGGTAGTGAGGGCGGCGGGGGCGGCACCTGCCAGGGTAAATATTTGAGAGCGGCGAGGGATGCGCGTTGCTCCGCTCTGACATTTGATATTGTTCTTTTGACGAAAACAAATACAAACAAGCGACGACGACGCTGCGCCCACGCAGGTGAGACACGAAAGCGTCCGCAAGCGTCCGGTGAAAAAAAGTGCAAGGCCCCACTTTTCACTATCTCTCGCAGGCTACCTGCAGCGGTTGCCGTACAATTCCTCACGTGTCTTTGAATGCATTAAGGGCTCTCTGAGATAATGAATTTCTCAACGTTCTAACCCCTTCTTATTTAATGAGTTGAAGTACTTAACATATATATTTTCGCGTTGGGGTCATCAGGTTTCATTCCTGACCACTTATGTATTTGTTCGTCGAACATCAGGCTTAAGATATAAATTCTGAATTAAATTCCGGAGGGCAAGTATCTATCATAATTTTTCTAAGCTTCAAATTCACACATTTTTCGAACACATGAATGCTTCAAGTATTCGTAAATTTTCAAGGTGTCTTTCTCCCACTTGTAATGACAGGACGTATTTAAGATAAATTGCTTTTTTTATTTTACATATTTTCAGGTTTTACAAAGATCAGTTCACACTGTAGATTTGCATTGTTGACTTAACATAAACTTAAAGCTAGTAGTATGTAGACAAGATCGTATGTACACAACTCATACAAATCATTATCGCCGCTACACGCAGGTACAGTTCGGTTGCCTTGGGCGGCCTGTCCCAGATGCAATTAAGCAGCCAGCAGCCGCTTCCGTTTATTTACGATCATCCCAAGCGGCAGCGGCGGCCACCGCAGAGGCGTCGCCAGCAGTAAATCTGAGGCGCGGGGCGGGGCAGGTGTCTCCAGGTGCGCGGCGGCGGCGGCGGCGGCAGAGGGGGGGGGGGGCGGGGAGCGCGAGGGGGCGGGGCAGAGCCGCAGTCGGCAAACACACGGGAGGCGCTCAGTAATTTGCTTCCGATAACAGAGACGCCCTCGGACGCTCCGAGGGCCGCGGCACAGAGCGCCGCTGCGGGGACGGAGAGGACGGGAGGAGGACGGGAAGAGGACGGGAGGGAAGGAGGACGGTGGAACGACCAGTCCAGGTAGAGAGAGAGACAAGGACTAGATATTCTGTGGATGCGGCATGTGGATGGGCTGATTGTGAGATACAGAAAAAAGAAAATGAAATTGTTAAATGAAAAAGATGTAAGAAATAAATAAAAGTCAGAGAAATTAGGCAATGCACGTATTGGGAATAGACTAAACATGAAAACAAGTAAAATTCTTGCAAGGGAGACATTTGTTGAAACTGAAGTGCGGTACTGGGAAGTCGGAGACTACAGAAACCTAGAGGAAGAAATACTGTAATTCCAACTTACACGCCTTTATTTGACATAAAGTTTCGGAGATGAAGAGAATGTGCTAGGTGTCTATGGCACCCCTGAGGTCGCTCTATGCATTTGCAGTTCGCTATAACTTCTCAAAAGGAAGCGTGTAAACCGAGACTAAACGTGTGAATATTTTGATGAAGCAGAAGAGTGACAGTAATAGTAGATGAACAGTATGTTAGGGAGAATGACGATAATGTGAGTGAGAGGAAACGCAGTAATAGAGAATACTAATGAGTATATAACAAAGACTATTGTCGAAGACAGGATAAGGCAACTATTCAAAAAGTGCCAATATCGTGTCAAAAATTATGGAAACAGTGAAAACATACAAAATTACAGCAGTAGCGAGAATAATAACATAAAACCAACAAAGAATTGAATTAAAAACGGCTAATAGAATAACTACACAGCAGAAATGGAAGAGATGAGAGAGTATAATCAGACAAAATGGAAAAGGCAGGACACGAACAGACATGGAAAGAGAACGCAACCGCTACGTGGTGCAATACGACGGTAATCATGCTTACCACGGATTAATTTGTGTGTACAGGGATTACACAGAAGGACGAGTAATAGATCAACGCAAACTACGACACGGGGCGAAAGAGAATGCGAAAAAAACGCGAAGCTCTGAAGCCAGAGGCGCGGTGCCAAAAAGAGACGAACACACCGCAGAGAACGAAGGCAAGGCGTCAAGAGGTGCTGCCCAGAAAGCAATGCTGCCAGGTGGTCTCAAGCATTTCCCTCTAGATGGCGCTGCAAAAACCATTATACCGTAAAAAAAGCACCGAATTTAAAAAAATATTGTTGAATTTTTTAAATATTTGGGGAGGTATGGAAATCAAAGAAATACAAAAATATTATTAATTGTATATGATTATATTTATATTTTAAAGCATACACCTATATTTTTAATACATAAAAATATTTGTGACAACTATTTGTATAATAATGTACCTATACACATACATTGTGCAAGTTGTTTTAAAGAGTTTCACTTTACATACAAGTTACGAAACGTAAGAGGTAAAATTGTCCTACTCATTGTAATGACTGAAAAAAAGATAATATACCTCTTTGTAAAATCTTTCCTTCAACAGAAATCATTGTTTAATTACTTGTTTATTACTGTGATTCATGCCTTTTCATCAAATGTGTCGCCCTCTTCCACCCATCTTTGGTTGTGACAAATAGCCATCATATGTTAAACGATGAAACCCATTCAAATGATCTTACGTTCTTACGTTTTTACAACGCTTAGTTACATTTGAGTAAATATACCTGCAATAATCATAGGGAACTATTTTTGGGTTTTGCGATACATGTGTAATACGAGATATTAAAAAATATACATTTAAAATACTCAACGAAAACCCCTTTCAAAACCTCCCAAATAGATTTGCTTCCTAAAACATCCCCCAAAAAATTATATTTAGGGGTCAAACCCCTAGCCTGGCAACACAGCCCGAAAGGGGCAAACGGGCCGGGCAGGGCCGTGTGGGCTGAGAGGACGGCGCGTATGATGGCCTGCGCCATCAAGACGCAAGCCCGGCCCGGGGCGCGCCGTGTCAACAGCGCCCCTCCCCTCCCCTCCCCGCCCCTCCCCTTTCTCCTCCCCTGACCCCCCCTCCGACCCGCGCCGCAGGACAAATATTGGCCCACATATAGCGCGCTTCCGGCGCGTGTGGGCAGGAAGGGCGTGGGGGCGCGAGGGATTGTAGGGGACGGGGGTGGAGCAAGCCTGATGGTCCGGGAAAGTTCTGCCGCTAGAGCCCCCCTTCGGATAATTACATAAGAGCAGTGATCACATCGCACTCGCCACGTCGAGAGCAAAGTGACCAACGCTATCGCAGATCTATTTGTGTTTGCTGCTGTCCGTCACGACTGCTCAGCTAGAAGATAATCTCTTCTCTTCGCCTTTTTCTTCTTTCTGATGACTTAAAAGCTTACTAAATAATGTTTGCTCTTCTAAGAACTGCCTTGAATAGGGAAGTTGAAACTCATCAATACCGTTCTCAATTTGGTTATGAACGACAACACCCAGCAGTGAGAATGAAAATTATATGAGTCGTCTGGGAACAATGACTACTCATTAAAAAGAAGTTCGGAATATTTTATTTCTTTCGGAACACAGTCTGCAGAATAAATTTCAGAGAGGATTTTTATAAATCAAGTAATCAATAGAGGGAATGGTGCTGAAAAGAAAATTTGCTCGAACGAAGCGAGGCGTGACAATTTATCGCCGAAGTTGCGACTTACTTGCATGAAGAAAGTATATCTAGAAACGGGAAGTCGTTTTTGATTGATTGGTTGTTTTCTATGAACCACCATAGTCAGTATCCATTAGTGTAATGATGTTTTGTATCGTGGAAGTTGGTGGTGTCCCCAGCTATATGATGATATCCGGCGTCGACCAACATGTTCCATTGCAGAGCATTTCCCTCTCCATGTATCTCCTCCATCCGGAACAAACTCTAGGATCCCGACTGGTCTCCCGTTGTGTACTGTAGTACATGTAATTGTGTGTGTGAGTAAGGAGATAGGATAGAGCGAAGAAGAAGGAAAGGTCACGTGCGGTCCTTGGCCCGCTTTTGAGGATACTGCTCCGGCATTCGCCGCATATTGGCCGGAAGAAAAACACGGATAATTACGGATCAGAGCAACCGGCCGCTAGAATTCACCTCCAGACCGCGGCTGAATTCGACCTAGAGCAGGTGTCGAAAATCCGCTGCCACCATACCGTCGTAATTCGAACCTAGGCCCTCCCGCCCAGACTCCCTTCAGAACAAACGGCAATGCTGGCTGCGGAGCAGCATTCAGCCGGGGATACCCGCTCTTGAATTCCGCCATGACGATGTAGGAGGCAACGCCGAGGAGAGGGGGCGCGCTGCAAGAAGAGCCGGAGTAGGCGCGGCCGCCGCTTCCGGTTGGGCGCGAGGAAATGAGATAAAGAGCCGCGACGAGCGCGTGCGAGGGGATTGCATCACGTGAGACGCCGCTCGAAAGAACGATTCCGGAAATTGGATAAGCATTCGGTCGCCACCCTCAATCAAAGGGCGCGAAGATGAAAGCACCGCGGAGCGGAGGCGGGCGGAGGGCGGGCCGGAGGTCGGGGCGGAGCGGAGGGCGGGGCAGAGCGGAGGCGGGCGGAGGGCGGGGCGGAGGGCGGGGCGGAGGGCGGGGCGGAGCGGAGGCGGGGCGGTGGACAGCGCGAGGCGGCGGGCGGAGCGGGGGGGGGGCGGGCGGAGAGGGGGCGAGCGGACAGGCAGAGCGGGGGCAGGAAGGTGGAGGGCGGGGAGCGGGGGCCGACGGAGCGGTGGCGGGCGGGCTGGGGGGGGGGGGCGGAGGGAAGACAGGCGGACTGGTGGGTGATTGCCTCCAAATATCTCAAAGAGCGACAAATGAGCTGGATTATCTCCCTTCAAGACCAAAACCCAACTTAGAAGACGATTGCAATCCTCGAGACTTTATTCTAATCTTGTTTTCTAACATATCAACCACAAATTTAATCTGCCTATTAGGAAGATGAATCCACAATTTCTGATACAAAAGACCAAGTCAGCTAATAAGCTATGGAGTTCTACCAAAACCTATTACCTATCATAAGAAAATGTAATTGTATTCCTAACATAATTTAGTATATCCGTTTTAAAGCTCTCCAGTAACAGCACGCCAATAAGCGCAAATCTGTGAGCTGCAAATTGGGGTTCCTCTCAATATTGCCCTGTAAGACATAGATTTGAGTTTCAATCTAAGATTTATGGAGATGAGAGGTAAAACAATCATTCGTTATATTACAAAAAAGTAGTGAGGATATATTTTAATATATCTTTATATATAGTTGCATATTTCTAATTTCGACTCGGTGTTGAGAGAAGCTGAACAAAACCGAATGTACAAGGTATTTTCTCCATACTATAATTTAAAATAGTTATTTATAATTTGATTATTTCCCAACAAACGAATATTTCATCCTTTTGTTATTATTGAAACTGAATATCTTCAGAATATCGATCGGGTTTACAAAATGCGTTTGCAGTGGACTGCTGTATTTATGTATTGCTATTGTAAAGAAATCATAAATGTTTTTGAACAGATCATATAATTTATGAGCTGTAAAAACTACGCATGTAATTCATATTATAATTTTCATAATAACATTAATATGACCCCTAATTTTCAAAAATAGAACACTCAATGTCTGAGTTTATTTGATTTTGATCACCAACAACTAGTTTAGAGACTTCATACTCAAAATAAATTGCCCGCATATCACTCCTCTCGCACTGAAAACTAAGTACTCATAAAATATCTTGGCAAAGAAATAATAAATTAAATCTGTGCAAATTGAACGAAATAAGATTTTTCGTGCTGACAATTTATCTTAAATATTCTAGAGTGTCTTAATTCATAAACTCCCCCGAAATATAGAAACTGTGGTTCCTAAAATCACTCTTTAGACTACGTACGTACGATCACGTATTCAAAGGTTGCAAGACCACAAAATTCCCATCGCATGCAAAATCCTCTGCGGCTGCTTCCGACAGAAGGTGAAGAAGTCGATCATCGCCGACATTCCATTTTCCGAACTGTCTCGCAACGATTCAGCAAGCCGGAGTTTCCGAATCGCTGATCTAAGGATCCGCAGCACACAGTTCGGAAATCGCAGCTCTAGCACGCCTCGCTCTTCGCGCGCGAAATCGATTCGCCTCGCGGCCTCGCCGCACTTGGCGAGACGAGGGCGAGACGAGGGCGACGACAGCGGCGGGGGCGGGGGCGGGGGCGGCGGTGGTCGGGACGTCGAGGGGAGCGACGCGACGAGACGCGACGCCACGCCACGCCACGCCACGCCACGCCACGCCGCCCCGAGCACGCTGACTCGGCGAAAAAGCGCGCGCCGAAAGTGAATATGAAAGCGGGACGGGCTGCAAAGCCCTCGAGCACGCTGTAGGACGCCTTATTTCGGGCACTTTGGCTGGTGGGAATATGTGCTACGTCAGGAGAAATTTCCTTGCAATTATGGCGCTCTCGCTTTGTAGGGAGTCGAATTACTTTTTTTTTTAATTTGATACTCCGATATTTAGTATTTAGGCACGTTGTACATTATAATGATACGTGTAAACTTGTCATTATCAGTTTCTTTTCATTATAATTGCTGGAATATAAACATCTATAAACGGTTTTGCTTTGATGATAAATATTTTCTCATCAAGCGTTCAATAGTGTGAAAAAAAACTGTGATGAAATAGCAATGATCAACGTAAAACTTACTGATTCATGTAGTGCCATTTTCATAGATTGCTGTTAAAGTCGCTACTTGTTTTCGAAATTAATTCTTTCTTTGGGTGGGTTGTGTTTGTATATTTTCAGAACCGTGTTTATGTACGTTCTCACATTCATTCTTCTAATATAACTGCAATGTATTGATTTTTTTTAATTTCTGCGGAATCTGTTTTTAACTTATGAAAAACCTTACAGAAGTAAAAGGATTTTTGTTACTGAATTTACCTATCAAAAATTATTAAATAAGAATCGTTTTAATACAAAAAATATATTGTCTATACTATCAATGTGATGCCAATCATTTCAGAATTATTTTCCATCAGGTGCTTCTTTATTTTGGAAGTTAAGCCAGAACCAGCATCACGACTTTAGAAAACGTAAGATCGTGAAAAAAGGTGTAAAAAAAGCAAAGTAAAAAAATATGCCGGGAAAGTACAAGATGTCAAAACCGGCGTAATCGTAAACACAGTTACGAAAATTAGCTCCACCTCTCCCTAACGTAAAAGTAAGTCACAGAAGAAGAAGAAGCAAAGGGAAGGATATGACGAGAGAACACGGAGCAACGGAGAAGGTGCAAAGGGCGGCCGCGAAGCCACGGGGCGCGAACAGCCGCTGCACGAAATTACCACTATGTCTTCACAGAGGTAGTGGGAAAGAGGTGTGGAAGAAGCAAATAAAGAAAAGATGCCGCCGGAAAACGAACCAGTCAGAATCTGCGTAAACGTAAACTTTGTTCAAGTAAAAGAAAATTCATTCCACAACTCCCCTAAGTAAGAGGAAGTCGAAGAAGAAGAAGAAGGCACGGAGAAGGTGCAAAGAGCAGCTGGGGGGGGGGGGCACGGGGCGCGAACGCCCGCTGGCGGCGCGCAGCTTCCAGGTCCTAAGGCGCTCGGGCGCTTTAACACGACGACTCCATAAAACACGGGGCGGTTTCCTCCGGTCGATCGATGAAAGAGCTAAGACCTCCGCCCACCTGGCCTCCCCCTCCCCCTCTCTCCTCCCCCCCACCCGTCCCGCTCCTTCCCTCGGGACACTTGTAATCCTCCGGCGCCGGGGAGGAAGGCGAGGCGTGCGGCGCAGAATGTCAAAACGGCGCCGCCCAGGTGGAAGGAGCACGCGGGCGGGAGGACGGAAGAGGCACGCGACGAGACGGGACGGGATAGGACGGGACGCGTCGTGGCAGGGGAGGCGAGTGGAGCCGACGCGGATGATCGCGCGCCCTTTTATTACGAGCTGCCCCGCGCGCTCCGTCCAGAAGGGCTCGCCGCGGCACAGTGAGGCCGAATGGCATCAGTAGTTCTCCTGGGACGACGAGACGGGACGAGACGAGACGAGACGGGACGGGACGAGACGAGACGGGACGGGACGTGACGGAACGTGACGTGACGTGACGGGTCGTGACGGGACGTGACGGGACGTGACGGGACGTGACGGGACGCGACGGGACGTGACGGGACGTGACGGGTCGTGACGGGTCGTGACGGGACGTGACGGGACGTGACGGGACGTGACGGGACGTGACGGGACGTGACGGGACGTGACGGGACGTGACGGGACGGGACGTGACGGGACGTGACGGGTCGTGACGGGACGTGACGGGACGTGACGGGACGTGACGGGACGTGACGGGACGTGACGGGACGTGACGGGACGTGACGGGACGTGGCGGGACGTGACGGGACGGGACGTGATGTGACGGGACGTGCCGGGACGTGACGGAACGGGACGGGAAGTGACGGAACGTGACGGAACGTGACGGGACGTGACGGGACGGGACGGGACGGGACGGACGAGGCGAGACGAGACGAGACGAGACGAGTCGGGGCAAGAGGAGGCGAGTTGAGCCGACGCGAATGATGAGGCGATCTCTTCTGAGCAGCCTTCGGTGCGCACGTGCACGAAAGGCCGCGCCGAGGCACAGTGCGGCCGAATGACATAAGTTCGCCTGGCCCATTTTCTGGTACAGGAGCAAGTTTTCAATGAGAGTGGTCTCTCCTAGATTAACTCTTGAGTTTCGATAGACAAGACAAAGTTATTAAAAGGTACAGAAGGCGTCAATAACCGCAATGTAAAATAAATATTTATTCGTTATTTGTTACTACCAACGATTGACAAACTCATTAAACACATACTACTATTGTAATGGGAGGCGTTCAGTAGACACATTAGCAATATTTCCTTTATCCACAAATGAAGTGCACGCTTAGCAGACCTAGTTGTCGTTTACATGTCTGTTTTTCGTGTTCTAGGTTTAGCGACTTTAATTTATGAATGGTTTTCTTCGTTACATCATTTGATATTCGTAAATTATTTCTGACAAAATATGCATTGTTTTACCACTTTTATTCATTTTTGTCATTCAATATGCCACAAATTACTTATCTCATCACAAACATTTTCAGACATGTCTTTATTTTCCACCCTGTGTATGTTATGCAAGGATAGTATTTCAAGATTTTTAATTGTTTCTGTAAATCCTACATTATTTTCAGAGATGATTAAAAATGTCATTTTATTAAACGAACATATTGCATTGATGCGAAGAATTAGATCACGTTATTCTTTCTAAAATGGATGTTTTGGAGAGTTTCTAAAACAAAAGAAATATTTTTACAGCGTCTTATCGCTTATTTCTTTTGTAACTAACTCTTGGTGTCTGTTAGAGAACAAATTCCCTCCTAGATGCAAGGTACATAACAGCACACTAGGAATTTTCTAAAACTCTTATATCTTATCTACCATCCTACTTTCAGTCATATATTTTAACATTTAAGAGCTTAAACTTTGTAAGTATTTTTTCTGAACTGGGCTCCTTTCGGCTCGTTTCGGCACACTGTTCGCCTCGCATCGCCGAGTCGCTCCCCGGAGCAGAGACCTGCCAACTGTCTATTTCTCGGGAGATTTCGTCGGCGATTCGTTCGCTCACAAAGGCCGAGCTCAAATGGCAGAAAATGGCGGATTAGGGGATCTTATTTCGATCTCGTCAGCTCTTTTATTTCTTCGCGTTGATCGCTTGTTGCTGATGAAATGAGACAAGCCTCACACGCAGGCTTACAATAAAGTATTTCACAGAGGGCAATAAATGAAAGAGTTTTAGTTGTATGCATCAAAAATAGTGTGGAAGCAAAGAAGTGTTATGTTTGTATTTAGTAGTCTGAAAAGAAAGATGTGTTTTGATGTTTTTACTCAGTAGTCTGAAAGAAAAAAAGTTTTGTTATGCCTTTTATATAGGCTACCCAAGGTAATTTTAGTGTTATTTCTTTCGTGTTTAATTTAAGTTTGTAGCAAATTCAATGCCACGCATTTGTTATAAAATTCAAAATACTGCGTTATTTCTGTTATAATTTGTAAATAATGACAGGTTTATTTCTACGAGATATTTAAGCTTAGGAATTTTAGTAGAACACATAGTACCTTAAAACTTTTACTAAACAATGTAAGTAGGTTTATCTATAGATATACACTAGTATGCACCTATCACTACGCACATAGCACTAAGCACATAGCGTCACTTACCAAATTTCAAGCCCGTATAAGCATTTAGTCTTAGTTTAGATCTTCCGCAAGTGGAGAGAATTAACCATCAGTTCCTCAGCTACGGGTGATTATTTATAACGTATTATGTTCGCCGACGTTATAAAGCCACGTTCAATATTTCAGAGCTGCACGATACAAATAACACAGAACCACATAACTAACACTTTAACACGCATAAATATTCATCCCTTATGAATCTACCAAAGTGTTAAAAGTGTGAAGCAAGAACGGTAAAAATAAATAAGTAATATAATACATCCACGTTTTATGAGTAACCCCTACGTGTATCGTTTCTACTAAACATGTAAAAACAAAATACATTGTTTGGGAACACCCAATGGACACGGATGCAAGGGAGATTTTACGAATGATTTATGTACAGGCAGAACTTCTTGGAATGTTCTTGTTGGAAGGACGTAGTCCCTTTGAAATACCCTGCATTTCTCCTTCGACGGGATAAAGGGGGCGCGTAAGTCTCAAAGTTTGCACGCCCCGCTGAACTCAAGCTGTCGAACATACGGTACGCACTATCTAGAGCCGCTGAGGCTACAGCGAGTTTGTCGAGTTAAGGTGCAAGTTACGAGAGAGCGCAAAAGAAGAGGAAAGCAGATGGTCCAAGTTTTCCTCTCACTTTGCCCTTTCCTCAGAACTTCCAAAGAAATTTTCAAAACACGGACGCAGCGTTATCTAAAACTCCAGATTTGAATTATATTTTAGTCTTCTTGCATATTCACAGAGAAGCAAATCCATATTTGTTTGTTGTATTACTAATTAGGAAAAGGTAATAGCAAGATACGTTATGTTGTAGTATTTATTTTCTTGGATGTGAATATATAACTTCTCTTGAAGAATCGTAGTTTATAAAATACCACATTTCTTAATATTTTTTAAAAAATTGATAACTTAATTTATATTAAAATAATGATAGTTTTCTATCTCAATATGGTGTTCAAGAAAAGGCGCACTGCAATTTCATTTTGAATCTTTTTAATACATGATTTCAGCTCCCCAAAGTTAATCTCTGGAGCTAAGTCCCGTTCACTTACCATGGATTGTCGCAGCAACGTCAGGCACCTGGTTTCATCAGCTAGATGTCTGTAACAAGAAAGAAATTCTTGAAATTTCTACAAGGATGATATAACCACTGACTTATTTTTTTCTGAAAGTACATATGTGTTCACACAAGACGAAAATTTTCCCTATACACACAAAACATGGTATTTACAAAGAACTCTTCGAACTTAAAAACTCGCTATGTTGGCTTCTCTCACAACAACCTTACCTCACGTTTTCTCGAAGAGGAAATGTACAATACTTTCAATAGATCAATTACAACTAACACAATGAAATAATGATCCAATGACGGCAGATTACCGTTCTTTCTGTTAATTTTATGATTTTATTAAAATTTATTGTTTATACTATAAAACTGATTAAAAATATCCTGCGAAAAAACACCTGGAGATAATTACCTTTTATTTAAAGATAAATCACGAAATTTGGTTGAATAGGAAGTTCAAACTTCTTTCTAAACGAAAATCCATAGTGTTCTAAATTAAAAAAACTTTTGACATTTTACAAATGTCGGAGGTTTTAATTAAAATCGAAATTATACCATACTTATAAGTGCTCATTCTTCTATTCGAGAAAAAAATCAAGAAACAAAATCCAACTATTCCCCGGAAAATGTTGAAAACATCTTGAACTGATAGACCTCACTCGGTGTGTACGTAGTTAGAGCTGGAAAGAATCTTAAAGACGAATTTTACAATTGATATTCCAGATTTTTAATGTTGAGGTAATTCCAATACATTTAAAATACATAAAAACGGTAAATTTTTTATTTGATCGATCATAATGAACAGACATTTTTGGGAATAGTAAATATTCAGGTGTATACAACTGTCTTGAAAGTGAATACAAAGCATTATTATAATTAGACCATTTAGATTTTGAATTGGACATAGTTGCGCATAGGTTATCTAAATCGCTTATTACCATCGCTGATTAGCAATGCGGTGCGCAGTGGCGTCACTTGTTAGGTCACGTGCTCGCACGTGCGTGGGGGCTCGGAGCACGTGGAATGGCGGGGGCGGGGGGGGGGACACGAAGAATGTGAAGGGTATATTCAACTCGCATTACCGTGAGATCTCTTACACTCGTGATGTACAATACAAACCTACCGTCTGCAACGAGTTTTGCTTCTAATTATTTTTCTACGCACATAATGTCTTAAACTTCTAACATGGATTGCATTTCTCTATTCCTGCTGCACCAAGATGAATAAACTATCAGTACGAAATGGAGAGATATTTAGGAAGTATGAACTTATAAAAGGCGCGGACTGTAAATATGCATATGTTTTGAGCAAGGTTTTTCTTTAAATATTAAAAAATGTTTGAAATGTGTTACGTTCAGAAAACACACACAAGTAAATCAACAACAAACGTTTATTATTCACGTCGTTCAATCCAAATTCCAAATCGTACCAATACAATGCACAAAACTGTGTATAGCAGAAGTTCAACAAAGAAGTATGGTCATCGCCACCAGGAGATTTAGCAGTGCCCTCCAAAGTAACCAATAACTAATTAGAAACAACAATATAATGACGCACAGTCAGTGTAAGCACGATCACAATAATAGCCACGTATAACACGGACGTCTATCTTAAGAGCGTACTATGGCTTCGTCGCCTGTCACCCCTTCACAATAATTAAATAAATCTCAATGAACATTTTCTTTTATGGAATATATTAATATATAATCAGTGTACAATAAACTAATGGCATATATCGTTCAAGTTTACCAAAGGTCATACCAGTTTCCTTTGAAATTATATCGAAATAACGTTTTCCTATCTGCAATCTTTCCCTTCACACTCTATTAAAGACATGGGCGCAAAAAAATCACAAATATGACGCGTTTCGTGTAGCGTACAAATAGATGACTCGAATGGCCCCAATATACTTCGACAACTAGACCACGTTTCCTCTCGTGATCCATTAGCAGGTTTTTGCATTGGCATTTGTGAGAATTTCCACCAAATCCGTTAATCGTATGCAAGCGACACCGGAGTCGTGTCTCATCACGCTCAGACTAAGAGCTGTGTGCGCCGTGGCATCAAACCCACGCCACGCAACGAAGCGACGCACCGCAATGCAACTGCATTAGAAGCAACTTCCCGGCGGCGGCAAAGCCACGCACAGCCCAAGCGCGGCGTCTGCGAATCCGAGGGCCTGTGTGGAGCGAAGTGTTGCCGCGATGAGCTGCGCGCTCACCTCGTTACAGCCCTCGACGCGGCCCTCAACCCCCAGCCCCGCCCTCAACCACCGCCGCCGCCCCCACCGCCATCTCCGCGATCCACGTCACCACCCCGCCGCCGCCCCCGCCACCTCCGCTGCCCCCGCCGCCGCCTCCAACGCCTCCACCGCCGGGCCCGCCAACTCCATCTGGGCCCCACGGCCGGCCCTGCCGCCAAAGCCGCCGCACGCGCCTCCATCGCTTCCACCGCCGCCGCATGACAGCGCTAGGCCGCAATCTAATTCCGCAGCGATCGCGCAGCTAGCCAATCTAATTTGCGCCGAATGGAAGGCCAGTCTGTTGCGCGCTAATGCGCGACGACTGCGCGCCCCAGGATAACGAACTGAGCGGATTTAACGGCATCATAAAGTAAATTCAGTCATTTGCGAAGTTTACGGTGCGGGCGCGAGCCTGATGTGTTCATCGCAGCGCGAGAAGTTACGGGCGAATGGCGGCGATGTGCTGACCCGCCGCTCGCAGCCACTCCGCCACTCCGCCACGCCGCCACGCCGCCACGCCGCCACGCCGCCACGCCGCCACGCCGCCACGCCGCCACGCCGCCACGCCGCCACGCCGCCACGCCGCCACGCCGCCACGCCGCCGCGCCGCCGCGTAGAACGGACGCGGGACGACCAGTTCAGCCACGCCGCCACGCCGCCACGCCGCCACGCCGCCACGCCGCCGCGCCGCCACGCCGCCGCGTAGAACGGACGCGGGACGACCAGTTCAGCCACGCCGCCACGCCGCCACGGCGGCGAGGCGGCGTGGCGGCGTGGCGGCGTGGCGGCGTGGCGGCGTGGCGGCGTGGCGGCGAGGCGGCGAGGCGGCGTGGCGGCGTAACTGAACCAGTCGTCCCGCGTCCGTTCTACGCGGGGGCGTGGACGCGTGCAGAGTTGGAAGGTCGGGGACGCAGTTGGCAAAGATAAACCGAGCGAAGTGGAAGGAGATGTGCCATGTAAGGTGGGAGAGGGCCGTTGTACTGAACGGGGCGTGCGGAGTGGTGCGAGAGGAAGAGCGTGACAGAGCGGCGCGCAGTTCGAGCTGCGAGGTGAGGTCCAAGGCCGGGTGCGAGACTCGGGCAGTGGCCGTGAAAGGTGGAGAGAGAGAGAGAGAGAGAGAGAGAGAGAGAGGAGAGACGTAGCAAGGCGGCTGGAAGTGGCGAGAGGTGGGGATAGGCGATGAGAGGCAGTAAGGGGCAAAGAGACCCGGAGAGAGGCGAAGAGAAATAGAGAGAAACAGACGAAGACGGATAGAATCAGATAGAGTGGTGGGAAATGATGGAAAGAAAAGTAGAGATAGAGAGAAAGGGAGGGTGGCTCAGCGGGAAGGAGAGAGAAAGAGAAGAGAGTTACGAAATAGCAGGAGAGGTGGAAGGGGAGAAAGAGAAGTACAGAGAAAAGAGAGGTGGAGAGAATCGGGAGAATTAGGAAATGGCAATGAGAGGCGGACAGAGATAGAGCTGGCGAAAGAGTGAGAGAAAGAGAAGGGCTAGCTACGCAATGGCGGGGAGAGGCAAAGAGAGAGGGAGAGAGAGCGCCCCCCGAGAGCAAGTGCAGCAGGTCCCTGATGCCACTGAGGCGCTACGCGGCGCGAGGAGCCCTGTTAACACCCCGGGGGACCTTCGCCTTCAACTACTTCTACCGCTACCTCTGAGCTTTTAATAACGGCTGTCGCTCTCAGCCAGACACTCCGTTTATGAGATTCGATACACCTGTGCGAGCACTTGGAAATATTGATAATTGTTCCATCCTGGAGTTTCAGCTACAATACAATAATAGTCAAAAAAAACCTTTTCGTCATAAATAAGCTGGGTAATCCCTTTTGCGACTTACTAATACGAAATATTTCCACATATATATCCAAATATTTTAATGAAATAAATCACTTCCTTCATTGATACTCCTCTGCTTATTTCTAAAAAATGTAAACCCTCAAAAGCAGACGTAGACTTAACGCACCGCTAGAGTGTAATACAGCGAAAGAAAACCAAAATACAGTCGTTGGTGTTTTGCATCTTTTTATTGGCACCCAACATTGTAGATAAATACTTGCTACCGGTAAAACAATACAAATATTTTTTCAAGATGTACTTTTAAAACAATATCTCTCAAAAGTACAGATTAATTGTGTACAATTTAAATAAAATTAATAATTTTGTCAATAATGTTATATTAATAAAACAAATTAATACAATAATATGCCAACATACTTGAAAATAAATACTGTAATCAATATAAAAATCCTTTTTCCAAAATTCAAGGGGTGTCATTCGCCTTTTTTATGTCACTTTTTAACTCCAGAGAGCTCATCTGAAATATCAAGGACAAAAACACTTACGACAAACGGGTTTTGTGACCTCAGTTTCCTATTTAAAGAACTATTTTTATTGCGGTTTAAAATGTTCTATAAACATATACGTACATTTATTTCTTGCTTTTCCTTGATCAAATATCAAGTTTCTTACTTCCTTGTTTCTTTAAGTTCTGATTCCTTAGAAGAGAACCTCTAATATTTTCGTGATAGAGACGTTTAGCTTTAACGTTAAGTTGAATAATCCTAAATTTACCCTCACAGAATATTTTAAAATCATTTTGTAAATTTTTAATCGGGGTAAAACTTAAAAACATTTAGTTACTTAACAATTAGAACAAATTTTTGTAGCAATCAAGTATTTGCTAGAACGTTTTTGTTACTCTACAAAATAGCATTTCATATTAACAACGTTACTATACATTATTCTTCTAATATATTACTTTCAACGAGATATTTTGATGAAGTGAGTACGCTCTCAATACATGATGAAATGTGTTACGCCATTATCAAAGAGCCTGTGGTATTAACAATCATATTACTCAATAGCACTTTTCTCTTTATTCCCTCATCTTTTTTCACGCCCTCTAATTGTTTCAGAATCAGGTAGTTATACCATCCTCCGGTTCATCGAAAATCCAACCCGTATTTTGCTTCATATTACGCATCGGGTAGGGTAATGCGTTCAATTAACTTTGTCATTGTCCTGGCTCGAATGGAAACATCAGCTTGTGGGGAGTGGTTCACGCATTGAAAATGAATCTCATTTCCAGATACATAATCATCCGCTTTTCACCTGCTACTGTGCATCCCGTATAACTAACGACATTGGGAGGAGAATTAAAGTGATTTCGTACGTATTGTCTCCTTTCAGGTGCATTAATAGCATTCAAATCATTTTATTCAAATTTTTGCCCCGGTTCTCCAAAACACCGCATATTCACCACATCTGGTATCCAATATGAATAAGGCATGCATTTTTTGAGAGAAGAAAGTACACCAGATGAATACAAACGTCTGACGTTTGAAACACATACAGTAATGATATTTTAATTTTAATGTCACTTTTTTAATTTTTCAAATTTTTTTGCGAACCTTTAAGGTGATACTCCATATTTAACAATCTTTCCATCCCGCCTCAACCGCACTCTATTATAGACGTAAGGAGAACCGGATCACTTTTCAAAAAAATTATGAATAAAGAGACGTTAGAGCGTTATTTTAACAGATAACAAGTGTCATAAAACATATTGGCCCAATACAAAAAAATGGCAGAAAATAATATTTTGTTAATGAAATCTCTGTCCCACGACAATTGACGATACTATTTTTATCCGAAATTTGTCATCAGAATATTCCACTCGAATATTATCAACTTGTATTCTGCAACAGAAGTTGCAGTCAAGGATATGCCAATGGGGAAGCAGCAGCGACCAAAGTGAACATTGTAGGAAACTGAAAAAAATTCACTGTGAGGCACAGCGCAAGTAATACACAAATAGACACACATGGACCAATATAACGCGTCTCTTGCTCACACGAGAAAGTGAAAGATTTTAATTGTATCATAGCTATATATTACTAAATAACTAGTGAATACAATTGATTAAATCAGGTTAGTCTTTCATATAAGCAATAACTTTAACTTTGTTGTTAATAAAACAAGTCTGATAATGTAAATATAATATACTCATAGTAACAATTAATTTATAGTAGTGCAATTTTCTCTCTCTCTCTCTCTCTCTCTCTCTCTCTCTCTCTCTCTCTCTATATATATATATATATATATATATATATATATATATATATATATATATATATATATATCATAAAGCCTATGATAAACTATAGAGAAGCGGTCACGATCAATATCTTTTAAGGATTTGTGTGTCAAAGCGTGGCTTGTTTTCTTTCACAGTTGAAGTACGTCTCCCCCTCTCAGACTCGGGCGAGAGACGCCATGCGTCTCGTAACGTGCGTAGCGTTTGGGAGCAGAGGACGATGCGGGGAGGAAGGTGCTGCCCGTGAGGAGGGGGGGCGGCCTCCGCCACGGCCCAGTCGCGCCCAAACGGCCGTGAAACGCTCGCCCGCCGTCGTCACCGTCGCCTCCGCCGGACGCCGCGCCGCGGCGCTGCTGGGCTGACCTTTCCACCCCTTCCTCAGCCGCGTGGACAATTCCTGCCCGCCCGGGACGGTGCTGTCTCTCGCTTCCGCCAAACGCTCCAGCTGGAGGCGTTTTGAAAATTTCTGTTGTTCTTTCGATTGTTCTCTTCTTTGCGTTTTTCTCTTCACGTTCTTTATTTCATATTCGTCAATTCATATTCGTCAATTCGTATTCGTCAATTCGTATTCGTCAATTCGTATTCGTCAATTCATATTCGTCAATTCATATTCTTCCATTCATACTCACCCATTCATACGTATCCATTCATACGTATCCATTCATACCCATCAATTCATACCCATCAATTCATACCCATCAATTCATACCCATCAATTCATACCCATCAATTCATACCCATCAATTAATACCCATCAATTAATACCCATCTATTCATACCCATCTATTTTTATTCATATTTCATAATCTTCAATTCGTATTCTTCAATTCGTATTCTTCAATTCGTATTCTTCAATTCATATTCTTCAATTCATATTCTTCAATTCAGGTTTCTCTTTTCACGTTCTTCTCTTACGGTTCTCTTCTATAAGTGCTCTCCATTCCTTGATTACCTTTTTTCATCATTATTATTCTCTCTCACCATCGTGAGTGATTAGGTCAATTCTCAACACAATAAATGCCTCTCTACACGTGTTTCTGTTTATATTGGTACCTTGATGTCGCTCTATTATGTTGAAAGCATCAAATTTGACTAGATACGCCTCTAATAGTACATTTTGATCCCTTTTCAGTGGTTCTGTCCTATCCAGATCTCATAAAGATTTACCTTGAACATAAAAGTGATTTCTTTCTATTGTTTCCATTTAATTTTTATTATTAAAGGCCATAAATCACAGAAAGATATTATATTGATTTCAAATTAACTTTAATTTTTCTGAATTTACCACAAAGAACAATGTTAATGAATCATTTAAATGAGGACAAACCCTACACATTCTATTTTATTCACATACATTTACTGTACTTCGAATAATTTCCTTCACAACTAATCATACCTTTTCGCACTTTACACTACCGATGTCTGACAGGTAGCATTATTTGTAAGACTTTCAGACTAATTTCATACTCATTTGGGTTTCAAATCGATCATTTTTGTTATTCTCGATTTACCCATCGGAAAGACTTCAGAATCACAGATTCATTACTACAACTTTCTCTTCAACATATATCTGCTATGGCTCAGTCATATGTTAGTTTATTTATCATGTGTATCTAATATCTATCATGCTGTAGTTTATTCTGATTTTCATTGTATGTGTTTTGTTTATAATTTGCTCATCTCTCTTCAAACCTTTGTCATTCAATTTATCGAACAGGAGCTTTCAAAACCAAAGCTGCTTTGATATTATTTGGTCAACTATTGTAGAGTTCAATTATGCCATCGTTATCTTACGTTTTTACGTGTTATTGTAGAGATACATGGCGCAGCATAAGGAACATCGATAAATACTACGAACCTGCAAGTAAGTGGATGTGATAAAAGGTCTGCAGCTCACTCTAAAGATAACATTTCAAGCAAAAACAGGTGAACGAAAGTTAAAGTTAAATTATTCAATTTGTGTAGAAAAAAATTGGTTCGATGATGATATCATTTAACGAACCTTGCTTACTATTGGACGTAAAAATATCACCCCTGAAGATCGGGTATTTAGGAGGGCTTCCCCCTCCGTCCCCTCCACCTGCCCGCCGCGCCGCCCCCGCGCCTTCCCCCCCCCCCCCCGCGCCGCTGCATTGTAGTCGGCCCCCGCCCTACCCCCGCACCGCCCCCGCCCCGCCCCCGCCCCCGCCCCCGCCCCGCCCCCGCACGGAGCAGTGCATCATTGTTAACAGGCGCAGCGAACGCTCGTAAACACGCGCGCCTAATCGCCCGCCCGCCCGCGCGCCCTAACGCAGCAGTTAGCAGCGGCCGAGCTGCTCCGGGGGCGGAGACGGGGGCGGGGCTACTGCAGCGGGACACGAACGCCGGAGTGCACTTCGCCTCGCACGCAGCCTTGCATAAGGAAACGACGGGGCCCCGGAGACGGCGACGGCCTTATTCCCTCCTTGGATGATTCACAACTTCTGCGAACAGCGTTTGTAACTCTACGAGTACATGCTTCGTTATGATTTTTCCTTGTTATGATCGTCGAATGTATTTTTGAATGCAACATATGGACAATTATTTATGTACATCCATATTCAGAGTCGGAACAAAGAAGAAAATTGTATTGCCACACTGGATACAGGCTTAGTATCCACATTTCTTTCACATTCATTCAATTAGTGTTCATAACATCGTAAGCCGTGCACATTTTTGGTTAGAAAGATGCAAATTTATTGCAATACTAACATACTGTAAAATGTCGAAAAAAAGATGTATTGTGGAACTATCTTAATTTCCCTGCAATAGACACGCCATATTTGTTACCGTAAGACAAAAAATATAAGAAAATATATCTAAATAACTTTATTATTATACTAGAAGATAAGTTTAAGTTATTCAGCAAAATTATGTTCGAGGAAATCACTATTTAACATTACATTGACGATTCAAAGAAATTGCCTCCAGTAAATACATTCATTAATAACGATAACCGTATCTAAAGGCATTGTCTATTAAGGAAAAGAACTTGACTTTCTAAACACGAAGGTAAATTTCCTTCAATCTGAAAAAAGTCATCAACATGCTTCTTAAGATATCCTAATCTAAAATACAAACACTATCTGTGAAGGAAAACATGACGTCCCACGCTAAATGTCAAATAATTTTCTCGACACTGGCATAATGGTGAGAAGCATGCAAATAATTCTAGGAATTGCTATCAGCTCACATAAGCGCGAACTTTCGCTATCAAAAAATAAATTATTTATGAATGAGAGTTTTTCCATTAGATATTATGAAGCACTTTAAAAATGGTAATTTAAAAACAAACAAAAAATGTAAATTAAAAAAAAGCAGAAAATTTTCATGCATTTTAATCTGGATTAATTTATGGTTAATTTCTTTCGTGTAGCGTTCAGTTTAAAGTTAAATTTTAATCCGCAGACTTATGGAAAATCTACGAAATAACTTAAAATAATGATATTAATATTAATTAATAATTTTCTACAACGGTGAAAAAACATCGCATAGTAAAAGAATATACCGTTGTTAAAATTCCAAGATAACGCCCTACAAATGAATGCAATAATAATAATAATAATAATAATAATAATAATAATAATAATAATAATAATAATAATAATAATAATAATAATAATAATAATAATAATAATAATAATACCGAGCGAAGTGGCTCAGTGCGTAGCGCGCTGACTTCGTAATCGGGAGGTCCGGGTTCGATTCCCGGGCCGGCCATCCTGACCGGGGTTTTCGTGGTTTCCCTCGGTCATAAGGCGAATGCTGGGATGGTTCAAAAAGTCCACGATCATTTTTCACCTTCATCCCGCCCATCCCACCCACCACACTTCAAGGCGTAACAACCTTGTCGTAATCCAAGGATACAGCTGAAAAAGCTGATCCTGGCAGAATTACACACGTTAATCGTGTAGCGTGGTCAGTAATGGCCTATACGCCAATAATAATAATAATAATAATAATAATAATAATAATAATAATAATAATAATAATAATAATAATAATTGTGCGCGTAATATAATAAAGTTCATGTATGTAAATGTAGATTATGTGAATGGTATTAACACTAGAAAATAGCGGAAAATTTAACAAAATTTGAAATAATTGGCAATTATTATTTATTTTGTATGTACAATGTAAGAATGTGTTGAAGGATTACTTGAATGTTTCTCTTTGAGTCGTCTTGTTTTCCTTCGAGCGGTATCTTCCCTGGCTCGCGCGTCATCAACGCCTTAGCTCTCTGTATGGCGAAGCTCCCTCATAGGAACTGGCCATTCCCAGAGGATTTCGCGTCCCTTGGTAAACGTTAGCTCGGAGTTCGCGATGACAGGCAGCTCGTCTATCTTCGTCTCATCTCCGCATCTACCGCAATGCTGTCTTGCCTTCCCCCAGTTCATTACTGGAATTTACGCATCGTGTTTCAGTGCATAGAACCCGCACGTTCTGGTGTTGCAAATGTAAAAATACTTAAATTGTCCGAATAAAACAGATCGATGTGAATTTCAGGAAAATTAATAACCCAAGAAACATTGTGAGACCTTGATATTAAAAATCGTATGACGTCAAAACTACTGTCTGTCTATCTGTCCGTCCGTCCGTCCGTCCATATGTCCATTTGAGGCACGCGAGTGCCTAAATCGTTCAGCCAATTTTCTCCAAAATTTATATTCTCGAATCGATCTGGCTGATGTCGTGGCTCCTTGAATTTTAAACCGATATTTTGATTTTGGGGGGTAATTTACATGACGTCCCTGAGACATTATCAAAATTTAAAAAATCTATCTACATTGTTTTTTTAAATTTGTTGTCGAATAGTGTAAAGAACGTGTAATAAAATGGCAACATCAGGTTTTATTTTCGTTAAAAACACTAATTTTTCTAAAATTGCCAAAATCAAAAATTTTCGGCGTTTTCCTACAGCTACAGTTATGAAGAGAGTGTCATTTTTCCTTAATGAAATCTGTTAAAGATAGTTTTTACAACAAGGTCACGTATAATTTTTCGAAAATTTGAGTACTTTTCGGGTAATGCACGGGCTTTTGCGTGAATATACGGGCCAGAAAGTAGGGGATGTTTTAGCACCATTAGTTTAACTAAAGCAAAAGTATTGGATGAGAATTTACATGATTCAACAAAGAAACAATTTTATAAAATGAGATTATGAGTGTTATGTGATTGAGCTGAAGTCCTTAAATGGTTTTTCAAAAACAATGTTTGCATATACCAAGTGTAACATATGCATCAAAATACGCCATAAATACGTCAAAATTTGTAATCCTGACCGCCAATAAAAAGCACCGCCAATATTGTAACGAATGCAGTGTAGATTCCGAGCGCAACGGTTTTCCCAAACGGAGTATAAGTGCATTGATATTAAGGATGACATCCACACGTCACGCTTTCAAGCAACGGCTGGCGTGGGCTGAACGGCGGCGCGGTGCCAGGCGCACAGCGTAGCTGGCCGACAGCGTCCGGCGGCGGCATCCGCAAGACAGTCACATCCCGGCCGCCCCACGCCAGGCCGGCAGCGAAACACATCCGCTCATCGCCTCGTCCCGCTCCGCGTCGCCCCGCCCCGCACCACTGGCCGCGCGGCACACAGACCCATAGGACCCCGCCCCTCTCCGATCGTCCTCAACAGCCTCCGCCTCAACCTGAGCCGCAACGCCACGCCCCGTTACGTTCCGTCCCATCCTGCCCCCACCGTCCCCCCCCCCCCAGCCTGCCCAATCCTGTTCCTCCGCGTCTTTTCCCGTCGCCGTCCCTACCGGCCTGCAAGATATGTATTATTTAATTTTCATATTAACTATTACGTAAAAGAAATGAGACTCTAATATACATTATTGTATGGCAAGCCTTCTTTCAAGAGAGTTACTCTGTTGGACAGCACTTCAACGTTTATTGGAGGAGGCTATCTACTGAAATTGATACATGCTTTGTGAATTAAGAAACGAAGAAAAATTTCATATTAAAAGGTGATTTGTATTATAGCATTACCATTCTCCGGCTCACCCTCGCAGCTAAGCTACGAAGTCCGTACCAGCCCGCTCCATCACTCACCGGTCGCCCTCCCGCTCAGCTACCCATCTCGCCCTTCTCATTCTCACCCTGCCTCGTCCTCACTCCTCGCAACAACACGCCGCGCCGCGCCACGCCTCGCCAAGCTACACCATACAACGCCTCCCCGCGTCACACCTCGCCACATCTCGCCCCGCCTCGCCTCGCAACGTCACTCAACGTCTCGCAACGCCAAGCCACGCCACGTCACGTCACACCGGGCCACGTCACTTAATGCCCCTCATCGCCTCACCATGCCGCGCCACGCCACGCCACACGCCAATCCACACCACATTGCGCCACGTCACGTCCCGCCACGCCACGCCACGTAACACCACGCCTCGCTAACGCCACACCACGCAACGGCCCCGCCACGCCACGCCACTCAACGCCAATTAACACCTGACCATGCCATGCCACGCCGCGAAAAGCCACGCCACGTCACGCCCCGCCACGCCAAGCAACGCCACGCCGCACCACATTATACAAAGCCAGCCCACGCCACGTCACGCCACGCAACGCCATCCGCCGGCACCCCCTGCCTCCCCACGCCACGTCACGTCACGCAACGCTATGCCTCGCCAGGCCTCGCCACGCCACGTCCCGACGTTCCGCCGCCAGGGGGCACATCCCCTCGTCTACCTCACCGCCACCGCTCCAGACAGCGCCTGGCCCTGGCCTTCCGCACGCAACGGGGCGGGCGGGCGGGCGGGCGGGCGGGCGGGCGGGCGGGCGGGCGGGCGGGCGGGCGGGCGGGCGGGCGGGCGGGCGGGCGGGCGGGCGGGCGGGCGGGCGGGCGGGCGGGCGGGGCGGGGCGGGGCGGGGCGGGGCGGGGCGGGGCGGGGCGGGGCGGGGCGGGGCGGGGCGGGGCGGGGCGGGGCGGGGCGGGGCGGGCCGGGCCGGGGCGGGCCGGGGCGGGCCGGGGCGGGCCGGGGCGGGCCGGGGCGGGCCGGGGCGGGCGGGCGGGCGGGCGGGCGGGCGGGCGCGCCCGCGATAAGCGCCTCCGGCCCGGCCCGGAACAGATTTCTAATGTGCCGCCTGCCAGGCAGAGGCCCCGCGGCGCGCCCGCCGCAACGCCCGCGCCCTCCCTCCCACCCCGCGCCACTCGCCCTTCCTGGCATTCCTACACGCGCCCCTCAGCCCACGCGGCTGGCTAGCGAGGTTTTCCCCAACCAGGTACCTCCCACCAGCGGAGCACCGTCCGAGCTGAGACAAGCTCTAAGCTCCTGTCTGGCTTCCCAGCATGTGCGGTGTTGTAGTGCAGGTACATGTGTGTGTGAGTGTCCGTAAAGGTGAGAATAGGTCAAGGAAGAGGAAGGAAAGACCACACTCGTTCTGTGGCCAGTTTGTTAGGATACTGCTCTGGTATTTGCGTAATTGTCGGTTATTGACACAACTACAATATCAATAATTCAAATATTTTACTTTAGAACGTGAGTCTCCGAGCCATACCCTAATACTTTGCTTCCCTTGTATTCCATCCTTTCATGTGGCCTTTTCATGTTTTTCGTTTATCTCTTCCTCAGATACCATTCTACGACATTGTCTCCAGCCACAGTTGCACTATATTGAAGAAACAGAATTCTATGGCTCACGAGTAAAGCTCTGATCCAGCACAAACAAACTCTTGTTCGCAATTATTCACTGCAGCCTCTTGAAGTTCGCGAACGAAGCCGAGGAGCAACGCGATCCAAACCACGAAGGCGAACGGGAGCGGCGGCGGTGTTTAGGAGGGCTTGTCGCCAGCTGCTGCCCGCCACCGCCGCTGCCCCCCCCCCCGCCTCCGCCCCCGCCTCCGCTTCCGCCTGCGCCTCCGCCCCTACCCCTGCCTCCACCTCCGCCCCCGCCTCCACGTCCGCCGTCGCCGCCCCCGTCCCCGCCTCCTCCTTCGCCTCCACCTCCACCTTCGTCTTCGCTCTCGCCTCCGCCTCCGCCTCCGTCGCCCCCACCTCCGTCCTCGCCTCCGCCACCGCCGCCGCTGACCCCGCCCCCGCCCCCACCTCCGCCTCCGCCGCCGCCACCTCCACCCCCGCCCCCGCCGGCCGCCAGCGGTCGCTTGTCGCGGTGGCGAGAACTGCCGGAGCGAGGAAGGAACACGGCCGACTTCCCCGGGGAGGGGAGCGCGAGGTTCGCAACATCAGGCGGCATTAATTGAGATCTGCGCCGAGACAAACTCCGCCGCCCGCGCGGCCGCTTGTTCTGACCCCACCGCGAGCGGCCCGAGATGAAGTGCAAGTTCAATTGCCGGGAAGGAGGAGGAGGAGATAGAAATGGCGCAGACAATATGCAGATTCATTGCAACAGATAGTAAATGAATCATTAGTAATCTATTGACGGAAACAAAAAAATCTTGACGAATACTTCAGTATATACGGAGGGTGTAAAAAAACTACACACACAATAACAGGATACATTCATTTAAAATATTTCAAAGTTTGACCGAAAAACAACAGTAATGTGTAGTATGATCACTTAACTCATATCTCTTAATAGATGTAACTCGCATACATGCTAGTTTTGGTTTGCGATGGGTGATGCGTTGGATAAAAAATGAGACAAGCTGCACGGCAGGTCAACAATAAACGAAATGCAAATCGCAAATGCCTAAACCAACAGCAGAATAAAAGAATACAAACTGATAACCGGGATACCTGTTACTACTGCTGTGCAAACAAAACATATTTTTGTGGAAAATACTGCTAATTTATCTGGAATTAGTGTTTAGTGTGTCTTGCCATCAAGAGGTCTCCTTGTACCATTATTTTTGGAACAGTAACTGGCCAATCTGAACATAATATGCACATCCGTAATATGCGCCATTCGTACACTCTATGAAAATGCGGGATTTGATTTCCAACATGTCCGTGCATACCCTTGATGACTGTCTTCAACGGCACTAGATAAGTCGACGAGAGTCGATTACGTTTTCTCCGCGTTTTTCAGATTCATTGGTTTTCTATTCACTTATTCATTCGTAAGAATGATGCACCATGCATTGTAGAAAAGCAGCTACACTCGGAATGACTTATGGTGCTGAGGGCACTTTCGCAAACATTGTTCGAACAGTGGTTCAACGTACTCAGACTCAACTATCGACGCCGATAGTGGTCATTGTGAGCATATGTTGTAACTGTTGTATCTGTAAAATTCTAAGATCATTATTGCTCATCATTTTCTGTTTATATGAATTCAGCTTTGTTACAATAACATAGTTTTTTTCTTTGCTTGAAGTGTGTAAAATTATTCTGTACGTTGTAACGTCCTGGGTCAATTTGAAGGAATTTTCGTTTATTTCTAGTTCTTCCTTTAAAATCTTGTTAAGTCAAACCAATACTTCTCCATACTAACATAGTATATAATAAAAATATATTTTTTTCTCTAAAAGTTCCATTTCCAGCAATGTAGTGTATTTCACAAGTCTTAAGACGTTAAAACGGTAAATTTCGATATCATATTATCGCAAAATCTCATAAGCTTTTCCGAGAAATATTTGTTAGCAATTTAATCGTAGCCTTCCATATGCTTCCCTATTGAATTAATTATTATTTATCTTATTTTCATGATTTCATACAGATAACCAAGTTAATGGTATATTTTTTACCAATCTGATTTTCCAGAATTAGCGAAACATTACAATTTTGAACTCCCTAATCGGAAGAGATTGGCAACCTACCAACTTCGATTGCGCATTTGTGATATTACTATATAACAATCGCAATTGCGCAACTGTATTTATTCATATCCGTAACGATCGCTGTAGGGTCTGATTTCGCGGAATCAAATCCGTTTCCAATTTCGTCATAAAACACTGTTATACGAGATAACGAGTTTCCACCCCAATCTGAGATCAGTGCACGATATGCGCTTCCGATCGCCGGCGGAGGGTGGGGTGGGGGATGAGGGAGGGGGAGGCGCCGGGAGGGCGTGTGCACGCACTGCCCGCCAGGGGCGTAATGATTTCCCGGCACGCCAGCGCCGAGCCCGCCCGCCCGCACGCTCGCCCACCCGCGCCATTCGTTGCGAGAAACGTATGCGGGGAGAAGTGGGACGGGGCGGCGGACGGCTGGCTGAACGATGGAGCAGTACATCCCTCCACGGACTCACCACATGTGTCGTGAAAGCTCTCTGTCTACATGCCAGTGAATCCGGTAAACAATCCATCCCGTGTGCAGTTTGAACGGTAGCACTCTAAGTTTTTTTTCGTAAATTAATTGCTTGTAAAAATATTTTGAAATGGTTTTGACGAAAACCTGATAAGGAAAACAAAATATTCAAAAACAAACATTAAGATAAGAAAATTAAAAAAAATTATGTTCATTCATGCGAACTAAATTTTGTACGACCTCTAAGAGCACAATTTTCAAAAGACTGCTTTCTAGATATTCAAAATTACAGCTCAGCTCTGTAGGCTTCAGGCTGCATACATAGGACTAAAATCTGTAGGTTAACTCGACGCTTGTTAGAAGATGGATTAATGTTCGTATTAGCTCAACAACGTAGGTGCACAACTCGTGCTTTTGAATAAATTCTCTTGAGAAACGAATGATAACGATTTTTTTTCAAATGCCTGGTTTAGAGACCAGAGAAGCACAGTTTTGTTTTCTCTCGCTCATCAGGCCCTTTTCACGATTTGAAGCTTTGACTCTCTGTAAGGTACTCTGTTGTGTCTGTTTTGTGTTGTGTCTGTGTTGCTCTGCTTTCACTCAGTTCCCGTCTGTGTGCCTGTACTATTTTTCCGTAGTGATCAGCGTACCAAATTGTTTCTTCTCAATGGCCGACCAAGTTTCGGAACTTCACAGAACTCAAATCACAACAAAAAAACTAAAATACCTCAATAAGTTTAAATCCAGTATTGTGGAGTCAGTTTTTAGCATGTTAAAAAAAATTAAAAAAACTATGTAAATAATTAGAAAATTATTGATTTAATAAAGTACTTCTGCAGTATAATGAATTCTTTACACAATGAGAACAGAGCCAGTTCTTCGAATGTCTATTACTTTTTTCTTCACGTGGGACTCAAATCATTTTATACACTCATCCTCAGCAAGTATCTTTTACCTGGCTTGCGCGGTTCCATCTGATTTTCATTTTCCGCGACATTTATTACCTTATTATTCCCGGACATTTAGTAATACTGCAACACCACCTCTATGCTTATTCAATCTCTCCAAGTCAAAAGCCTGCTCCACTTTGCTCGCTTTTTCAGCTGCCCTTCCCCTCGGCCAGCCGTCCGCACGTCAACTGTTTACCGCTTCGTCCGAGCGCCCGCTCGCCTGTCAGCCCCTCCCCGGCGGCCCCGCACGCGTTCCCCATCCCCGGCCCTCTCACGTGAAACGGACGGCGGCGTCCAACTCTCACCGTCCCCCGCCCCCGCCCCGGCCCCTTAAGCCCCTGTCCCGCTACAGCAGCGCCGGCGCTGTCTGGCGAGACCACCTTTTTAAATAAACATCCTCGTTTACAACGTGCCCTGTCGGCTGTCAGACCCGAGAGCGCTCGCGGCCGGCGCGCCGCCGTCGCCCTAGCCCCTGCCCCGTCCCCGGCCCCGTCCTCACCTCCGCCTCCCCGCGCCTTCATCCTCGATCCTCGCTTCCGCCCTTGCACAAGACCACGTCCCCACTCCCCTCCCCAAGCCCATATCCCCACCTTTGTTCCCACACACTCCTCGCCCATCCCTCCCCCCCCCGTCCTCACTCCTCCACCATCATCCGCAATCCTCGCCTCTGCCTTCGCACAAGTCCACGTCCCCACACCACCTCCCCAAGCTCATATCTCCACCTGCATTCCCTCCCACTCCTTCCACCCCACTCTTCCCTGCCCCGGCCTCTCCTCTCACTCCGTCCTTTCTCTCTCACTCCCCACCTCTCGGGGCGGGGGAGGGGTGGGGGCGAGCGGGGGAGATAAATCGGCGGCGACTCCTAATTCAGAGGTACACGGCTCGCCCCGCTCGCCCCGCTCGCCCCGCGCGCGTCCTGGTTAGCGGGGAATCCAGCCACTTACTCCGCCCCGAGCGCCTGCCTGCCGCGGGCGACGGCCGCCGGCTCGAGCGGGCGTCTCCGCGCGCCGCGTTTGTCTCCCGAGCAGCGGGGGGGGGGGGGATGGCGACCACGTGCCTTGGAATTTGCTGTGACACGGGAAACATCACGAGTGCTCTGAAAATTTCAAAAAACTCCGGCGCCGCAGGCTGGCAACTTTTTATAAGCAAAAAACGAGATGTATTACTGATAAGTCACGCGCAAAATAATAGATACATGAAACATATTTAATAACACCAATATTATACTTCTAATTCAATATTAATGGTATTCACAGCGACAACAAATAATATTTTAATAAACCGCTACGCAATAAAACGAATAGATGTGATTGAAAATATGAAAGCGTATGGATAATTCATTTCTGTTTTTTGTATGAGCCTGGAGAAAGTAATAAACTTCACTACTTGGTATTTCACGAGTTTAGTAAAACTGAAGGAAATTTTGGAATCTTACATTTTAGTTTCTAAAAAATAAGTTGTCAAAGGTTTGTTCATATTGACGGTAAAATTTACTATAAAACCTCTTACTAAATTCGTAGTACATCACCTAATTTATTCGAGATGTTGAAAAGATGTTCTAGATCAATTCATGAAAAAATGTTTGAACGTATTTCTACTCTATAATAATTCTAGCATTATCTTTACGAAAATCAATCTTTCGATATTTGTAACTCTCTGACTCGGGTTTATTTTCCAAACACTAACTTACTTTCTTTCACCCATGGGTCAATTATTCGACCATCCTGTGTACCTCTTGTAACCGTCCATCAGTAACTCTTGAATGTAGCATTGTAAACACGTTTCGTAAACCCGATGTGACCGTGTCTACATGAATCTACAGAACAGACGTCTCTTTTCCCATTCTGCGAACAACCGGAAACTACTTTATCACGAGCGCACCTGCCCCATTGTTTCCGGAACAAGAGTTGCGGGGAATTAACGCGTCTTCCAGCGACGCGCAACACTGCTCGCCCATGTACACGTCACGATGCGTGGACACGGAAAGCATGTGCTATGGCGAGACCGCCTAACCGCACGCACCAGCAGAACTGGATATTAAATCAATCGCACAGGAGGAACATTTCAATTATTATGCTTCCTCTCATGTAGATACATGTTTGATAATTTTATTTCGCATTTCTTACACTACTATAAAACTTTATCAAAGGTAATTGACACACTAAAATTGTTTTAATTGAAGATATTGTAACTATTTCGTTTAACATTACTTTGTTATAATTAAAACCGCTTGAATTAAATATTAATGAACTGTGATATTCATTATTAAACCGAGTGATTAAGTTAGAACAACCAATAGTTATATATCTACCTGAGGTCACAGAGATGAAAATATCAACTTTATATGCCTCCAATACAGTTTAAAACTGAAATTAATTATACAATGCTGCCCACGCATTTGTCAAATATAGTCATAATCTACTTTCAGAAAAAACTCATCTGAAATATGAGTAGAGTGCATATCCCATGCTCAGGGGATTTTCAAATGGCTAGTGTAATTAATTCGTAAATACAGACTACTTTGTTTAATCTTCATATTCAGTTTTGGCGGTGGCGATGGTGTAACGGGAATCGTATCAGACTGATGTATAAATTCGCAGGTATAAACCGATTGAAGCAATGGATTTTTAAAGGCGAAAAAAATCTCCGTACGTCTTCCTTCGGAGGGGAAGTAAAGGCGTCTGTCCCATGTTAGTAAATTTACTGCATGTGAAAGATCTTCTAGCCTAAATGACGCCTCTGAGATAAATTCAAATCGCCTGTTTCGTCGCCCAAGAAATACCTCCTTTCTCCGCTAGTGGGTGGAAGGGGCGTAGCAAAATTGGTCATTGCGTGGTCAGGCGGAAGAGCGGACCTCATGGCGTCGCCACGTAAAATAATGCATCAATTCAATTCAATTAAATACTTCGGCAATTCTTAAACTATTATTTAAGCAAAGATATTTAGTATTTACATCTAAGATATGACAAGTTATCAAAAATTAGATCATATTTTGCATTTCGTATTGACGCAAAATAATAATTCTGATGCTTAAAAAAGAAAAATGTCAAATAATTTAACACGTGTCACATTAAATACGTATTTTACCTCTTTTTACTGTAACAACTTGCCAAACGCGTAACAAGCTGCATATCCATGAAGCGTGAGCTGTCCATCTTTCTAACGAACCGTATGATTTAATCAATAAAGGAACAGTCCCTTCAAAAGCTCCACCACCGTAATGCACGTATTAGCATAATTGGCGTCCGTAAATTACACAAAAACCGCTGTTTGAATGTCGAGTGTACACTTTCGGTTTCTGGAATAAACAACCCTTTTTTATTTATGAGTTCTTCAAAAATAAATAAATTAACGTGGTTACCGAATCTCTTTTTTTTTCGTCTGTCGCACCAGCGTCAGCCACAGCGACCAGCCAGTTAAAAAAGCCGCGCTTGGAAATAAACGCAGCGGGCTGTACCGTTTGTTTACCAGCGCGTTCTTCTATAAATACAGTGAGAAGTTTCAGCGTGGGCCACCGCAGCGTGTTCGACTGCCACATCGCCATCAATGCCAAGCCATGTAAATTGTTGTGCAGTTCGAAATGAGGCACAGTGAATTAAAATCAGTTGAAAAAATAAGGCATAATCTATATAACAAATTTATTTCATAAATTATGACTCACGTTGTTGGTTTATGATAACAGCGTTCCGATTCCAGAATATATAAATACCCCCACATGTTAAAAATATGAAAGTCGCTTATACACGATTAATTGTGAATGTTTCTGTGATTTCGTTGCTATTAGCTAGCGGATACTATTTACACAGTTGTTACACGATTCAAACATTTAAAATTTCGGAGGGAAATGACAGGAGGAGGGAGAATATTAGTTTCACGTTTGATCCAAACATTCAATTATAAATCTATCTAGTTTATATTCGAAATTCATTTGTTACAAGCCTCAGCGAAAATAGAAAAACAAACATCATTTAGCACTTGTATGATGATATCTGTTTAGTCAACGCTAAATGTTCACACTGGAATGTATCACGAGGAAATTAGTCATGTGTAAATAGAAACAAATTGCATGAGCGTCGGTTCAAACAAGGACAAACAGAGAAAAATCAGTGACATAATAGGTATTTACGTAGCTGGTACAGAAATTTATACAAATGAAATGTTGACGTACGAAGCGATGATAGGAACCGAGTTCGAATGTTTCAAATGTATGCCAAAGACATTCGCAGGACTTGTGTCCATGTTTTTAGTAGGAATTCAGGGAATATTACAATAACACAGACTTCACTATAAGCGAGACGGCAGTCATGTTGATTCATAAAGCTCGGGTATTTTGCTACTTTGTTGTTCTCAGAGTTTTATTTTCGTAGCGGCAAGCACAAATGCTACAAGAAATGCTAATTTTACTACCGCAATGTAACTTGGTAGTACCGTAAGCATACCTCAATGTAACGTTTCCCAATCAATGGTAAGTGAACAGAAGTAGTGGTTTTCGTGAGTGCTGAACTTTTCCATTACATCAGTTTCCTAACAAAAAGTTTCTTAACTATAATTATTTATAAAATCGAAGTAAAGAATTTCACAAACAAGCTGTTCGGCTGCTGCTCCGCTGCATTTACTTCGGTTGAAAGAATGTGCAGCAATGTGTCAGCACATGTCTTGCACCACCAACACATATTTATATTGTATATTGTTTGGTTATTCATATGAATAATAAATTGAAATTAATCCACTGCATCAAAACTAAAATTATTTAACAAAAATATTTTCTATATAAGCCAGAGCAAATAATTCGCTTCAACAGACGAATACATAAATAGAGTTGCCATACGTCCTTCAAAAGTGGGATATATCTCGAATATCGACATGTGTCTTGCTGTCTCTCCATATTTTCCTTTGTTTCTGCCACATGTCCTGATTTTTTCAGTTTGTTATTATTCCACATAGACATACAAAAAACTCAGTTTCGCGACTACTTGAGAACTACATCCATCACAGAGCTATGCGCTACATACGAGAACAAAAGCAGCTAATTCCTTAAGCAAAATGTTATTCTTGTTTTTCACGGTGCACTCTGAGAGTTGCAAAGTAGATAAAGAAAGACACTGTGTTTTGAATCGAAGTGCATGTGTCTCTCTCACAATGTGTCAGTGGAATAATCTTGTGTGCGAAGGGAAGAAGAGCTCAAGCAATAACTGTGATTTAATATCCACCAATGCCATGCTTCATTTTGTATTTTATTTAAATGCCCTGAAATATTTAGAAAATTTTGTCATTAAGAAGAGGAAATGACCTGGCTAATCTGGAAAAGTAAGAGAAATTTGTCCTAGAAAAAAGTGGTTACATTATTATTCTGGAAAACATGCAATGTAATTTATCTTGATCTAGTATTAATTGTTTACTTTCTATACTATTTCTTTGTTATAAATGGTTATTTTATTTACCACTTAGTTGTATAAAATAAACAACTTTCTCTGAAACATGTCGGGTGTCCTGAATTAAAATGTTATCCTTATGGCAACTCTATACGTAAGCATAATTCTTTCCTGATTACATCGCGTCGCAATGTGACTTCCACGTAAGACCGGAATTTATTTGCCAGCGCGACAGCTCATTTCTCGTCGTGTGCGGCGCGAGTCTCTCCAGAGGGCTCTGCCGCGAGCGGGTCCAGCGGCGGCTGGGCCGAGCTCCGCCGCGAAGGAACACGTCGCCAGCGCCATCTACTTCGAGGCTGCTTGCGGAATCTGCGCGCAGCGTCGCCGCCGTTTGTCTGCGCGGGCACTCCGCGCGATTCACGTCCTCAGACGTCCTCACCCCCTCGCCCTCGCCCTCGCCCTCTCGTCCTCGCGCGGTGCTCCGTCAGCCCTGCGTACGACTCCGCTCGCCCGCCCCCGACGCTCTCCGCGTCGCCTTTGTCTCCTCCCGAGCACGTCCCTCGCCCTCGAGGAGCTCTCCGCCTTCGAGCTCCACGCACCGCAGACCAAATGCGTCGCTTTACAGTGAAATACTGTTCACTGCATTTACATCGCTCTCTCCTAAAGTGATATACTTCGTTAATAAGGCTATTAGCATGAAGGTTCTATGTGTGCTAGATTTTAGATGGAAAGTGCTAACCAGACCTGCTGCTATTGTTACAGCGCCAATGGCACATGGTAATGGGTCATGGACTGGCATTTACTAAATGAAATGGATGATTTTGATGTGTTAACGTTAATTTACTTCTCTTCAATATAATGTGGTTAATACAGCAAATACATAGGGTTGAATAACTGAAACTGCTAATTCAAGAATTAAAAGTAGAATTTGTGATAAAAAGAGTTTGAATTAAAATGGTTCAATTTATGATTGTAGGTCCTGTATTTTCGAATAAGAGATGACCCACAATTATGTTTGCTGCTAACGTACTACCTATTCCCTGAACACTTGATACGAATTATTAATTAATAAGAGAGGAAGTTAGTATATTTTGATTTCCTATGTCTTTTCTGATACGTTACCAGCTGAATATTTTCATTCAATTTGGATACAAAACCAGAAAAAAACGAAAGATAAATAAAATGTATGTGGTGTTCCCTCTTGGAAACCAATCTTGCCCGTTTCCTCAACCAAGTTCATCCTCGCCGGCTGGCTGCTGTGCAGTTTGCAGCCACGCCCACTCCCAGCACCGTAGCGCCGGCGTGCCTTCGCCCACTTCGCGCCGGAGACAGAGCGGGGCTGAGGGGAAGAGGCGGCGCGGGATGGAAGGTGGTGGAGTGGGGGGGAGAGGGGCGCGGCCGCGTAGGAACGCGATCTCTCGGTGGAAATAGAAGGTGGCGCGGCGGAGCGGCGTGTTTTGTGCGGAGCGCCGAAAAGGACCCAATAAATCACGCGCTCCCCGCCCCGTTCGATTCTGCCCCGCTCCGCCCCGCTCCGCATCGCATTGCATCAGGCCGCAGCGCACTCGGCGCCCGCCCACGCCCGCGCGCTCCTCTAATCAGCTCCTCGCGACGGCCGAACCGCACGGGGCTCTCCGGAAGCGAACAGGAGGGAGGAAGAAGAAGGAGGAAACGAGATGAGAGATGCACAGGAAGACTAATAGTGATAAATAATAAGGAACTGCGAAGGCATTCAAGGAAAAACAGAAGGTAAGAAACAAATGGAAGTGAAGGAAAAAGAAAATGAAAAGATGAAGCAGAAATGTTGCTTCTAACCTTGCTTATAACTAACAGGATTAGGTAAGTCGCAAACTAAGGTGTGTGGTTCTGACTTAAAACAAACATGTTAATAATCAGAAGGTTGGTAAGCAGAGCACTTTAATAGTTCGGGTACCTGCAATGAACGGAGAAGACTATTAGATTTTTAGAAAGTACAAATAAAACCAATATTGTCGTGGAAAGCCTATAAACATAAGCAATTAACGAAAAGAACATTAAAGATAGAAACCTAGATACATGAAAAATCAAAAAGCCAATCTTACAAACGACAAAAGACAGAAACAAAGAATAATAAATAGAGGAAAGGAAGCAAAATTCAACACAACACATAGAATTCAGCAATGTATATCTGCCCAAAAAGTAGCGTTAAATAACACTAATCAGACTGAAAAGAATGACAGAAAACAAAGATAAAAGTTAGGGGCACGTGTCAAGAGAGTATTTAATAAAAAAGTAATATTTGCAGAAATAAATGAAGTAAGAATGTTAATGACAAGAGACCAGATAAGACAAGAAAAAGAAGAGTTAGCAAGATGAAAAATCGTCAAAGAACGTATTACTACAAACAAATGCAGATTTTTGCTAGAAATATATGAGATATGTAAGCTGCAACCCTTTTGATAGACCTAACCACGCCGCTTTTGTATTCTAGAATATATAAATAATACCAGCGTACGAATTTGCATTCATATTTAAAAAAATAAACATTGCGGATTGAATATGTATGACACTGAATCAAATTGTTTCATCACAGCACCTGACATCCATATTAAACTACCAACAACGGAAGAGCATTTTTAAAAGAGTGATTTTCATTTGTGTGAATGTAGGTTAAAATTTAGTGCGGCTTTGATAAAATTGATAATAACAAACACTCGTATATCTATATAACATTAGTTTTTCATTTAAAACGTTTAACATTTGAAACTAACAGGAATAAAATGTTATTAAGTGGCTAATTTTCTACAACTGTAGCATAGTTCAAAAGTACTTCTTTTTCAGAAGAGATAAAAAATAGACGCCCAAAATTAATACAACTGCTCTCTAGCTCTACTCTAAATTTCTAAGACACGGTAAGTCATTAAACGTGAATAAACAACTCCAAAACTATATTTTTTCTTACAAATAATTTATTATTTACTGCCATGTTTCGTTTCGAACCATTCTTGCAGTAAATAGGTGAATTTTCTTCATGAAGTTCCCCTCATGTTCCTCAGAATTAAATAATCGATTAACACAACACAGATGCAACTAAACAACATACCAAATATTGATGTTGAATATTATTTATGTTTCAAGAAAGCTTTATAACTGAAATGTTAATATGACAATTTTCTACAGAGGTAATAAAATAAACATGGAATAAGAAAGAGAATGTTGCATCAGTAAATAATTGAGGGGTATCTTACAAGAACCGAACAAGTTTCAAATTCCGTAATTTGAGATCTATTCAATACAACTGGCTGTAACATTTCCTTCTGGAAAGTGCCGAGCACATTGAATATAAGATATAAGGCGGGGGAAATACCAAATTCATTACTATACACGTCTACGCTACGAAGTTTTCGATGTCTCCTGGAAAATCCGGAATTTGATCTAGTTTGGTTCTTGTAACAAACTCTGTAATTGTAAACTTACTGGCGAAACGCGAATACTGCGAAGACACACCCTTACAATAAAGAAGCATTTCAATTTCTTGCTAGAATTCCGCGTGAATTTGATGGCTTGCTTCTGGAACCTCACTGCTCAAATCAGCTCCTTTCTGCAAGCGCACCGCGACTGAGTTGGCGGCGGCCGAAAACCCATTGAGTGGCGGGCGACGCGGGCGCTGGCGACGCGGGCGGTCCGTGCGGGGCGGCGCGGGCGGCGGCGGCGGTGGCGGCGGCGGTGGCGGACGGGAGAAGCGAGCTAATCCCCAAGTTTGTATCGCGCCAATTTAACATGGCGCCTAAGGCAAACTTGAAGGCGCCGGGTGTAATGACGTGGATACAGTACCGCCAACTTATTCTTCCGCTAATTAAGCAGTGTGGCCAAGTTGCGCCGCAAACTATTGAACGCGCAGATGCGCCCCAAATTAACTTGGCCAGCCCCACGGGAGGCGGTGGCGCCACGCGGGCGAAGGCGGCGGCGGCGACGGAGGTTTGTTTCGGGACGACACGCCACTGATCCGGTAGCAAGCGGCTCGCAATGAAATTTTTCAATGGCAGTGTAATTGATTGAGTTTGAAAATATCTGAAACATTGATGCTTACGTTCAAGAAGATAAATTAATTGATTCATTCAAATAGCACATTGGCGCAGTATTATAGATGACAAGAGTTTGAGTGATGATTTCAAACTGTTTTATTCATGGGTCGAATGCCCATTGTACGGATTGATTTAAGCTTAACTCAATCCAAAATGTCAAAAAATATTATTTTTTCCCCCTCAGTGCAATTTGTTGAATTTGCCTACATTTTTTCTTCTATGTGAATATAAAGCTTTTCCATGTGAATATAAAGCTTTTCCTGCGGGAAATACCATCATTAGGATATAGCAGTTAAAGTGGGAAATCCTGCGTCTTGTGCGCACTTGAGGGGCGGTGATGGTACTTCGTTTAATTTTAATAATTCGCATTTTGAAGAGCTCAATATTCTGTTAATATTTGTTTCCTTTATTTACCACGTAGTTTTTACAACAAAAAAAACAGTTGAATAATAAGGCTTGAGGAGGTGCGTTGGAACAGACAAAACTGTCTCGTAGCCAATGGAACCCACTGCAAGATTGCAAGTGGAGTGATGTGACAAACTCCTCAGAGGAGGTGTTGGTGAGACTACCTAGATAGTAACTCTTTTAAAAGAAAATACCGACTTATGCCAAGAGAAACATTGTTTCTTCTCAAGACATTCCTTTTTCTGTTGTGACTATGATAAATCTCAATTAGAAGGGCACTGTTAATTTCTTTTTTCAAATTCAGAAATATTCACGTAAAGGGCTGTGTTAATATAATGAAAAACAGAATGTCTGTTTCAACATATGACAGTTCATAGCCATTAGTGGAAAATGAAACACGCATTCAAATACAGAAAAATGTAAATATTTACGTTTAAAATAGTGAACTTCATCACTTTCATTAAATGAATGTGTGTCCATGCTCCATGCTTTTTCGTTTTTAGTGATACTTATCATATTTCCTGTTTTTGTGGCTTACTCTCTAAAATTGAACTGTCAAGTGGAAAAGGAAGATAACCCAGAAAATAAAAAAAATATTGACATATTCCTTATTCTCTTTTTATCTTCCATTTATTCCGAAAAATTTCATAAATGTATCATAATCCATTCCAATATTATATCAATCTTTTAAAATAGGTGACACGCCCTTTTTTAAAAACATTCTGTGAGAGAGGGAGCTAAGCCACATGTACATTCATTCATAATACCAATAGCACAAGCACCAGAACATGAGATTTATTTGTTACATCCCGTATTCAATCCTCCAAAATAATTACTAATATTCTAAGAAAGGTCTTTGTGTCTTATATATATAATGGTTTTTAGGCATATGATGTTCAATAACAATTTCAAATATCAATTTCCCGGGCTTCCAGTATCTCATGTTTTGGAACTGATTGGTAACACAACGAAGAATGAAGGCCCCTCGTTAGGAAACCAGGATCCACGTGAACGGCTGACATGGCTTAGGGCAACAACTACTGCTATGTCTGAGAGGAAGGTTCTTGGATTCCATTTCTGACGTATTTTCGGCAGTATGTAAGCCATTTTCAACCGCTTATTGAAGAATGTTAGCAGCCAGCTACACGTTTTCTAGCAGCGGGTTTTCTTATGTTTTCTCCCATCGATATCAGCTGAATGCCGGAGGAGTTTTTCACAAAAAAACGCAGGACAGCACATCATCTTTCCTTCGTCATCCTGACTCATTCTCTCCTCTTACACACACACTTACACTTATAGGCACTACTATTTTCAATGGGAGACGAGTCAGCAGCTCGGTGCTTGTCCCGGCTCAGATGGTACTCCACTGGCGGATATACCCGAAATGGGAAATCCCGTTATCCCGAGACGTGTAGATCGGAGCCGGATTTTACGTTCGGGCGGGGAACTAATGACAATAGTAGTTAACGCGCAGAAAAACAAAATAATCACTGGACCCGTGTGTGTGTGTGTGTGTCTGTGTGTGTGTGTCTGTGTGTGTGTGTGTGTGTGTGTGTCAGAAGCTCGAAGAAAAGTGGCAAGAACTCATTCGTGATGCAACGAAATGGACACTACAGGAAAGTAGTAGGAAGGGGGACAGAGAAGTAGAATATTAGTGACACGACAGGGAAATAGGCACCCAAGAATAAGCAACGCCCTCTGTGTGAATGCGCCATACGTCTTGATACGATTAACCTCGATTGCGAGCACCACATGCACATGGACGATGGAGAACATGCAAAAATTCAAAGTCAAAGACTTTGCAACATACAAATCGGACATCTCAGTGGTGTCACTACAAGGAAATAATAGAGAATAACTTAAATACTCAGAATGTTGGCATAATCACAATTTTAATTAGTCGATAGACTGATGAAAAAATCTTGTCTTAAGAATTGCGTAAAATACTTCTAGAACTAGTAAAATGTGGCATCGCCGACTCTGTAAACCGTTTTAAAATTAGTTTCATGTGTTAAGAATTTCTTTCATGCCCAGCTTTGTTCAAATATGTTCCTTTAGTATCGGGCATTGGACTTACCAATAAACCGTAGTAGCTGATAATGTTATACACCCGTTCTGAAGTTCCCAACGCATAACGGCATTGTGTGTTAACTCCATACGGGATGTGAACTGGTCTTATTGCGATATCAAAATTATAATCACCGTAACAGAGTTGTGATAGTTGAATAGCTAATAGTTGAATTCTAATACAGCTACATTTTTAAGCTTTTTTGCTAATATGCACAAAAATGCACATTTGCATTAGCTCAAATGCTAAATACAGATCATTCATAATTAGTTCCGAAAATTCTGTTGCAACATTTTTTACAATTACATTTGATTCTTTCCCGTATTACCTTAACACTTCCATTTTTTTCTCCATTAATTTTTGAAGAGATTGAAACTTCATAAACGTTTTATGTTCACTTCTATTTTTGTAATTGCTCTATTTATTGTTTTGTATGCGAATATAGCGTTGCATGCAAATCTAACATTAAAAGGCCACTGTTTTGTTTGTTAATGTAAAGAAGGTGTTAGTTAAGTTTAATAAACATAAGTTATGGGTCACAATAATTTGAAAATCGGTATTTGCACACTTATGTAGGAACGTAAAATTCAAAAGTCGAAAATAACGTTCATTCATTCTCTAGCACTACTCACTGTTTTGTTTTCTCCGTATTCACTTGAAATTATTCAAGTTTAATAAGTTACAAGACAATACTGTTTGTAGGTTTTCGAAAATTTATTTTCAAAAATAGGTTAATTCGAATTTAAATTAAAATCAATTTACAGGGCAATTTCTTGGTAATTTAATTGTTCACTTAGATGTAAAACATCAGTGTTGCCAAACGTCATGAAAGAAAATTATGACATATTTTGCTAAAATTTTGTACAGGATACGGGTGTTTCATCAATGCCATCTATGTAGATCGATTTCGGAGTTGGTTTAATTCCTGGTTTTATCGCTAAGATCGCAACTGGAAAACACTAAGAAACCACGTTTTTGAAAATTTATTTGAATCTTCTGGTCGGGGCCCAAAAAACAAATTATCAGTTCCCCATCAGGTGACCAAGACGCGTCGAATAACAAACACTTGTTAAGTGTCGAATGGTGCGCGGGTCACCAGTGACGGGCTCTCTCACATCCGTACATGTGCATGATCTTATACGTAGACTACATCCCTATATAACCATTTTCAATGCCTTCAAGGAACATTCATATCAACCTCAAGGAAAATCCAAAAACAACTGCTTTTGAGTTTGCTCGTGAATGAATAACAAATTTATGGTCAAATGCCACACATTATGTTGGCATTGTATCAAAGAGATGTCTAATAAATAGTTGAATATCGCTAATTTCACAATACTATGATTAACAGTAATATCAGTTGTAAAAATCTCCGTCAATGGTATTTGAGTTCTCTATCCAGGAGTTTCTATTAGAGTAAAGGAGTATCCAATTGTTACAGGCCAAGAAAAAGAGATTATCATATGCTATGTAAAATTTCGTTAGAATGGACATTCCTTAATAACAATACTCAAAACAAACTGATTGAAAATTCTAGAACGATTAAAGATTAATTTGAAAAGATTTTTACCAATTCTTTAATAGGATGTCATATAAAATGGCATAAACGTAATGTAGCGTCATCCAATTTTCACAATCATTAGAAAATCCATAAAATTCATTTCGACCGGCTCACAAAATGACCCATGACCCAGTGTCGTGCAGCCACTTCGCCGGTTGTCATTTCAATTCCAAAAATCATTTCTCAGCCGCCCGGATGGGATATTCCGGAGCGCAGCGCAGTGCGCCTGACAGCCGGGCGGAGCGCCGGGCGGGGGGCGCAGCGCTATGACGTCACGGCTGCCCTTTTCCCCGCGCCCTTCGCTGCCCTTCGCTGCGCTGCCCCTGCTCAGCTTCAGCTGGCGCCTGACAAGCCTCGTTCGTCGCGCGGCCGCGGGCGAAGATGGCGCGTGACAGGGGAGGGCGCGGGCGGGGCTTGGCAGGAGTGGGAGGGGCGGGGCGGGGGGAGCTTAGGGCGGATCGGAGGTTAGGGCAGTGGGGGCGGTGCGCGGGCGGGGGCGAAGGTGGCGCGTGACAGCGGAGGGCGCGGGCGGGGCTTGGCAGGAGTGGGAGGGGCGGGGCGGGGGAGCTTAGAGCGGGTCGGAGGTTAGGGCAGTGGGGCAGGGACGGTGTGAGGGCGTAGGCGGGGTGGAAGGGGGCCTCGGGCTGGGGAGGGGCGGAGGAGAGTCTGAGATAGAGGAGGGGGCAAGAGGCGTGGCGGGCACGTGGACACGGACGCGAAGACTTTCGCAACTGAATGTGGCTGCAGACTCCAGACTCGACGAAAGAGATGGGTAAGAGTAGGCACGAAAACGCGAGAGTTGAGATCCTGTGGGAATGAGACCTGAGAAGGCAACGAGGTCGGAAATGCAGTCTATGACATTACTCAGAGCTACGGTCTGGGTGAGAGATGGCCAGTACGTGATGATGGCGGTAAGGGGAATGAAGCAGAAGGCATAACGCAGCAAATGAGCAACGAGGAGAGAGAGAGATGGAGAGATAGGGTGAGACAGAGGAAGGGAAGGCAGAGAGAGGGAGCGAGAGAGAGGGGTGAGAAAGAGGGAGGAAATGAGGGAGAGAGAGCAACAGAAGCGGTAGAGGGAGGGGCATGTCAGAGAGTAAGGCGGAGCAGAAGAAAGCCGGAGACGGCGGAGGAAGGGACGGGGCGCGGATAGCGCTGGGCGGACGTGGGCGGTGGGCGGGGCCCGCAGGGCTGGACGGGCCGTAGGAATCAGAGTGCACTTAAGGGTGAGTGACGCTGAAGGATGGCCGGCTGCAGCGCAGGAGCCATTTGTCTGTCGGCTGGGGCTGGGGGATGGAGGGGGCGGAGAGGGGTGGGAGGGGGAGGGAGGGGCGGGCGGGGCCGAAAGCCCGCTCCGAGACGCACCGCGCGCCTTCTTCGGAGCGCCCGGATATTGGATCGGACGCCCCTCCCCCTCCCCCGCCCCCGCCCCCGCTCCCGCTCTGCCCGCCGCAGCAATACATTCCCAGATATAGACTCAGTTGCCACACGCTTCACAAGCATTTAGCAGTCGTTCCATATTGCTCTGAGGGTCACATTCACCAAACAGACACATCTGCAGAGTACTGCACTTATAAAAACACGAACTTCATGAAACAGCTGGTGATGTAGGAGATATTTAAAATGATTAAATCACGTTTTTATCAATAATGTGACTGTCAAAAACTCATCGCATGTGACATGTGAAATCATTCATGAAAAGTAATATAAAAAATGAAAAATGAATATCTGTATAAGTTCGATTTATTTCTACGTATAGTTTAGAAGCCTTGAAATCAAATATATGAAGTATGTCATACCAACCAATACTTTTCCTCATTTTCCCTTGTGATATGCAAAGTGGACATTGGAATATTGTGGAGGAAATGTAACAATTTAAGTATTTTTTACTTCTTAATGTTTCGCAAAGTCAGCAATATTATAGAGAACTTTTATGCACGGAGGTGGCAAGGTTCCTTTAGACGAGTATGATGTCACCCCACCACTCATAACTCTCAATGTCTCCGCTAGCATAGGGTAGGACACAACCAAGCATTTTATAGGTTCGGGCACTTTTAATTTGAAAAGTAGTATTTATTTTGCCAACAATTGCACCAAAGTTAATCATATGGGCTTCTCAGATAGGATTAGATTATATATTTAGTAAAAAAGAAAAACTGTATATGACGTATGGGGGAGAAGATCATCTGTGCACATTTTTTTGTGTTCCAGAATCCCTTCCCAGCATTTTAACTACAAATAGTTGAAAGATGAGTTTTAAAATATATAAATAAAAATGCATTTTAAACAATCGCGAGATTAGCAATATTTGAAAAAAAAAGACATTTTCGTTCCCGAGTTATAGAAAATAGGATTGCAGCGGGGACAAAAACATCTGGTATATGTCTGATCCCTCCGTTCTTGCTATAGTACGTTAGATTAATAAACCATAGAAATTCGTAGTTTTAGGAAGTTTTAATTGAAAACGTAGTATTTCTTTCCCTACAAATTGTCCTTAGAAAGTTAGCAACCAGAAGAAGTGTGTTGAAAGACGGGAAAGAAAAGGACCGACATAACACCTTAACATTCTGTCTCAGCTCCCGTACATTAAGTTAAAATGTCCATTTTTATGATTTTTGCATTGTGTTTAATCTAAACCGTGTGTACTATCTCAACATCTTCACTAATCTTTAAAATATTTGGAAAGAAACTAACAAACGTTTTCTGTCCAGTTAGTTGTCCTACGTCAGAGCTCGAAAGCGTATAATCTTCTAAGCTATGCGTTACACATCCATACAATCATACCTTCATACATACAGTACATACGTAATACATTCAGACATACATACATGTATACATACATACCATGCACATGTTTACATACATAACATGCAAACAATTCATTCCACATAAATCAAGCTAAAATCCACCGTTTTCGTCTCAGAGACTTTGGACCTCACATTTTTGAGCTGAATCGAATACTTTCCCTCTATTAAACATTGTAATTGAAATATCTGAGATACGGAAGCCAGAAAATACAATAGTTTTTCGATATTAAATTAGAAATTATTATAATATTATGTTAATAATACATTATTCGATATTTGATATTTAAATTAATAGATAGACGAATAATTAATGCAACCATTTTAGTAAAATTAGACCCAGTATTAAATTACCCCAAATTATATATATTGTTTATTTTAGTGGGTGAATGCAGAGTGAGACTCCTACTATGTAAACGCGAGCCACCATGAATCCATTATAAAGTGAATATCAAGCGAAGAGTGAACTCTTCACGTTAAAGCAGCAGTCCGTTGCGTGAGCCACTTTATTCTCGCACATCTTGAAATTTTCACTTCACCGAGTGGCAGAATGTAAATGTTTGATTTCCTCCACGAAATAAACTCGATAACGTGAAATCACAATCAGATTCTGATTCTTGAATTAGAAAAAAGCCAGATTAGAAGATAGCGGGCCAAATTGTCTGTTTAGAAATAAAAACGTTGGAGAAAGAGAGGATAAACAAAAAGGGTTCATTATTATTTTCATCTATCACATTTCTTCTTCCTCAATGTGTACTCCCAACAATTTGTTTCTTTGCCTTCTTTTATTAACCTTTTCTTAAGTGTATTATGAACATGTTTTGTTTGATTTATTTATTTTTACTTTAAATTTTGCTTATTTTTTACGCATCTTTTGTTTTTACTCTTAAATTCTTCGATAAACAAAACATTTGTATTGATTTCGATGTACCATTCTATGCTTACTTAATCTTTCACCTTCATTTAGATAATCTTCTCTTATTAAACGTCTCTCGATCTTGGGTACACTCCGCACCGACAAAAGGTTTCGTGTCTTACACGCTTCGCGGCCAACTTGGGCCTTCTGTCCACCCACCCTTCTCCTGCTCCTCCTCCTTTGCCTCCTGTTCCAGCGGCTCCTTGCGCGCCGAGCCTACCACACATCGATCGCACGGCGAGCGCGGGGGCGGGCCGGGAGGGTGGGGGGAAGGGGAGGGGAGGGGGAGGGGAGCTGGCAGGGGTAATTTTAAACGCGCGCGCCTGACTTCCCGCTTGGATATAGGGTTTCGGGCGCCATCAGAAATGCATTTGCGCGCGCGCCCGCTCCATCCAATCTATTTTCCGCCTCGCGAATGGCTTTCGCCCGCCCCCTCGCCACCCCCTCTCCCCGTCACGCGAAAATCGGACTGCGATTGCACTCGCCTAGGGCAGGAATCAACTAGGCCCGTGCACTTGGCAAGAAGGCGCCGTCGGATTTGTTTCTTGTACTGAGAATCGTGGACCAGAAATCCAGCGAAGTGGATAGAGAACACTTCGTCAAAAGCGGATGTTATAAGTATATTGGGAGTACATACATAATACATGTAAAACCTGCTAAGTATTTTTATTATTTTTTTATTGTGTCGCATGAAGTAAAAATATCTGCCAATGAACCAGAATATCTGAAAGGCAACTAATTTTAGTGTAGATTAACTTGTGTCCTGATACAAAGCTGCTTTCATTAAATACGTTTACTTAATATAAATACATTTTCTTTAATATAACTTTAAATTGGTAACATTTCTTGAAACACATTATTCTAAAAAGAAAATTCATTCATTGTTAGATGGTGAATGTCTGAATTCATTAAGAAATCTTAATACCATTAAAGTACAACTTGGCAGCAAGATATCCTTTTTGTTATCTATTAGAATTGGAATTATTAGGAATTTAACTGGCCAAATACAAAATGGTGGGTTTTGTTCGATCTTGTAATTTGTAACTGATAGTAATAGCCGAAGTACAAATTTGATGATGTTAATAATAATAATAATAATAATAATAATAATAATAATAATAATATAATTACATAAATTTATTATGACTGTAATTTTTGTTCGCGGACTATAAAATTTTAACAATCGCCGTAATCACGGTAACAAATAAACAAATCTCAATAACTGAAGTTTAAAACTTAGGTATTCGCAAAAGAGTGAGGTTTATTATGGATATTCACTTGAATAATACTGCCTTTATTTTCCCTAAAAATTCCTTATTGCGAGTCTCTTCCTAAATTATGCTGAATCAACAACAGACTGTTTTCTCATTACCAACTCCAAAATGGCGACTGGCTGAAGAGAGTAAGAACCAAAAAGGCAGCAGCGAGTACCAGAAGGCATCGCCAGGCAGCAGCGCCGCGGCGCCTGGTATTGAGCTGAAGTCAAACTAAGGTTGGCCCGCTGCCAACTCAGCCCGCCATGTTACTTCTGGCTTGAATCTTACAACGTAATTCAATAGATGTTCCAAGAGGAACTCAGGAAAAAATTATAACACAAAATACAGACAAGCGAAAAACATTCTCATACGAATTGTGTAGTATCAAATGATCTAATTAGACGTTGTTTTAGTTCACATAATTTCTTTTCACATAGTGATTGTCAAGCGTAGTAATAACCATTTTGGTATAAACACATCTGACGTAACACATATCTATTTAATAAATTAACTAACGCGTTGGGAATATCATAAATATGTGAAAACTGCTAATAGAAATATAATAAACAATAGCTTTGACATAGACCATGTAGCTCAAAAATTTCAGATATTATTGTGACGCGCAATCTTTTAAAGAAATTAACGCAGAAGATAGTTGGTAAGGTGTATATGAGTATAATAAGTAATAATTTCGACGCACTTTCACCTCCAATACTTCGAAATATATTATTCATCAATGTATGCAAGTGACCTAAGATTTCGATTAAGAAGTCGATATGATGAAAATTAAAAAAGAATTAAAATGTTTAAATAGAAAAATATTTTGTCCCTCTTCTGTTGATAAGCAAATCAAGTACACTCGATTTCCATAGGTAAAGCGAGAGTCTTGGAAATTTCCCATAAATTCACACTATCTCCGTGGTCAGAAGTGAATTTATCTGAGAATTTTCGAACGAGGAGTTCTACTTTTTCACAAATGAAGCAACTAATTAATTACAATTAACTATGTATATTTAGCTCAGCATAACAATTTGATAAAATACATAATACTCGTAATTACAAGCATCACTCCTAGGCGACTTCATTTCACAACCTCTTAAAAATGACATGCTCTCTTTTTTGCATGTCCCAGCATTTCATTCTTCAATCTCCGCCGAAAGACATCATTTTTCGCGTTTAAATTCCTATTCTCAAAATAACTGTTTTAATCTTTGGAAGTATGAATAATTTTCATGAAAAGGAAAAGAAACCTTCAAAATTGAATTATTTTTTCAGGTATTACGAACTTTTTAATGCATTTTTACCGAATTGTTGACATACCCTGCCTCTGTTCCATTTTACTAGGATTCCGACAATTCTCCCCCATGTAGACGGGGAACAAATAAAAATGCACTACTTTGCAAAAGGGTCATAACACTTCAATAATCATCCTATTTTTTATTTTGAAGTAAATATTAACAAACTATGATGTGAATTTTAAAGCCTGGTGATACACTTTCCAAATTTCTGCAAACATTAAAAATCCATCAAATTTATGAATTTTTAACAAAAGAAATTGTTTTGTAAGTGTAACAGCAAGGGGGTGACCGTGAGGATAAATTAATATTTCACCTGCTTTCCTGAAACGAAGGTACTTCCATCTTTCAACTGAGATGTTTTTCATCAATTTAATAGGCAAATTGTGAAAGTTTTGTGCTCTTTGAAGGAACCCTATGTTGAATTTATATGCATCCATTTTGGCAGGTTATTGCAGAATATTTTATTTAAAAAATTCTTTACATATTCTTAACGTATGTTATTCTAGCTCTATCACTTTAAAATATTACATCTCCGAAATAATCTACATTTTTATTTGACTACATTTTGCAATAACCAAGAAAGAAAAATGTGAAAATATAATAAATTGAAATTTGGCTCATTCATTTAAAAAACTATTGAAGCGCCAAAAATTAGTTAATGGCATATTTTTTCTTCAATAAAATTCATTAAAATATAAACTACATTTAGAAGAAAAAAGTAAGTAACCTACCATAAAGAAGTGTTTTGTGCTTTTCTGAAATTGGGATAATTCCCGATTGACTTATTTCTATAAAAGAAACGATTCTATTGCAAAACGAAGGAATACATTTTCTTTTGAAATGGTCCAAGGTGGTCAGCGGGACAGATGGTCCAAAGTGCGTACACAACACTTCGCTCAGCCAACAGCAACGCCATCTCACGTGCATGGCTGTTCCACACTCGCCCCTCCCCCTCCCCCTCCCCCTCGCACTCGACCTTCCTCCTCTTTCACCGTTCCCGCGAGACGGAGGAACCGGAATGGGAAAGCAATCCGACAGAACAACTAGTTAATAATTTAAGAAGAGCTTGTGCAAATCCTGCCCGTCGGGAGGGCGGGTAAACCCTGCATGATACCCGGCGCACGCAAAGAGTCAAACGTGCGGCATAAATATCAAATAGATTCACTCGCACGGCGAAAGGCTACACAAACGACGGGTGGTCTCCCTCTGGAAACGTGCGGGCTAGTTTGCCAGCTCTACAGGGAGTTTGTTTCATTTATGCTCTTAGAGAGTAAAGTGGGAAACCATTTCCCACCACAATATCACTTATAGCTGACCTCTCAATGTTCATTGCTTGCGTTACACTGATGTATAAGCGTAATTAAAATAAATATTAATTTCAAACATTAATAATGAAACTGTATATTTAGTTTATTTTTTTAATATCAACGTTGAATAGTATCATTTAAGCAAACATAGTATTCAATGAAAGTCAATCAATAACAATTATTTAGTTGAAACCCATTCGTATAACTTTTACATCGCACATTCTGCATTACTCTATTAAAAGTGAGGTTATTTATATTAAATTGCACAATATTTATGCACCAAGGGCGTTATAAGGGTCCAATTATCGAGAGGCAACAAAACGACCGAGGGCCTTCAGTCCGAGGGCACTTTGTCGCCCGAGATGATACACGTGGTACGTTCATACATGATTTTATTATTTACCTAATTTTATAGATGCATCTACTTATTCCAAGCCCTTGACTTGACTCGGTTTAACTTTTCATATTTCTCCCCCATACTTCCCTTTAATTATTCCTTCCATAAGAGAACATATGGCATCATCCAACTGTTTTCATAGTTCCATCGCAACCACGATAATCTCGATTCAGGTAAGTTAACCAGTGTATATAGAACTCTGTATCAAAGCCAATGAAAATCAATAACGTATCAGTAAAAAGCAAAAGTATAAGTTACGCTGCCGTAGTGAAATATGATAAATATATTCTCAAATTTTTGTTTACGGTACGGTACAAGTGGCTAGAAGCAAATTCCCAATACGATTAACGGACGGTTCCGAATTCAAACCCCAAATCATATTTGTTTTTACCAAGTACTTGTCAGTAGTTTATTAAATCACCACGTAATATCATACACGTGAATGCAACGTTATATCCTCTATTTATATATATCGATTCTCTATCGTTATATCCGCATCTACACTTCTTCCTTCCTTCTCACAGTGAACTTACTCTTCAGGAAAAAGGCAGAGCACTACCTCGCCCAGAAAGGGGGGATTCAAATATAAGCCAACAATCTAACCCCTACGCTCAGGAATTGCTAAAATACTTAGCACATGGTTAGCGAAACAAACTATTTAAAATATAGTTAATATTTTAAAAAGAAAATATTAGAAGCTAAGAAATATAAACAAGAAAACAAATAAATACATGAATAATGAGCTAATGAGTAACAAAATTTTCAACACGCATTAAATCCACGGAAACATTTATTTCATAGTTTTTAAGGTATAACAGATAGAGCAGTTAATGTTATACAACATAGCAGCTATTTGTGCAATGATCCAACACAATCGGTTAAATGAAAAGCGTACGTTCTCTAGTTTTAATATCTGGACTAATTTCTTCAAATTTTGTTTCAAATTTTCGTGAAATTGAATAGAATGTCCAACTACCAATTAAACTTCAGTGCAACTGAAGTCTGAGTTTGATATCTCCAAGTGTAGTTAAAGCTAAGTATATGATCGTCTGTAAATACTATTAATTTAACTCCATGAAGTTTAGGGATATCAGGTACGTAGAGGTTGCAAATTTTCGATGAAAGTGGCGCGATTCTTGGCGCAATCTAACCATTATTACTTTAGGATTAAAGTGATGGTTGTTGGAAAATATTCTGTTGTTGAAATATTTTTGTGTTATTTCTGCAATATGGTTAAGGGTCAGAGCTTTTTTGATTCTGCAAACTACACGTGGACTCGTAGCCATTAATTGAAAACGCAATTTCCTTCCATGTCATCCCTTCCCTCCCACGCAGAAGCGCGGCACGTCCGCCCGGGAAGACCGCGCTACGCACTTCCATTCGCATTCGCTGCGTCGCTTTTTCTCGATCAGCGGCCGCGCGAGGCCGCGCGCGAGACGTCTGGGCTTCCGCGCCGCGAATAAATAAATTTGTCGGCGGCGGCGGCCTTGCATTTCCCTTGCAAATGCCCTCTTCTCGCCCCCGCCCCCGCCCCCTCCCTCCCGGTCGAAGGGATCGCGTGCGCTGAATGCCAGGGAGGGGGCGGGGGGGGCGCCGGTTGGAGCGGAAAGCACTTCATATTGAAGACCCCATACTCTCTTGCGATGCGGTCATACCCACCAGGGTTCTATGCTCGCGGAAGAATTAATAAAGTTTTAAAGCCGATGGAGTTTTGAGTTCTGGCTGTGTATGGTTTATGAGCATGTAAATATATAGGTTAATGGCTGTCTACGTACTCGACGTGCATGTTTATTTTCCAAATATATGTCACTGGGTACAAGAAAATCGTTCAAATGCCATTTTTAGTTTAAAAATATAATGACCATAATTCATCTTAGGAGTGTGTAAATTAATATGATAGTTATTTTAATTAAATGTTCGTCCCTTTCCTACTTTTTTATACAAACAAATTACGCGCTTGAAGCTGCATCTTAGAAAACTGTTAACTAACAAAAGAGCTTTGCTGTATCCGTTTTTGCTACTTGTACCTCTTTGAAAAACTTTAAACAAAATGAAGAAATTAAAAGATAAAATACACAATTTGAAAACGTTTCAAGAACTTCCAAAGTAACAGGACATGACGAAATAAATTATTAACAGAGTGAAATAATCCAGAAAATTATTTTTAATTAAAAACAAACAAAATATTTACAAAGGAAATTCCTTATTGTATACATACAATTTCCTTTGCATACATACACATGATACGTGGAAAAATGTTCCACAAAGTTTTTGAAATAGAAGGGGAAAAGGAATACACAAAATGAGAATAAAAGATGATGAAAATGGAAAACAAAAAGATAAAGCATCGGAGAGTCACCGAGGAAGTTATTCAAAATTTTGCTATCAGTTTCTCGCGTTATTCTTACGCATACCACACACAGCGGACTGAGACATTACGTACCGAAGTTTTGGTCCTCGGTTGTGTTGGGCGCCACAAAGCGCACCAAAGAGAAAGCAGCAGAGGCGAATCGCCGCTGCAGGCCGAGAGCAGCACTGTCGCCGGTGGGCGCGCCGTTTCCTCTCGCGCTGTTGTTTCCGCGAGCAGTTGAGCAACTCTCAACATCGTTTTCCAAGAGTTACACTACCAAACTTTGCCTTTTGCGGGGCGTCCTATCTTTGCTACTTTGGCGGCGACACTTTCAAATCTGAGAGTCGAAGTGCCTTCCCTTATCGATTAACGCAAGTGCTTCTCAAATCTCGAATATTAGCACTTTGCTTCACTGTGTATTCCGAAATTAACGCGATCAAACTCTGAACGAGCAGGAAGCTTTCTCAGAGAGGTAAGTGCTGATACATGTTCCAGGAACAACCAACTTTCATCGTAGAAGAGCGAGGGAAAGATACACATGAATTCCAAGTTGCACGCCCTTTAAAGTTTTCCTTTCTTCATTCAATGACTTTTCAGCATTACCAGAGAAATGCATACTATCTAATCTCTTTCAATATGCGATGCTTTTGCTAGGTTTTTTGCGTGCACATAAACTCATAAGAGACATTACTTATGCTCTCTATTAAACGTGTATTCAGAAGCAGAAATATGATTACGACGCAAAATGATTTTCTGGGAGAATAAATGTACTTAAATTCGTTATTTAAAAACACAATTCACTTCTTATGTTATGTCACATTCTATGATCCCTACTCTGTAAAAGTTATTTAACGATCATCAGAAAAGTTATAACATTAAATGATCTGTAATAACGTATGCATGAAGATGACAATCTCTAAAATTTAAAGACACATAAATGATGATAATAATGAGCGTCCCTAAAGGGCAGAAATGCCCCGATTAGGCATAAAAAATTAAATAATATTTATCTCACAATCAAAGAATAAGTATTTATTGTTATGTTGTTACTCTTATGTGGTTACTGAATTACTGGTGGATTTCAAAAGGCCAGCAATAGAATGTATGTGAGAAGAAACAAACGACAGTGCAACACAATTTAAGACCAAATAGCATGTAAAACCTGAATAATGTTTTGTTTCGTAAAAATAGTAAAGAACACTACTGAATTAGAATACTGTTCATTCGATATACATTACCACGCTTAATGGTCTCAGCTAAACCAAGAGTAACAATTAGTTATAAAATTCAGATGGAATATCCTCAATTCCTTCTCAAGATAAAAGAGAGAAATCAATCTTTCAGCGCCTTTCCACGGCAACACTTCACTCCCGAGAAATTAATTTCCAGTTGCCTTAAGCGGAAACGGTGCGGCGGCGAAGCCAGGAACTCCGGCAGAAGTGGCGACCACAACAGCCAATCTGTCGCAGTCTTGCTCACCTGAGCACCGCCACCGCTGCGCCCGCCACTTCCTTCCCTCGCCCCCAACCTCCTGCTCGCAGCTGTCCCTGGCATTATCCTCTCCTCCCCCCCCCCGGCGCCCGCCCGCGCCCTTCGCTCCGAAGTTACTCTCCCGCGCGCGAGGGGTCCCAGAGCGCGCGCGACAGCGCCGGGAAGAGGGCGAACGCGCGGGCCGGGCATTGGCTTATGGGAGGGTGGAAGTCGGCAGTTGGAGACTGGGTGGGCGGAGATCGGGGTGAGATCAGGCGGGTGGTGATCGCGCGGGGGAGGTCGGGCGGGTGGAGATTCGGTGGGTGAAGATCGGGTGTATGGAAAGCGGAGGAGTGGTGATGAGGGTAAGTAAAGGTCGGAGTGTCATCGGGGGGTTATCTGGGTGTGTGGATATCGGGGTAATGCATATCGGATCGCTGAAGATCGGGCGGATGGAGATCGGAAGATGGAAATAATTGGGGGAGATCAGGGAAATGGAGTTGGAGTTAGGGCCAGTGAAGATCTGGCGGCTCGGATGGTGATCGGATGAGCGACAGACGAAGCGGGCGGGTGGGAGATCAGGTGAGATATCCGGCGATAGAACGGGTGGGTGAGAGGAGGAGGGAAGAAGCGAACGAGAGTGGGCAGGCGGAGGAGGAGGAGGAGAGCAGGAGCGAAGGAGAGGGCGCGAGCGAGAGGCCAGCGGGCGGGCGGCCAAGTGGACGCGCTCGATAACAGCCGCGGCGCGGGGGGAAGGGGGGAGCGGAGGCGGTACAATTAAACTCCGAGCAGAGTTGGGCGGACGCGTCCGGCCGCATCCCTCCCCCCTCCGCCACTCTGCACCTCCCACGCGGTGTCGCTACCTTTCCGCCGAGGTCGCGTCTTCCCGTTCGGGCTCACTAGAGGGGCACACCCTCTGCGCGTGGCCCGGGAGCTTCACTATTCTCGGGCACTTTGCACCGCGGCTCTCAAAATGTGGTGCTCGCTTCACCTGCTGGTTGGTTTCTATTGTCAAAAAAAGGAGCCTTGTGGAAAATTCTCCATTTATCTTGTCTCAGCACCTGGCGTATGTTCGTATTTCCTGCCTCTTTCTGTCTCACCCTTGGCCTCATTTCGAGAGAAAATATAAAAGCGTGAGCTTCACTTTGAATATTCCGCGACAAATTATTTTTTTGTTTCTTGGAATTAATTGGTTGCATTCTAATACTGTGCAACGTATATTTCCATTACATGTAAATTTATTTATGTTTTACGTTCTCTATTGCATCAAATTTTGAAATAAAACGTAATTTTGTCGTTGATTTCTCACGTATATTTTGCTGAATTGTCCGCACCCTGTCACCTTACTGGAAAAGTAATTACGGCGGGAAAACGTTCCTAAATTTATTCATGGTGTGATCTCACTACTGTGTAACAAATTTATTTCAATAATTAAATTTGTTCAAAGAATGGTCACCCTGTCCCGGACCTCGCGCCTGATTCTCCTGGTATACCCCCAATTGCTTCGTTTTGTTTCGCTCTTGATTTTTTTTTAATTTCTCACATCATATTCCAAGATTTTTTCCTAACTAATGACTATTGCAAGGCCGTTCCCCTTGCTTTGCCTTCTCAACTAACTGGATTGCCCTCTCCCGCCGCCAGCCGCCGGCACTGCCTTCCGCCGGGCTGGCTGGAGTGGAGAAAGCCGTCCCGCCCGCGGCCGAGCGAAGGTGGAAGGTGGAAGGTGGGGCGTGGGCGGGGCCACTCGGGGGCGGCGGTGGCGGTGGCGGCGCCGCGATTAGATTAGCACGGAGCTCCCGAAAGGCCGCTGAGCCCCGCCCCCGCCTCCGCCTCCACCTCCACCCCACCCCCCTCCGCCTCCGCCGCCGCCGCCGCCCCCGAGCGCCGCAGTGATCCGGTGGCGGTGGCCGCAGCTCCCGTAAACGTCTGCAAACACTGTGCGGCTTTGTTTGAAGGCCGCGCGCCCGCCGACCCCGGAGCTCCCGAGGGGATTCGTGAGGGCGGGCGCGACATCCGATCACAAGGAAGCGCGAAATTGCATCCACACTTCCAGATCATAAATGAATATAAATATTATGTTTATAAAAATTGCTGATATGTATTGATTAAAAAAGATTAAATGCCACAGTTCCAGAACTTTGGAAAGATACACTTTTCTCATAGCCAAATTAATACCCTTTTTAAAGAGCTTTCAATTGGCTCTCTTTCGGAGCAATAAAGATATAAGTCAATAACCCTCCAATTAATTCTAACATTTTATAAATATCACTGTATATTTAAAATATATCTATTAATTTGTTAAGTAATGTTGATGAATATGGTACCATTACTTAGATTTGTGAGTTCAATAAAGTTAAGTTCTTAGATGAATTCCATGAAGGAAATGTCCTTTCATCATCCTGAATATTGCGTAGTTTTTTTATTCGTGCAACAACAGGAGTGATGTTGCTGATAAAATAAATGCAGTACCAAATATTGATATAATATTATCGAATTTTATAGAAATATATTTATTTCAGAATTACCACGAAAGAAGACGAAAATATATTGATCTATGTTCGTACATAATATAAATTCAACTTGAATACAAAATAATGTGTCAATTTTCAATCACATTATGTCAATTTATTATCAATATTTATCAACAACCATGAAGTTCGTTGAAATTAATTTGTAACTAAATATGAAAAATTAAATACAAAAATGTCGAATCCAACACTTGACAGAAACTTTAATTTTGAGTCAATCAAAAATAAAAACGTAAATATTACAAAATTCGTAGTAAGCAAGCCACAATTCACACAAATAAATTTAGAAAAGTTCTGATATCAAGTTTCATAACCATGAAATTCAGTATTACAAAACACAGTACCTACTTCCTAATTTCAACTTAGCAAACTTAAATATTCATCTATATTTAACATACATCTCATCCATTTTTTCAAAACTCGTTTAAATTCAAACGTTTAATATTTTCAAGACAGTTATTCACAGTAAAAAACTTTTCCACTACGTAAATATTGTAAATAATGTCTTACGTTCCCAGAACCTCAGCTCCAATTACATCTGGCAGCAACCAACTGCCGCTACGGCTAGAATGTCCGTCGTGGATGAAACTGAAGATTATCTCGCATACTTGTTTGTTATAAGTTGTGTGACTGAACCAAGAAGAAACTACAAATTCCACCAGCGCAATATTTGGAATGGGCGGACAAGTTGCATCCCGCGCAACAGCAGCTCAGAAGCACCCGCTGCTCTAAGCGAGGCCGCCGCCGGCGCATCACAGCAAGTCAGCTGGCGCCCGAGCCATCGCACAGAGCGCGCGCAGTGTTCACTCACGGAATATGAGCTCCGGGGGCGGCGGGGGCGGCCACGTCGAGGGCCACTTGACATTCCTCGCGAGCTGTTGCTGCGCCGAGAGAAGGCTTCGGAGGGCAGGGCGGAAGACGGCAAAGCGAGCGGAACGGCGGAAAGACAGAACGTAATGAAAGACGGAAAACAGGAACACTAGCGACGGACGTAGATGAATGGAATCACAAGTGGGAAGGGGCGAAATAGTCGAATGCGGAGAAGAGCCGGAATCATGGAGCGGAACACAGGTTTGAGTAATTCCGGGCGAGTCGTCTGCTAAGGTCATTAGCCCCGCAAGTGTACTTCATGTTTGCCCCGGGAGGTGGCGGTGGTCACCCCCCGCTGGATGGTGAGATCCGGCGAGGACCTACCGTCGACTAGCGGGGTTTTCCCCAGCAACGCATCTCCCTCCAGCGGGGTACCACTCCAGTCGGAACAAGCTCTAAGCTCCCGAGCGGTCTCCCGGCATGTGTGGTAGTGTAGAGCATGTAAGTGTGTGTAAGTAAGGGGTGAGAACAGGACAAGGAATAGGGAGGAAAGATCGCGCGCGATTGGTGATACCTTTGTTAGGGTACTACTCCTGCATTCGCCTCATCTGGGCCAGAGAAACCACAGAAAGCTACCGATACGAGCAGCCGGCCGCTATAATTCTCCAGTCAGCGACCTAGCTATCTAGCTGCGAACGTAGGACCTCCCGGACAGAGGCACTGCAGAAACCTCAGTTGATGCCCTGAGCCGTCTCTCCCGGTGTGAAAACAGGCTCTTGCAAGGAAACTGCGAGATAGAAATGCATCAGTGATGCTGATGGATAATTCAAGAAAAACATCATGAGCTATCTTTGCGCACAACTGCAAATAAGGTTATACAGAAGAGGAAGGCGGAGGAAGAGGATGGAACAGTTGAGTTGGCGGGGCATAGGCGGGAAGCACACGCGTCAAGAACACCGAGGTCCCTCGCGCAGCCGCGAAGCAACGACATAGTTGCTTAATTAAACGCGCGCCTTGGCCCGCGCGCCCGTCTCTCGCAACGCCCGTCTCCCGCAAGGCGCAGCGGAGAGCGCGCTCGCTGCTCCGCTTCTGCAGCAACTTGGCGCGCGCGCGCATGCGCTTCAGTGAGCGCCCGGAACGCGTCCTCTCCTTCCCTTCATCCCGCCGCCCGCCGCTTCGCCCAACGCTTCACCAGCCGCCTCACTCGCCGCCTCACTCGCCGCCTCACTCGCCGCTTCACTCGCCGCCTCACTCGCCGCCTCACTCGCCGCCTCACTCGCCGCCTCACTCGCCGCCTCACTCGCCGCCTCACTCGCCGCCTCACTCGCCGCCTCACTCGCCGCCTCACTCGCCGCCTCACTCGCCGCCTCACTCGCCGCCTCACTCGCCGCCTCACTCGCCGCCTCACTCGCCGCCTCACTCGCCGCCTCACTCGCCGCCTCACTCGCCGCCTCACTCGCCGCCTCACTCGCCGCCTCACTCGCCGCCTCACTCGCCGCCTCACTCGCCGCCTCACTCGCCGCCTCACTCGCCGCCTCACTCGCCGCCTCACTCGCCGCCTCACTCGCCGCCTCACTCGCCGCCTCACTCGCCGCCTCACTCGCCGCCTCACTCGCCGCCTCACTCGCCGCCTCACTCGCCGCTTCACTCGCCGCCTCACTCGCCGCCTCACTCGCCGCCTCACTCGCCGCCTCACTCGCCGCCTCACTCGCCGCCTCACTCGCCGCCTCACTCGCCGCCTCACTCGCCGCCTCACTCGCCGCTTCACTCGCCGCTTCACTCGCCGCCTCACTCGCCGCCTCACTCGCCGCCTCACTCGCCGCCTCACTCGCCGCGTAACTCGCCGCGTAACTCGCCGCGTAACTCGCCGCGTCACTCGACCTCCCCTACCATTTCGTTAATGCCCCGCAGCTTGACATGTCCGTTTAGTCCCACCACGAATATGTTAATGCCTCACCCCATATCCACACTCCGTTCAGCCACACTTCACCCCCAACCATGCCCCTCCCTGCAACACACTGCAATCACTCCACTTAGCCCTGCCCCTTCTGTCGAACATACTTCCCCGCTCTCGTCCTTCGTGGATGTTTCATCACGTGAATGATTCAACCCCAAAACTACCTACAACGCAGTCTATTCAATCTTCTATTTTTATTAATTCTTTTGCAGCTACTTAAACTTTCTCAATTGTCTCGTGAGCTTCTAAAACACTAGCGACCTTCCATAAACAATAATAATTCCAGCAATAATTAATCTAATGATAATATTTCTGAGTTTAACAGAATTCAGGAGTTGCGGAACAATTCGTAAATTATTCTTAGAACCATTCCTTTCGGTGGACCCACAAAACGAAATGTCCATTAAACCATCGTTAAAGGTGTAATTGCGTTTTTTGCTCGTTAAACCAGAAAATGAATGCATTCTCGCGATAATAGGAGCTCAAGTTTAATTCTAAAAGAAAACATTTTTCCAGAAGTCATTAGCCACATTTCATTAATGGGGCGTACTACGGGTTTGAAACGACAACTTCTGTTGTATGATTTCAGCTTAATGATATTATAAATCAGGAAATAAACTTTTAAAAAGATTTGGAAATCTTTATTATAATATTTATTTTCATTAATGAGTAACCTAGTTAAATTATTTTATAACTAAAATAAAATATCAACATTTTAAATTTGTATCTAATACTTTATATTATATATGAAAATTGTTGTTTATAGATGATAAGAGTTATAATTTCATAACCTAATCAACACATAGCCAACTACTGCTGTAGCGCGTTAAAAGAACGTCATCAACACAAAATATAATTATAAATGGAATGCTTTGCCGCATTACCTACACAGGTTTCTAATATGGAATTAATTGGGTGCGCTGGGACCCTCTGACAGTAATTCCGGTCTTACAGACGCACCCCTGCGATGAAACATTTCAAGGATTCCAGGAGGGATCTTAAGTAGGAGGTTCTTGCACCCGAAATGTTATTAATTAGGAAGCAGGATGAAGAGTGCGTTTCCACTTGTAGCTTTACGTGAGAGCGCAACTTGGATGGAAAGCCAAGTTCATTTAGGGGCTCTCTGGTCAAGTAGTGGGTGTCTGAAGAGGCACTGTGAACCAAGAAGTTCAAGAGGACTGTAAAAAGTCTGGGAGCTGAAAATATCTGAAAATATCTTGCAAACATTTACGAAAGTGATCCTGTCGATTGTAATGAAACAAAAATCCAAATGAGCTAGTGAAACATTCTACGAATTCAATGTGATTTCTTTCTTATTCGTATTCTGTCAGAATTAGGCGTGGTGATCATATTCATAAGGTAATTGATGTTTCAAGAACTAATATTAAATTATGCAGAATATTTTTATGGGTTCTCACATGGATAGCTAATTATATGAGAGAGAAAAAATGTACTTTCTTATATGGTACATTTTTTATACTAATGTTTCGTATGTTTGACGATTCACAAAACCTCATTTCCTGTCATTAACCTAAGAAAAAACTTCCTTGGAACGTATTAGTAGTTATAAATGAAATGATAATCATCATTGAAAACCAAGTTTGAATAGCAATGATTATTTTATGTGGTTTAAACCTTAATTCCATCTGAACCGCTCCTATTTATTTATTTGCCTATTAATAACAATCTTCATTGCTTCAAAAACGCATTACAAATGTTGAATCCATGAGGGAATAAAGGAGATGATCAATCTACGGTAACTGTTCTAGCTTGCCATTTTTTCACGATTTTATTGCACTTTGTCAAATATTGTTTTTATTAATTCACAATAATTTATCTTTTTATCTATTGAATAATACTATTCTCCCTCGCACATCAACATAACACGTGACACAAGTCTGTTTCCCCGCATTATTGGCCTCCACGAGTATATTATTGAAGGTTATGATTTCTATTGTAGGCGAGAATTGTACGGTTTCTTTTGTTATATACAGTCATTTAATTAATTCGACCGACGTATTCTATGAATCTAAACTGTAGATTCATTTTCAGTTCAATACTTCTAAGGATACGTTTGGAAAAATACTGGTTTCCAAAACATACTACGTAACATTATTACTAGTTATATTCAACAACAACAATGTTAACCCTAACCATTTTGTTTGTATTGTAAGTTTCATGAGACAAATTGTGTAGGTGATTACGATCATAGAGATATAAACCTCATAGATTCATTTACTTCCTGGCCGCGGTGAGGCACACACTGCCTGGAATGTCCTAAAGCACATTTCCCGTCTCGAATCCACAAAATTCGTTCTCCCCCGTCCCTTTGGTTAGCAGGCGTCGCCTTCCACTGTTGTCGTTCCTCATCTTTCTCTTTCCACTCCCGCACCCCGTCGCGCGTTTGCCTGCGGGGGGGGGCGAAGGGGGGGGGGGGGCTTTCACAGCGTCGCTTTGATCTCGCGCCAAGATAAGCGTGCATTCGTTAATTGTCGATATCTTGGCGCCAGCCAGCAGCGGCACCTCGCCCGCCTCGCCTCACAATGCGCGCTGCCGCAAACAAGGCGTCCGCCTGCCGCACAAAGGCGCGCATTCGCCCCGGTCGGGACGGCGCCGCCCGGTATTAATTATGTAGCACGCGTCTTTTGCCCCCCTCCCCAGCCCTGCACAGGTCCCCGGGTGTCGCTTCTTCACACTCGTGCGCGCGCGTGTGTGTGTGTGTGCTGGTGGTCTTTCAGCGCCCTTCAAAAGAGCATTGCTCACCCCAAAATGGCGCGCGCTGACAAAGCCACCCCTTGCTCTGGGAAACGCAGCCGTGCCATGCAGGTATTGTGCCGCATTGCCATTTGCATTAAAGAGAGTGGCGTGCGCCTCTCACCGCCCACGCGGATTTCATTACAATGTCTCTTTTTTACACGTGTACATGTGGACAGGCGCAGTACTTCAGTTGGCATTGTTAGCAATGAACGTGATTGCTCTTGCGAGAACAACGGGAAAGACAGTGTTTGTAGTAGGTAGACAAAATCGAATTCAGAATGAATGTCAGAAACCAAAAAGATGAGATTTTTGATTCAGAACTCTCACAAAATGATTTATCTATTTTGTCGAATGAAAGTTGTGAAAGCACAATTAGAAGTGAAACAAGTTCGTCAAAACACGAATGTTTTGACATATGAGGAAAACTGAAACAAAAGTGGCATTATGGATTAGTAAGATCAATAATTGAGGTAAATTAGGGTAATATGAAACAATTTCGGGTTTTATACAAAATTATCGGTGGTCTGCACTGTGTTTTCGACTTGTCGGCGTTCACGAGTTTGATGGGTTCCAAAAGCGGTCATTGATTTGACAACACCAGTGCACCGACTTCAAAGGATTCATTGGCACGAAAATCATTTTATCAAATGATAAAAGCGATGTAATAAAGGGAGAACGCGAACTATAAAGGAGAAATAAGCACGTAAAACCCATGCTCTGTATAAAGCACAATGCATTCCAACAGGGATTCACCAAAATGTATGCACGTATTCAATTCACTGATAGAATCCCAAGTAATAATATGTATTTCAATCATGCCATTACATTTATCTTCTCCAGCCTATTCATTTACATAGCTTCATAGGAATACTACATCGAAATATAAAAATACATAGATGAAATGTAAAGAATGATCAATTACACACTAGACAAGGAATAAGTCTGTGATAGAATGGGATTCCTTTAGGCCACGATGATACCCTAAAGAAATTAATTTAAACGGCGGTGAAAGAAATTATACAAAAGATATATTAAAATATAGCTTTATAAATTGAAAAACGAGACACTTAGTTTATTTTCAATGATTTTTTACTACTATTCTCATTATGCACTAAGTAAAATTTTCCCTTCCTCCCAGAAACAACAAGAACGAACGCCTCCGTCCGCAACATCTTTGATTTAGTCTCCAGATATTTGTTCCACCCTCTAGCGTCACGATCGTGGAAAACAGAAATCTTGTGTTCGATTCGCTTTGCAAGCGAAAGAGAAGCTGTAACTTTATTTCTCGATACTTGGGAGCGTTGTGTGAGGGCAACACGGGTGGAAAGAAAAAGAAGAACGAGATGTGGGGAGCCGCACACAGCAGCTTTGACAAAATCATTTATCTGCCCGAGTACAAATGGAAAAACCGCGAGAAAGAGATCGAAAGAAAGGCCACGAGAAAGAAGGAAAACTCGCGGGTGGAGCAGTCTTGACTAGTTGATAAATTAATATCCGACAGACAGAGACCGTGTGAGAGCTCTATAGAGCCGTGCAAGCGTAGTCTACCGTGCCCAGCATCTATCTCTTCCCGTGTCACTTGCAGACCTACACACTCGTGCAGGGCAAGTGCCACAAGCAAACAGAGTACAAATTCAATGGAGCTTTTCGACGCTGATGAATTGATCGCGGAAAGCACACGTTTCTCATCCAGTCAGCGGTTCTTGCGGTTCTAAAGAGGTGACAGAAACTCTCGAAACTCGGCAGGGTGGAATAAAACACGTTGAAAACCGCAAATTTAGCAAAGAAGAAAAGTAGACTTTGTGTCACACAGAAGGAGTGTTATATTACTAGTTCACGAAACACATTTAACATTTAAAAAAGGAGTTTACATACGACAGACATTATTAAAGTGTGGTGCGGGTAAGTGAAGACAATTGCGAATTATTAGAGAGAAAGGAACAAGCCTGCTTGAATTTTTCATTGAAGGAAAAAAAATATTTTAACATTTTCGCCTCTGCTCTTAGATTCCTTTGAGCAACACCTACTACGTACAATATTTGAATTTTATATGAAAGGAAGGAATTATGTGATAATTTTGGAAGGAATAATATTATTTATGACAGCAGAAGCATTTATAAATATTTCAGAACAATAATAACAGATTTTGATATAATATTGGTAACCAAAAATCACAATGGAAGAGATTTTTCTTTGTGTTTACTTCAAGCGTGGATAAAAAAATAAATTTTCATTTCTCTATACTGATAAAAATGATTAAATGATAAACTAAGTTTTGAATATTTCAAGATGATATAATTTTGTTTTGATTCTTCATTTACTGAAAATAATATTTCAGTGATAAAACGAAGGAGAATAAAACGAAGAATATTAATTTGCGTACATACTAAACTCTATTGAAAATCGAAGAAAGTTCTTGAGGTAAAAGTTCAAATCTGATCTTAAAAGTACGAATGCACTTACATTAGTTGTTTATGTTAAGAAATGTCATGGTTACCAACATCAAAAACAAACAGTATCCAGGACTTTAGCTACAGCTTGCCCAAAAGCTTTTCTAAAATGAATAAATGTTCAGGCGTGTGGTAACAAACGTTCCAAAGCCACACATCAAAGAATATTGAAAATAATTGAAAGGAAGTACGAGGCAAAGTCTTCCTTAGAGAGGTCAGCTCGAATCAGAGAGCTTACTGCTCAGATCCCTTTATAACTCCTTCAGAACTTCAAGCAGCGAGGCGATTCAACGGGAATGTCTGAATCGCACAGATTCGGTCATTAGGACGTGCTAAGCCCGTAAAGGCTCCCAGGGCAACTTGCCAGTTCTAAAGGTGTATAAATCAATAGCATGCCTTGCAGTTCCCTGCAGAATTACTGACGATTACTACGCCAAAAGTGAGTCCTCGACGAGGACGGTAAGATTCCTTATTAGCGTGCAAAATAATTACAAGCTAACGAGGCTGCAGTCTCGACGCAGAAACTGCTAAATCCTGTGTTTGCATCTCATTTGTGCGTCGAAAGTTTTCCGCGTCACAAGCAAGTCGTAATCATTGCCATTAACTTTTATTAATTGCCGCTGGTCACATCGTCGCTAATTGGTCATCAAAGTTTTTGGCAACTAGATACAAGCAAAAGAGGAGGCAGACTTTCCGCAGATGAGCTTTTAAGAATGCGTATCGCTGCAGATTATTCGAGAAACTTACGCAATGCGTTGCAAAGAGAAGTTAACAGTAGATTACTCTTCTTATCTGTCTGTCGCAAATGTTCCTCCCCTCAGCTCATTAAGAGCACTTTTCATGCGCCCATTTGCACACGCAAATAACCCGCAATCTTTAAATTGAAATCCACGGAAACTTTAAATATTTGAAGTTAGAGGCAGAATGGCGTTTCGAATTCGTTAAGAGTAGACAATGGTGAACTATTAGAGATACAAAACTAATCTGTAAGTCAATAGACCATGACGATAGAAATTAATGAGAATAAAATACCTTGGAATGCTGATTATGTGTAAAAGACAATTATCAAGAAATATGTTATAGAACTGAGAAAATCAAAATTCCTGGTTTATAATATTCACTACTAAAATTACTTTATCTAAATTATAGAAATTAAACATTAGGTTTGAAAAGGTAATATGCTGATTTAGAGTAATTGCAATGAATATAATAAAATAAATAGTGTCCCACATTTAAGACCATACTAGCCTAAATGGGATGCCAATGTTGACGAAGCTATAGTGTTACTTGGCAATTATAAATGGGTTATACTTCGCTAAAATTGTATCTGACTAAAACACATATTAATATTTCGACATCAACAAAACCACAACCTATTCTTTATTCGATGTATTCATAACTATAAATGAAGGAGATCTAGAAACAAGAGCAAAAACCGTAAACAATTTCCTGGCAAAATTTTTCATAATCACTTTCTAATTCGTCTTTCAGCTGTGTTTCAAAACTGGCAGATACGTGAATGCTTAAAGAATGTTTTATTCAATGCAATTATTAGTAAATAAAAGGTAAAATGTTGAGTGGAAGAACATTTTTTTCTTAACGTTTGATAATCCGCCCAATATTTATTTCTTCTTTGTGGTAGTTCTTCATTATATTTGACCTCATAAACGCGACGTTCTCTTCTCTGCATTTCGAATACTATTTCATCTTATGTTTGCCAGCCTTGTGATAAAACTTTTTTTCCTTAATGTTCGTTAGTCTTCCAATAAAATTCTAAGGGTAAACGTTGCGGAGTCTGTTTTATTTTGAATAATATTTTATTATATATTGATTTTGTATCTCATATTTAATATATTTTGATCGTTGTGCAACAGCGTGGTCATAAGCCATGAAAATCTCATATGCAACTTTACATTACACTAATATTTCCACTTTTCATTACATTACATATTATTCGTATTTAACAAAATATTGTTTGTATACACCACATTTTTCATATTTTGGTATATCAATGCATTTATTTTTTTAATTAAAAAGTTAGAAATTATTCACCCTTAAAATAAATTTCTCAAAAGAAAAAACATACGGTATATTAATGTGTTATTGTACTAAAATACATTTCATCCAAATTTTAAAAAAGTCCAAAATTTAAGAAAAATAGCCTATTATTTCAAGTAATTAGTTATAAATAAATGACAGTAATAAACACATTTACTTCAAAATAAATAGGTCAAAGAAAGTACTTTTACTACAATACTTAATTAGAATTACGTAGTTTTAGCTGGTATATTTATGATAATGTATTATCCATCTATTAAAGCCGCAAGACAGTACTACAAAATATTAATGTCCGTTTGAAAAATAATCCCCCGCCTCCACAGGTCTACTGTAACGAGGGAAGTAATAAAAAAAAAGAGTAAGGAACCCCCCCCCCTCGTGGGCAGAAGGCGCCGCCCAGCGCCGCCCAGCGCCCTTGCCCTCATGGAGCGCGGGCGTGTTGTTTAGCGGAGCGCCGGCGGGGAGGGAAGGGCTTTATAGGGCGCCCGGGGCGGCATTCCGCCGACACGGTCGCCTCAAAAATGTTTCAATACCCGGCCGCCAGGGGCGCGTCGCTCGGGGTCGAGGTCGCCTTGACGACGCCGGGCATCGCTGACGGACTCGCGGCGCTGGTGTGGGGCGACTCCGTGCGGAGGATCTCTACGGTCGGTTTATATACGTCGACCCGGGACGAGGCAGCTGAATATCACGGGTCCAAGAAACTCGAAATCATGAAATATGTCTGTTTTTTTCAAAAAAGGGTTATGAATGTACTAGTATATAAAAGTTATGGATATATTATGAGAAGGTTACGGATATATTATCATTGTTTTGAACGGAATCATCAAAAGAAACAGCCGCTTTCACCTGCTGAGAAGTTAGAAACATAAATTTTGAAAATTATTAAACTTATTTTTTTTTTGTTATTTAAGTTCGCATCAACTTCTAGGTCATTAGCGAGCACTATTGCTTGTAACGGTATGGTAAGTGTGCGGGTGACACGACATGATGATAGGGGGTGAAAGGATGAACACAATATGCCCGAAGCGGGACTCGAACCCGCGATCCTTCGGTCCGAGATCGCTACGGTACTACTGCCTTAGCGATCTCGGCCACCAGATCGGCATTAAACTGATTGTATAATGCAAACATTAAATTTGAAATAATGTATTTTGCTATGCTTATTGCTGCAATTCCTAGTTTCGTTTCCTAATGCCGTTTTCACTGATATCATTTTTTAACAAATGATATTTACGGTAAATTTTGTATAATTTCAAAATTTTAAAATCAATTCATTATTCGGCATTTATTTTCATTGGTCCATGTAATGTAGTTCTACAAGTACATATATTAAAATTCAATAACGTAAGTAGAACAAAAGTCGTTAGCTCAATTTGAAAATCTTGATTATATTTGGATAAGAAATTCATTAAAATCCTACCTAAACTCTATAAAGAGAAGTGACAAAAACTTGCAAATTACTCACAGAGTCTTTCAAGGGTCACATTTTGACATTAACATGTTTTAATCCACTTTTTAACCAACAAGATTGGATGCGTGAATGGGTACAGACTGGGATGGGATATCAACTTGAAGCTAGGAAGACTACCACAGCACATACTTTCTCACATTATTTTTAACTTAGGCCATTTTTAAAAATTCGAAAGTTTATCAAAAATAATACCATAGCTGTTTTTTAAGTATTGTCCTATCCGTTGAAAATCAAGAGTAAATTCGGAGCTATTTTTGACAGAAAAATCAATTGTCTACTTCAAGCGCAAATTATGCGTCAAGTACATGTATTTTCAAAAATAGGAGAGTACCCCCAAAATTAAAATATCCGTTTTAAAGTCGCACGGTCTTGAGTTCGTCCGAATCGATTGGAGAATTTTAACTTTGGAGAAAAACGTCTGAATGGTTTAGGCATTAGCCTTGCCCACAGACAGGCACACGAGAACGGACAGACGGAACAACAGACATGTGCCTTCAACCAATTTTTCGGTACCAAAGAGTCACAAAACATGGTCTTACAACACGTTAGAGGAGGTAATTTGCTACACACAGAAAGAAGATTAACACACTTTTTCGATATCAGACACCAACAATACGAGTTTTACTGCCGAAAACTCGCCATGTCCCGCAGCAGCTTTACAATACTCCATCTTTGCTAGATAAGCACGCAGAACGCCGAGAAAGTAAAAAGAGCATCCGTTCCGAAGAACGAGCAAAGACGAGGCGGCAAAGAAAATCCAATCCCAACGATGGATGACAAATGGAACGTGACCGCCGAAAGAGGACGGCGGTTATCCCCGAAGTGATGTAGCGCGGGGCTGCGGGAGCTCACACTGCGTGCTGGAGACGCCGCGTATAACGACGCAATTACGGATAGAGGCGCGAGAATAATAGGCGAGGGAGCGCGAGGCAAGAGAGAAAAACGACAAAGTGATAAACACAATGGGAAGGACACGGGAATCCCAAGGGCGCGGAGGAGACGAACACAATGCGGGAGTTGCTAGAACGCCGCAGACGGCAGGGAAGAAGGTCCGGGCTTCTGGAAAACGCGACAATGGCCAGACGCGGCGGGGGGAGGGGCAGCCAACAACCGTTATGGCCGCCGGTTGGGAGGAGCACGCCCGATGGGAGACGAACCCCCACGCCGAGCCCCTTCCCCTCCCACCCGAAGCGAGGCCGAGAGGGACGACAGCCCGTAAGCGGAAGCGGCTCACAGCCGGGGGGAAACGGGACGAGTAGCCATTTGGGAAGCGGCGAAGAGGGCGTCCTGCGCCCCTTTCATTAACATGGCGGAGTTGATCGAGGGCGCCGACGGTGTCGTGGGCGGAAGAGGCTGCACGAGGCGGCGCGGGACGCGGCAACGAGAGGCCGCTCAGCTCGGCGGAAGGGCCGTCGTTAGCTCGCTTTCATTGCCACGGCGGGACAGGTCCGAGCACACTATAACAGCATCGCGGAGGGCGGGCGGCGGACCTGGCGTGAGACGGGAGAAGCGCAGATGAAGAGGTGTTGGGCGGCGAGGCAGGGAGGTAGAGCAGGTGTAGAAACCCAGCGGGAGGCTGCGTTGTGGACCAAGAAGAGGCGAGGCCGGACTGCGGATAGTCTGGGAGTAGGGTGTAGTGAGATTGAGCGAGTCCCAGAGAAGCAGTGTTGAAGTGGGAAGAGGGGGACGGTGAGGAGAATGGTCCGAGAGAAGCGGGGCAAGAGGAGTGGACCGGAGATGAGGAAGAAGGTGAGAAGAGGGGCGCAGACAAGCGGAGCTAGAGGAGCAGAGCGAGAGATGCGGGAGGAATAGGCATTGAGGAGTGAGACAAAGGAGAGAGGGAGCAGGCAGTGGAGAGAAAAAAAGCAGAAATGATTAGTAAGAAAAACAAGTGTGAAGTTAGTGAAAAGCGGGGAGGAGCAGCGAGCGGCACAGACGAACACAACGGCGAAAGCGAGTTGGGAAGAGCAGCGGGGAGAGGAATTCGCGGACAGTGCTGGACGGTGCGGGGCAGGTTTCCTAACTGGGATGGAGTGAGGGCGGACGAGAGGGGCAGCAGGAAAGGATTGTGGTGCAGAGCGGGGAAGAGAGAACAAGGAGGAAGAGAACAGGAGGGGAAGAAGACGGAAGATGGAGAAGACGGGTGGGGGAGAAGACGGGAGGAGGCGAAGACGGGATGGGGCGAGGACGGGATGGGGCGAGGACGGGATGGGGCGAAGACGGGTGGGGGAGAAGACGGGAGGGGGAGAAGACGGGAGGGGGAGAAGACGAGAGGGGGCAAGGACAGGAGGGGGCGAGGACGGGTGGGGGCGAAGACGTGAGGGGGCGAGGACGGGAGGGGACGAGGAGGTCCTCAGGGAAGAGCCGCACAGCGAGGACATGATGCGCGATGCTTTTAAGGAAATTGTGCGGCGCCGAGGCCTCCGAGGAGGGAGGGCGCCGCGTCCTCATCAGCGGCGCGCGCGCGGGGAGACATTACCGCGCGCAGCTCGCAATTATTTGCTCTCCCCCCCCCCAACGCCCTCCCCCGCCCCGCCGCCGCCGCCCGCCATCGATCGCAGACGCCGCGCGCGAATTGAATATCGATTACGCACGCGACGTGAATTTACGAGCGCGCGGTTTAAAAGGACGACGACGGCGACGTCGGAGAGCAACGAGGCGGAGGAGACTTCCCTCGAGGCCCCGCACCGCGCCTCGACTCGGCGGAGAAGAAGAAGGAGAAAAGGAAAGTGATGAAGAGTAGGCGAAATCCACGCAGACGATGTAATGAATGGAAGCAAAAGTTATCAGTGCCGTAACGAGAAGAAATGAAGAGGCGTAATAAAAGAAACAGTAAATGGTTTCTCCAAAAAATGTCCCCGCTGGTAATTGAGAGATACACGCCAACTAAGAAGAAAAAAAGCTCCACAGCTCGTTATTCTAATGCAAATAATTACAGAAATTTCTCGACAACCTCGGTTTGGAGTTACCGAAAGTTATGAATGGAAGTATTAGCTCTCTTGTAAATCTCGAGACTACACAACGGGTGCCTTTCGAATAAGACTACTTTATGCTTCACGCTGGCAGTGCGCTTGCTGTAAAGTTACGTCTCTCTTAATGAAGACTTGAAGTGCCAATTATACTCACACCGAAGAAGAAGAAGCGTCGTTTCGGTGAGACAATGAAATGCCAAACAGGATCTAAGAATAAAACCGGTAAGAGAGCTGTGAACGTCTTATGTTAAAACTTTTCATTATTCCCAATCAAACTTCATCTGCTATAACCGCAATCTCTCTAAAACGCAGTTAACAAGTTATGAGAAGCAGGACATCAAAATTAGAAACCAAATAGTGAAGGCTCTATGCAGCAAGTAGAACTTCAATATACGCTCTGGAAATGTTCATTTGCTGCTGAAATAAAATTTCCAGTTAAATACAACCATCCCTCGCTTTCCTGGAAGGTCTTAAACGGGTTAACGTAGGGTTAAGCTCATCCCGTTGTTTTCCGTACTCAACAAACCTGCGCGTGACACTTCGCATTAATATTTTATGAGGGTAATTTATTTCGCTTGATCCTGTCCAAATTGCATCATGCAGCAAAGCCCTCATACTGGCGGTCCGCGTGGGCGCGGGGGGTGGCCGGTGGCGCGGCCCGCGGGCAACGAAAGAAACGCGCAGCTGCGGGGAGGCGCCTGCGGATGGCGCCCGCGCCGCATCGCGCGCGAAAGTAATTGTGAGCACTGGTAGGGATTAAATCGCCATAAATCACGCGCTTATCCGTCACAGGCACCGCTTTCAATTCCATCTCAATGACTAATGCAACTATTAATGCAACTGGACGGTTCGGTAGGGTGGGGAGCGGTGGGATAGGGGAATTGGGGTGTGGGGGTGGAGTGGGATAGAACAGGCACGGCGTAGAGGGACGGAGCTGTGAAATGGCGAAAGGAAGTGAGGAATTAGGAAGAGTGGGATTAGAATAGGAAGGGAGTTGAGAGGAGTGACGTTGGAAGAGACGGACGAGGTGACGTGGGGCGGGGACGAGTGGAGCGGCAGGGCAGGCTGCTCAAGCTTGGCAAGTCCGGAAGACTTGCAGGAGAAAGGGAGCAGGAGAGTGTAATCGGCGAGACAGCAGCATTTGCTGCGAAGGGCTTGAAGGAAGGATGCGAGAGGAAATGGTGGGGACAAAAAGGAAGAGGTAGGGGTTGAAGAGTGGCTCTGGAGCGAGTAGGGAATGAGGGTCAGAGCAGGAAGGAGAGGACAGGGCACGAAGAAGGGAAGAGAGGAATTATGAAAGGAAGTACAGAGAACGACGTGCGGGGATTGGGAGGATGAGGCAGGATGGAGAGAACAGGTCTCGAGATTTGAGAAGAAGTAAGGAAGGGGAGAGAGGCGGAAGAGGATTGAGAGAATGAGGATGATGGACGGAACATGGAACGGCGGAGTAGGGGCGGGATGGAGGGAGATACGTGGATGAGGTTTGGCGGGACGAGGCGGGGCGGGGTGACGCGGGGAGAGGCGGAGCGAGGAGGGAGGGGTAAGGCGGCGTGACGCGGGGTGACGCGGGGAGAGGCGGTGAGAAGCGGAGCGAGGAGGGAGGGGTAAGGCGGGGTGAGGCGGGGCGGGATGGGGCGGGATGAGGCGGGGACAGGCGGGGGAAGCCGGGGCGAGGCGGGGAGAGGCGGGGCGAGGCGACGCGAGGCGGGGAGAGGCGGGGCGAGTCAGGGCGAGGCGGGGCAGGGTTGCGAGGGGAGGCGAAGAGGCCGCGAGCAGAGCGCCCGTGCACCCGGCAGCATCGCGCGCAGATCAGGTAATCTCGCGGGGCCGCGGGAGGCGCGCGCGACAGGTGCGTCAAAGGGAGCGCCGCGCGGGGCGGGTGGCTCAAATAAAAAAATAATTATCGGCTGCCGGGCAAATGGCCCCGGGGATTTCCCTGTAATTTTGAAGCGCTGCGTAGGGCGAGGGATCGGGGTCTCGTACAATACATGGCAGCGGTTTTTGCCATTTCCAATGAGATGTCTGGGGCTGATCGATGAGATGGAATATTAATGGGATACATAGAAATATTTTGGGGAGAAAGTTTTGAAGTTCAGAATTTACTTGAGTTTTTGTAAAAATATAGCGCAGGCAGACACAAAGAAGGTGAGTACGAAGGATTATGCTTGACATATTTGTATTTTCCGCTCTGCATGAAAGTTAGGAGGTAGTAGATAAAATGTACATTACTTCGATTGCAACATGAACAATATCCGAGCTCAATTACGGAATCCCAGCATCAACAGAAAATATACAATTCACAAGGCAACTATGCTCATCTACAATTTAAAACACTGAAAGCAGGGTTCAGTACTAAAGAAAAGAAATAATTTCCCCTACATTAAAATACCCTACAACATTGCACTTTTTCAAAAAAAATACTGAAATTAAAACCAAAAAATGTTTTGTTACACAATCATTCACTCAATGAACAGTTAATATTTAATCATATCTGTTGCTATTTACACGCATTAATATGAATTCGGTACTTCCATAACAAATTAATTTCAAAGTTATTTATTGCTAGTAACACATTTTTTGTTATTATTGAGAAGATTCGAAGATTCGAAAGCCATTTGCCGCTCAAATTTTGAGTTCTGATCGCATTTTCAATGCGTGGACTATAGTCTTGTTGTTCATATATTCTTCAAGCTAAGTTCGGGCTTCCCACAACGACACTAAAAGCAAAAGAGCAAAACACAGGTTTTTACTGCTCATAAAAAAGCTATACCTGACCTGCATCGTAAAAATGATGCCGCTTTACTTTTCTGGACGCTTTGTACGTATAAAACATCCCAAGTTAAAGAACAGGATATGGCTTCACTTCTCTGATGGACATACCCATTTTGAGTTAATATTTTATTTTCATTAATACCATATCTAATATGACCGTGGAAGATGAAATAAGATGAAATAAAAAAGACATAATATTTCTAAAAAAATGACCGATGGTTTTAAAAATGTAATTCTTCAAATCAAGTGGCTTGAAAGAAAATATTAATATTAAATTAGTTCGTTAAATGGGATAAGTTAGTTATATTATTAAAACAATTCTTTGAAGACGTACAAATTGCAAGTTATCAGAAATTAAAAATTGTGGAGGGAGAGGAAGTAGTGGAGGAAGAGAAATGGAAAGTTAGGAGAATTGTGGTGGTAGAAGAAAGGAAACCGGCAAGATGAGGTAAAAGAAATAAGAAATACAGAGGGAGCAAATGAGGAGCGAGATAGGAATTCAAAATGGCAGTGGTGGGCGAGGACTAAAGATCCTATTTTGTGTGAGAGAAATAAATAAAAGAAGATAACCGTTTGACAGTCCAGCTTGCGAGAGAGAAAATGTAGAGATGTGGAGGAAGGGATAAACGATTATCCCTGCGGCACATCCGGTCGATTTCTGAAACGACCAAGTTGTTGTTTTGTTGATAGAGCGTTACAGAAATTGTTTACAACACCGTTCTTCTTCGAACCTCTCTATTGTTGCTCTCAGATGTCACAGATTTTACTTCGAGCCAATGGGCTGCGTCGTCACTAAAATAATCGCAATCATATCGCGAACAGAGCAGCATACCGCAGCGTGCAATGCAATTTACAACTTATACAACTTTGTATTGTATGTCTTGATCTTATCTATAATATAAAAATGAATCGCAAAATGTGTTGGTAACCGCATAACTCAACAACGCCTGGACCAATTTGGGCAATTCTTTTTTTAAAATGTTCGTTGAAGTCCAAGGATGGTTTTTACGTCGAGAAAAATTCGAATAATTGCCGGGAAAACCCTCAAAACAGCCCTTAAACAAGAAATATCAGAGGAGCCCACGCTCGCTCTTCCTGCCGCGAGACCGTACTCCATCAACACATCCCTGCCTGATTGCGTAGGCCGGAGCTCCGAAGCACCGCGGCTTGCCATCCGTCAGCAAGCGATAGATAAGAGCCGGTGCGTCATCTGCCGCCGCCCCTTCCCTTCCCCCCGACCTGCCGAGGTCGCTGCGCGTGGATTGCGTTATCTGCCGCCGCCCCTTCCCTTCCCGCTGCCGGCGGCCGCGAGTCAGTCAGCAGTAGCGAGTTAGAGAGGAGTTAGCAGAAGAGAGTAGAAGTGAGTAGTGAGTATAATATTTCGTTGGTTTTAATTCACCACGGAGAAACGTTACAATAATATAGATATGCCTCCTATTAGACGAAGCAATTTAGGTAGAAGAACCCGAAATGCTACAAAGCAAGCTAATTACCGATCTAATCATGCTGCACAAGAACGTGACGACCGAAATGAACGTGAAAGAATTCGGGCATCACGAACGCGTGAAGCGCGAGCGCTACATTCAACTAATAATCGCGCAAGTTTGAATCGAGCTGCTTTCAGTTACGATGTGTCAATTGACTACAGTAACTACCAATGTGTTGTTATTGGTTCTATGAACTCGGTTTGCTCATATTGTAAGGCATTGAAATTTAAAAACGAAGCTAATGGATTGTGTTGCGCAAATGGTAAAGTGAAATTGATACCATTGGAACCACCACCAGAGCCATTGTACTCATTGGTTTCAGGAATAGGAACAGATTCCATACACTTTTTGACAAATATCCAACAATATAACAATTGCTTTCAAATGACTTCCTTTGGGTCAACAAACGTAGTTCGGGAAAATTTTATGCCAACTTTCAAGGTATGTATTATAGCAGTTAAACATAATTATTTTATGTTCTGTCACCTAAGTTAAGATGTGTTACTAATTTTCAATGACTTAATCATTAAGATCATAATCATCACTTAGTCCCCATATTATTTGGTGATTCAGTTTTAGCGACACTTTTATTATTTTGAAACCCAATATATTTGATGATAGATATTAGTTACAACTAATTAGGAGACAGATATAATTTTAAAGAACAAATATTATTTAAGTTTGATCACTGACAATCCATAAATTTATACCCCACATTGCTTATTTATTTTATTTACGACTGCTATTAGTCAACGTACGTGGCCCAACATCATTCCAACATTTACGAACTGTTGATGGTGAATTGTGTGGATCTTACAGAGAAGCCTGTCAACGTTTGCAATTGCTAGAAAATGACGCTCATTGGGATCAAACTCTCAATGATGCTGTAATATCATCAAACGCTCATCAAATACGAACATTGTTTTCTATAATCATATCTACATGCTTCCCATCAAACCCACTTGATTTGTGGATCAAGTACAAAGATTATATGTGTGATGATATTTTGTATCAAATACGAAATAGAATGGGAAATCCAAATATACAAATCAGTGAAGAAATATACAATGAAGCATTGATTTCAATTGAGGACATGTGCTTGATGATGTCAAACAAACTATTAATTCAATTAGGCCTGGCCGCGCCCAATCGTCCAATGCATGATGCTTTTAACCAAGAGTTGAATCGAGAAAAACTGTATGACCTTAACACTTTGAAAGAATTAATTCAAACAAATCTTCCATTGTTGAATGAACAACAGAAGTATGTATTTGATACTCTTATGAAAGTAACAAATGATGAAACTGGAGGGATTTACTTCTTAGATGCACCTGGTGGTACAGGAAAAACTTTTTTGATTTCATTAATATTAGCAACGATTCGCTCACAAAATAAAATTGCACTTGCACTCGCTTCGTCGGGAATCGCAGCAACTTTGCTTGAAGGTGGTCGAACAGCACATTCAGCATTAAAATTGCCATTAAATATGCAAAGCAATGAAACTCCGACCTGCAACATTTCGAAGAACTCTGCAATGGCAAAAGTCTTGCAGCAATGTAAATTAATTGTTTGGGATGAATGCACGATGGCACATAAAAAATCTTTGGAGGCTTTAGACAGAACCTTAAAAGATCTACGGAGCAATCATAACCAATTTGGTGGTGCAATGATTTTATTAGCAGGAGATTTTCGTCAAACATTGCCAGTGATTCCACGATCAACACCAGCTGATGAACTCAATGCATGTCTAAAGTCCTCCAATTTGTGGAAACATGTCAGAGTACTTTATTTAAGCAAGAATATGCGTGTCGAGTTGCAAAATGACCAATCTGGAAACATATTCTCTAAACAACTCATTGACATTGGTGATGGCAAATTTCCTATAGACATGTTGACTGGCTGCATTAACTTTCCTCAAAGTTTTTGTCAGTTAACTCGATCAAAAGATGAACTTATTCAGAAGGTGTTTCCAGATGTTTCTCAAAATTACAGAAACCATGATTGGTTGAGCGAACGAGCTATATTGGCTGCAAAAAACATAGATGTAAATGAATTAAATTTAAAAATTCAAGAACAAATTACAGGCGAATCGAGGATATATAAATCAGTTGATTTGGCTACTAACCAAGATGATGTAGTGAACTATCCACCGGAATTTTTAAACTCGCTGGATTTACCAGGATTGCCACCTCACAATCTTCAATTAAAGGTTGGATCGGTAGTTATAATGTTGCGAAATATCAACCAACCACGTCTTTGCAACGGCACACGGTTAGCGATAAAAAAATTACTAAACAACGTGATAGAAGCAACTATACTGAAAGGAAAGTATAAAGGAGAAGACGTTCTCATACCGCGCATCCCAATGATTCCGACTGATGTGCCGTTTAACTTTAAACGACTACAGTTTCCAGTTCGGCTTGCTTTTGCTATGACCATAAACAAGTCCCAGGGGCAATCATTAAGTGTTTGTGGTATTAATCTGGAAAGCCCATGTTTCTCACATGGTCAATTGTATGTTGCCTGTTCCCGTGTTGGAAAACCATCAGATTTGTTTATCTATGCGCCAGGTAATCAAACAAAAAACATTGTATATCACAAAGCACTACAATGAAAATAAAACTGTTTTTTGTTAATAATTATGATTCACATGATTAACAATAAAGCGATTACTTACTTTTAAATGCTTATATATGTTTTATTTAATTATATTTCTTATTCACAACGCCCTATCACCAGGGTGACGGTTCTGTTCAGGAGATTTTTTGCCCAGACTATAAAATATGTAGGAACAAAAAACTGTCACAGTACAAATCTTTTGGACAGAACGAAGTCTGTCGGGTCCGCTAGTTGTTAATAAATACTGTAGTTGAATAATATTTATAAGGTTTGATGTTGGTAAATATAGTTGATGTGTTTGTGCCTGAAACAGTCGCTAGTCAGTTTGTGAAGCAAGGTAAACTAAAATGGAGACGATTCGTCTAAGAGATCATCGCGTATCCTCGAATAGCTTTAACTAACGCGTGTTAAAAGTGAGGGGAGAGGAAAGGAAAGAAAAAGGAAGAAGGAAAAGAGTGAGAGAAGTAAAGAGAGAGTAGGAGTGAGAGAGAGAGAGAGAGAGAGGGGTGAAAGAGAAGACATAGAGAGGCGTGAGAGAGAGAGTAGGAGTGAGAGAATAAGAGTGAGAGAGTGTAAGTAAGAGAGGGGTGAGAGAGAAGAGTGAGAGAGAAGTGATAGACAGGCGAAAGAGGAGTGAGAGGGAATTAAATATACTCAAATAGTGAATAATAGGACCGTCAAAGAAATTGTAGTTAGGAAGTGAGCTTCCGAGAATAACCTCGTTGCCTAGGTGAATCATGCATGTGCTTAGCAGCCGAAAGACGTCGAGAGGTAGCACCGGGAGTGGGGCGGGGCGGTGCTGCGCTGCGCCGATGGTTTCCCGCAGGGCCCTGGCTGAAAAGCGGCTCCGCGGAGCGCGCCCTCGCGAGCTGACGACCCCGCCCTCCGTTTCGCCATCTTCCTCCCTCCCTCCAGCCGCCCTCCGTCTCTCGCTCCATCTCTCTGCACTTCGCTCCCTCCCTGCCTCTCCGGATTACACCACCCCGGCAAATTAACCCGTTTTTATTTTCCCGGTGGCATTCGGCCAAATTAGACTGTTCACCGCCAAAAGCGACCAATTCTGAGTGCGATTTGCGTTAACAGCTTCTGTATGAACCTTTTCAGGTTGTCTGCATGGACTTTCTGCTTTACTTTGTTTACAATTTTTGTAAATGTGTGTCAAGAAAATATACTAGTCAATCACTAGTCGAAATGGTCTATTTCAGATATTGTCAGTAATATACGTAAATAAATACTCCTCGAAACTATATTATTAATAAATTCTAAAATGTTTTCTGGAAGTAAAGATCTGCTTGTAGAAAATAAAATGTTAAAATATTATATTTTGTCTTAGCACGAAAGGTAAATATTTGAATGCATCATATCAAAAATCAGAGGAATTACTATGATAAAGCATTTAATGGTTTAGAAGGAATAATTATTTTTGCATTATTATTACATATACGCATTCGTTATTTATTCCTTCTTTTGTATTTTTTATTTCAATAATTCCAATATTTTAATCAGAGCTGACCGGTTGACACCATGCAAAATGAATTTCTTTTGTTGGCCAGTGATTATTTTGTTCTGAAATTGCCGCCAGCGGTAACGATGCACTGACTTCCAAAAGCAATTTCCCAAATTGAATGTTCATTTTATTGGATTTTAAACCACGGTTGAAGGATCGTTAACATATTTTGCAAACAATGAAAAGTAAAATTAGAAACAAACATCATTTTTGAAGCATAATTTTAAAGGAGTTTTTCATTTTAGGCCCTAGTCTATCTTTTGTTACAACTTTAAGATAATATATCGTAGAGTCGCTGAATCCTTCACTTTTTAGATTAACAACTGATATAAAATAGCTTACACAATGGAAATGTAGACGTTTATTTGCCAATACACATTCAGCTATTGTAAATATTTTCGCCTACTAACTAATTTATTTCAATTTCTAATACGTACTATCGCTTAAACTACCCATACTAGATACATTTATATTTCAAAACTTGTTATAAAGTTCAACTAAAAAGAAAATCTCAACAGCCAACTGTTCAGATAAAAACGCTGACAAAACACTAGACATGGGTTAGTTTGAATTTAAACCTCCGATTGTTTTCTTGCGACCCTCACGATATGTATTAAAATTGCAAAACTCTAAATTATATTTTGTTATAATGACACTTAATAGCGATGAATTCCTAACAAAAACTATTAAGATAGATACAGTACGCAAATAAAACGTATAAACAAGGTAAGAAATAGTAAGAAAGCTTAAACAGTAAGAAAACGTATAAGCAACAAAATAATAAAATCATCTAACTATAAGCAACATTTATTTAATTAAATTATTTTACTTTCCCATCACAAAAAAGTAAATTTTCTAAAACTCCCAAGAATTAGAAGTTGATTAATATATTACAAGGATTTGTAAAACGCATTCATTTTGATTTTTTTAACGACCATTTAAACGTACATAGAAAACAATCTACTTATCGCAAAAACGAATAGGGCACTAATTGAGCGTTAATAGAGTGGGACGTGCTTTATTCTCCTGCCTTTATAAAAGGCAATCCTAACACCGAGGAACACAACTTCACTGTGTGCTTAGGCCCCGCGCCTCTCGCAGGCTCCACTTGGACCGCAGTACAGCTTTTCTCCGCGAGAGCTCGACACCGTGCGCTCGGCGCCCGCAAGCGCCTTCCTCACCGCAGGAATTTGCATGCACAACGACTCGAAAATTTGTTCTTGATTAATGTTGTGTATACATTATAATGTCCATCGCAGTTTGTTTTGCAAATACAGGCTGACAAACAATACAGGGATTATACAAAGTACCTTACGCGAACATGGCGCAAACATTGTATCGCACGAGTTGTTTCTGCAAAAAGGAATCCCTTGAGGGAGGGAACGAACGAATGAAGGAACTCCCCACATCGCCAGAGGCGAAACTTTTGAATGAGAAAGACTCTGAGTTTATCCCTGATTTACTCATTCATCAATGAAAATTTTGTAACACATTATACAATTTCTGCACTCTCAATATTTAGAAAACGAAGGTATATGTATGTTAAGCATAAAAGCAAATTCTTTCCCGGATTTCAAAACAATCGAACATTGGCAAGTTGAATTGCATCGACGTGCCGTTGGTAACTCAGCCCGTCATTCTCCTTTGCGTGTTTGAGCAAACTCCACGCAACGTTCTGAGACCGTCCAAGATAAGAGCTATTTGGAGAGATTTTATGAGAATCAATCATATTTTTTACAAATGATATATTAGTATGCGTTAAATTAATGTTAAAATGCATCAAAATTTATGTACGTTAACGGACAACTACGTGAATCTAATATTCATATAAGAAAAGAAGGTATCTAAATATTGATGTTCTGCATTATAAGTTCTCAATATAGACAAAAAAATCTAGACCACAAATATTTAACTAAGAAAGAAGTGACGCGGGAGTGTGCGTGCCTGCAAAATGCGGGTCTTAGAAAAGTTTAAGTGGAAAGTGGAAGTTACCGGAAAGTGGAGCAGTGTCAGGGGTTAACACTACTTACATTCTAGGAATTTTCAGTTTGCGAATAATTTTACCCACTGGATTAATTGATTGCAAAGCTGTGTACGCAACAGCACCGGCTTTGTTTTATATTATATTGATATTTGCCCCTCAGCAGATCACCTCGGGGCTTCCAGACGGTAGACAGACAACGAGGTTAATACCCGTGACAAGATCTCTTTGGGAGGTATCGTGCGTGTTATCCCCTCTGAACAGCCGATTCGCAGAACCTCCTAACTACAACTCGTTCAATTCATCTTTAAATAATTTCCCGCGAGTAATTCCAATCTACACTTCTTTTGATCGAACCACTCTTATTTACAGTCCTCCTTTCAGTCGCAGTTCTTTTAGAATTAATCTGTGCCAATCCACCATGTAAATCCAATAGCCACTTTCTACACCCTCTAGAGAGTTGGCCACTATCATGCTCTTTTCTGGCGTGCTACGCTCCAAACGATGATTTAATATTTTCGTTCTACTCAAAAATTAAACGAGTTATTTAAAGTTCTTGACCCTTCAGTTTTGACGTTGCCAGCGCGCGTTTTACCTTTCGTCTCGTGTACTTTTAGATTCGTAGTTCGGATTTTCGCGACTTGTAGCACCCTAATTAGTTGATCCTTGTCAAATGATGCGAAAATTTCCCCTATTTTGGCTGAATTCTCAGTTCTGTATTCTCATCGAATTCTCTTGTTGGGCCAGTGTCTGTGGCATGAACTCGTACGGTATTTATCATGATGCCGGCAGCGTTTTCCGAACTGCGAACATGGTGTGTTTGTGTATCCTCTATTCCCCTTCGCTAGAGCGTGATTAGTCTCGGCCATCGTTGACCCTGATTCAAGGCTTTGTTATCCTACATAACTCCTGCATAATTTCTCTTCAGGCGAATCGGCCGCTCTTATGGCTGATCAACACAAAATCTGTGATGGAATGCGAATGACTACGTTAATATTCCACTGCGGGCACTCCTGGCTTAAACTTTTAAATAGAAATGAAATATGTATTTGGTATAAACTCTAAATTTTGAAAAATGTCGCAAGTACAATATTCATTATACTTTTTCAAATAATAATGTTTTTACTAGTACCTAAAAATCAGCAAACACTTAAAGCACACAAACTGCCAGATCTTGAATGTGTTTCATCGCGTAGACCTATTAATGTTAACAGGGCCCTCAGACCCCATATAAAAATTAATAGACATATTTCGATCTGCACAATACTTCAAATTCTCTTACCAGTCGTCTCAAAAGAGACAACTCCCAAAGAATGTAATAGAAATTTTAAAATGCCATTTTGTAGATTACGGTTTAAGAAAGGCAACTCGTTGACAACGAGAAACAGGTTTGAAGGGCCAAGGAAGGATGATGTGTACGTATGCACTATCGTGTTAGGGAACAAACGTATCCATATCGCGTGTATTAGTTTGCATGGCGACGCCATGCCAGCACATTCAAAATTGTTAACAATTTAATTCATAATTAATTATGATTGTAAAAGTTACAGACCAAAATGTTTATAGATCTGTCAACTGAGTTTCAATCAATAATAATTATGTGGTTTGGGTAATTGTTAGCATCATGTTACATTCATAAAGTACCTTAAAGGTTTGTTAGTTTTGCGTAATAATACATACTATACTCCAATAATTTCAAAAATTAATCTGCTTGGACATCTTTGGGTGATTTCATGGGCATGTCAATATAATGAAGATTTAGAAATAGCTTCAGGAACTTTTAACTTGTTATACATTATAATTAATGACCTAACGAATAAAGATCATACGTTCTCAGTGCGACTGCTGGTAATAAAATACAATGGTTCTCATACATAGGTTCATACATAGTTTTCATACATAGGTTCAAATACATAGGTTCTCAATACATAGTGCTGGTAAAAGAAATACAATACACTGGATACTTTCTGAATCTAGACCGGTTTTAAAGATCACTTTTTCACAACACTGCAGGTATAATTCTTGAGCGAGTCAATAACAGTGTTTATGAAGCAATTCATAACTACACAGAATCCGTGCATTTGCGGAAATGGAGGTTATTTATTAGCGGCAACTTTTAAAATTGCGAATTTTAATCTACAAAAACACACTATTTTCGTTCAAAGTGCAAAACTATTGAATTTACTTAAATGTGTTTTAGTTTGGACATCATTTTAATTTTTAGTTATGTTAGACACGCGCTGTCTAGATTTCCCAGACGATTTTCATGTACTCTTCTTGTTTATTGATATATTTGAAGTCCTTTCTGAACATGTACAAATTTAACAATAATATATTCAGTAAAACAGTTGTTAAGTTTTGGTTTTGAAGGTAGTATTCACGTTATGTTAACCGACGGAAAAACAAACAATTATAATCATGAAACATTAAAATTCATGTTCTTTTTACAGTTAGGTAATTTCGACATTTTTAATTTTAAAGATGCAATATTTCAAGCAAGTGCTAAACATTTTCTGTGATTCTTTTCACATAAATTCAATTCTTGAAATCGAAAACAAACGTTATGTTCGTCACTACAGAATCGACCAATCCTGTTATACGGCAAAGCGTGTTTGAGTCCGTCAGTTAACTTCCTTGATGTGAAATAACTTCTCCTATTTGCGTATCGTGCATTCATCACCCAAAAGTTCTTTCAAAATCTGAAAAAAAGTTCTTCACAATAGTGAAGTCACAAGTTAGAAAAATCATCAAACAACTTCACAAAATCGGAATAAAAGACCAATGCAAAAGAAAAAAACCAATATTCGCATACATTAGTACTTTTGCAGATGCAGCAATGTATAATTTAAATTACTATTTATGTTATCACATCGGTAAATCATGCGTTATAATTATTGCATTACATTGCAAATTGAGCGAGAAAAGTTCTAGTCATTAAATATGAATAAGCTCGAATACTTTTGTTCACTTGTTTACAATTGTTCCAGAAAATTACGGAGCCGTGTGAAACCAAACAATTTACTGTTTTTCATTAGAGGCTGCCGAAAATTGTCCCAACCGTTATGCGCATATCGGCCGATAGATATAAACTGGCTAATGGATATCGCGGACCGCTACACTCAAGCAAATTACAGAGATCTATTAATAGATTCCCATTTGCGGCGTGTCATTTCGCTGATCGACAAATTGATTAATGGCGCCGCCCCGTTGAAAGCATTAGTTCATCAATGCGACACGGGCGCCAGTAAGAAATGAACGGGTCCGCGAATCACTGTGAAGTGCTCCCTCCCTCTGAAAGGATCAAATCAGCTTTTGATAGGCGATGTAGGAGAACCGCTCCAAAGCTGTGTACAGTCCTGATCAAAGAAGTGCTCCACAAGCAATTCCATTCTGCGTGAAAACGAACGCGGTGTCCCTCCCGGAAAGAGGGGCAAACGTAAACACCCTTTAATTCAAATCAAATGAGCAGAACATCGATTGCAATCATCATGCATTTATCGTACTGCGCGGTGTAGCCGAAAACATCGACTCAATTTCGCGATTGTTTCATATGCTATCTCTCCTGTTCTTTGAAAGTTTATTACTTCCTCAAAAGCAAATCCTAGCAGTAAGTATTCTAGCTAATGTGTACAAACTTGTAGCGTTGATATTTGTTAGGAACTAAAAAGGATTGTGAATAAAACAACTTCTTATACATATTTTATAAATATAACTTTCTAAAGCAATATTTTAAGATATTTATTTTCTGAAAATTGTCTCGAATATAATATTATAGAATATTATCATTTATCATGGTCGTTATGCAAAGAAGAAATGATTATTGATATTTGTAAATTGTTTGAAACTGCATACGGCTTCTAGAATGTAGTCTCGTGCAAGGTATATTTTACGCAACAAAAGATAAAGGTTAAGAAATAACTATACAATTACTTCATTATTTGTTTTCTCCACTGTCCAATACGTAAAACACATACAAAAAGATGGTGATTAAAAAACTAGAAGATATTCGAGAACCACAAAAGAACATAATTGTAAAAAATGAAATAAGAACCATTAATTATTGCCTTTTCAAAGAAAACGCATTTCTGAGAAGCTGGACGCGGTCTTAACAATGTCAATCCGCAAAGCAGACACTCGCGCGCAAATGGAAACGCGCAGCAGTTCCGACGAGGCTCGCAAAGAGGTGAGCGAATCCCAACGGGTCGGGAACGAAAATCGAACGCGGCAAAGAGGCCAGTGCTGAGCAAGTGCATCAGTGGAGCCTTCCGCAAACTCCCATCGCTTCCCATCGCTCTCGCAGCCTCTCGACGCCCGTGGCCCATCTCCCCAGCTCCCGCGCAGCCCATCGCGCGGCGCTCGCAGCGCGCTCCCCCGAACCGTCTTCCTTCCTCTGCGTTCATTTTAATACAAACACAAACAAAACGATCCCAAAATTTTTCGGGGTCCGCTTCGTCCGCGCTCTAATGAACATAAAAACCGCCCCCTGCCCTCGCGCGGTGCGCTCCGGAAAATTCTTCGCAGTTGGCTAAGACAATATTTATTCTCCGTTTTGAGTCACGTTAATAATTCAACTTTCGTCTAATTGCCCTCCGGATGCCCGAAAGCGCGCGCGCGAAGGGTTCAGTGTTTGTGGAGCCCCAGGCGCCGCTGCGTCTGCCCTCTCGCCACCCTCTCGCCTGCCCTCTTGCAATCCCTCTCGCCTACCCGTGTCGCCGCCCCTCTCGCCACCCTGTCTCCACCATCCTCGCCTGCCCCTCTCGCCTGCCCCTTCTCGCCTGCCCCTCTCGCCACCCTGTCTCCACCATCCTCGCCTGCCCCTCTCGCCTGCCCCTCTCGCCTGCCCCTCTCGCCTGCCCCTCTCGCCTGCCCCTCTCGCCTGCCCCTCTCGCCTGCCCCTCTCGCCTGCCCCTCTCGCCTGCCCCTCTCGCCTGCCCTCTCGCCTGCCCCTCTCGCCTGCCCCTCTCGCCTGCCCCTCTCGCTGCCCCTCTCGCCTGCCCCTCTCGCCTGCCCCTCCTCGCCTGCCCCTCTCGCCTGCCCCTCTCGCCTGCCCCTCTCGCCTGCCCCTCCTCGCCTGCCCCTCTCGCCTGCCCCTCTCGCCTGCCCCTCTCGCCTGCCCTCTCTCGCTGCCCTCTCGCCTGCCCCTCTCCGCCTGCCCCTCTCGCCTGCCCCCTCTCGCCTGCCCCTCTCGCCTGCCCCTCTCGCCTGCCCCTCTCGCCTGCCCCTCTCGCCTGGCCCCTCTCGCCTGCCCCTCTCGCCTGCCCCTCTCGCCTGCCCCTCTCGCCTGCCCCTCTCGCCTGCCCCTCTCGCCTGCCCCTCTCGCCTGCCCCTCTCGCCTGCCCCTCTCGCCTGCCCCTCTCGCCTGCCCCTCTCGCCTGCCCCTCTCGCCTGCCCCTCTCGGCCTGCCCTCCTCGCCTGCCCCCTCGCCTGCCCCCTCGCCTGCCCCCCTCGCCTGCCCCCTCGCCTGCCCCCTCGCCTGCCCCCTCGCCTGCCCCCTCGCCTGCCCCCTCGCCTGCCCCCTCGCCTGCCCCCTCGCCTGCCCCCTCGCCTGCCCCCTCGCCTGCTCTCTCTCGCTGCTCTCTCGCCTGCTCTCTCGCCTGCTCTCTCGCCTGCTCCTCTCGCCTGCTCTCCTCGCCTGCTCTCTCCGCCTGCTCTCTCGCCCGTATCAAAAACGAAATAGCTGCATTTAGAAAACGAGATAGAAGATCAATGCCCACAAGGAAATAGTATGCAAATAGTCTCAGATGTTTGCGTGTCACTTTTTAAATCCCTATTCATGATTTGAAATTTAAAAAAATGTATTTATCTTAACTTCAAAAATAAGCACTCCCCCTTGCTCAGTTCTATTGGTGAAATCAGTCACTTACCTGGAACAAAAACAAATTTACAATAGAATCAATTTAAGCATGAATAATATCAAGCAATTAAACTAGTTTTACTACAAAGAAACATTATGCATGAAACAGTTCAACACTATTATTTTATAAATAAATTTAGCATATCTTGGAATGCATGAAATATTAATTGATAATCCACATTCATTTCAAAATATTCTTTAAAGATGAAAAAAATAACTGTCGTTCCTTGCTTTCAACTGTCCCTGTTACGAATCATAAAATCTGGGATTCATCTAGGAAAAAAACCTTTGACATTCAAGACAAAATAACAGCACATTCCTTCTCCCCAAAGAGGCAGCGCTGGAAACCAGGGCGCGGAAGTCGAGGGATCGTCCCAGTGCAGCGGCGTGCGGAAGCGGGCGCAGGGGCGGGGTCGGGGGCGGGGGCGGGTGCGGGGCGCACTGGAGCGGGGGACGGGCGGGCCGGAGCGAAGCGGAGCGGGGGCGGAGCAGGGGCGGAGCAGGGGCGGGGGCGGGGGCGGGGGCGGGGCCGGGAGCGGGTGCAGGGGGATTACGAGGCGGTGGGCGGGCGGACGCCGGCCATCCGCCGGGGCCGGGAACCAATATCTGTCGCATGATTTCTCCTGTGTATTTACCCGTAGGGCCGTAGCCGAGCTCCAGAGCCGTAATCCAGAGCGCGCTCGCGCCCGCGCCCGCGCCCCGCGCCCGCCGTCGCGCAGGAAAGGAAGATTGCCCCAAGATATCAATATCCCAAGGCGACGCGCGCTCCCCACACCCCGCCCACCGCAAGGACGCAATGCCAGGCCGCCTGCCCAGCGCCCTCGCGGCGACAAGCCCGTCTTCACCTCCATCCGCTTACCCGCTCTGCTTCCCCCCCACCGGCCCCCCTAAAGCTCTTCCCTGGACTAAACACATACAACTTCTTACAAAAGTTCTCACACTCCTTTCATCATCGAGTCATTATTTTTTGAACTTCTCTTCTCATACCTTTGTGCTCCTTTCATGATTTCTCTCCCGTCAAATCCTCCTCTCAAGCTTCGCCTACATCTTCACTAAATCGCAGCATTATCGAACCAGATCTACAGTATTTGCCTTGACTAAAGCTAATTAAATAAAACATTATTGTCAACTATAATGAAAAGCATAAGCAAAGGCTTAATAACCGGTGAGATGCGTTTTAAATTTTAATGACAAAGATTTGTTTTACTTTAAGCACACACATGCAAAGCCTTTGGAATGAATAGTTTCAAAAATACATAAAAAAGATCTACAGCATTCGGTCCCTCTTCTCCTTCCTATTCTTTCATTTTCTCCTGCTACGACCCTTCGTGCGCAATCCTTGATCCGCCCCGCTCGCCCCGCTCCGCCCCGCTCGCCCCGCCCCCCTCCGTCCCGCTCCGCCGCCCCGCTCCGCCCGCTCCGCCCCGCTCCGCCCGCTCCCGCCTCTCCGCCCCGCTGCCGAGAAGTGGATGAGAAGCTTGGGTACAGCGATTCCTATTGTTGCTGCGATCGAGTAATAAATTGTATCGGGAGCCGCAATCGGCGAAGACGCTTTCTTCACTTCCAGGTCTTCTCGGCCCATCCCCGCTCTGTCCCCTTCCCCCTCTTGGCCTCGAGGCCTTTTGGGAATCGATGTTCATCTGTTTGATTGCGAAGAATATATAGTGCTCAAGATGTAAGGGGGTTTCTGAAAGAAAAGAGAAGAGTTTCTACAAGACTGATTCAGTGTTCTACATTAGCCTCTGAATCAGCAACAATCGTATCAGAATCCGAAATATTTTCAATTTAGAATAAATTCTGGAACGAAAACAAAGACTTCATACTTAAAGTTCTTCAGAATCGTACTTCGAAGAACCATAAATGACTTTTCCAAACAATGACGTGACATGAAAAAATTCTAAATGACATTGATGATTCAAACAAGATCCGCTTTTCTACGCAATCTGTCAAAAATGAAATTCAAATATTTCATTTGTACAACGTTTACCTTATAAGTTTACAAATGTCTTTGAATGATGAATAATCGTACATTTTCAATTTAGAATGCGTTCGGGAACAGAAAGAAAGCCAGCGAATGTCATGGCTGAGAAAGAAAACGATATTTGCAATGTATAATTGATCAAAAACACAAAGCAATTACACTACCACAGTACTATAATTCACTTAAATAAGGTAGCGGTCCTTCGTATTATCAGCCCTATTCGATTCGATTACATGCAAATTGGCGATGGTTGCTTCCATTTCTCTTTATAGCGCTACTCTGAAGTTTCACATTGGATTACGCTGACTGCAAACTGTTGCACCGATAAAATAGTTACAATGTTATTAAATGGAAAAGTTATATTACTAAATAGAATTTTCTATCATTCTATTATTAAATGGAAAAATCTCAACACCTGTTTGTTTCTTTTTCCGTGCTCCAAATATGGTCACCTATGCCAAAATAATTTGAGTTTTGTAGTCTAGGCTGAATTTCATTCTAATGGTCAATTTCTATTTAAGTCTAATCTAAATTCCTTCTAATTCTTCATTTTGGTTGACTGTTTATGATGATCAGAAAGCCACACCCTTATTCTGGTTTGTAGCAATTCCTACTCGCCTTATATGATAATAGTTCTATAAGTTAACTTTGTCGCTATTCTCTGTGTTCTATCTAAATTCTCTGTGTGTGAAATTCTATACTGGTCTCAATATGTATTATTTGTAATTTGGTATGTTTTTATATAATCGCAATATTTACTTCCAACGTATGTTCCATTGTATCAAAATTTGGAGTACTTCTTGCATTATTAATTGTTGTATTAATATCGCTTTGTATTACTATTGTGTTATAGGCAGACTATTACTTTAAGATTATTGCATTTGTATTTCCCTATCTGTAAGTAATGACAATGAATACGGCTCTAGACTACAAAAGTAGACGGAACGATGTTGCATTCTTTAATCACAAAAGCAGTTCCGAGATTATGTCGCTTCCCCTTCTTTCATTTTACTACAAAACAATAGTCGAACGCCCCGCCCTGCCCCGCCCCGCCCTGCCCCGCCCTGCCCCGCCCTGCCCCGCCCTGCCCCGCCCTGCCCCGCCCTGCCCCTCCCTGCCCTGCCCTGCCCTGCCCTGCCCTGCCCTGCCCTGCCCTGCCCTGCCCTGCCCTGCCCTGCCCCGCCCCGCCCCGCCCCGCCCTGCCTCGCCCCGCCCTGCCTCGCCCCGCCCCGCCCCACCACGCTACGCCCCGCCACGCCCCGCCACGCCACGCCACGCCACGCCACGCCACGCCACGCCACGCCACGCCACGCCACGCCCCGCCCCGCCACGCCACGCCACGCCACGCCCCGCCACGCCACGCCCCGGGCGCCCGCGCGCCCTAATGAGATTTCGCTCCGACGACGCGGCGCGACGCGACGTGTGTTTGACCGCGTTCCTTTGGCGCCACCGCCGGCGCTCGGCAGCACGAGAGTGGCCCAGTGCCCGATTGCCGAAGAGCAGTTGGATGTGAGGGACGACGGAACAGGTGGGAGGGCCGATAACAGTTATCGCCCGTGAGGCAGTTTGCGACACATGCTAACTCTGAAATCGAATTTAAAATTTGCATCTGATTTAATGTTTGAAAATAACTAATAAGAAACTACGACAGGTAATTGATACGATTTTTTTCTTCTAGTGTGTAGATACTGTCTAAGAGTAGAAACTGTCTACAGTAGAAACAGCATTTCTCATGTTTATTCTACAAAATTTTAAAATTTCACTTCATCGATTAAGTCGAACTTTATTGATGGAACTGTTGCAAAACTACACATCTAACGCTATCTCTGACTATTCCATTACACCACAAATTTTCTGAAGAGATGGGGTAAATAGATATGTTATACACACCACGTAAGTAAATGTAATGAAATTTTAATACGGAAATTTTCCAGTTGTATTTTAGAGCAAATTAATAGTACCATAGGCATTGTATAGAGACGTAACAAGATATAAATATGAGAGTAAATACGTATGTAGACACAGAAAGCACATTACTTAACCATTTCTAATATACATTTTTAGAAAGCCTTCAAGGAGGATATGAAACAAATCTATATATCACTGTTTTCACTAGACAAAGCTGATCATTTTAGTGTATTGAGCATTTGTTTTCTAAAAAGTAGCTTGCATGTTTTACAAAACTAGATGTACATTGCAATCTTTAAATAGCAAACATTCAGCTGACGATGTAAATCAACTAACTTCAAGATCATGTGCATTCAGCAATCATACTGCAAGCCACCAGCTTGTAAATTAACGAGTGCAGCTTTGTACCTTATCACTGACTGTCTAAAAAGGCCTTTAGTATAATATTTCAAAAAAATTCACCCCCCCTGAAAGAAATTAATGCAGAAAATATGAAATTGTAAAAAGTTTTTTAATGACATTATTCACTTCTTATACCGATATAGACGTATTTACTTTTACCCTCCAACTCTGCTTTCTAATACGAGCATGAATCTAAGGTTTCTGCTGCTCCGGAGAAACTTCAGCCAACGACACACCTTCCTTTTCTGCCTCATTCAAGGATCACGGGGCTCGTAACGAATTCGCAACGGCGTCGCACCAAAACCCAGCTCCACTGCAACACCACTTGAGAGTCGCTACCTTCCATAATAATCCAGTCAAGCGCAAATTGTACTCAACAAGACGCAGCAACGTCAACGAGCAGTGAGAGGTTTTAGATCCTTAGGGACTAACGACTTCCGCAGCACCGGTGTGCTCCAGGTCTCCCAGCATTTGCAAAACCGATATACAGGTCCATGATTGCGGGCGTATGTATTGTACAAATTATTATTTGCAAAAACGTAACGAAAGTAATTTTCACACACTTTAAAAACTGCACCTTTGTGAAATATATATCTTACAATAACAACAAGTTATAATTATCAGGTCACATACGGTTTATTCTTATTCACTTTATACTTTTTAAGAAGCCAGATTCATAGCAAAAGCATTCAGCAAACAGATAAGGGTAGTAGCAAACGTGGCAAGTATTTCGTGTACAACGAACAAAATTTACAAGAATTTCTTCTTAATATGAAATACAATTTTTTCTTATAATACATGTAATTGGTGTACATGTATAATTGTTTATTCACATGTTAGAAATGTGCCAAATTTACAAATTATAATGTTTTTATTTGACTAAATCAAGATTATCTTCATTTCCAGAAGCAGAACTTACTTTTTCGTAAAATATTGTAAAATAGATGCGTAATGGATCAGAAATTGAAACATGACGGAAATCACGAGAAAATTGAGCAAAAAATAAAAGAGCAGAACAGTAATATGAAGTTTCCTTCAGTAGTGGAAAAGGCAATGGCGAAAGAGACAAATTAATAAATTATTTCAGAAACAATTTTCTTGTAACCTGAATTCAGAAAATGTCAAAGTGACAAGGGAAGAAAATCATGCAAGTTGCAAATATTGCATTTGCTCTGCAAAACTGGAAACAAGAAACAAAGGACAGGGGACTTTAGCGAGCAGCAAGGCAAGGCGAGGGGGTGGGGGTTGGGGGTAGGAGGGCGGAGGGCGCCAGCGCTGGTTACAAAGCGGCCGCTCGCGTTGCAGTCTGGGACACGAGGCCTCTCGCGCCAAGGAGGCCAGAATACTTCAGGAGGAGGGGGCTACAGCTGCTGCTCCTCGTGTGGTAGCGGTGGCGGTGGCAGTAGCGACAGAGGTGAATAAGAAGGCCACGGCATGGTTGAAGATAAATAGACGTAGAAGACCACGAACAAGAAGTAGAAGAACAATAAGAATGGAAAGATAAAGTAGGCGACTGTAGAAACAACTGCTGGCAACAACTGTACACAAGTTGATGATGGCAGTATCTGCCGTAAAAAGTCAAACTACAGTAAGCAAAAGGCAGTGACTGCTACACGATGAAATATCGCGGTCCACGCGAGCGAACCATTATAAATAAATTTGCGTCGTGGAGGAAATAACGTAGCAAACTACCATGCACGCAATTGGGACATATCTGTAGAGAACAGCAAATAAATATAGCATAGGAACGAATGCTCGCTCAGCGAACGTGGATTTTTGGGTTTGCCAATAAACGCGACTACCTTCAATAATCTCTGAACGGTTGAAGGTATCCACATGATATTTTGACCAAACTACATAGGTCACATGGTTTCCTCACTTGTACCTATCAACTTTTTGATAGTAGTTTCTATTTATTTTGAAGATATTACACTATATTATTTTTTTAAAACAAGATTCTCTCTATGTGAAAAGAAACGGTAGATCTTGAATAGACAAATACAAAGTAACATCACAGACACATACATTGGTGTCTGATGAATAATAAATTGCACAAAAGAGTATCAGCTCTGACGACATACGAATAGCTGGCAGTCAGAAGTTCATGGTGCGGCGCCGGGCAGCATGGTTTCATAAGCTGACTCCATGAATATTTGTTGGGCATCTGAGCACAATATTGTGCGCAAACAACCTAAAAGACGTAGTAATGGATTTAAAGCTAAGTTGTCTCATATCTAACCATTCGCTTACTATTTTTTGTGACTTAATTAAAATTAGTATTAAATATTATTAATATAGTTTTACTATTTGAAAAGTTCGAAATAACAACAGTTTCAGAATTTTAATAGTCATTGACCAAGAAGAACAGGAGTGATAATTTCAAATTGTGGTGTCGATTTATGTTTAGAAGTTACAAAAAGCGTTAGTGATCTCACTCAACAACGGCGTAGGGAAAACGGTGAACGAAAAATGCGTAGAACAGATTAGAAATCCACCCACGTCGAATACTTCCAAACCTCATTAATTGTTGGATTTGAAAAGCCATTCGTGTCAACAATTATTATTCAATTATTCATCAAAATCAACATAATTTTGTAGTTCTTCTAAATTGGTCTCCTTAATATCCATCATTTCGTGTGAAAACCATTACGCAGTTGGTACAATATCTTCAAAATCAAATACGCTAACCAAAAGCTAATACCAGAGTCGGAAACAAATATGGGTTTATTGAACGTAAATGTAATTCGTCGGAGGATACCAACATATGGAGTAAAGTGACAATAAGGATTGAAGAATTGGGACGGGAAAGGTTGGATCCCGTGCGGCCCCAGTGCCTTAAACAGGAATTACGAGCGATGGAGACTACTGCAACTGCAGGGCGAAACAGACGAGCAGCGAACGGGAGACTTTGCGAGGTGTCAGAGTCCGTGTCGGAAAGAAAGATGTGAACAGGTAAGGTGAGGTGCGCAGCAGCAGCCGCCGGGAGGGAGCAGGCGGTGGAGCGGTCTCTTTGGAGAACGCGCGGGCGGTGCCGAAGGCGACGGCAGGCGGAGGGCGACGCGGGGGCGCGGGCGGGGCATGCGAGACGGAAAGCAGCGGCAGCGAGAGCAGCCTCCGCCGGCGCGGAGTGGGGCGAGGAGGGGCGAGGAGGGGCGAGGAGGGGCGGGGCGGCGCGGGACGGTGATTAACCCCGCGCCGACACCGCCTTTGTAGCGACGAGCGGCGTCTCCGGTTCGGCTTATTATGAGGCGGCGGGTGGGTCGACGGACGGCACGGGGTGTGAGGTAGGGGAATGGAGAATACCGAGGCAGTGGGCGGTGGGCGGCGGGCGGCGGGCGGCGTCCGTTGCCCCACTCGCCACTCGATGAGGCGAGACGAGACGAGACGAGGCAGGCCTGTTCGCGCCGTGCCCCAACGCCGCCTGTGAAGGCGCGGAGGAGGGCACTGGAACGGTGTCGGACCCACTAGCCAGAGGGCAACAAAGGCAGAGGCAGCGAGGCAGCGCGTCTCTCGTGACAGGCCGCGCTTCACGAGCGACGATCGCGCTCCGCACCTCGTGAAATAAGACCCTTTCGCTTCGGTTAGGAGATCTGCAATTTGCCGTGGAGAACGAAGCAGGTTTCTCGGAACTCTTGACTCTGCGAAATTATTTACTGTAAAAAAAACAACCTCTTTGATAGTTCAAAAGTTTATGAAACCATTTTTCAATGACCTTAACCAGACAAACTCATATTATTTGTAAAATTAAAGTTAGATAATTACAATTTAATTATTTATGTGTCACTGTAATTTATATTCTTATTAACGTAAAAAAACTATTAAGATTTTATGATCGTGGTAGAAGAGAATATCATTTGTGATTCCGATGGAAAATTTTTCAGAATTAACTGAATTAGCTCACATTGATTAATTATTTTGCTTACGTTGTTCAAAAAATTATCACAATAGTTAACATTTTGCATGAAATATTACGAAATAATGGCATTAAATTTCGATCATCTTGATACGTAGAGTCTGAGTTGGGGATAAAACCTGTGATAATAATAGAAGTTAAACAAGATATGAGAATAAAGGAAATGTTACTTCTAAAGTTTATAAATAATTAAGATAATATTGTTTATATTTATATTCTTTAATTAGTAATTCTAGTCGCAAATTAATTAGCGTTCGTACTGTAAAGTGTAAGTTATCACCTTCACAATTCTACATGACAACTCATATTCCAATCCAATGACCATTGAATCCTCATTCATTCTACAGAATAATTCACAGAATCTACACATAGACATACATTCTACACTCATCCACAGAATAACCTACATAACCATCTTGAATTAACTTTTTTCATTTATATTTCTGTTGTACTTTTTTGAGAGTAGTAGATGCCTAGATCTGCAAAAGGAAACAAATCAACTTCAAAATTTGATTTTTGTAATTTCTTTTAACCATATGAAAATTATGAATGAATTAATGACATATAACATTCAAGAAAACCGTTCGACCAAAATTTCAACTATTCAAAAAGGTTTTCCACCTGCAGCGAATTAACCACATCATCACATTTTAGTTAATACAAAATAAGTTCTCAAATATTTTCTTTTATTAAATATTTTTAATATAAGAACACATTTTGCATCGAACAAAATCTTTGTATTAAATACTTCAACATTATTTGGATGGTTAATGCTCACGTATTGTATGACTACAATACCAAGCTTCCAGAAAATCGTGCTTGATAGTTTCGAAAAGGTGCAATTACGCATGGAGCGACAATGCCTGTTCTGTGAGAACAAACATGACTCCCCTTATAAGGTCCTAGTACAATATTTATACACTAGGTAGATATGATTGAGTGGACTCAACTTAAAAATGACTATTTGTTGACGTTCAATGTTCGTAGACTGAGCCGTCGATGTATAAATTCAATTCACTTTAAAGATGACTTATTTTACGAGACGAGACTCAGGTCGTCAAGGCTGCTCTTCTCTCTGATCACGCTTATTTCTCTTTGCTCATTTCATCATCAAGCGGAGGGGCGAAGCAGGTGCTTTGAAACCATCTCAAAGGCATCTTTTACATGCAGTACATGCATCTACAACACGGGACAGTCTGCTTTACTTCTCGTGCGGAATAAAGTGTACAAAGGATTGTTTCACCTTTAAAAATCCCCAGCTTCCATCGGATTTGAACACACGAAGTTGGTACAACTCCGATACGCTGTTATACCACAGAGATGGAACTTAAATAGAGTCGCAACCACAGATGCACGGATCTTTATCCTAACATTCACTGCGGCATTTCAACTACATTGTTTTTTAACTGCAACGCCTAGCGGGAAACCTTGCCTGCCGGATGCGCCGCGTGCGCGATTCGAGTCGCCCGTAGCCCAGGGCGTGCGGGCGGCGCCGTCCTCTCCCCCGCCGCCCGTCGCCCTCCGCCCTTCGCGCGTCGCCCTCCGCCCTGGCGCCGCCCCGCGCTTAATGCCTCTCCTTTACGGCAGCCGCCACCGCCGCCGGCCGAGGCGCCCGGATTTACTTCCGTCATTTACAATTTATAACGCGAGCCACTTGGAGATAACGGCCCCGCGACCGTCCCCGCCCCCGCCCCCGCCCCACAGTTCGTGCTCGGCCCCGGCCCCGCTCTCGTTCTCTCACGCGCTCGCGCCCACCCCGCCCTTACGCCGTCCGTCCGCGATTACCCGGTCCTCCTCGTTTGCGCTCTTCCTCGGTTCAGCGCCCTGTTGTGGTTCGGCGCTCCAACGCTTCTCCTCTTCCGAACTCGCATCCACCCTCGCTCTTATTCTTACTCTTCTGTGTCCACCCAGTGCTTGCTTTCCATTTTATTGCACACTTCACGACGATACGTTCCCATTCCTGTCTCCACGCTCGTTCCCTGTTCTCTTCACTTCGATCCCTTCAGTTGTTCTATCTTTGTGTTTGAGGCCGCCTCCACAAACTTACACCCACCCTTTCATTTCCACTACCAAACTTGCGTCCGTTTCTACCCAATCCTCTCATCTTTCAGACCACGTCCCTGTTTGAGCTCCTACACCCGAACCCCCCACTCCCACTTTTGCGCCATTCCCGCTTTTGGGCGTTTTCCCTCCGCAAACGTGGCAAGTTTTACGTTCGCGTCACCTCTCCCGCCCAATCTCTCCACGCATCCCTATATCGTCGTTGTCCTCGCCTCCGGGACTGCACTTGAGCCTTTCTTCACTCCCGCTGTCGTACTGACCTGCTTCGTCATCCGGTCTGGCCGCTCTCTCTCCCTCCCTCTCTCTCTCTTTCTATCTAGCTCTCTCCCTCTCTCTCTACTTCTCTCTCTAGCTCTCTCTCTCTCTCTCTCTCTCTCGCTCTTTCCCTCTAGCTCCCTCTCTCTCCCTCTCTCTCTCTCTCCCGCACGCGCGGTCGCGTCTATTTCCGCCGCCGCGCCCCCGCTCTCCTCCCGGTTGCGTCCTCGTTCGCGGCACCGGCCCTGCTTTGCGCTCCCGGCTCCGCCCTTCGTCCTTCGACCTTCGTCCCGCGTCCCTCGCTCCGCCTGATGGCCACTCGGGAGCACAGCTTCCGGCGACGGCTGCTGACCGCGATTAAACTTTGATTTAATTGCTTCGCTGCCGCCTGAATATTTCATCGCAACATCTCACGGGAGCGCACATTCTACCTTGTTCCGTCAAGAAGGACCGACATTAGCGATAAAAAAAGGAAAACGAGGACATTATAGGTTTTCATTCATTTATTTTTACAAGGAGTAAAAAATTCAGTTACTTTGGGTCGTAAAATATAAATCAAATTCAGGGATTTACTCCACTAAATAAAAATTGTCATTCGATATCAAATTATATTTCCAGGACATTACGATTCACTAATATTGTTTTTTAGAGTAGTAATGTTCAATATCCCCTCTTCACTTCCTCTACTACCAAATTCAATTGAATATTCCAACCAAATCCAGTTGGAAATTGAATACTGAATGCGTATGCAATCGAAGAATGGATTTAGCACACAAACACAAAGCTATTATGTTATCGGCCCTGACTGCGTGACTATACAAGCAATCAACTGATATAAAGTAAGAAACTAATTTTCACATAAAATATTCTTTATCGACACACATGAATACTCTGAAGCCAGCGTCACGAAGCAAATGGAATCGCCATTTCGGAGAAAGTCGAGCGCAGCGATCACACATCGCCGACAAACTGCTACCGCACGCGCGTTGCACAGTCCGTCAGAGCGATAATCTCCTGGAGCGCTGCAACGACGCGCCGAGCAGCGCCGTTCCCAGCCGGCGAACGACCTGCGAAGCGTGGGTGGGTGGGCGGGGCACAGCGCAGTGTGAGGTAGCGGTCAGGCGCACGGGGCTGTCGAGGCGGGCGAGCGGCGGCGGCGGCGGCGGCGGCGGCGGCGGCGGCGGCGGCGGGGTGGTCAGTGTGTTTTATGAGTTATACAGCGGCAATTCGGAAAAGCAGCTGGCGATGTACGCGCCCTGCGGCGGGTGATTGGTGGGCCATAAACGGAATTGCTTGTTGTAATTCAGGGGGCATCGCTGCCGTGATTAAACGCGACAGCCGGCGATGGCGGTGGCGGCGACGGCCCGGCCGGTGGGGATGGGGGTGGGGGTTGCGAGTATGAAGGTGGAGGGTGGGGACTGTAGAGGGATTAGGCGAATTGCGAATATGGAGAGCGCCGAACAGCCGTGAGGAGAGAAAGTGAGAGAGAAAGGGTGAGAGGGAGTGAGAGGGGATAGAAGGAGACAAAACATGAAAGTGAAGGGGGAGAAGGGATAGATAGGGGAGGAGAGAAAGAGAGAGAGGGGGGAGAGACGAGGTTAAATGTATGAGGTAGAAGTGTAGGATAAAATAAAAGTGGTAGAGAAATGGGGGAAAACCAAGTACGAAAGAGTGAAAACAGGATAATACGAATACATATTCGAGATAAACTAAAGGATTTTGCTCATGATTTTTTAATTTAATCCCTTTTGAAAGAATCCAAATCATCTGAATTTTTTATGACAAGGAGAAATTTTATAGAGTAACAGGTTTTATATATATATATATATATATATATATATATATATATATATATATATATATATATATAGAGAGAGAGAGAGAGAGAGAGAGAGAGATCTAGATATATATAACGAGCTATAAATGCAACAGAACGCGAATTTCTTTAAAGGCTAGACAGACCTGAAAAGATAGTTATATTCACAGATAACACGCATGTAATAAATATTGTGTCTTTCAGTAAGTTATAACAACTTTCTTACATGAGATCCTTAAATACGTTTAAAACGAAAACAAAATCTAATCAAAGACATTTCTAATTTGCTTAAAAAAATACCTCAGTGGTGATTGTCAAATTAATGACAACATCTGTCAGGTAATTTTGTTTCACCGCCTCTCACGGAGCACACAAGCCTTCTGTGCAAGTTAGTTCGAAACTCAAAACGATTTCACTCTCCCCTCCTCAGTCTCAAGTGCAGCACACCGGTGCCGCAACGTGTCCGAAGGGTGACAGAGAGCGGCCACGAAGCTCCGCACTGACGCGGGCGCCGGGCAAGCGGGGGCGGGGGCGGGGGCGAGAACAGCCTCTTATCGCCCGCCGGCCGCGCCATCAGCTCCATTGAGCGCGGCGATTTGGAGGGCGCGCGCGCGGGCGCGGCCGCGAAAGCAGCGCGTGATTGCCGCTGCGGACGGCGAAATCGGCGCGGGGGCAGTCGATATGGGCAGTCGATACGGCCGCGAGAGCGATTACTGCGGGGGGGCGCAGATGATAGAAACGCGCGGAGCTGTGGCTTCTGTCATTTCCGCGCGGCGCGGCGCGGGGCGGGGCGTGGAGCACAGCGGGATGAGAGGGAGGAGGAGGAGGAGTGCACGAAATGTCACCGTGCCGCCGCGGCCGACTCGCAGCGTCCGCCGCGCCATATAGTTCCACGGCCCCGTAGGAGCGCGCGCTCTGGCGGAGGGATTTGCGCGCGCAATCGCCGTGATTGGAGCGGGTGCGTCGCGGTGGAACGATTACCGGACGACGTGGATTTCAAACCGCTCCACGCAGAACACGTTTCCAGCAGGAAATTTCTCTCGAGGGCGGCAATGGGAATACTAACAACGCAGTTTTTAAATGGATTAAAAACTAGGAGAGAGCGAAAAAATATTCACTCAGAGATGACAAATCTGCGTTGTTGGTTTTTTTTGGGAAGGGGGGTAATAAAAAAAGTGCCTGAAATGATGAGACTGAGTTGACAATTTGCATCTGACCGAGGAACAGTTTACTACGAATCGGTTAGTTGAAATTTATATCTGTGGTTGAACATTTTAACAGTTTGGAAGACACACCAACATATCACTTGGAAGAAAAATTAGCGTACACGCATTGTAGAAAGGAATGTTCAAAGACTTAAAAAAAAAATGAAGCGTTTTATGAGAATTACTTCAATTTGAAGAAAGATCTGGATGAGTCGTATCAACACACAAAGGAACAACTTTCTACTGATGCAACTCTCTTAACACTATGGACCTACAGCATAAACTGAAAACGGAAAAAATTGCTTTCAGATAACTTTTTTTAAAAAAAAATTTCTCAAGTAGGAGGAAAAGCAAATGATGTCGAGGAAGTTCTTTGTTTCAATTTTTGTGGTAATTACTTTCCGAAATATCTTACTCAACACCCGAAAGAGAAATTGAATACCGAAGGACAAAATACATACGTTCACTGGAAAACGTAAGCCAGATTAACGCTCCGTTCGAAACATATTCCAGTTTATCTGCACTTCATTTTTCCTTCCAGTCTCTATTCCTTCGCAAGTCTCTCTGCGTGGCTTGTTTAATCAGGTTGTCAGAGCAGAATTGAAAGCGACAAGATCTACGCCGTCCAATGGACTATTTGAAGCATAAACACGATTGCGAGACCAAACACTCGCTGAATCCACTTTCATCGACGTCTCTCTGAGCCACTCAGCCGCGGGAACCTATTCACGGGAGCAGCCCTTGGGACCACTGGCTTATATGTTCTCGTATATAGCGAGAGAGGCACCAAGGGCTTTGAGGCGGCAGGGCGGGGCGGGGCGGGGCGGCGAATTTGGTGTGTGGGGGACCGCAGGAGTCGGATGAGACGGGGAAAGCAGCGGCGCCGGGGTAACGCAAGAGAACGCAGGAGATTGAGATGAATGATAAACCAACTAAATTCGGTTGCCTCTGGGGTCTCAAGTGATAGTGATGCAGTAAACAGAGGTCTTGATGCTGATGAAGCAGATGGGGAGGGGAGAGAAAATAAGGAGGGGGTTGAGTTCGTTGACGTTTTAGCAAATGAGAAGTGAGAGTCACGAACAGACACAAACAGCTTCTAACGGAATGGCGACACGAAAACTAATCTAGCAATGTACTTATACATGTTCCACAACAGGATAATTATAAAGCAACGGTGGAGCGGTACATTAAAACAGGCTACATTTTAAAACATATTTTTCTGAGAGGATCTGTGAATACACTTGCAAATAATGAATATTCATTTTAATCTTCCTCTAATAGTATTTTACTCCCAAGTAAAGAAATGCAACTCGTTTGGACTTCATCGTATACATAGTTGTTGTTATTCTTTGAATAGACGGTCTGCATGTTTCGCCTTTTGGATGAAAAAGTAATTCTCTTCATTCTGGCATTCACAGCTAATTTTGAGGCCATCAATTAACTGTATAATGCTAACAATTTTCCTCTATAAAGGAATTTGAGATTTCTACTCAATCACATTTCGTGGTTTTTACTTTAAATGAAAGGCAATGGAACCCACTTTTTACAACAAAATTCAGACATTAACCAGTACAATATACAATATAAACACTAAACTTTAGCAATAAAAAATAATAGAAAATACGCTTACATGTCGCTATTTGTTCATTGTGTCAGTTTCAAAATCAATTACATGTAGTTGATCTTGGTCGTATAGTTGGGCAAGTTGTAGTCGATCCACGAAAGGCAGTCGACGTTGTCTCGCGCCAGCAAGCGTGAAGCGCGTGCACTTAGTGAAGTAAAGAGAGCATTTTTTTAAAAGTTCGAAGTCGAGTGATTTGCAAAGCGATACTGCAAAGAGAGAATATAAACGCAACGTCCAGAAATCGCCTAACACATGCGTCCTTTGATCAAATACGTTCAGTGATTATATAATTATAATTATAATTATCAGTGATTATATATAGGCATTTCGTTTTTGAGTTAAGATCGTAAGTATTTCCTGCTAAGGTCTAGACAAGGTTAATACAAAACATTTCAAATACTCTTTCAGAAATATGTTTAACACTGTTTTACTGAGAATTGTGATGATTTCGTTTTTGAATGTGGAAACCCCTTATTTCATTAGTCAGGGAGAATTAGTACAGATCGTTGCAAAACATTATCTTTAAGATTTTTAATTTTCCGCATAGTTGGTATGTAGTACTTTTGTAACTTTTCCACTCTCCCTTTTGTGTAGTGTAATCGCTTAGGTTCAGCTACTTTTCTTTTATTGTAGACACGACCTAATAACGCAATTTCGTTTTAGTACTCTTCTTGTGTTCTGCAGAGTTCTTTTTTTCAACATTACAAACATTTTTCCATTAATTTATTTTTTATTTGCTCTATTTAATGATAATACTCACACATTCTTGTATTATACAATTTTATTTGGATGCAGTATCGCATTGTGAAAATGTTAGTGAAGGCATGTCTAGCTATATTCTCGAACAAAAATTACTTTACTTTTTTATTTATTTACGTCAAAGATAATTAAAACTGCGACGTGCTATGGGAAGGAGTTAATTTGAAGTTACGTTTATGTCGAAAATATGTTCATATTATCTAATACAAGTTATTTATTTACGTTAAAAGCAGTTAAAAACTGTGAAGTGCTATGGGAAGACTTTTTTTAAGTTAAATTTATTCAAAATTTATATTAATATTTACAAAAAATATCAGAAAGGAACATATTCTTTGATATATGATTTACATTTCACATCTCAAAAAGATTAAGAGAAGGTCAACGCCAACATTGGTATTTTTAAGAGAGAACTATAAAAAAATACTGCGGATCGTACTGATCATGAAACTACTTCTATTATACACAAAATAATATTGCAATACTGCTGGCACGACGTAATGTTTCAACGCTGTGCAGGAAGCTAAAAGGAAACAAAAACACGAATGGTATGCATCCAATGGTAGCCGGAGTATTTTATAGAAGTGCAGTTGTTGGTTAAACATTTAAATTTATATTATCTTTATTTTAAAATAGTATGTAAAGCTTAGAGACATGTTCTACCAAGAACACTTATTAGCGAATTTGAGGAAGCAATACTAATATTATTCATAAGTGTTTCTACTTTCGTCTAAAACGTGCAGACTCTACTTCATGGGACCGGCTCCATTTCGCCTCCGGTGGTCCTCAACGACTGAGCAGTGCAAAAGGCCGCCCGGCAGTGGACACGGCCGCACGGCGCGTGGGTCATGTGATTGACGGCATGTAATCGCGTAGCAAGGACGGCGCACGCGCTAAATATACTTTGTGCATGTGTGATGGTGAGGGGGGGGGCATATGAGGGAGAGTCGAGATAATTATTGTTCTGAATGTTAGCCTGCTGGTCTGAATGTTTTCGGTGTCTACTTCACGGGACCGACAGCTTTGAGTCTCCGGTGGTCCTCCTAGTTCTCGACGGCAGGCGCTGAGCAATGCGATAGTCGCACGAGGACACGCGGCGCTTAGGTCATGCGGTGGCGGCGGACGTGCGACCGCGCGGCGAGGGCGCATGGAGGGCGCGTGGAGGGCCGTAGTGTGGCGGTGGCGGCGATGCGCCTGTATTTACCCAGGGGGAGAGAAGGGGAGGGGAGGCTTATGAGAGCAGGGCGTGCGTGCAGCGTCTGCGTCGCTCGAGCAAACACGCAAGGAAAACACGCCGCTGCGCTCTGCTCCACGCCCCGCACCGCACCGAGCTCCGCGGCGCGTACCCGCGCGCTATCTGCAGCGCGTGGCGGGGAGAAGCGGCAACAGCGACACGGCGCGCCGCGGGGGGCGCGGGGGGGGGAGGGGAGGGGAGAGGAGATAAGAGGCAAGGGAGACAAGTAGGGCGGCGGGAGACGGGGCACGGGGAGATACCACTGCGCGGGAGTAAATACGCGGGGAACTCAAGCAGCGGAGGGCGTAAGTGGGACGGCAGCGTGTGTTTGACATTTCGTAACACGATTTCATTACCGCTTTCTCATTTAAACTAACAAAAGGAGACTGACCTCGTTCAGATAAGATGATTGTTTATCAGGCGTTTCAGTGACCTTATAGTTGCGTTTTGCTATGAAAGTATATGTTTCAAACGATGACGTCGAAACGCCTTATCGTTGTTTGTGAGTGCCTCGCATTAGCTCAAAATTGCGCACGAATTGCGAATTGACCGGTGATAAATCAATGAAAATAAAGAGGGGCGTGAAATACATTCATTTGTTTGGAAAATATTATAGTCACTATTTATACACATACACATGCAAACAATTATTTGGAAAATATTGCTATCGTGGTGTTGACTATAAAGTTGCTGTTCACAATGCATCTAAGATTGGTTGTACACTGTGGTTTAACGCATTGATCATTTTCATGTTACGTTGTTTAAAGACTCCTGAACTATCTCTTTACGACTCATTCTGTAGTACAGTGCCGTCACGCTGCCAGCAACTACTAAGGAAGGAATTTCCATTTTGGTAGGTGTTTTATCTAAGTGATCAACAAAGTTACGGAGTTATCTTTCGTCGCTAGCTCTGCTCACGTATAATATTGCTTGTTTACGTCTATCCCACTAGATTAGAACAAACCTAACGACTAGTTTTCATTAATTGTGTTTCTACAAAGACCAATCTGCATTCTGCAAGCTTAAATATAAGTATATTTATGATTATAATACTTATTTCTCTTGGCTAATGACGGCCTTGGCTTTACAAAGTAATGTATTTCCTGAAGAAACATTATTGTTTCCTTCGTATATACCTTCATATCACATTACTCATAAATGCAGCGCAGTTTAAAATTATATTATTTGATTTGACGATTGTTCTTTGATCGATAATGTTAACATTAAAATAAAGTAATACGTTGATTTTGAAATAAAATGACTGACTGAAACAACTATGCAAGGGTATCTCTCCAAATGACTAAAATAATACAGAGACTGCGAAAAGGAACAGTATGATTTTCTTGTACCCACGTTGTAATTTCACTTAAAATGAAGGTCAAATCTCACCGTTACTTCTAAAATAACAAACAGCAAAACGTTAACTATGACCTTGAGATATTACGAGCGTTGCTAGGAGATAGATACTGATGCACCTACATGCCACGAAAGAGATAGCATCCACTGTTGCAGTCCAGTGAAAATTCATGAAGCACCTCGACATTCAAATTAAGCGATGAAGAGTGACCCCAAGTAGTAAAGATGAGAATCTGTACGAGCTGCATCCCACCACCCTCTCAAGTCGCGTGTGCCGTGCGTAGCACCTCTTCTGTCTCTACCTCCTCCATCTGCGTCTCCCTGAGTGAGCGTCGAGACGAAACGGTTCTTAAGTGCTCCGTTACAAACAAAATCCAATCTCGGAGAACGGGGCTATAAAGACGGGACACTATAATAATCCAATACTGTAGACGGAGCTTCTTGTAGAGTGCTCTGGGCTCATAAAAAATAAATTACTCATAGTAAAAACAATCCAGTTGGTCAGCAGCTGGGGGCTGAAACACAATCAAGATGAAAAAGGCAGCTCCAGGAGACGAAAAGGAAACGAAGTTTTCTTTTACGAGTGATAGACATTACTTGATGTAATAGGTTTGGTAACTTACAATTCGAGTATTCATTATTTCGGATTTCTTTTTGACAATCCAGTCATAAGAGTATTTTTGTATCTTAAATTTGAAATTAGTGTATAAATTTTTAAATGAAAAAAGTAATAAAATAATTCGCACAATGTTCAGACGTGGCTAGCTTCTAAATACGTACATTCCACAGTATATCCTACGTTTCAGTAATACTAACTTTGCACATCTAGTACGCCCTCTTTGTTCACTAGCCGAAATAACCTGCGTTAAACGTTTAATAAACATAATCATCTTTTAACAGGAAAAAGATTGAATTCTGCGTATGTTTTGTCCCCACCCTACTCTTCCCGCCCTGATTCGACCCACTGTGGCCTGCCTCGTCTCTCATCCTCACCCTGCCTCGTCCTATCCACCCGGCTCTACCTCTCCCTCCTAACCCTTTCCCACCCATCCCTTCTCCTCCCTGCCTCACGTGGCTCGCCTTGCCGCTCCCCACCCTGTCGTGTCCGATACGATCATCGTTGCTTTGGGCAGCTGTAAATAGATGCATTGTAACTCCTGGCAAACATCCATTGACTGTTTTCTCCTTCAATTAATCAAACTAAATGCGCTATTGTAATGAACCAAAATAATTTGAGTAGGAAACTAGTGGCTTGCACTAGTTTCACAAAAAGTATTACACACACTGCTCAAGGGATACATATACATTCATATAATAAACACTACAATAAATTAAATATTTTAACAAAACAGTCTTCACGAATACTGCAATAATAGAGTACAAAAAACAGTACAATACTTCCTTACGCACCAAATTCAAAAAATGTGGCTGTTTCAGAACGCAACACATAAATAGCAATTATTAAATGGTGGGAGACCTCTTCTTCGTTACTTTGCCGTGGAATTACTTCAGCCGTGTCGTGGAATTACATGAGCCGTGTCGTAGCAGTGACATACTGAGAGTGAGAATTCAGTCCATACGCGCAGTATGAGAATAGAAGGAGTAACTGAATCAAATATTTACATTTTTCAGTCAAAATAAAAACTGTTCCATTAGTTTTTTTTATATTTTCCAAATTCCTGGAACCATTCAATCATCTCTCACACGATTGAAGGGCACAGTTTATATTTAGTTTCTGTCAGTATTAAAAATTAGTTCACAGATGTGTTTAATTTACTTTGGCGAATTTACGAGATATTTTCGAAAAATGGAAAGACTGCAAACAAATTTTGTTGTGTTGGAAAGAGAAAAAGTATATTTTATGATTTCTCAAGCTAATGTTTCTCTTGTTTTGAAGGTCATGCGAATATAATTTTAATAAATAAAAAATAAAAAAATGTTACCACTGAATAAACAAGAAAATCTTCTACTTTATATGAGAGGCGATAATAATTTTAAAAAATAGCCTAGGTTAGATCCGGTAAAACTCTACTTTTCAGTAAAAACCACATCCGAATAGGTCCGGCCATTTCAGACAAAAAGAGTTACCCCGTACAAAAAGAGGGACAAGACAAAAATTGTAAAAACAATTATATCTGTCGTAATTTTTGCTTCTGATTTCGAGATTCGAATATTTACTACCACTTGAAGATGTGTCTAAGAGCTTTGATGACAACTCCCCCAAGCAAACCAAACAGAGTTCAAATGTTATCTAAATGGTCTTTTCAACAGATACGCGTCCAAACCCGATAAGGCGACAAGGAGACAAGAGGCTCGAGCTGCAAAGGCGCCTCATCTCCGAGAAGGAGCGCCGAGTTGCCAAGAGAAGCTCCATGGGCGCCCCCGCGGGTCTAAAACGCGTTGCAACCGATGCCACGAAGCCAAGACAGTGCGCCCCTTCTCCGGCTGCTTCTGGAAACTCCTCCAGCTCCAGCGTGCTCGCTTCTCCTCCTCTCCTCCTCTCCTCCTCTCCTCCTCTCCTCCTTTCCTCCTCCTCCTCCTTCTTCTCTCCTCCTCCGCAGTCCTCTAGCACCGTCTCGACAAAAGAATTGCGATGCCCGCACAAAACATCAATGTTTCAAATCTTTAATGTTGAAAAGAAAACATCGGTGTTAAAAATACGTAATCGCAACGCCGTAGATCCGTAGATTTTTTATCAGAGCAAGGGCGATTCAGTGTTTCAAACGAAAACATTGATGTTAACACAGTGATGGCTCGTGGTCATGCCATTAGTGTGTACAACGTCTCTCTTCTCTCTCCCTCCCTCGCCCCTCTCTCTCTCTCTCACTCATACACACACATATTCAAAAGCATATATCAGATGCACACATACATGCTCATTAACATAAATAATGATCATTAAACACAGAGCATCTTATGAAGTCTGATAGCATGCTGAACGGTATCGGTCAATAGCAGTGAGGGTTCCGCGCACTTACTTTTGTAAACACCTACTTCGACTTCACTGGGCAAGGATCCCTCCGAAATATTTACTACTAGAGTCGGATTACCGCGTACCTACTCAGCACGTTCCAGAACCGTTTTTCGAGGGGTGTTAAAGAGTTTTATTGTACAAGTTGATTCAAAACCTTTTTTGCTCGCGCTTTTGAATTGAATTGATACTTAATTTTACGTGGCGAGACTCAGGTCATGAGGCCTGCTCTTCCGTGTGAGCACGAAAATTTAGCTACGGTATAGAGTGTTTTTAATAAGCTCGCAGTACATATTTTAGACTAAAATTACACGTTACAGATTACTCAAAACAATTTAAATAAATTGATTTCTACACTGTGTGACGAAAGAGCTAATTCAACTCTGTTTCTCTTCAGCAAATATTTCGTCACGCTTGACAGAAAATCGATCACACTTCGGTTTTTCAAAACGTATTAAAAAGTAGCCAACAACGTGCGTTTACAAAATGCATTTGAGTATTCATTAATTCGAAATGTACTTGTATTTGCAACTCCAAAATATATGAGAATGTGGTTGTAATATTAAATTGACACAATTCTTATGAATGGAACACTGCACGCAATTATTTTCAAGAGGCATGCGTAAATTAATTAAAAATTTCCTTCATTCGAAAGTTTTTGATATAGTCACATATCACATTTTCTTGTTTTAAGTCTTTTTACATCATTGATTCCTGATGTTTACACTCGACGTAACAACATAATCATTGTTCACAACAAAAGTACTGATGTTTTTGCATTGTCTCATGAATGCGCTAAGGGGATTTAATTTCTACTAACAATACACTTCGCAGTTTTATTATGAAATTATCATTTCCTTCTTTAGTACACCTTCGAAACTTCTTTATTCGCGCGCAAATGCAAATTTACTTCAAAGTATTAAAAATAAATAATTCTAAAGAAACTGTGAGCACACTTACGAGATAAACAGAAATTGTAGAGAAGTAAAGAAAACACAGTATTTTAGTATAAAATTCCTCATAATTTAAAGATATTCAACAGCTTTGGTTGAATTACATAAACAGCGACACATTCCTGGAATCCTGATAAAGGGGTAAGGTATAATTCACTGCCACCAGAAACTCTTCATATTCGCTTCTTCACAGCGACAGCCCTTCATTGCTCGTATCTCCTGCTTTCCCTGCGCAATGTTCCATCTGCCCTCCCGCCCCGGCGACCGCGGAGAGCGCCGCGCTGCTTAAGCCGCATAAAAAGCTTAAGGTCCCACGCAGCAGCGGCGCGGGAGGGACGCGGGTGTTTAAACCTGAAGCCCTGGTTCAGAGGTCTCCCCCGGAGGCCTTATGCTTCCTCCCACTCCGAGGGGTTAATGAAGGAGGAGTTGCTCCGGAAATTAAGGCTGGCCACGCAGTAATCCGTGCGCACGCGGCATGACGCGCGCCGGTTGGCGCCGTGGGGGGGGGGTGCGGGAAGGGGGGGCGTGAGGATGAAACATGGGAGCGGGGCGGGTCTGGGTGAAGCGTGGGCACTAGGGGGACAGAAAGGGGGTGGTAAAGGATGAGGGAGAAAACAGGAGTGAGTGAGAAGGCGAGGGCGATGATGAACGTGTAGCGGGTTAAGGGGCGGGGAAGCAGGTGACAGCTTGGACAAGAGCGTTAGCTAAGACAAATTCCAGGGCAAGACGAGGGCGCAGGCGAGGGCGCGGGCGAGGGCGAGGGTTAGGGCGAGGGCGAGGGCGAGGAGGAGAACGAGGGCGAGGACGAAGACAAGGGCGAGTGTGAGAGAGGTCGGGGGCCAAGACGAAGACGGAGAGGGTGGGGCGGATGAGATGCGGGGCGGGACGGGATGGGGAAGGGCGGTAGGAAGCGAAAGCCCGTGTAGATCCTGTACGGGCGGACTACGTGGGCACAGCCCGAAAAGTGAGGGGACGGTGGGGAGTATTGGCGTCATACAGTGCATTACTGACGGAGTAATATGTTTACTTCATTCAACAGGTTGTGGTATTCATAGATTCTATTTACTACCACTACTCATACTTGATCCAAATATTATCAATAAATAAATGTTGATTTGTATCCTTCATTACTGATATTCATATTTGGATTCTTTTAAGTTTGTACGAGATAGTTAAGAGAGTATTTTAAATTTTCAACAGATCACGTACCCTAACATACCTGATGCTCTTATGGTACACATTAGTAAAATACACTTGTGGAGACAATAATAATGGGCTAAATACCAAAAGATCTTTCGCACCACAACCTATGAACTATGTCAAAGTAACGAAAATCCATTCATCACGAAAAAAGAACAAACTCATGTGAATAAAAAGCAAAAAGACTGTTTGAAATTTCAGTTTATTTTAAATGCGTATTAATTACGAAATTAAAGTAAAAAGTTATATGGAAACACATGTGTATTTTCTTATATATAACGCCTGCAATATGAGTTTACTTTGTTCGTGAACGCTTTACAGAACGATCAATTGAAAAAGACAAGTCTCTTGATTGCATTTTATGAAAATATCTCGCCTGAATGATGCAAAACTATGAGCATAATAAGTTACTGGGACGGAGGAATCCAAGCCAATAAACCAAGACTACACCCCGCCAGACGGCACGCTTAGTCCGTTCAGGTGGGCGATGCGGGCGGAAGCAATATCCAGCGCCCTTGGCCACAGGGGCGGGGGCGCCTTGGGTCTCCCTCTTCATCTGGAGCAGCGCGCAGCGGGCGGGCGGGCGGGCGGGCGGGGGCGGGCGGGCGGGCGGGCGGGCGGGCGGGCGGGCGGGCGGGCGGGCAGGTAGGGCCGAGTCTCTCGCCGGCGCTGCGGACGCCGCGGCGCGGAAGAGCCAATCAGAGCGCGCCCACCGCCGCCCTCCCAGCAACTCGCCCGTGCTCAGTGAGACGCGGCCCCTCCCCCCCCCCGCCCCACCGCTTTGGCCCATACTCAGAGGCTGCGTCTCCGCTCTCGTCACCGCTTCGGCCTTCGTCCTCATTGTTGCATTCGCCTCCGTTGCAGTCTTTCGCCCAAGTTGCTGCCTTTGCCCTCGTCGCCCCTCCGCCTTCGCCGCCTCCTCCGCCTCCGCCCTTGACGCAGCCTCCCCCTCTGTCTCGTTGCCGCCTCCGCCTTCGCCGCCTCCTTCACTTCCGTCCTCTTTGCCGCCCCCGCCTCCTCACACGTTTCCGCCTTCGTCCTCGTCTGCCTTTCTGACCTCTTCTCTGTCTCCGCCCTCACATCCACCACCATCCTATCTTTGAATCTGTTCCCGCCCTCACCACGGGCCGCAAGACCATCATCGGTTCGGCCTCCTACCCTGCCTTTGCTTTTGACGTCTCCGCCGCCGCCGTCTTCATCCCAGTCCCCCACGGGAGCGCGGGAACGGGCGGGCAGTGATCGTGTTTCCACAACGCAGGAAGTTAAACAGGGACCTGCTCGCCGCGGAGCCTCGCTTGCCGCTCAGTTCTCAGCCCCTGGCTTCTGGCCTTCGACCCTTCGCCTCTGGCCTGCTCCGGCCGACTCCGGACTGCTCAGAACTTTGCTGGTTAGGGTGGACGTAAATGTTTTGTCAGCGATGACAGTTCACTTTGCGTTCAGATCACACGCATGAGCACACAAACACTCGTATTCATGAGTGCTTATACTTATTAGAAACATTCATTTAATTTATTAAGTTAAAATAAAGTTTCGGAAAGGAGCCTTGACATTACTACCAGATAACAACTGAAGTAAGAGGAAAGTATCGAATTTACCAGAGAGGAAGTGAATACGATATCCATGACTACCAATAACGTGCATTTATTCCATGACCTAAGGACTGACCATTGGGATTGGAAATGAAAGGCGGACCATTTAAAAAAACGGGAAAACCCAATTCGAAAAAGAACTCAATAATATTTACATCTCAATTAATCTGAATTACAAATCGTATTTTCATAATTACTACTATTACCTGTAGTTTTGTGAAAAAAGGACGTCGCCATGACGAAATAATCCTCATTTATTTGTCGTCTTTATATCCAAATAATATTCAATCAAAATTAGAAGAAAATTAAACAAAAGGTTTGGTAGTGATTGCGTAGAAAACTAATTAAGAAAGAAAATACAGAATGGTTAAATTGAAAGATGCTTTTTTCTCGCACTGTCAATTAACTCAAAGAATTTTATTACTCGTATTTCTCTAAAAAAGTTTTGAATACAAATGAATCCAACGAACTATTGTTCGTTTGACAAATATACACATTTACGATTATCCAATAAAATATTATTATTTTTTCGATATTATTATTCCCTTCATCAAAGAAATATCTTAGAAAATAAATCATTTTATCTCTAACATAAGTCTCAGGAAATAAATGTTTCTGTCTATACATTTTTAATTAAGTCTAATCATATTTGGTCTGGTATTTGCTCTTCGACCGTGGCAATTTTATTCCTTCCGTGAGGGAACTATCCTTAGTCGGAGATTGTCCTAGTACAAATACTCGTAATTTAGAGAAGCATTAAATAAAATCATTCGCGTAGTTGACATTCATTTACATATACAAATCTACATGATTGTAATTTCAGAGTATTGAATTGCCGAGGGAGTAAATCCTATGTCATTGAAGGTTAACGTGGGATACACTGTTATGAATTTATCACAATATAATACCAATACGGAGTTTATGATTGACAGACAAATACGTATTCTGATGAAGACAAATCGATTGTGAACGATTGCGATATTGTCATAACATAGCGAGGATAATTTTCTTCCAGAGTTTCATCTCATAATGAAAAATATATCGAATATTATGGAACTAATTTTATTTCATTCTGTAATATTTTTGTTAAATTTTATGAAAATGAATAAATACGAAAATGAATAAATACCTAGCGAACAAGCTAGTGTCGAAAATCCTGTCACTGTCGTGACACGTACCTAGGACCTCCCGGTCAGTCAGGGGTACTACAGGGACTGATGTTAACTGATAATTAACTGATGATAATGCCCTGAGGTACCTTTCCCGGTCCGACAGCAATGTGTCACCCCCATATTCGAATTACCTTTCTCCATTCCAACCGCGTCTCTTATTTCGCTGTTTGTCAGCCTAATGAAATTAGCAACTACTGCGCTTCATTGAACCCTCCCCCTCCCGTGCCATCGCTGGTGGGGGATGGGGGTGGAGTCGCTCACGCGTGACTCCACCGCCGCGGGGCGGCGCGTCGGCCTTGGCGCGCGCGTGCCTTCGAGGCCGAGGGCGTGGGCGTGGGCGTGGGCGACCTGGCATGCACGCCCGGTCGACCCGGATGCCGTCACTGCACCCCCAGCGCTCGCTCCCAGCGCTTATTGGATTTTGTTCGCGCGCTTTCAGCATGTCGGGTCGAGGAGAAGAATGCGGGGCGCGGCGAGTATGTGGTGCACTTCGGGAGGGTCTTCAAGAGAGATATGGCGGGGTCACAATGTATGCCTTGCTCTTACATATTTTTCTTTCGAACGGTAGCTCTCTCAGTGATACTGTTACTCTGAGTGTATTTTACTTCAAAAACTGTTAACACTTATTTAGCAGTTGGGATCTGCTGAAACTGAATGAAACTTCTAACTCAAATGATAGATCACGAACCCAAATGCGCTTTACAATTCTACTACGGGCTTATTATCTTGGGCGCATATTACTAACACACTAACTAGGCACAATACTTAATAGATGAGTTTTCGATGATTAAATGAGATAGAGAGAGACAGAGAGATGGATATATAAGTATCTGTTTCAATATATAAATTGGTGCAAATTAGAAATTCCAATGCAAAGTTCACTACGTTTTTTACAAGGGTAGACGTTTAACATAGATTCAATACGATTTGTTTACATTTTCTCCAAAACATGAGGCAAGCGCTTTATAAGAGTGAGTAGAACTGCAACTTTGCACGCATAGCACTAAGTCACAAACAGGAGAGCGAGGACACTACCACTACCTCAATAATCAATAGTTATTGTATTCAAAGACAATAGGAAAATAAAAGTATAGGATGCAATTACATGAATAAAATAGTTACAGAAGTAACTTTGAGAAATTCGTTTCTCTATAGGGCGGTTTAAACTTCTCTTTTGGGAATCTAGATTTGATTCGTCGGCATTAGTTATAGGATTTTACTAGATTTAATATGGAAGTTACAGAAGATTATGATATGAAAAGAAAAAATATTTGATTGGTGACTGATATAATGATCAAAAGTGGGAAAACAAACTCTATAGAGTTGCTTATGTGATACGTACGAAGGCGCTTTGTCGGCAGTGCGAAGGATTTTATTTTGGAATGTTTGGAGCGTTTTACGTATCGAACGTATGCATGTCCTCCGCAGCCCGAACATGCACGATGCCGTAAGCATGGAACGAATGTCTGTTTTGTAAAGTAATAGGGAGACATCTGTTTTAAGAGCTGACTTCTTGTTCATTAAAGGTAACGATTTAAAAGGTTCGCCTTGTGCCTTATTACATTCATTTAAAATGTGCGGTTTGCAAGTTAGTCTGGTGAAAGGAGCACTTCCAGATATTTTTCATCGGTTTATTTGGAGAATTCCAAGAAACGTATTTATTATTGGTTTGTATGAGAGTGGGGTTGTCGATGATCGCCGACGAGTAAATATATTTTAGTTTCGAATTTGGATGGGTTTATATGAAGTCTACATGAAGATGCCCAACCCTGAAAAATGTGTAGTGCATCTTGCAAGTGATGTGTGGCGGAGGAAAGCTGTGGGTCTGCTGCATAGATGGCTGTGTCGTCGTCATCAAGCACCGTTGGTCGCGAACGGGTATATGTTAGGTTAATGTGTTAAACAATGTGGGAGGGAGCGGGGAATACTAATACAAAGCACAAACAATAATAATAATAATAATAATAATAATAATAATAATCTCTTAGATAAATCGAAATCTCCCAACAACTTTAGCTTGCTTGAAGTGAACGTGTTTGATGAAAGTAGAGAAACATTTGAATAAACTAATTCCTAATAAAGTGAATCGAGTGTGCACTCGTGGAATGAACTACCTCCATGCTCCAAAAAACGGAATATCTGTCACGGCCATTTTCTCTATATATCTGCACATACACTATATGTTGCCAGTATGCAAGATTCTGTTGAAGGTATTTTTCACTAATTAATTGCCTACCAAACACTCATCATTTATAATTTTAGTACCATGATATCTAGGGTTATTCTTGCTCATTTTGAACACAAGTTAGGCTAACATCGCATGCGAACAAATAATAATATAATCTCTTATTTTGCGATCACGCCATAAATTTAGTTCCGACATGCAGTTGTAGTATTTCTGGCAGAAATATGCGTTTTTTTTGGGATTTCCAAATTTAATCGTGAAAAATTAATTATGTTTGAAACCATTGAGGGTGGCTTACGTTTTTTTTTTTTTAATTTCAAAGTGTAAAAGGTACTAATCACATAATATTCATGGCATTTAGTTCGTTTGTTAACATTTTATGAATGTCATTAATATTCATGTGAACATTTCAATACTGATACACCTATTATCCCTGTATTTTATATGAATTTACATTCCCTGCTGCGAAAATATATTAAATTTATTGAATAATTTAATAAATATTCTAGGAATGTGTTAGCAATGAAACGGTAAATGTAATTATACATTTAAAAATATACCTTCATCAAGACTGACAACTGATATGATGCTCATTATCCAAGGCCATTCTCATTTCATTAACATGCTGTACATTTTAAGCAACCAGCCACAATAATGTTTTAATAATAAAACATAACAAAGATGCAATTCAAGTAGAAAAACGTAATATAATTGCTGTGAGCAATGAATAAAGGAAGATAAACGTATTGTTAAAATTTCACGGATACTAATTGCATGAAACTGTCCTAAAGGACTCTCTTTCACTGCGAATTCTGCAACGAATGGAGTAGTCTCTTTTCCTGACCCCGTGCCGTGAACTTCGAGTTCTCATTCTTTCACCTTTTCACAGCGCTCGCCCCGCCCCCCCCCCGCCCCGCGGTCCGTGTCACCAGGCTTTCTCCCCGCGTCTGTTTCCGCGGCGCGGCGCGGCGCATCGGGTGGCGAAATAACATGCAGAGCGAAGGCAGCGCAAAGCCGCTTACAAAAATTCCAATACGCCTCTCCCCCCCCCGCCCCACCTCCGCCCCTCCCACACCCGTCCAACGCCCTCCCTACACGCCTCAGCCGTGCTCCGCCCCGCCCCGCTCCGCCCCCGCCCCGCCCCCGCCCCGCCCCGCACCGCCCCCGCCCCACCTCCGCCCCTCCCACACCCGTCCAACGCCCTCCCTACTCGCCTCAGCCGTGCTCCGCCCCGCCCCGCCCCCGCCGCCCCCCACCCCTACCCGCGTTCACCAATCTCAAGCCCACCTCGCCGGGCCAACGCCCCCTCACGCCCCTCTCCGCCCCCGCCCATCGTCCGCCCCTTCTCAACCCCTAGCCCACCCCGCCTCCATCCCGACCCCACCCCCCGCGCCCTGCCGCGATCCGCGAGCCTGATCAATGCCGGCCTAACTAATCCGGGCCCAGCATCCCCTGCGCCAGGTTCGGTCGGTCGCCGCCTCGCTTCTGTTGCTGTTTGCCAAATAAAATGCAACCCCACCTTTACGAATTAGGGTTTTGTAGATATTTTTCAGAATAAAATTTTCAGTGCTTTGGAATATTCTGAGATTATATACGCCATTCATTGTCAGTGCATGGAATCCTACCAACTACTACCGATGTATTTCATAATTATCCCAATTATTCCAAGAAGGCGATAAAACATGAGTAAACATACAGCGTGGTTCTAAATGGAACAGTTTCATGGCAACTTTATTGTTCACGAAAAAGTGAAAACATCAAACGCTACTTTATTGACCTTTTTTCAATACGACATTCTTAATAACATAACATTGTAACAACTGTTTTGCAATGCTTATACCTGTAATAATTACATTTCCCTGTAAATATTGAAATAAAATAGGTACAAACTCTGGTCCAAAATCTTCATAAATTTTATATATTTTTTTGCTTTTTTGTTATCTTAAATTGCTACCTCCAACGCCTATTTTTCGTTCCACCTAGATGCTACTGTATTGCTTCATATATATATATATATATATATATATATATATATATATATATATATATATATATATATATATATATATTGTGGCGTCACCGATTAATTAATATAATTTTATTATGGCATCGTCAATAACAAAGTAATTCCTACAGCTGGAAATATCTCGCGTCGAGAAAGAAGTGGGTCAAAGGGACGCGACCTCCACCGCGACGGTTCCCTCCGCTAGACAGGGAGGCCCACCCCCCGACCGCGCACGGGTCTTCTTCCCAGAGGCAACTGGTTTATTACCCCCTCATAAAAATACTTGCTGCCCCCTCGCCGGAGACCGGCCGAACAAAGCGCCACCCTCGCGTCCTTCCTTCAGCCGCGCGACCGAGGAATGCCAGCCCCGATGGAGTTGGGCCGGGTGTCAATTAGGCGAGGAAGACACATTTACGACACGTCGTGAGTGAAACCTTTCTCGGCCTCTTCCGAACAATGCTAACTCCCCACATTCGTTCTGGCACGCGTTCTGGCACGCGTCCGGGCGCCAGAAGCCTCGCGGGAGCTGTTTCTCTCTAAACACAGTAGGGTGTCGATTAGCCCCTGCCGGCCGTCGGGAACCCGTGAAATGCGCCTTTACGCGCGCACGTGTCCAGGACAGCTGCGACCAGCTTCTGGAACAACTGACAAAGGGAAGCGAGCGAGAGAGCGAAACCAGCGACAGACAGAGAACATTGACGGAAAAATACAGAAAAATCGACACGAGATTGGTTAATCAGATTTCTGCGACGCAGCCACCCTCGGCCAATGGGAAGCTTCGCCATGAGGGAAGGGAGAAATTTGGTGTCAGGAACATTTTGGGAAGGGGAAACGTAGCTCTATTATAAACGCGATGCACAGTGGGAAGAGACACTTGTTAAAATTTCTTCGGACACTTGTTAAAATTTCTTCAGGCTAGACTTGTCAAATTTATTCGAGACACTAACTTTGTAAAATTTCTTCGGGCACTTGTAAAATTTCTTCGGAGACTTCACCTTGTAAGATTTCTTCGAGAGAGACTTATAAATTTTTGTTACTACGGGAGAGTTCCAAGATACTTCTTGGTAGCTAAATGTGCCTAATTATTCAGTCATTCACGATCGGGACGCGAGTTGGGAAAAGACTTTCCCAGAGCCGAATCAGTCAGGACGCGACTCGTAAATTGTTGCGGAGAAAACTCGGGCGGGAAATTACCCGATCCCGCATCAGCCTGCCAGCCTAGCCGTCTACCGTCCCGGGCCCAGTGACAGGCCTCTCCGTTACGTCAGCGCCCGTGGACACTCGCCCCTCTGAGCCTGTTCGATTCGGCGACCTGCAGAGAAGGAAACGCACCGCTGGAGTTCAGCGACCTGGGACAGCCGCCGCCGCCTCTGTCTGAGGCTGCCGCCTCGGCCTGCCCACGAAGACCAGCGGCCATTGGTGAAAACTATGAGACGTTGCCGTCTCACTGAACAATTATAACAGCGAAAAACTGCAAGTGGCCGCGCTCAGGCCCAGCAGAATTAACCACTTGTAATTAATTCACAGAGTAGTTTTAGTAAAGAAACTTGCGTCGCCCATTGCGACATTGTAATTTACCTGGTAGCTTTTGGTGCCAGGAATAAACAGTTGTTTGTCACAAATGACTCAATTGCTCATTCTTGACCTCCCAACTCTTCCATTCAGTTACATTTCAGGAGCTGAACCTGGCGCCCTCCCCCGAGCAGTCTTATGAATATTACATTTGGCTGGTCCCAACGTGGGGCTGGTTTAGTGCATCATTATGAATATTACAATATATATATATATATATATATATATATATATATATATATACTATGTATTACTATGAATAACTATTTGCAATTGCAGAGTTAGGATTACAATTAATATAATTCTTTCGAACAAAGTTTTAAACTATATGAATTAATATAATGCGGCATTAGCATATTTTAATAATGACCAAGAATATTATTATCCTTACATTTTAACTCATCTGCTTTCGAAGACACTAATAACAGCAAAGAATAACGAGCATGTCCTGACAATTGAAAGCGGCCCTTTAATTTGATGTTGCATAAACAGAATTTAATTTAAATACACGAAAACGGAAAACGAGGAAGGCAGCTACCAAGTCGGCGTGATAATCGCGCTTACATGAGAACTAACGGCTGGCGGCGCGCAGTTCTCACTTTGAGAGGCTTTTCTCTCTCGGAAAATATTTATCTCGTCGCGGGAAAAGAACTTTCTTTGGGCGCAGTGAATGAAAACTCATACAGCCGGCGGAGAGGCCTTCGCGTTACGTCCCTCTCCGGGGCAGAAGAGGAGGAGGAAGCAGAAGGAGGAGTAAGAAATGGCGTTTTAAGAGTATTAAGCGATTTTGTAATTTGAGAGAGATAAAACTTCGGCGCAGGCCTCCGCTGGCTTCCAGGCCTCCCCGTCCTTCCCCAACCCCCCACGCCCGCTCGCCCGCGAGGATTAGTTTCTCTGAGCAACATGTCCCGCGAATATGAGGAGCTTGTTTCTGCTCCGGCAAAGCGAGAGTGGGTGACTCTGCTTTGAGCAATTTCTCCACATGTTCTCTTAAGCGAGTAAAATTATTTCAACAAACTTAATAAACCTATTCAATAATTAAATGGAAAAATAATGTTGTTTTGTTTTATAAATAGTACGCAAAAACACAAATTGCTTAAAATATCAGAATTTTAAGAAAGTTATTTGTTTAATTTAGTATAGTATTTATTTTTTCGTTAGATTATCGTTTGTTATGAACAAAACTTCATCAATTCTTTCTTTGATATTCCAGTTAAGCTTTCTTTTCTGCCCTGAAGATTTTTGTCATATATCCCTTAGAATATTATACTTTTTGAATTTCTATTCATAATATTTTCACTTATCGTAGTATTTATAACGCCGACTTGAAAAATTTACGAATTCTAGAAGTATTATTGGATTTAACATAATTCAGCTTTCGTTTTAATGTAGTATCATATTTACTTGAATAGAGTTAAACATTTCTTAATATTATTTTTTCCTGAAGTACCAGCATGGTAACTTAATATCACACACAATAATACTGTGAAATGTTTTTTTCAGAACTTATTAGTTCCTTTTCATTTAAAAAAATCTCTTTACATCTCAACTCACAACAAAATTGTATTGACAGGTTTGCTAACATAATGAGTGTCCATTTGTAACAGAAAATTGATTCAAACTTCAACCAATCCCACCTGCCAATCAGCAAACAATTGACGAATTTTCTGGTAGGTGTAATTCATAGAACGTGTCTACGTCCATTTCATTCTAAAATTATGTAACGTACGAATGTTTAATTGCATTTGCTCTGAGAAAAACGTAGATGAAATTTAAGTTTTCATTGTATTCTTAATAATTGCCCATTTATCTAGTTAATGTTCCTTTATATACATTTCATCATTTTACTTGTTATTGAAGTTTCAGTCTTAAAAAAAAAAAGTCTGCTAAAATATTTTCCCCGGAAGCGAAATGTTATCTTTTTTTATTTCTATAATAATGCAAAAGACTTTAAGTATAAAAAAAACTCAAAGTACGCTTAAAGAGTCAACATCGTAAACCAATAAAAAATACAAATATAATGAAATGATAAAATATAATTTATATTTCTTATGCAAAAAGTATCTAATTGCTCAGCATTCTTCACAACATCAAATTACATTTCTCAAGAGCAAAACTTTTAATTCTCGAGCCTGAACTGCTTTCCGGGAGTTCTTGATACCTCGACTGCCGTGCAAAGTTGCTTTTGACGGGCGCAAGCCTTAGCACTGGGCCACACATGCATGTTCAGGGCGGGCCCGCAGGCGACTAACAGTTGCGAGCAAATAGAAGCATCAGGACGTCGATAAATTGTCACATTTCGATGTAAAAAGTAAATTATGATACCACTCAAAGTCCTCCCCAGTTAATTAAAGTTTTGCCACTAAGAATAAAATATTTGTTAATGCAGATCTGTACATCCACAAAAAAATTTTATTTATAAAGCTGTTGATATTTAATATAACTTTATATAAACAAATATATTTAGCGTGAATAAAAAAAATAAGAGCTCAACATTCTCCACATCAAAACGTTTGTTAGATATATTATTTTTGGGAAGCAAAACCTTCAATTCTCGATTTCGGTAGGATGCTCCGGAATTCTTGAATGCCCGACTGCCGTGCCACGACGCCTCTCGTCTGGTGCGTGTGTGTGCCGGACTGCGTCACATTCCTGGGAGGGGGGAGGTCCCATTAACTATCTGTAATTACGAGCAATTAGGAAACAGTCAACGGGGTACGTCAACAAACCGAGACATTTCAATACACTACGTAAATTATACAATGAGTCAAATACAGTGCGTTCCAGTGAATTGAAGTTTTTTGTTGTCCCTAGAAAATAAAATCTTGAATGATGATTCACTTGATGATGGTTTATATAACTACAGTCAATCAAATTAAATAATTAATAGTTATCTATAATAAGAGTGGTAAAAGTGGCATTTTAATTTGCGAGTTGGAAATGTTTGCGACAGAATGCCGATAAGCACATTAGAGCAATTTTACGAGCAAAACAAAATCACTTGTACCACGTCTGTCAGACACTATTTTTTTAGACAGCCTTACTGACTTTTATTCTATTTTAATAAAAATATATATTTAGACCACTAAGTAGCAGATGTGATCTTGACGAAAGTATTTTGATTTCGTGGTTGCAATCACATATTAATCTGAACACTTGAGCATCTTTTGGCCTAACGCTGAAAATTGAACTTTCAGCACGCTATGTATGCCCTGAAAAGACCTCTTACACTAGTGGATGTCTAAAACGTAATATTATACAATAGACCACATATTTCGCATACACAAAGAAACTTACGAACCCAACCTTCTCCACAGCATCAAAATACATTTTCGAGGAGCTAAACTTTCAATTCCCGCTTCCGAAACGTTTCTCCGACGTTCTGAATTGGCCGGCTGCCGAGCGTCGACGCCTCGCGATCGGCGCGTGCGTTTGAGTGCGCGACAGGAGAAGGGGGCGAGGCGCCGTGTGCAGGCGGCGGCGGCGCGTTGTTAGCGAAAACATATTGACTTCTTTCTGCGGGCGCCGCCGCCCCGGCGCATTGGCGGCCGGCGGCGCGTGAAATGCCTGCTTGCGAGCGCCGCCGCGACGCGCCGCGCCGCGACGGGACGGGACGCCTTCGCGTCGGGGCGGGGCGTCGGCGGAGGCGCCGGATCTGAATGGCAGCTGACGAGGAGGCGGTCGCTCTGAGGGCGAAGCGCGGGCGACCCACCCCTCCCCCGCGGGAGCACGCGGGGGTTACATTGGGAGGAATCGGAGTGCTCTTCTCGTCAGTACGTCTCGGCTGCAGAGGTTGCCGTTTTAATTTGTTGTTGCCCATGACCGAGTATTTTCAAAATATATTCTCAATTTAATTCCAAAACTTCAGTTCTAGACTTTCATCGCGTACTCATTCGTGGAATAAAAAGGTAGGATTTACAAATTCCCTTCTCGTCAGTACGTCTCGTCTGCACAGGTTGCCTTCTTAATTTGTGCCCATGACCGAGTATTTTTTCAGCGAGTATTCTCAATCCAGCTCTTTGGTTTCTACTCAATTTAACTTATTTTTAACCATGTTTCTTCCAAACTTTAATTTCAGAGTTTAATAGTGTTGTCTGTAGTAGAATACAATAGAGAATTTACAATCAATTTTTTTTGGCATCTACGAAGAAACGTTTTGCATTTTCTCTTGGTAAATTGCGAACCGTTTTGAAAGAATATGAATGAATGAAAGGGGGAGGATAGGTGGAGATTGATGATAACTCATTAAAGAAGAGTGAACGCCACAAGGCAAATAATCCACCAAATTAGCGACGGAGCGGTTCCTCTTCATTATTTCACGCAGTCCCAAAACCGTTTCCCTCTTCGTTCGTTCATTAACCGATTCTTGTTATCGGACGCGTTAGTTGCTGTGATTATCAGTCCATTTGCGGAGAATCTTTTGCGCGGGAAGTGGCGGCGTACTTCCCCCGCTGAATGGTGACAACTTACACTCGTCGCGTGAGTAATTTCCCCTTCCAGGTGTCTCTCCCCTCCGGGACACCGCTTCAGACGTGACAAGCTCCAATCTCCCGACTGGTCTAGAGACATGTGTGGTACTACTGTGCTAGTAAGCGCAAGAGGAGGGGTTAGGAAAAGAAAGAGGAAGGAAAGATCTCGCGTGGTCCGTGGCCCGTGTGTTATGGTACTGATCCAGCGTTCGTCTGGTATTAATTGTAGAGAGCGCGGAAACTGCCGATCACGGCAGCGGCTGGATTCGGCCTTGCTGCAGAACTGCTGTGGAAAATTCGCAACAGTCGGAACTTGAACCCGAAGACTAGGACCCGGTCAGAGTCGCTGCAGAGGAAGCGGCAATGTTGTCTCTGAGCTAAGCTCAGTCAGTTATTCATTCGTACTCTTACTCCATTCTTGATCTTAGAAAGAATATTTACGTACAATCTTCACTATTCAGTTCACTTTCAATCCTTTACGCTCTAACATGTACAAGAAGTAAAATATTGTATTGAGGCATACCATTGCAAAAAGAATTGATTAATATTTCTTTAATAATAAGACAAAATATCCACAACGACTTCTTTGACAATGTAATCTGCTTATAAAACGGTATGCTAAAAATTGCTGAATGTGTAGGAATTATGATGGATGGAGGATTATTGCAGGATTGAGGGGCGCAGTACTTCAGTGGTATTTGATGAGGAGGGTGACACACTTAGAGCACAATGCGGTTCTATTCCCAAGAGATACTAGCGAAGAGAATAGGGGACACTAGGGTGCATTCATTTTGCGCCACCTCCAGTTGCCATCTTCTTTTCTTTCTTATTGTTTAGGGGGATCAGTATTCGTGTGCAATCTCCACAATCCAGGAAACTTGAGTTTTAGACGGAGAAATATTCTACATTTTGAACAAATATTAGAAAAAATTCAAAATTAATATTTATTTGAAATTTAAGGAAACATGTTTTTATTTTTTTTAATTTATTTAAAACACACAAAAGTTTAATTAAGGTGGATAATTTGAACTATAAAATTATCTCTATTCTAAAATGATCCAAAAGGCAGTAATAAGCACTGTATGTGTCAATTCATTTAAAGCATGCTCATTGCCCCATGATGTTTAATCACAAATTACGCCTCCGCTTGTCAATATTTTAGATTGATTGATTAGTGATTCCGGAAGCGTCAACTGATAAGGTCATTAGTCCCCTAAGTGTAGTTCATATTTTTATGCAGGAGGAGGCTGTGATCTTCACCCACTGGGTGGGCGGATCCAGCGCCAACCTTCTTGTCGGCTGCATGCTTTTCAGCAAGCGGGACGAGCTCAAAGCTCCCGACCAGTCTCCCGGTACGTGTGGTATTTTAGTGGATGAATTGTAAGTCTGTGTAATGGGTAATAAGAAGGAAGGATTGCGTGCGGTCCATGGCCCGTTTCTTAGGGTACTGCATCGGTATTCGCCTGGTGTTGATTGGGAAATCTACGGAGAATTACCGATCAGAGCAACCGACCGTTAGAATTCTCCTCCAGACAACTACGTAGCTCGAGCAGAAAGTTCTGGCACTGATGCGACTCGAACTTCCCAATCAGAGCCACAGCAGTGACATCAGTTCTTGCTCCGAGCCACCTCTCCCGCTAAAGATTTTAGAGTCCCAGTTGCTTTCAGAAATGCAAAGTAGAGAACTGTTGATAAATTAATAACACGGAATTTGTGTGTAAATATCGTCAATATATAATTTGTAAGACTTCGTAATAAATTAATATTTTGTGAATTAAATTGTATGTATAGGAATTAAAAAATACAAAATATAGAGATTAAAAGAAATTATAGTGGAGAAGAAAGTGACAAGAATAAAAAAGTTACTTCTGAAAAACAATTTTGAAAGAAATTATATAAAAGGAATAAATTCAGCATTTTCAAACAAGTATAGATGACGGAATATGCAAGCAAAATATTTACAAATCAAGAAAATTTAATTCTAAAGGGCAACGGAGAGAATTTTGCGCCCGAGTAAATCGAGTACGTTTTATTATTTTATGAAGAGAAATATTTATATTGTATGTGAGTGACATTCCTCAACATGATGGTTCAATAAAGAGAAACTATTGTCGCCAATATAAAGATATTTTAAAAATAGATATTTCTTTTAAACTTCTCCTGATATTCACCGTTTCTTCTGCGTTTTTATGCAATGATAAACGAATACTGATTTTTAAATTATAATTATATAAAAGATTAATTTTATAATTTATTTAATAGATGACTATACTGCATTGCGCGCAATTATCTACATAAATTTCGGCACAGCACAATCGAGAATTATCAAAGACCATAAGCAACAACATACATTGAAAGATGTTCATAAAAATGGTTAACTAGATGTATTTCAAATTCAAAATATTATTTAACAAGCATTGCTTCTTACAAACTACATTATTCATACACATTACGCTTCCCTTCTGCCACTTCCACCAAAGAGAATACCTGACATCCAGAAAGCACCAATCCATGTGGTATTTGTTTTCTCCCAAATCTTATCCGGGAAATATGTGACTTACAGTTAGGCTGTTGACAGTGTCAATGAGACCAATAATATAATTATATAGATACTAGCAATCGTAATTATAAAAATGCAAAAAGATATAAATTTTGAGAAAATAAAATCAAGTTGAACTTTTAGAAATAAAAGTATAAACAAAAATGTTGAATTCAATACTTACGTATGATACATACAACTCTCACGTTGTTATTCGCAATATGTAGAATGCGTCAGTATTTTGCTCAACGGTTTACTCACCTGAAACAAAATGTATTTTTGATAATTTTCTTTACACATTTCGAAACACACATGAATTTTAAGAGAAATACTTGTGAAAAAGTTATTCAACCTAACTCTTAGACTTTCATCATCAACAACAGAGGAAGCAAAGAAGATAAAATATAAACGATTACGTTCTCAATTTACGCACATTAAATTTAAGTTCTGTTTGGCGTCTTCAGCACGTTCTACAGTACTGATTTAATATATCTTAGTGTTAATTTCCCTACAACGTTTGAAGCCTTTTTGTATCAAATCTTCGACAATTCTTAAACATCATTGGTAGAAAGAAGAGGGTCAAAACCTATTGCATCCGAGAGTTTCAAAATTTTTGAACACATAAGAGTTATAAGTTATCGTAATAACGTCTTCCCCTCGTATGACTCTTTGTAACAAAAACAACGCAAAACATTTTCCCTAAACTATAAAAAAAGTGTCGCTCGAAACATTCTGCCGTTCACGCATTCGATATGCGCGCGCTCGCTGTTCGCTCACGTCTCGTCGACCTAGAACGCATCGATATCTCGCGCGGGCGTCGCCGCGGTCGCGTTGTGCCGCTCGGCACAACCGCAAAATTGTTATTCCGCCGTTTTAGCACCTTTGTGCCATCTAGTGAGATTTCCCGGTAACAACTGGAAACACGCCATAGAACGCGAGGCATAAAAAAAGAAGAATCGCGGCGGCGCGGAGCGGCGGAAGGATCGAGAGCGAGAGCGAGAGCGAAAGCGCGACGAGAGTCGAGGGGGAGGGGGTGGAAGGGGTGGCAGTCGTCGAGTGGGAGGGTGGGGGGGAGGGGGGGAGGGGAGGGGAAGGGCAGCGATGGGAAGGTCGAGACGGCGGGAGAGGCAGGGAATCGGGAGGCGAGAGAAGCAGGGGCGGGGGAGGAGGGGGGCGGGGCTGTTGACCTCGAAAAGAGAGCGATCGTTACCCCTGAGCTGGCCCAGCAGAAAGGGTTCGCAGGCGCCTCACCTCCGCCCCCCCCCCCCGCGAGGATCAGTACAGAAAGAGTACGGCGGCGCGAGATGGATCTTGGGCTATGGCCCGTCTCATGTGAGAAATGGTGCATGTTCCCTGTTTCGAATTATGCGCTGGCTAGTCAGAACTTTACGTACAGTTCTGTTTTCTACAGTCATGATAATTCAGCTTAAAACATATTAACCCACAACAGATAATTTCTTAAATTCTTTACGATGTTTATAGAATGTCTCGAAGGTCTGAAATTACGTATAGCGATTTCAAAAAAGCATTACAATGAAAACAGTTTCTGTGCAAACCATACACATTCTAAAAAGTAATCGCTAGAGCATTCTGTGTAACCGCGTATAATCAATTATTTTAAAAAAATCTAATACGTCATATTTTATAATCTGCGCTGGACTCACTTTCAAGACAGAACACCAATTGATAAAAGCTGCATTTAAAGGTGAAAATTCAATAGTGATTTTGTTATGGAGGCAATTGGTAAAAATACATTTACAGACACCAAAATATTGAATAAGTGTATTAATGCACTTAATTAATCATTAATTAACCGATTAAAAATATGTATTACATTAAATTCAGAATCAACAATAAGTAACACTAGAACGCTTTACTTCCATCTCTAGCACTCAGATCGTAGGCTCTATGGAAGCATATTTATACTTAGTGAAAAAAAAACTATTCCCATTGTTCGTTGGAAAAGTGAAAGTGCATTCTATGGACAAACAAAGGTCAGGTCGGAACATCCACATGTGACCTCCGGTGCGCGTTCTCTGCTCAGACAGCTCTGCTCCTTTAGGCCCCTCCCCCCCCCCCCCCTGTTCAGGGGCTTTTTGATTATATGGTTCTGAGGTAGGCTTCAATTTAAAAAAAATTAATATAGTATTGTAATAACTGTAATAGAGTATTTTAATGCTTTACAGCAAATGTTTCTGTGGAGGACTGTATATTCCACCTTTGCCCTTTCTATGGTATAGTTCAATTATTTATTTTCCGGTAATTGCATCCACATCTCTAATGAGGTTTTAGAAAATTTCAATTTTGACGAATTGGGACGTATTAGAGCGGCTCGATTCAGGAACACGACCCAAAATGAAACTATCCTTTTACATTAATCATATAAATTGTTTTTTCGCTGGTCAGTACAAGCTGAATATTTTAATTGACAAACCCTTTAAAATATCTTGTGAAGTTACGTAAGAACTGAATATAAAAAACTTGTTTTTTTTATATATCTCTATACATTATTAATTAAATTTTTACATTATGGATTAATAATCACAATTTCATTTTAAGTAAACTTTGTTTGAGAAAATGAAACAAAAACATTTTAGCATTAGTTCAATTTTTAATTCAAATTCGTATCTGAGAAGGATGTAAATTTAGTTGTCATAGCGTTTTTCAATTTATATAATACCTTCAAACTTTTAAGACAATTACGGAGTCTCTAGGCTCACAAAACTTATTGCAGTGCCAAACAAATTAACAAAACCATAGATTTGCTGAACTATTATTAATATGAAGAGTAATCACTCGCACTCGCACTCGCACTCGCACTCGCACTCGCACTCGCACTCGCACTCGCACTCGCACTCGCACTCGCACTCGCACTCGCACTCGCACTCGCACTCGCACTCGCACTCGCACTCGCACTCGCACTCGCACTCGCACTCGCACTCGCACTCGCACTCGCACTCGCACTCGCACTCGCACTCGCACTCGCAATCGCAATCGCACTCTCACTCGCACTCGCACTCGCACTCGCACTCGCACTCGCACTCGCACTCGCACTCGCACTCGCACTCGCACTCGCACTCGCACTCGCACTCGCACTCGCACTCGCACTCGCACTCGCTATCGCAATCGTACTTTTTCACCGCTCATTCCCATTCCTCTGAGAGAGAGAGAGCTGTGCGGCGCTAACTTCACCAGCTCTTGCACGGAAAAATATGTCCGCGTCTATTCTCTTTAAACACGGAGAATTAAATTTTAATTATATCTCAATTGTAGTTAGTTTTGGGTGAAAAGTAAATTAACTGCGGTTTCTTTTTTCTCGTCTGTCTACGTTGCTGGTTCGCGGCCCGCAAATTCCAGGTCAGAGAATTCACCGCTTTGCTGGGGAGTTGAATAGTTAATGGAGCTCTGATGGAGATAAGGCTGGGCGGTCGCGTTGGATGTCGTGTGCCCGCCGGCAGAGAGCAGGACATTCTATTTCATATTTCTCTATTTTTCGAGTTTTTACTGAGGCTTCCACCATTCCCAGCTTAGATAATAATTTAGCAATTACGACTTTCATATATTGGAAAAATTGTAGAAATTATTGCACCCTAGTGTAACATTTTAACTAAACGTTTACGAGCTACCTGGGAAAACTAGATTAAGGCAAAAGCTTATATCTAGTATTCTAAAACTAAAAGATTGTTGTTGATGCTTCTGTGAAAACGTGTAAGGAAAAGATAAGAGAAGAGAATAATTAAATGTCTCTTTAGGTTACGTGAACATTATATTATTAAAGGAAGTCAAGTTCTTCCTGTAAAGTAATATTCTCAATTATCAGTAATCGTGTCAATGAACCGTCTGGCTGAACTTTATAAGACCACATTGCCTTATGAATGAATAATTTAATCGATGTTCATATTCACTTGCGTAGCCCTCGGTGGCTAGTTGGTTAGCGTACTCGCTTTCCAGGACGGCGCAACACCGGATTCGATTCCCGGTCGGGTCAAAAATTAATTGTGCGCTTTACTTCCAATATCCCAGTATTTGTTGCTCTGTGACGAAAAGAGAGCTCAGTTCTCAGGTTGACAATACCAGAATACAGCGTAGGGATGGCTATGTGCTAACCACACGTACCCCTTAACCCATGGCCGCAAGGCCGAGATGCTGTTGATAGGCCTTAGCGGTTTAAGAGCTGTTCTACTTAAGTACATACATACATTCATTTACATAATTAATAAAAATTGTTATTAAAAATTAATTTCAACGTGTTTTATCTTTATTTTTAAAAATTATTGCATTTTCAAATACACAGGAACACTAATAAAACAGAGTTAATAGTAGGCTACGTCACAAGAGCAGAAAGAAAGGCTTATTTCGCCCGTACAACGTATTTTATTTTTGTTATACTTGCCTATTTTACCCTTCTTTTATTTGATATATAGATAATTTTCGTAATAAATTCGTGATCACGTTTTACAACTATTAATCTATTTCGCAATAATGGGGCGAAAAATATTTACGAAATAGAAATGGAAGGTATTGAATTAACGCACAGATTGTTGGAAAAATTTTAATTTTTGTTCCAGCATGAAGTTATTTTTACTTTTAAGCAACGAAGCTCACCAAAGTAATTTCTAATTAAAAAGAATGCATACATTAATAATTGAAATGAATTGTATTTTTTTTTCAAAAACACTGCAATTTGTTTCTTTTCGTTTCTTTTCACGGATAAAATAGAGATTCTTAAAAGAATCGTCCAAGACACATTTTCGTTAAAGTCTCTGCATTTTTGAAAAACTACAAATTTTGAATTAATGTATGGAAATATGTGCTGTTTTAGCCCTGATAGTTTTTGTTCATATTTGCTACGCAAATCCAAGGGAAAGAATTGTAATCTGCCCAAAAATTTGAGATCGAGGTTTCTGTTCGGTTTAATTTCCCTGACAAGAATAAAATGTTTCAACAACGATGACTTGTTTCTGGATTGATAGGTATGTGGGTGAAATAGTGTGTATGCGTGTGTCACGCACATCTCAGGCAAACTAATAGATTGGACTTTTGGTCTCTAACTTTGCACGCACAGCATCAGTAAGGTTTGTAAGTATTGACCCAAAGATGATTAATATTTGTGCAAGTGGCAAAGAGATATATGAAGGCTGTACCCCCTGCCCGCCCCCAAGAAAAACAGTACAAACATCTTTAAAATGCCGACTTTCATGTAAAGTGCAAGATCGGGGACAATGTAATAGGGCGTTATGAAGGTCTCTCAGTTCCCCCAAGTTTCCTGAGTTGTAAGATCAACATGGGAATAATTGGTGGAGAAATAATATTTTAAACGAACGGTGACAAAATCGTAAGATTTTTCAGATTGTTTTAATAGACGGTAGCAAAGACAGTGAAATTAACCATTAGGCAAGTGAAGTAAGCTATCTTACTAATAAATTTCTATATTTCGTGTAAATAAAAACAATATTAAAATGTGCATTTAACAAAATTTAGGTATTGTGGCATATTTTCTACGATTTTGGAACTGAAAACGTGATGAATAATTTGGTCCTATTCTTCTTCTTCTTCTTTTTCTTCTTCTTCTTCGTACTATTATTAATATTAATATTAATGTCGCAAGCTTTCTCAGATTAACAAATTAACATTCAAACAATATTATGCTGTTCTCAAACAATGCCATTGTTTCTCTTTTGTAGTAGTGTATTTTGCCAGAGCCGAGTGAAGTAAGGCAGACAGCACTCACAAATCGCCTTGCACGGGAGCCTTCCCGTCCACTACCCCTTTCGCGGCGCATCGACTCTCCGCCCCACACCGCGCGAGCAGCAAGCGCCACGTGTGAGGGGCCGCGAATCAATCCCTGGAGTGTTTGCGAGCGATACCATCTGCCCGGCGCGGCGCGGCGCGGCGCGGCGCGGGGCGATGCAAAGTGCCTACAGAGGGCCACGCACTGTTTGATAAGTTTATCTCTTGTGTACTTTTCTGCGTATCGGAATTGCGTTCTCTGCAAATAACGTGGTTGCTTATTTTTAACAGTTCATTTTAACAGTGCAATAATTCAGGGCCATTTTAACGTTTGGACCGGCTTGGTTAGCTCAGAGCCAGCATTGCCGTTGGCGCTGTGGTGGCTCTGACCGGGATGATCCAGAGCTCGAGTCCCGACGGCGGCAGATATTCGACACTCGCTGAATAGCTCGATCGAATTCCGCTGCTGTCTGGAGGAGAAGGACTGCCAGGTTTACGTGGTTTCTTACGTCAATACTAGAGTTGTAACCTAACAAACGGACCGATCTTTCCCTTCTCTACTGTGCCGAATGCTCCTGCCTCACACACATTTACTCTGACGTATAGGCACTACTCTACCACACATGTCGGGGGACCAGTCAGGAACTTAAACCTACGATGTACATACCTGGAGAAGGAAGTGCCCGCGATCCGACGTGCAGGTTGGCACCGGATCTCACTGTCTAGTAGGGAGGAACACCGCCAGCTTTGCGGATAAAAGAAAATTACGAAACTAATGACTAAAGCAGGGAACTTATCCGGGAAGATGAATCGAAAATTTAACGTTAGAGCCAACGAAACATTTGATATTTTATTGGCAATGCCACTTATGATAAAGGGACTATTATAGAGCTTGATGTAATATATCAGGACTCTCGGGTGATTGGGAGATTGCATTATCGATCCAAGCCAGTTCACAACAGTTGATGGATATGTTAAAAATCAATGTGTTTGTGGCCTCTGGCGAGATCGAGTTCGTGACTCGATAACATGTTGCATGGTTTCCGTAGTTATTCGGATCACTTCCTGTGAAATGATATTTTACAAACCACACAATTAGAATCCTTATTCCGCAATGTTCCCCTCCCCCAATTTGGACCGAGGAACAATTTGGTCTCATTTTCCCGAGGAGTAAATCTCGCATCTTCTCCCCTGTAACCGGTAAACACCTTCAATGGAAAGGCAGCAACCAAACTGAAGTAATAATAGGTCATGACAATAATAATAATAATAATAATAATAATAATAATAATAATAATAATAAATATATGATTCATTCCGATATTCTAAATTGGAACAGAATCCATAGGACTTGTTGAATCTATTATGAGTAAAATTCTATTACAAATTATTTAACATTTTAATAAAAAATATATTCCTTTATATGCCACTTCCATTATTTATATTCATTATTTTATTTGGTTTCACTCCGTTGCATTAAAAATGTCATTCGTATGTGTGTGTATCTGCTAATGCTCAAAATGCTCTTAAAATAGGCCTCCGCGTTAAGCGTTCTAAATTCGACGCAGGGGGGCTTTTTCCGATGAATATCACGCGTTCTCAATAATATATTTAAAAATCTCTCAAAATATTTAACTCTTTTTTGGGATGGGGTTTCCTTGCGTTTTTGTAAAAATGAAAATAAATTCACAAATGCTCTGCATTCAATTCGAAGAAAGAGACACTGTTCCTTCTCACCTTTACCACATTTTTTTAAATTTCCATTTAATTATTTCCTTTTGATCTTCTCAACAAAACGATTTTTTGGTGTCAGTCTCGGAAGTCTCCATTCCTCGACGGCATGTATTATTGAATACTACGTTACAAACGGAAAATCTGAAAATGTGTATACCCTGGGCATCAACTTGTCTGCATTGAGATACAAATACTCTGCCACTACATTTACATTGCAACACGATGTAAAACGGATTCGGTTACTTTTATTTACGGTATTTTTACTGGATAATTTGTAGTGATTTCATAAATTTTTAAGTTTTAGTACATTTTTATTAATGAACTTCCATGCCATACCCTGCGTTCAACAGTGTACATTTTAAAAATTTGAAAACTTAAAATATGTGTCATGTGTTTTTTGCGAAGGAGTGACAATTGTATGTCATGATGTATATGAAATCTTCACATCATAACAATACGAGGCCATTACCATAGTGCTGTAGAGTGAATTGTAAGTAGGTAAATAGTAGGGTTTTGTAAAGGAAAGAGAACAAATCTTTCGATTTCCCTGGCCCCTCTAAAAAACCACGAGAGCTCGAGAGCGGAGGGCGCCACGCTTCGCGCGCGGAGGGGCCCAGTCCGCCCCCGCCCCCCTTCGAGGAACTTCCGTTTGTTCACCTACTTTTCGGTTTTAATTTCAGCCCCCCCCCCCCGCCCGCGCGATCCAGAATCTCGGATTTCCGCCGAGCGAGGAGCTTGACCTTCTGTTGGCTCCAGTGCTTCCCGCGGGGGGGGGGGCGGGGGGGGGCGCCTGCAACCCGACCTTATGTAAATCCCTCCGAGGAGGCGTGTCCCCTCTCACGCTCCGCGAGGAGCTTCGAGTCTCTGCCCCCGCGCGCCCCGTCCTCCTCTTCCTCTTTCTCTTCTTCTTCTTCCTCTTCTTCTTCTTCCTCTTCTTCTTCTTCTTCTTCCTCTTCTTCTTCTTCTTCTTCCTCTTCTTCTTCTTCTTCTTCCTCTTCTTCTTCTTCCTCCTCTTCTTCTTCTTCTTGCTCTTCTTCTTCTTCCTCTTCTTCTTCTTCCTCTTCTTCTTCTTCTTCTTCTTCTTCTTCTTCTTCTTCTTCTGTCATTTTCATTCACATCCTTCACTGAACTCCCTTTGAGACGCGTATTTTGGCCCAAACATTTCCTTACTGGCATTTCTTGAGATGTGTGTATTTCCTCAGAGTTTTCTTCGATCTTCATCTTGTTTCATTGACTCATATCAACCATTATACTTCATTATTTTTTATTTGACGGACTGGAGTACATCTTCTCTTTTCATATGAACTCATCTGTTCCTTCCACTAAATTTATTCTTTCATTTCCTTTATCATATTTCACATAAACAATTTTATTTGGTTTACTACTCGGAGAAAAAGAGTTCAGTGGTATCTTCAATTAGCAAATAAAACACACATTGATAGTTGATATTCTCAACACTCTTAATTGTGAATATTATCAGACATGGCTTACACCTCGGTTTAGTACATCAGTCGAAAAAATATAACTTGACTTTTAGGCGCGTCTAGAAAAGCAGAAATCATAGAAGTCGCCCAGTGACGACAGAATTGGTGTAATTAGAGACATGTGACAACAACGGTCTGAAGCCAATTGCATGAAAACAGAAGCAGCAGCAAAAGAAGAAGAAAAAGGAAAAGAACAGAAACAAAGAAAGAAAAATAAGAAGAAAGAGAATTAACGTTGGTACGCATACAGATCTGATCGTCGTTCATTCCCCACCTTGACTGCAAATCAACCCCCCTTCTCACCCCTCCCCTCCCCCGCCCTCGGGTCTCCTCCATCAGTAGCAGTCATCTCCACGCAGCCGCGCCGTGAGTCGCTTCTCCGGCGACTTCCCCGACCTCTTGGGAGGGCGGCAGCGGGCGGGCGGCAGCGGGCGGGCGGGCGGGCGGGCGGGCGGGCGGGCGGGCGGGCGGGCGGGCGGGCGGGCGGGCGGGCGGGCGGGCGGGCGGGCGGGCGGGCGGCGCGCGAGGCACGCAGCTGCTGCGAGTTGCGGCCGCATATTAATCGCGGCGGAGCAGCCCTTGTTGGAGCGGGGGTCAAGAGAATCTGCCTGAGTGCAAAGTCATCTCCGCCAGAGTGCGGGGTTAGCGCGCGCGCACTCTGCACACCCGCCGGCCTTGCTTATGGGAATGCAAGACAAACAGGAAGCGCACGCACCAAGGGGCACCAGACGGGAATTTACTTGTTTTGTTGGGGGGTTAGAGGTAGTAAATTAATTGCGGCTCTAATTTAATTATGAATTCTAAAACAATGTATTACAAATAATTGATATAAATGGATGGGTGAAAACCAGAACGGTATAAGTGACATTTTATACATTCTGAGAAAAAGTGTTTATTTTATTAATGAAGTGCTGTGGATTTTGTGATGGAACCAGGACATTACATTAATATTGACTTAAATAAACAGGTTTATCTGAATTTATAAAATGTCACGTATTCCGTTCTGTATTCACCCATTCATATTACAATTACCGAAATGTTATTAAGAAATATGTTTTCCATTCCATATATTTGATACAGTTTATTATAAAGATTGCCCAATATATCTTTCAATATGTACCTCTGTGTATATTCTAAAGGACTTCAAAATTTAAAGACTCATCTTGATATAGAATATCCTTTCTATTTGTCTATATTTAAAATATTCCCCATAAAAATATGTTTCCACAAAACGAGTCTACGAAAACCTGTTAACGAAAAATTGCTGGTCCATGCTGTACCCAAATTACTTCTTGATTTTTATTTCTGTTACGTACAATTACATCATTAAACGCCCAGGCTGCAGTGTCAGAAGGCACCCTGATACCTCCTTCACGAAAGACGCCAACCATAACCCGACTCTGCCGCTTCTACCGGATTTGTTCCTTTCGCGACGTCCACGTCTCCGCTGTCTCTGCCCCCGCCACCGCCGCCGCCGCCGCCGCCACCCTTGACAAAGTCGGGCGGGAGATCGCTGCGCCAGTTAAAAGTTGCGCCGCGGGGTAACGCGTGACGGGCGCGGCCCCGAGAGGAGCGCCATCGACCCAGGGCCAGAGGCGGCGGGCGGGGCGGGGCGGGGCGAGGCGGGGCAGGGGGAAGGCGGGCGGCCAGCAGTAGGCCCGAGCTGTGGGCGCGGGCGTCATCCGGCGGCATAAATCGAGGGGCGCGGAGCCGCGCTGCTCCGCTGCGCTCTGCACTTTCCACCAGACTCCCCTTCGCCTCCTGCCCTCGCACAGCCACTCCGCCCCGCCGCCGTCGCTCTCGCTCCGACTATTCTGCCACTCCGCTCGGTAACTCTTCCCCACGTTCTACGGGCGCCCTCATTCCCATTCCTTTCTGCCCCCAGTGTTACTTCACCCCCGCTTCTCAAACGTTTCGTTCTGTCCTCCGATCTTGCGACGACCCCGCCAACATACCCCTACCCTCTGTCCCTCCTCCATTCCCGTACCACAGCAGCTTCATCCCCTCATCCGATGTTGTTCCGTACCCCTTTCCTTTGCCGCTACTTCACGCCGTTCGACCAACGCTACATTCTCTCCTCCCATCTGGCTTCGACTCCACTTCCTCACGCCTCTCTTGTGTCGGTACTTCATCTCTGTTGCGCCAGAGCTTCATCCTCTCCTCCGATCTTGCTTCGCTCCCGCCTCCCCATCCTCATCCTCATCACCGCCCCCACCGCCGCCTCGTCCCCAATCCACATCCGCCACGTACTAAACTCCGTGCCCGCTCCGTCCTCTCTTCTTCCCCCCTCCGCGCCCTCGGCAGGGAACGACCGCATCCAGGCTGTAAGTCAGCGCGTGGACGCCGCGTCCGCTGGAATCCCATCCTTTCTCGAATTTCCGGGCGCCCCGCCGCGCCGCGCCCCACCGCCGTAGAGGAAGGGCCACGAGGAAGGGCAGCCGAGAATGGGTGGTCGGAGCGGATTTACAACGAGAACCCATAAAGTGGAGAAGAAACTAACACAAAAAACGTGAAAGAAGAAATTGCTCGGAAGAGATGTCTAGAAAGTGAAGAGGGATATCGGAAAAAGGGGCGTGAAATAACGGGAATTAGACAGATTCAAAACACAATAAACTCATCTCGAAGAGCGCTTAGGGTATCAGATGGAATAAGGAATCTGTCCCGCTTTGAGTAAATTTTACAGGAGAATATTAGCAAAGTTTGGAGGAGTCTAATGGTTTCCAAATTCTTATTTAATTTTGCTAATAAATGATTTTCTGACACTTTGTTTTAAAAACATTCTACATGTCTGTTTATCTGACAGGGAACAGTTCATTTTCAATCAAAAGTTCATTTTTGTTGAAAATGTCGTTCAGAACTTTGTCATTCCGACGCAGCGACGAACTGCATTCACGAATAAGTGAAATCGCAGAATCTGTGTTGTCACTAGCGAAGGAAAATGAAGGTTTATAAGACTCTACCGGGTAGAGAAAGCAACGTGAAGGCAGTGGATGTGTGTTCCGTAAGGTCTAATCAAATAGACTTGCAAACAAGGTAGGCACGTCATGGTACAGAGAGAACTGAAGGGAAAGAAAGGAATGGAGTGGAAGCGGGCCGGGGCAGGGAGGGGACAGGATTGGACCAGCGCAGGGGCGCTCTCTTCCCATTAGTCACCACAAGTGGCTCAATCTGCGCTCTCGGGCCCACGAGCGGCGAGGCGCGCACCCCGCGCAGGTCGAGGCTCAGGCGCTGTGAAATCATTAGCACCGTTTTGGGCGAACAGATTCTGCCGACGATCACCGGCAGCGGCCTCGTACTGACAGGCATGCATGCGCCCACACCATTCCTTATTACAAAGATTACACTCGTAAGAGAGATTTTTATTACATGATAACGGCTATATTCGATTATCGAGCACAAACGAAGAAGAGGGCTTACAATTTTACTCTTCATGGGCAAATGATACGATTGGTGCTTTCCACTGCGTGAATCGATGGGTGATCACGAAGGTGCAGAAAGCATAATGATAGGTGGAATTGTTTAGATGAGATGCGTAGTGGTTTGAGAAAGTCAACCACACGAAAGCTATGAAACAACGACGCATAATTAATGTAGTCAGCTTTTAGCTCTGCCTTTTCAGATGTACGTCCAAGTCCATGCGAAACCTAGGCAGCTTTCATTTGCACTTGCATTACGTATGAAAACTTTAACAGGCGTTTTTTAAATACGATGTAAAAACTTTCCAGCTTCATGAATCGACACACTCCTTGTGACGATTTTCTCACAATGACAAAGAAAACGTACTGTAACGATTATTTACGCAGATTATAAAGTTTTAACATTAAATTTACTAAATTGTCGAAAGCAAATGTTCAATTACATGTATAAGCAATTCACACAACATTAGTGTTATATTTCGGCGCGTTCAGAAATTTGTTTAAATGGAACAGTATTTAAAAAAAAATATTTGTGTTAAAAAGCAACGAAATGAAGTGGACTTGTTTACTTGTTTGCTTTCACATAAAATTAATTTGTGAGACGTGAAAAATGTTGGTAAAACAGTATATACACAAATTTTCAAAAGTTTCTAAATCTATTCACCGTCATCTCATTCGAAAAATATAACTGACCCTTACACACATTCTCGTGAAATTCTTACCGTGATCTACACGCTCACTAAGATACACATCAAAGTTCCCCTAACTATTCTTCGAACATATTTCATTCAGGGCCAAAATCACTCCTTTTTTATCTACAATAAAACATTAATCAAATTCATAATGATTTCACTGAACACTTTCAATGATTTTTTATTTTGCTTAATACAGTCCTTTAATTTCGTAATACATATTGTGAGCAAATAATTTGTATAATGAATATATCCGGAAGGGATTAAAATATATTGACTCAGACGCAATATGATCAGAAAATGAATTAAAATGCGTAGTACTGAAATCCAAAAAGAATGCATTATGTAAATTCCAATTTGTTTAAATATGAACTTTCTCATGCAGAAAATTTCAAAAAGTAAATACTATTCATCAATAACACTTAAGTACTTCTATTTCAAAAGCTTTTAAAAATATTGAATACTTTTGCTTGTCGATTTTTTTGAACTGACACATCGCCTTCATAAACTTCTCTTAAAGAACACGTTTTCTCTAAACAAATCTTTTCAAGAATCTCTACATTACGTATTCATACTTATGGATGTTCTATGATATACAATTGAACGTTCAAATAGAAACATCCTGACGAAATGATTAAAAAATAAATTAAACCATATCAATCACGAAAAATTTTTATTAAAATTTCGAGTACTTCAAAATTTACAAAAAATATGAAATAAAGAAATTTTTAAGGTGACGAAACGTTAATAAATGAAAAACCATTCAATTATTGGAAAAGAAAATATGGATGAAATTAATAGGTAGTGTGAAAACAAGCTACTTTGTGTGCTAGTGAGGAATGTTTGCACCATACCGAGAATCTGATTACTGAAGTCTGTGTCTCGTTCTAATTCTTTCCCAATCTTATAGGCGGTTTGTAACACACTTGAAGTCAATATATTATTATTATTATTTATTATTATTATTATTATTATTATTATTATTATTATTATTATTATTATTAATAATTATTAACGTGCGTCGCGTCCTCCTCCCCCGGCTGTTGGCGCTCGCCGCCGCAGAGGCGCTGCCGGCGCTGGCGCGCGCGCGTGTCCGCGAGGGCGACGCCCCCCCCCCCCCCGCTGCCGCCTCGCCACCCCCGCCAGCGCCGCGATCGTTTACACGGCGACCGCTGCGGCATCTGGCGGCGAATTCCGCAAACACTCTCTGCCTGCCAGCCTCCCCTCCCATCGTCCCACTCGAGCGGGAGCGGGCGGGCGGGGAAAGGGGGCGAAGGAAAGGGAGAGTGGGGAAAGGGAGAGCGGAGGAGAAAGGCGCGCCCCCAGCCCCGGCACGAGTTTAAAGCTGACGAATACTTCCGCACAAGCGAAGCGGGGAAACGATGACGGAACCGCGCTGGAGGAAGGAAGGAAGAAAGAAAGAAGAGAACAAACGGAGGTTGTGAAAGGGAAAAGACGAAGATAAACAAGAGACACATAATACAAAACAACGCAGTGGAGACGTTAAAAATAAAAAAGTGAAATTGGTCTAGATGTTAGATCTCTTGTAATAGAATCTCAATGTACTACTGTAAATTTAACACTATACTATTATAATAAATTCCAATAAATTATTTTTGTTGAACTTTCTAAAGAATTTACGAGTGTCTCTGTACTGTGTATAAAAATTTTGTGTTTTTACATACTTCTTAGTAGAAACACAAACAAAACAGAACATAAAACAAGACGAATGCGGTTAGTGAAAGAGAAACAAATCCCTGTTACAAAATAATTTCGATTACCACTTCAAATACAATTCTAACCATTATTAATCCCAAGAATTTATTTTTGTTATTAAACGTTTCTAAAATTTTCACGCCGAGTTCATAGCTTATTTAAATTTTATGGATTTCCATATTTCTGGAAAATTTTCAATTATTCTAATAGTTATTTTTATATACCCAAGTTCATGCTAGTGTCAGTAGTATAAGAGGTAGCGTACAAGATACACAACCCCAAGTTTCCGAATTCAAATCCGTCAGGGAGCGGTGGTCTTTCGAAGGGCAGAGAAATCCTTTGGTCATGTAAGAGAACCCAGGACAAATGCCCGGTAAATCCTATAACAATTCCGGTTCAAATCAGATTGCACATTTTGTTGTTTGAAGTAAAGATATAAGTAAAGATATTTATATGTCTAAGACCCCTTAAGTCGTTACCATGACGGCGAACATGAAAGTAAAATGAAAGCTGACAACGTTGAGCGCCCAAGTTGAGCAAGATTCAAAATTGCCCATCTGCACACTCCATGTTGGGGTGGGCAATGGATATGTATGAAAAGCTTCGGCGTTAGAGTTAACAACCACAAATGTGATTTAAAAAGACAAAAGAAATCATGAGGCAAAATGCAGCACCAGAGTTTTTCAAATAGGAAGAATAGATGTATTTATTTATAGTCACACTTGAGTCAGCAGAGCGTGCCTGAAAGTAAGCTCATAAGACTATTATTTAAAAAGTGCAGGCCACTTAATTAAACTTGAAAATATCTGAAGAATTTACTTCAATAATATCATTATTATATTAAATATTGTAGAATACCATTTTTTCTATGATATATTAAGGATGTATACAACTTTCCTTTATTTTATTTTCCTTTATTTTTATTTTGGTTTCTTTGAAAACAGATTGCTTATCAATTTAAGCGAGTCAAAAAACTAGTAGATACTAGTAGATTTTAACTTTTAAATAAAGATCACAATATTCCTACAATCGATTATGAAGTCATCGCTCATTTTTTTGGATTCTCCAAGGTTGCCCTGCCACAGTCATTAAGCTCCAGTGACATGAATTATTTTCAGTCTCACACAATTACGCAAAAACACGCTACGTAGTAAATTAAGATTAAAGATAATATTTTCTGTGTTTATGGTATAACTATTTATTTTGAATTGGAAGTCCGTAGATGTTTAAGGATACGCTTATTACAAAACATTTGTCACGACTTTGAAGTAGCGAAGGCTGAAATAATTGCAAGCTTTTGTGCAGTAACCTTATGTATCTTTGAGGCTGTACATGGCAAGTTAGAGGATGGACGCGCTCAAACGTTACAGGGTGCGGAACGACTGAAATACCGTGAACGAAAACCAGAAGGATAATAGAAAGAAGAGAGAGACACAGAGGCAAAGAGCATTACCGTCTCAATTTTCCGGGGTATTACAATTACACGCAGAACATTCTCGTCGAGACACAATGACGCAATCAGATCAAATTTAATTCTGCACGGCGGCGTCCGTAGTTTGAGATTCACAAGTCTCCCAATGTGATATTCCCTTAAAACAGAAATTGACTCTCGGGCTAAAACTCTGTAGTTAGTAAACCACAAAGAGATTTTTTTGTAATAAATACGTTCTTCCAAGCTTAGGTCTGGCGTCATAATAACATAGCTCAACAGCATAAATGGTAATCTGATAAAAGCTTTAAAAGGGTCCTTTGAAAACTAAAGCAAAATAAAATGAAAATGATCTATTATCATGCAACTACGTCATAATATGCAGTTATACTACGGCAGTTGTATCTATAATCGACAAAGTTTGTTCGTAATAATATCAGCATCAGCATGTTCAAATCATCGGACGATGAAACGCTCGCCATCGGTTTCTCATATTGAGGAGTATTCCAATAAATCAAGGGGTTCAGATGTCAATATGACATTGATACATTCATATAATTATTCATTTCGCAATCAATTTAATCATTTATAACTACAAAATTCCGGTTAAAGGGGCCTGAGGTGTGACTCGGCGATTAATGGCAATCAATAAGTGGATGGTAATTTTTTTTTTTTTTCGATGGCGAAACGCAACTTACGCTTAACAACATTTTGGCAGTCACGTTGACAGAAGTTGCTCTAGATTAAGCTACATTTAGTACAGTTATATTTTAGATTACTTCACAGTCAGAAACAAACGGATTCATTTTCTTTTAAAATGGGACAATTTCAGCACGGGCACCGGGGAAAGTTGTCAAGTGAATTAGAAACAATAAGAGTATCTTCATTTATTACAGATTCACATTATTACTTAAGAAAAGTTTGCTTTATAGGTTACAAGTCTGTACCACATGATTTCACATTATACGTTACAGTGTTTAAGTACCGTACAACACTACATTAAATTCATACCGCTTTAAGAGAAGTAACAAAATGCACAGACTTGGAAATGAAGCTGTAGATTCAATAGAAACAATAGCAAAGTTGGATTTGTTGAACACTGTTCTGAGATAATTTTGTCACGCTTGCTAAAAAATTGTATCTGAGCAGTAGAGTTTAAAAACCTTTAAAAATCTTCAAGAAACATCATTGAACAGCCATTAAGACAAAGCGGGGTTCTAGATATTTTCCTCGTCAACTCTCTAGAATTTTTTTCTCTGCAACTTACACACGTCAACAGGCCAAATAAGAAAATAAATTATAGAAATATAAAAAACACACGTCAAATGCTACAAACATTCTTAAAATAACAAAAATACTTGTAATTTCTGAAAACAGATGATGGAAAGGATGGAAAACCCAGCGTTAAATACTAGAATGTTTGTCACGTCATTCTACCAATTAAGAAAAGGAGGAGACGCAATTATTTCTTCAATAGCATTAGTTATTTATTTATTTTGAAGAATTGAAAATTCAACGCATAACATGTGGTATTTTTCAAGGTTATAAAATATTTTTACACTATGTAAAAACATTTACTTACTTGGTATTACATTTCAAATACGACTATCTTCGTATCATATCTAATCACAAACTAATTATCTACATATAAAACATTTATAATCATATTCCTGATTTGTACGAGAAAAAATCGACCATGAAAAGGAATTTAAAAATATGCCAATTGTGATTTGTTTCAAAATGCGCTTGAAATATAATATAATGCCAGCATCCCGTCATTTAGAATATAAATAATGAAAGCAAAAGAACAGCCGGATTCAGAACTCTGAAGCCCATAAAATAAACTAGTCCTAACAATTAGGCATTGGGCAATCCGTCCCACATCACAAAGTCTCTCCAGGCCGGCTTTGCAAGTTGGCTCGGAATGAATTCCAATTAGTATCGCAGCCGGTAATGGTCGCGGTTGCGATACTTCCATGGCGTCCTCCCACGCGCGTAATTCGAAAGTTGCCCCTGCGGTTCCCCTCGCTCCTAACAGCGCAGGAGCGGTTCGCGTCGGCCGCCGGCCGCAACCATGTGCTCGCGCCAACGCCATGGAGAAGCCTGCAGCGCGGCGCGAGGCGTGGTCGGGGGAGGGGCGGCGCAGGGCAGGGCGGTTCGGGGTGGGTCTTTAAGGAGAGGGGCGGCGCGAAGGGGGTGGGGCGGGACGGGGAGCCCACCCCGACCTCTCCCGATGGGTCGTCGATGGTTGGTTGATTGCTTAATTATTTCGTGATTTCGAGCGCATCAACTTCTACGACCCGCAAATAAAGTACACGTTCTTTGCCACGGGAAGTAGCATTGATCTTTCCCTCTAGGGTGAGATCCAGTGGGGCGCCCCAGCCAAGACAAGTTCGAAGTTCCTGAGTGGTCTTCAAAATGTGTGGTAATGTAGTTCTTGTAAGTATATGAGTGATTACTCGTCTGCGGCAGGAGTGGCAGGGGCTGCAGGGCGGCAGGGGCGGCAGGGGCGGCAGGGCGGCAGGGCGGCAGGGCGGCAGGGGCGGCAGGGCGGCAGGGCGGCAGGGCGGCAGGGCGGCAGGGCGGCAGGGCGGCAGGGCGGCAGGGCGGCAGGGGCGGCAGGGCGGCAGGGCGGCAGGGCGGCAGGACGGCAGGGCGGCAGGGCGGCAGGGCGGCAGTGCGGCAGGGCGGCAGGGCGGCAGGGCGGCAGGGGCGGCAGGGCGGCAGGGCGGCAGGGCGGCAGGGGCGGCAGGGGCGGCAGGGGCGGCAGGGGCGGCAGGGGCGGCAGGGGCGGCAGGGCGGCAGGGCGGCAGGGCGGCAGGGCGGCAGGGCGGCAGGGGCGGCAGGCGGCAGGGCGGCAGGGCGGCAGGGCGGCAGGGCGGCAGGGCGGCAGGGGCGGCAGGGCGGCAGGGCGGCAGGGCGGCAGGGCGGCAGGGCGGCAGGGCGGCAGGGCGGCAGGGCGGCAGGGCGGCAGGGCGGCAGGGCGGCAGGGCGGCAGGGCGGCAGGGCGGCAGGGCGGCAGGGGCGGCAGGGCGGCAGGGCGGCAGGGCGGCGGGGCGGCGGGGCGGCGGGGCGGTAGGGGCGGCAGGGGCGGCAGGGGCGGCAGGGGCGGCAGGGGCGGCAGGGGCGGCAGGGCGGCAGGGCGGCAGGGCGGCAGGGCGGCAGGGCGGCAGGGCGGCAGGGCGGCAGGGCGGCAGGGCGGCAGGGGCGGCAGGGCGGCAGGGCGGCAGGGCGGCAGGGCGGCAGGGCGGCAGGGGCGGCAGGGGCGGCAGGGGCGGCAGGGGCGGCAGGGGCGGCAGGGGCGGCAGGGGCGGCAGGGCGGCAGGGCGGCAGGGCGGCAGGGCGGCAGGGCGGCAGGGGCGGCAGGGCGGCAGGGCGGCAGGGCGGCAGGGCGGCAGGGCGGCAGGGCGGCAGGGCGGCAGTGCGGCAGGGCGGCAGGGCGGCAGGGCGGCAGGGCGGCAGGGCGGCAGGGCGGCAGGGCGGCAGGGCGGCAGGGCGGCAGGGGCGGCAGGGCGGCAGGCCGGCAGGCCGGCAGGGCGGCAGGGCGGCAGGGGCGGCAGGGGCGGCAGGGGCGGCAGGGCGGCAGGGGCGGCAGGGGCGGCAGGGGCGGCAGGGCGGCAGGGGCGGCAGGGCGGCAGGGCGGCAGGGCGGCAGGGCGGCAGGGGCGGCAGGGCGGCAGGGCGGCAGGGCGGCAGGGCGGCAGGGCGGCAGGGTGGCAGGGCGGCAGGGCGGCAGGCCGGCAGGGCGGCAAGGCGGCAGGGGCGGCAGGGCGGCAGGGCGGCAGGGGCGGCAGGGGCGGCAGGGGCGGCAGGGGCGGCAGGGGCGGCAGGGGCGGCAGGGGCGGCAGGGCGGCAGGGCGGCAGGGCGGCAGGGCGGCAGGGCGGCAGGGCGGCAGGGGCGGCAGGGCTGCAGGGCGGCAGGGCGGCAGGGCGGCAGGGCGGCAGGGCGGCAGGGCGGCAGGGCGGCAGGGGCGGCAGGGCGGCAGGGCGGCAGGGCGGCAGGGCGGCAGGGCGGCAGGGCGGCAGGGGCGGCAGGGCGGCAGGGCGGCAGGGCGGCAGGGCGGCAGGGCGGCAGGGCGGCAGGGCGGCAGGGCGGCAGGGCGGCAGGGGCGGCAGGGCGGCAGGGCGGCAGGGCGGCAGGGCGGCAGGGCGGCGGGGCGGTAGGGGCGGAGCGAGGTGGCGGGGCGGCCGTCGCTCCTGGTCGCGGGGCTGAGCGCGCGCGCAGCAAAGTGGAAAATGAAGTCGGGAGGCGGAGTTTGATGAAATCGGAGTCGACCGAGCCGCACGCCGGCTGCTTAACTATCAATTTGAGTGCGGGCGCGCGCGGGGCCGCAGGCGATCCGTGTGGTCGCCGGCCAAGTGCTTCCCGCGGGCTGAAATCGTGAGTCCGCGTTTTTAAGGTTGCGCCCGTTACCCATTGCCCATCTATACACATTAAGCGGTATATCTTTACAAAGTTTGCGTTTTTTAAAAATTTCTTTAATGTGTTGGGTAACGGCATTGTAAATGAAAGGTTAAAAAAGAAAATGGTGATTACTGGAAACTAATCAGGATACTACCAGAATATATTAAAATATTTTAGGTACAATATTTTCAAATATCTAGTGAAAGTTCCAGAATATTTCGATAGAGCTGCTGATAGAGGCAACTGATAAGCTGAGTTGCAGCAGGAAATTATGGAAGCGAAATAGATGTGCGATTTTTAATTTAAATTGCCGCATACGAAAATGTAAAAGAAAAACCCAAAAAATAGCTTGAACACAATAGTTGAAAAAAATACTATTATTTTGATGAAGGAGAATTTTTTTTAAGTGAGTGTTCTACATGAATCAAGCAATTTACTTTTAAACTATGTAAATAACTTCAATTTGAGGGAACAATTCAGCATCGTTAGCAACACTTTGCAGAAGAAATAAATATAAAAGGCCTGTATTTGATCGCCAAAAACGAGGACCATAAAGAATAGATTTTGACGTAATTTTGTATTATAGGTTTTCAAGTTATAAAGGTAATAAATCATGTATTATATTCCTCTCAAAAACCTTTTTTCCGTAAGTGGAAGAGGTACCAAAAACATAGAAACTGGCAGTAATATCGATATAAGGGTGAGAACAATTCAAAAGTAAAATATTACAAATTTATAAAACATTATGGACTCGCGATATTAAATAGGTGGGATTGCTGAGGTTAATAGAGGGAAGTTGCTGAGTGAATCCGCTCGCCGAGTGCCGCTTCCTGCACGCAGGCGCTGGGCGTTCCAGACAACGGGGCAGCGCCCGAGTCGCCCAACCACAGCGCCCGAGATACGCGGCCGCTGATCGGAATAAAAGCCGCATTTCCTCAAAACATCATAAATCACTGTCGCGCGGCCCTCCGCCTCCACTACCCCTTCCACTCCGCCCCTTCTCCGCTCGCCCTTCTCGCCGCCCCAGTGCTTCCTAAAAACTCACCCCTCCACCTCATTCCCGTAAGCTTTCTGCTGCCTTCCCTCTATTCTTTCCTCCGTCCTCCGTACTGTCTCGTGTATTGTCGACATTTATCGCGTCTCGTCGCTTTCACCTTGACATTTTGCAGTCGCTCTCCGCGTCCTTGCGACATCATCTCTGCTTCCTCCGGATGTAGATACGAGGGGCTCCCGTTATATCATCCGCCTTGGAATACACCCACACCCACCCGATAAGTACTTTTTAACCCTCAACCAAGCAAAATTTATCTACTTCTCTCGCTTTCCTTATTTTCGTAAGGCATTGTTAACTTCACTTACACAATCCTGTACCTTTGGGATACCTGACAATTTCACCAGTGCTACTTTACCCATTCTAAAAAACACGAGATTATAAGGCATGGCCCCGTGGTAAAAATTTACGGACGAAACCTATCAACTTCTGATTTTCTTCAGAATAAAGATGTTACTATTCACTGTTAACCGGATTCTGACGACTGTCACTGCATGTAAACGTGTGCCGTATAATACTGTTAAACCAGTAAAGGAGAAAATTATTTCTTTAAGAACGAGAACCGGCCAAACCGGACGGGTAAATTAGGACATCTACGGGTGCTTTAGGGAGCGGAAAAATACAAGTCGCCCAAAAACGGTCGGGTACAACTACCGATAACTCGAGAATGTGAACTCTTTTACTCGTAAGGTATAATAACAGTTATTAAAATATAAATCAATAGTGGTCGCTAATGACCATAGTTGTTTATAAAGCGAACAAAAGTAAATAAAATAAGAAAATCATTTTTGCACATCACGGTCACTCACAGTGCTCTCCCATAACTCCCTCCCGCGCTTGCACAAGTTGTCCCGGCGATGCCCTTCGTTATTGCGTTCCACCTACCCGCCCATTGCAGCGCAGCCGCACTCCTACTTTGTTCGCAGAGATAATATTAATTTTTCGACGATTTTTTCCCCCTCTGTTGGACGACGAAAGCGTTCACGTTCGACTCGCTCCAAAGCGCCGAGACACGTTATTAATTCGAGAGGTAACTCTGATGTCCAACATTTCCACACATTCATTGCGAAACTTTGGCCCGTTTTAATTACAATCATGTTATTTCGTCTGACTGCCTCGGGCGGGATGGATCTACACGCTTGAGTAGCACTTGTTCAACCGAATTTCGTGCTTGGAAGCTCGCAAAGGTACTTTGGCAGCCATCCACGTAGTTTTTGGTAAGAAAAGGAAGCGAACCTAGGATACTGAGGCTTTTAAAATGTATCTACGAGTAAATACACTTTCAACATTATTATATCCACTTCATTATCTTTTTACTTTAAGTCTTATTACATATTTACGTAGTAAAGAGAAACTATTGTAATGTTGAGACAGATCTCGGCTAATTTTTATAGAAGACTCGTATTGTAAGACCCTATTATGAAAAAAGTGGAAAAGTCTGTTCTTATGGGTAGTAAATTACTTCCACTAATACATGGATTCCCAACTTTTTGTTCCTTTTGATCATTTGCAAAAATTTGCTCCATGCACTTTCTCTATATTATCGTTTATATATGAATCAGATCTTTCAGATATTTAAGTAAAGTTATGTTCAATTTTTCAAAAATATGAGTATGTTTTGCGTAATTTTGCGTCAAATATGGGAAAGTTTTAAATAATTACTTACTAAAAAACGGCTCCAAATTTATTAAAAAATGTTTTCCTCAAACAAAATAAAGTAGGCTTATAAAAATGGAGCATGTCGCATTTCCGTTGAAGTCATTGTATTTTCAAAAGTTGTAATATATTAGCATTGCATAACTACAACATTGACGACAGAGATTTTTCTTTAATGAAATCCGTTCTAAATGTTAATCCTGCAAGGTAATGTTCAATTTTTTAAACGTATTCTACGTTTTTTATATATGTAAAGGCAATTTAGATTTTCATCTCAAAAACGGTTGCACATTTTTCTTTATTTTCTTGTGACGGAGTAAAGGGCGCTTAAAATACCACAAGACAAAATAACGCAAGATTTTTACAAATCTTATAAATAACACGAGAAAGTGTGAATTGTTACAGCACCACTACTTCAAAACGATGATTTTTTCTAAAGATAAGCTGTGCTTCTACATGGAATCTGCTGATTTACAATTCACATCAATCAAACGAGGAGCAAAAAGAAAACGAAAGTAAGTAAGTAAATATGAAAGAGAGAATGAAAGAAACACGCTACCACGGCGCCTTTGGGGTGACCCATATTGTTTTTTTCTTCATAATATTTCATTAGTTTTCAATTGCAAAATGTTTTACAAAAAAGATAAACTGATAGTCATGAAATAATTTCACTATGGATTTCACTAATGATTAAGATGGAAACTTTTTAAAAGAAAATCATATTCGTATCTGGCTATTTATTAACAAATACGTGTTGTATTGTGGACATTGTGAAGTTGGAAACAATAATATTGGCCTTTTACATAAAATGAATCACTTTGCCTCACAGCAGATTGTTTTAAGAACCGATATTTATAACTCGAACAATCTTTCCTCTTGAAATTAAACCGTCCACCTAACAACCGTGTGTCTTTGAATATGTATAATTGTCATTTGTTTTTTCACTCACTTTTAATTTCCAACGTTTGCAGCTAGAAAATGACAGCAAATAATGACTTTCAGCAAGCTACGCAGTTCCGTGTTGGTAGGCAACTCCTAAGTCTCCCCGCCATTCACACCCCGCGTTAAAACCCATGCCCCACTCCCTGTCTTCCTCCCCCTTTCCCGTTCCCTCCCCCTTCGCAATAACAGCGCGAAGCACAACCTCTCTGCCGCTTTCGCCCCTTTCCCGCGATGTGTTCCTGCATTTTAATCTTCAGTCTCTTTCAATGTGTAAAACAAGTTATTAAACGGAAAGCCGGCCGCGGATCTCAGCTCCCCATAAAGCAAAGTTTCAAAAAGAGCGTCGCTTCGCAGGGACATACAACGGATATTAAAAGAACGCGCGGGGGATTTATTTTCGAAAGCGGCCTCATCGCGGGGTGGGCGCAATAAGAGCAGCGCCCGCTGGAATCCTGGCAGCTGCGAGAGCCGTCGCCGGGCCGTAACCACAATTGAGCGATCGTTTGCACATCCCTTAATGATGGGAGTGGTACTAGAGATGATTCTCGCGCTGTTAATTGTGTACATATTGCTGATAGAGTCGGTGGGAGAGATATCAGAAAGAAATTACAATTCCAGAGATACAAGGCAAGGGAATACAGCACCAGCGGTTTATGCAGCAGGTATTACGTATTTGAATTCTGCAAGAATATCGACAGCTGAAACGACGGATCCAGTTTCTGAAAAAACATATTTTGAAGTTGTGAAATGTCAACAATTCAATAGAGTTTTTCAGAAACACAGTAGTACAAATGAGATCGAAATGTGTAAACATAGAAAATATGAAAAATATCATTTTTTAAACATGTTTCATACTGAGAGAACATTCGAAACGAAAGGAAAAAAATATCTGACGATTATATGTAACTAATTGATGAAGACCTGGAGAGCACGGAGTCTATGTGATTATTGCACATTAGTGCTATATAGTACATTTTTACACTGCTAGAAGGCATACAGTTGTAATAACACTTGCTATATTTTACGTCATGATCCCATTCATTTATTTGAAATGCAATGTAGGACAATTGAAGAAACCATTTCCTGACATTTCATTAAATCTATATTCCATTTATTGTCTTTAATAAATAGGTACTCTTGAAACGTGAGAATCCTTTTTCTTATGATCAAGTATACATATATCTTTATAACGTTGTAATGAGAATAAACAATATAACTCACATCTTTAATTTCGCGTCTCATATCATTTTTTTCTGTTTCAAGGACAAATTCAAATTCATTTGTGAAGGTAATAAATAATATATTCTCTTTCCAAATTATTATAAATGATTTTTTTCTGATTATACAATATATTCTAATAGAGCATCGCGTTTTAGCTTTTTTAATTTTATTTTCCATAAATCTCACGAAAGATCTTAAGAGAGATACCAAAGCTGAAGTTGGAGGTTGGCTCGATTGCGCCAATGGATAATGTAAGCAAAATACAGTGAGTGTGAAGGTGTAAGTTTATTTTTGAAAGTTTTGTTTTTAAGTAAAAAGTAGAATTACTAAATGCAAATGTCCGATTTGTTTAATACCTGTGCAGAGAAGCGTATCAATAACCAAAAACTCGCAACAAATGAGAAGTTGGTGAAGATATTTTTCCTTTTGATAAATCATGCAGACTCATCAACCACAAGGTCCAAATAAGACTATCTCCGTGAGTGGGCCATTTTTAACATATCGCGTCGGTCAGTTTGTCATAACCGTCCGTCATGTAATGACTCATTCATCCTGGTGATATAATAAATGTTCTAAAACATTTTATCTGATTATTTAGATTGATTCATAAAAATGTATTTAGAGACTAATAAAAAATCGTTACGAAAAATGTCGGGCCAACATTACTTTTAATAATCGAGGTATTAAAATATATACATTTAATAAAATGACTAAGAACTACATATAACTGGTTGTGTACTTGGTCTTTAAAGAATCGTAATATTCAACGATAGACAAAAGAATGTGAAACGAACGACTGATACGGATTGGCAAATATATTGTCAAAAATATTCCCATTTCCATTCATTCAGTTTTATATTCGTATACTGTAAATGAATAGCACAAAGGATAAACACAAAGTGAACTTCAAATAACACATCATTGGAAAATATAAACAAATGAATTTGCCACATGAATTTATTGAAATCAAATTGGCAGGCAAAGGCACTACAACTCGTAAAGGTAAAGAGCGCAAAGAGAATTTCAAATATTTCACAAATCAATATAATATTTCATTCGATATATACGTCAAAGTATGCAACAATGAATTTCCGCATGTGTTTTAGAACAAAAACTGCAAATTATCATGCATTACTGGAATATTTCACGTACACCAAATACCAAACAGAAACGAACCCCCTTTTGCATTCATATTCGCTGAATATTTCATATTGGGAAAAAATATTCAGCAAAATGTAAAATTATGTATGTTCGAGGAACTAATTGTTTCTCCGTGAAGTGCTGCAGATCAGTTACCAACATAATGCTGAGAGATAAGCTATGCCATAGTTAATACGAATCTATGGAGAAAATGCTCAGAAAAAAAGTACCTCTCTGTCGTTTCTCCACACATTAAAACACCAAAAATACTTAAAAATATTTTTAGATGTTACTATCAACAGACACTACATTAAGAAGTACCACGGGTTTACCAATATTCATTAGAATAAAAGATAATTTAAAATTAGAGATTTGATCTGCGAAATCTCATTGAGTATCACATCGAGTTTATCCTTCGAAGCAATATTTTACAAACAGGTTTCATAACTGGAAGTTACTGCCGACCATTTTATCAATTAATGAATTTATATATTTTTTATGTACTAAAGCGTAATGTGAATGAGAATCCAGTGAAAGCCAACCACTTCCATTTCATCAAGTATATTCCAGTCTAATGAGAGCGCCATTTGTTACAGTCGCAAGTCGACAGGAGCTCTCTCAGGCTCAGAGCGTCGGGGAAACAAAACAGAGACGTAGGCGGCGGCTGCTGCTGCTGCTATTGCTGGTGCTGGCGCAGCGCCGCCTGTGCCATAAAGCGTCGCTTTCATGTCTAACCTCCGCTGCGCGGGCGAGGGCGGGCGAGGGCGGGCGAGGGCGGGCGAGGGCGGGCGAGGGCGGCGGCTTCGCGCCTCCAGCCAGACGGCTGGGGAGCGCGGATGGAGGGTTCAATTAGTTAATAGGGCATTAACAGCCGCGGTGTCTGAAGGGAGCTTAGCGCGCGCCCGCGGCGGAGAGGGCGGCAGCGCAGCCACTGCCTAGAGGACGGGATGCGAAAGGGGCGGGACGAAGAAGCCGCAGAGCAAACGAACTAGAGCAGTGGCGGCGGTTTCTGGGAAGTGATGACCAAGATGGAAATGAAACTAACCAAGAACGGAGAAGTGAAAGGGGTGAAGATGAAGAATGTGGTTGACAATGAAGAGGGGGCGCCCAAACTGTTCTGGAATCTATAAGAAGGCGTTAGAGATAGAAGATAGGCCCTTGTAAAAACCTATAATGAAGGCTGTGTCACTGCTACGAGAGACTAACGTTTGCATAGCTGGTAAAAGAACGAAACCGCGCAAGTCAGTGAAAGAAAGGTCAAGCGAACCGGAGCAGCATTCCAGCAGCCAGGTCTGGGAAGCAATGTCGAAGAAATACTGGAGGATGAAGAGGGGGATTAGAATCATAGGGTGAAGAAACAAATATGAAATCGGCTCTAATGAAATGATCAGCTAAATATCATAATGAGTAAAATGAAACCTTTCGGAATCTTCCATTACGTTTGTGGATGTTCCTTTCTGCAAACATCCAGTCCTCTGGGCGGTGGCCAGAATCACGTAGATTGTCAAAATTAATGTAAAAAGGTGGTTGTACACTGTGAAATTGTATCGCACAGTTGAAGTATTCGTTTTCTAATAAAGGCTTGGCAATTTTGTAATGATTATCAACGACATATATATCATTTGTTCATTTATTAATGTTTACAAACTGCAATTTAACAACTGTACAGTTACGTTGTTTACAGCTGTAAGTCACATTTGGGAGGGAGTGAAGCTATGCGACTATTTAGTGTACGAGGATGGCGAGCCACCGTAGCATTTGTACAAACAATCAAGAAAAACTAAAAAAAGGAAGAAAGAAAAAATTCTCGAAGAGTCAGTAATAGTTCCATCTGCTTCTCTGGATATACACAATATTTTCGAATTATTTAATAGGATTGACAAACACATTAGTGTTATTATTACGAACCCGTTATATGATGTAACACACAGTTACGAATTTAACTTTTCAAAGTTGTAAGCCAGTATGAAGTTATTTTAATTTTTAAAACAATGGTTTACAAAGTTCTGAATGATTTCAGGGGTCAAATTTATTAAAATAATTTATCGTCAGGAAAAATCCCCGTTGGAGTTCTTTTAAATTGTGTATGACATTTATGAATAATGAGATTATTATAAGACTCTTTTTTATTTACCTTTTTGAAAATATTTTCGAAAATGCTAATGCTAGATGTCACAACATGGCATTCTGTAACTTGTACAATGTCACTGAAATAAAATTTCCTCCTCCACCCTTTCAAGAAACATGGAAACTCATGACATTTTCAACACACCATCGCTCTGTCGTGCAGCGCATTGAGTTCACATCAGTCAACTGTTCTGCGACAAGAGCAATAACGAAGCTGCGGAGCGTTCGGCGAAGGCAAGAGGCAGCGGGGGGGAGGGAATGTGGACCAACGCCCAAAGGCGGCGTCTCTGCGTCGACAAACGTCTCCTCCGCGGGCTAAGCTCACTCGCCGGCCGGAAATGAATTAGTGGCAAGACCCCCACACCCCACTCCGCCCCGCCCTCTCCCCGCCTTCTCCTCGCCCTCGCCCCGCCCTCGCCCCGCCCTCGCCCCGCCCTCGCCCCGCCCTCGCCCCGCCCTCGCCCCGCCCTCGCCCCGCCCTCGCCCCGCCCTCGCCCCGCCCTCGCCCCGCCCTCGCCCCGCCCTCGCCCCGCCCTCGCCCCGCCCTCGCCCCGCCCTCGCCCCGCCCTCGCCCCGCCCTCGCCCCGCCCTCGCCCCGCCCTCGCCCCGCCCTCGCCCCGCCCTCGCCCCGCCCTCGCCCCATCACCCCACCCTCGCCTCGCCCCCGCCTTGCCCTCGCACTGCCCGCCCCACTCCACCATACCCCACCCCACGCCAGTCTCCGGATCCAGCCAAGACGCCTCGGGCCTCGCAAACTTGACACTGCTCCCCCACGCGGCCGCTAGCAGCCCAAAGACGCAAATCCTGCAGAGCCACGTCCACAAACGTGCACGAACGAGGGAGATGTAATCACTTCTGCTCATCACACAAATTGATTTCATCGTCTATTGTTCGTAAAACAATAATACAGAATAACAGAAGCCGAAATAGAAGTCATTCGTTTTTCTTAATATTGGTTATTAATCTATAAATAAAAAATAATTTAGATTTCATTAAATATTTAAGTATAAAAATAATATTTACATTCAACATTTAATTTTAAATTCAAAATAAATTCATATTAAACATGAATATCTATAACATTATCGGTTGACATTATCGTTACCCACCTTTATTTTTCTTCGACAAGTATTAATACTTCACCCTTTTTTCGAAGAATTACTACAGGATTGGTTAATTTCTGCTTTTCTTTTGTTACAAAGCCAAAAAGATTGAACAATGTTGTTATTCCAATAACTTGAGTTGTGTGAGTGTTAATATAAATATGATTTATACTTGTGTAATAACAAATAATTACAAATACCAAAATATACGATAGACAATGTTTTCTGCATCTCAAGAACATTGATTTTTTCAACAGAAGATATTTATCAGATACATGGTTCAATATTGCTTTTGTTCTTGTCACTGGATGAGAGTACTCAATTGTAGAAGCGAAATATAAAATTCAACGCGCAGGTAACAGATTTTTCTAAATAAAGGAATAAACTGACGCATTACTGCACAAGAAAACAAAAATTCTAATAAATAGATTAAAAAGCCAGGGTGGTTTAGAGAAACTCCCATATTTATATAGTAGTAACACGTCTTATCAATGAAATATACCTCCTTAACAAAAATTGTATTTTGGTAAATTTTTCAGATTTTGAATGCATCCTTCTTTTGCTAAACAATGATCAAGACTTCTTTGCGGAATTATCTCTAAAATTTGTTGTTATATATCGTTCCATATATTTATGTGCTTACCAAACACAGTGCATTCTATTTATATAAGAACATAGAATGTAAAGAAAATGTTTAATTGCTTTTTATTGCTTTTTTGATTTTTATTCTATGGTTACTTTAAAATATCACTGATTTCCTTAAAGTTTAAAACAATATCAGACTTGAAGAGAATGGTTTTTGAGGCACTCCCGCTGGTAGACCCTGGTAGGCAACGCGCGGGGGCCGGCGCTCCCGTGAGCGGAGGGCAGCAAATGGGCGGGGCGGGGGCGGGGGCGGGGAGGGGGCGGGGACGGGGCGGGGGCGGGCCCGCCGCCCGCCGGGGCCCTTTGTCTTGGCTGTGATTTATGGGCCGCGGGGGCCCCAGGCGTCGAAGCCCGTCACGCGGCTGGCTGCCGCCTCCGTGTCGCTACACGCCGCCAATTTGCAGCGACGGCCGGCCCCTCCCCCGCCACGCCCCTCCCCCTTCCCCCGCGCCCTGCCCGTCGTCGCCAAGCTAGGCCACGCCCCGCCCCACCTTCACCGGCCCAGCCCTCCCCAACAAGCATATGAAATACACCTCAAGGGGAAAGGTCAAGGAACGGATCTGCTGGGATCCAATGCAAGAGAAAGGAAAAGTTTCCTCGACCACCAAGTCAGTCACCGAGTCAAATCACCAGTCCGAACTAAAACAAGTACAAAATACTTATTAATATAAAAAATTGAGATAGAAGAATTCTAATTGTCGCTAGAGCTAACAAGAAAACAATTCAAGAATGAAAGTTATTAAAATTATTTATTTTGATATCCAAAAAGTTTAACTCAAAATATAACCATACCAATAAATCGAAATGTGATAAAAAATGCATTACGTAGGTAAAGCATTGCAATCAAATATAGTACCACGTGATTCAAAACCTACAATCAGGTGGTTAAGAAGGCATCCTGCCACTGTATCACTATATCAACAAGACGTATCTACTCGTTGTTTACTTAAAACGTTATGTACTGTTTTGAATCTGAGCTAGGTGTCATGTAACATAAAATTCAAAATAATGACTTTTCATTTTTCACTTATGTTAACGACTCACACAAAAATTGCATTAAAATTCAAACATGTAACAAAATAAAATGCTGAAATGTAATCAGTACGGATCAACTCATATTTTGCTTATCTTCGTTACACATGAGACAAAATGAATGAAAAATTGCAAACGAGCAGAGAAAATAACATGTTTGCTGCAATTACGACAATGGAAATTTAGGAACTATTTTATCGTTGAAATATTTTTCGAACTATTTTCTATTTTTCAAATATTCAGTATTTGAGCTACCTCTGAGAGCCCATGATTATTCCATTAAAGAACAGTTTTATTACATATATTCGAGTTTTAGTGAATATTTATTGTTCAGGGTTCATCAGATACATATAAATTCACAGGCACGCGGAAGCAAGTTTGCTTCCAAAAAACACACAATTCTCTTTTCCTACTACCAAAAATATTATTTAAAAATAAAGCTTTTAAAAATGAATATTGCATCAACTTTCACTTTCCTCGTTTTCGTTTTCCAGTGGACAGAACACAACACGCAATCAGCGTTCATCATCATTCAGTTTCTCAGTTTAAAATACGATTGATACTATATTCGCTCAATTCCTCTCGCCAGTGACTGCGGGAAAAAAACGCGATACCTTACACTGCTTTTTAAGCTCCAGGAGCGAGCGTCCATCCCTAGCAGATTCCTCTCAACCCTGATGCACACTACATTGCAATCTCTTATGCTGTATATTTTCAAAGAAGAAACTTGTGGTAGTTAAGAAGAACTATTTGCTTAACAGGCTTGTATAGGAATATTGAAAGTTTAAAAACGAGACATACTATTATCATTAACAACAGGGGAAGGTAAAATAACAAAACACACTACGTAGTAAAACATCATCACATTAGCGATCTTTGACCTCACGTAAGACATGACGTATTTGTCAGTCGTCTTTCTCTATCTATTAGCTTCTCAGTTTAAACCGTGATTTCGGGCGATACCGTTGCAAGTAGGTAACCTGGAACTCGTTCAGAGCGCCGCGTCGGTGGCTGCGGATCAAATCCACGGCGTCCTTTGACTTCATGCCCAGCTCCAGCAGCGTCAGCCCCACCATGAGCGGGCTGCGGCCCAGCCCGGACACGCAGTGCACGGCCACGCACGAGCCGGGCGCCTCCCGGAACCACTTGCGGAGCAGCACGAACCAGTCGTTGAGCACGTCCGGCGAGGGCCCGCGCCCGTCCTCCAACTCCAGGTCGATCACGTGGATGCCCAGCGCCTCGAGCGGCGCCGTCTGGTAGGTGGGGCCGCACACGCGAACCACGTTCTTCACGTGGTACGACAGCAGCGTGGTGATGTACTTGTCGATCGTGCGGTCCGAGGGCGACTTGGTGATCAGAAATCGCACGTCCTGATACTCGATTACGCAATCCTCTATGATCACTGAGGGAAGCGTTTCGCGTTTCGTCGTCATAGTTGAAAATTCGCACTTATGAAACAGGAAACAATACATTCCGAATAAGATTCTAATATCGTGGACCTATGCTAAAAATGAATATGTTACCACAAGAGACACGATTAAATATTTCCACGTATCATTCAAACATAGTTAAAAAGATAGACAATTATGAATATTTCTGAAACACAACATTAATACCTTGTTTTGGTGTCGCCATGATCGAAACACTTGAAGGATGTCCCAACAACACCGCACTACGTGTGTCAAGCACATTAAAGTGATTTTAAAATAAACACTTTTAAAATATCATTGAAAGGAAAGCTTCATTTTAAGAAACAATACTATGATGTTTACTAACGCGATCAATAATGCAAAGCCTCCTAAAAGTGTGTGATGGTTTTAAATAGTGAAATTATAAGTAATTTTCTAGACTGCTTTGAATTTTTTGTAAGGTTATTATTACCGGCAATCCTTTTCTTGAACGAATACCTTGCTTCCCTCTCTCTGGCACAATAAACACTTGAAGGCAAAAGCTCGCAGCGAACGACAACATTCCAAACACGTCTTCACTGGCGCAAAACAGAAACTATTTTCTGTTGAAGACGAGAAGTTAAGCGCGTGATTTTCTCAAACAATGTAAAGAAATAACAATGTAAATAAATAAGCAGGTGAAGATCCATCACACAAGATACCTCGAACTCCTGAGAATGTTAGAACGCAAATTATTGAGAAAGTTGGGAAGCCATGACTAATTCTCCAGTGATTGGCAGTGCTTCATAAAATCTAATGGCCGATTTCGTAACTAATATCCCCACTCTATCCGCATTTTTCAATCCCTCGCTCAAGAAAACTTGCGTGGGTTGTAAGTGTTCACTGATAATATTTACTTTGAAACATTGTGCTTTTACAAATAGAACAGATCATTTTTTACTCTTCTGAGTTTAATGGGACCAGTTAGTTTTTCTTAGAGACACTTTAAGGTACGCGCAAATACACATCTAAGAGTGTAAAACTGAATAGGAAATCAATTATTTGTAAGAAGTATAAGTTGATAACATTCATTTAAACACGTTAGTGCTCATTTAAATTTGTTTTTCGTAATAATTTATGGATAACATAATTAATAATCATAAAGTCATTAATGTATAACAAATGATAAATTGTAGGTTTTTATTTAAGACGTTTTGATATCTTAAAATGTTTGTACATTTTACAATAAATGTATTTCCTAAGCATGTATTTCAAATATTTGAGATTTTTTTAGAAATATTGTGTAAAATATGAGAGACTATTACTGAGATGATATGTATATGTCAGGGAAGAAGGGAAAATTAGTTTTACGTTGAATCAAGTTTTATGAACGAATAATACTCATTAATACTCATTAATAGACATTTTTAAAAGTGAAGTTTTTATTAATTTTTCTGCTCCCTTTGTATAGTGCTGTGATTTGATGACTGCAACACATTGCACAATAATACTCATGACGATGCAGATTTCATTAAGAGACAGGTTCTTGACCAATCACAGAGAAGCGTACAATGCAAGTATTGACAATTAATCATTGAGAATCGATCTAGTAAGTGCTTCGTTTGGTTGTGCAGCAGGGTAGAGGGCTACCAGCTCAGTGGCCTTGGCTGAATCCTGCATGTCGCCTGCCACGAAACAATTGAACGTAAAAGCTTAACTTATAAAAGTTACCATACATGGCAGAAAAAGTACCAGATGAAACTCGATGTAATGAGTTTCTGATATCAAGTTAACGATATTATCGTTTTCTTGAGCCCTCGCTTCGCTAGATGCGAGAGGAGTGGGAAGTTTGGTCATTTTGACAAAATAAATTTTACGTCGAATTTGTAGTTAATTTTTCGATGCAAAATAGTAATATACGGGAGCGAACATTTCTCGTCACCTGATTTTGTCTACAACGCTCGTTGTTATCATTTATTCCTAATTCACCTAATGTTAAGAAAGGAGAGAGGGTAGATATTCCGGGGCTTAAGAAAACGTGCGGATATAATACTCGCTCTTCGCTCATATTGTAATATTACACTCGTGTATTAAAACGTATCATTACATCACCGTTCCATAATGTACTATTAACTTTGAGTGGTTGAAAACATCGATCTTCCCGACTAACATATCAAGTACGTTTTACCATTATTTTAAATATACTTCATTTCATGACAACAATTCGCATTATTTTTGAGATCATGTTCATATTACCTTTACTTTACTACATTTAAAATAATTTTAATTGTAATCGCAAATTATTCAAAATATGATAGTATCATAAACAGGTAAGCTTGTACTCTAATATACTTCTGGGTTGGATTTTAATTAATACAGAAAGCATCGGCCTACAATGGCAATAACAATCAGAGATCATTGTTATCTTTATCGTTTATTCCCACTTCTCTTACAGGAAAACAGATTTTAAGGAGGGAACCAGGAAGAAGTAGGGGAAGCCCAAAATTACAAAGAATGTCACAAACAGAATGTCCCAACTTGCAATCGCATTCGAAGTATTCAGACCAGTCCTCACAGACCATCAGTAATCCTCATAACGCCACAGAACCGCAATTAATTACCAATCCCGCCAATTTGGTTCGGCGCGACGTGTGTAGGGCTTCACGGCTTCCACTCATTAGGGCGCTCGGGAGGAGCGGTCGGGCGATGCGGCTGCGCCGGAGCGGAGGGAGGCCAGAGGCGCACTGTGCTCGCATTGACTGACTTCGTAGAGCTTCTGAGCGCGGCAACTGCTATGGGCATTAGTCCCGTTAGCGCAGTGAATGTTTTATATGCCTGGAGGTGGCGGTTTTCCTCCCCGGCTGGATGGCGAGATGCGCCTCCAGCCTGAACGACATCTCCTACCAGCAGAGAACTGTCTCAACCGCGACACGTTCTAAGCTCCGGTCTTTATTTTCTCCACACCAGTGGTACTATACTACATGCAAGAGTAAGCTTATATGTAAGTGTAAGTAAGGAGAGGAGATAGGACACGGGCGAGGAAGGGAAGATCACGCCCGGTCCGTGGCCCGTTACTTGGAGTACTTCTCCGGCATTCGCCTGGCATAGGTGGAAGAAACCGCGGAGAACTACCGATTAGAGCAGTCGACCGCTAGAATTCCCTAGATAGCAGCTGAATTCGACCTAGCTATTTTATAGCTATTATCAAAAATCCGCCATCGTCAGGAGTAGAATCCCACACCCTCATGTCTTGTGTCGTTGCAACACTAGTGTCAATGCTGTCTGTGCGCTAAATTCAAGCGCTCTGATGTAGTGAAAAGTATTCCACTTCTAGTTACCAGGATTCAAATTCCTCTCAATACATGGGGAATTTGTGGTGCACAAAGTGAGTTCGTGGCAAGTCTTTTCGGAGTCGTGTCATTTCCCTTATCTTTTATTCTTCACCCCTCCATCATCAATCAAAGAGTACTATTCATCCAGAACAAATAAGTTCACCAAAATGATCCGACCGTTCCAGATAAGTGAAACTGGTATCGTAATAAAGATTACCGATTTAACAATAAAATTCACCCGATTGAAATCGGATCCTCGAATGCGAACTGCCAAATTGGAGTTCCCAGAAGAGCTCCCAGAGCCGCGTCAGTCAGTGAGTGAGTGCAAGAATCTTTGCGTGGTAAACGACTCGTTGTCTGCTCCAAAGCAGCAAACTTCGCCTGAAGCTGCGATTACTTACTCTGAGTCAGTGGCGCATGGCCGTACCCATCATAATTGCTCTCACTGTGTTTGTTCGAGGTATATACACACTTTTAAAGATAAAGAAAACATGCTCTGAAAAAAACTAACTATTTGACAATAGTTTGCATACTTTTTTAAGCCTATTTCATAAAATGTGAAGTGAATGGAATACATTTTCAACTATGGATCAGATAAGAATGAAGTTTCTATGGTCGGTTATTAATATTACATTGCACAATGTTTTTTTATTTTGTCAGTCATTCCTCGATTTCAACTAAGTGGTTATCCGGTAATAGATCTGCCATGCCATTCTATCATATAATCACTAACAATTTGTAAGTGCATTAAGTATAGGTTTCAATTGACCTGTCCGGGGTTAAAAGGCTTCAGATTTTGAAATTTCCCAGAACAGAAAAGAACTAAATTTATCTGCATATGAAACAGTACTACTATTAAAAACTAATTCAGCCTTACGCTAACAATGTTTACTTTTAATCAAACACTTCGTTGAAAATATATGATGCTCGAATAGCATGATGCTCGAATAGCATGAGAGACACAACTATTTTGGCAGTACCGTACAAATTGAAACTAGCTTTACCAATAAATTAAATGAAACTCCTTAATATGCTGCCATGTATCTAACTAAAGCTTGCACCAGTTTGTGTTCCGTCACTTTACAGTATGAAAACTCGCTGCTTGTATTACCAGACTATGAAGTATATTGTGCAATATTACAACAGCGTTCATTATAATTCCACCGCATTTTCTGCTCACGCAAGTGAGGGAAAAGTCTTCAAGCGAGTGATGCAAGAAGTTTATCGAACGTGCCATGAGTGCACGAGGGTAGAAGGTAATTGCGTTCTATCGTAAAGGAAAAACACAAGGAAAAAATTAGAATGCTCGGAGAATGTTCTATGTCATAAAAATGTATGAAGAAGAACAAGAATCATATCAAAAATATTATATAAACACGTGTTTGTGATGTTCCGGAAAATCTGATACCTAAGAGGATAAAAATATGAGAAATTCACTTGAATCATATACGAATCTGCAGTAAATCTGCCATTATAATGTGTGCTTCATTATATAAGATGTAATTTTATAAATACGTAAAATTGTTAATACAATTATCAAAATCCATGATGTTTGCTTTAAACTAAACAAAATGGATACTGTATGTCAATTAAGGGTGAAGGGGAGGAAAGGAGGTAGAATGACAGGAGAGAAGTGTGGGAACGAGAGAGATGGGAGGGATCGAGGAAGGAGGAAGGAAGGCGCTTCCAGAAAAGGGAGAGAGGACGGACGCGAAAGAGGGTGGAAGGGATGGAGAGCGCGAGGGAGGGCTGGAGCGAGAGAAGGTGCGAGGATATAAGAACGGGCGCGCGGGCGGGTTTGAGGCCGGCCGGGCGAGCGTTGAGGAAGAGCGCGAGCGCGGACGAGTGCGAGGGCGAACGAGGTCAGGGGCGCGAGGGCGGACGGATGCGACGGGCTGGTCTGCGGCCGCCCTCTTACACGCCCTGCCCGTCCCGGGCGTGACACCGCAAGTGCAACGAGCGCGGTATTGATCAACCAATGAAGCACGCGACGCGAGGAGGCGCCGTCGCCCACTCTCTTCCTCTACATCCTTCAACGAGCTTTTTTAAAGTTCTCTTACAATTCATAACAATGTTCTGTAATCAAAGCAATCATGTACTGGCTTTGAACGTTTGGAGTAATCCTTCTACAATCTAATAAGTGCTCGTCAGTTGTAGTCAGTCATTGCCTTTTATCGTTTCGGCCAACGGTCAGGTTTATTAGAGTGAAACAATCTCGATTATTTCAACGTTTCAATAAGCATAAATGCAAAAAAGTAAAGCACAATCCGTAGCTGCAATTTGTTGTATTTTTTTACTCGTGGGATTAATAAAAAAGTGTATAAAATAAATTGAAATATTTGTTAAAGGACATTGTTTAGATGCAGTTTCTGAACTCATGAAATATACACATACTCTGTTAGCTCTCTCGTTTTGCTTCGGGAGAATGTAAGGCGGATGTAGTTGTTTGGTTTTCGCTTCGAATTTCCCGTATTTCTTTTACGATAAAAAGTAAATACACTTCAACATATTGCTTTTTATGTGCACATGTTATATTTTCAGCGACAATATTTTCAGCGACTTCACGTGGCGCCGAGTCGTAGACACACGGTACGTTCCGAGTAACATAACTCTTTGGCACATTTGAGTTAACTGAAATACTAGAAAACTGACAATAATGTATTAATGTAGATGCCAGATTAGCCCAGAATGTTCAAATTACTCATTCACATTTCAGAAAGTATCATTGACATTCCTGTACAAATCGACAAAACATATACCTTTCAATAAATTTTACTTAACATAGTATTCCATAGTAATTTCTTGCGAGAAACGAGTTTTATTTCCATACAATTTTCTAACTGTACTCACGATAGTCGCTTCGATGTACTTAAATTGTCACATATCATGCAGAAGAGATTGTTTATGATGTAAAAATATATATGTGACGGCATTATTGTGTACGTATTATTATAAGTATAATGTGCTGTAGTCTTATGTCCGAAATTTTAATATCAAGAGTCACTTAATACTCTAAAACTACTAATCTTACGTAAATGTTTTTAATTGCATTAGTTATACAGTTAAATGTTACAAATGCATGCATATTGTGGCGAAACTGATTTCTTCATGCTAGGAAAATTAAATTAAATAAACAGATTCGGCCACCCTGAGTAATACTGGGAACAGATTGCGATACAGCGTTGCGCGCGCAACCCCGCTTATCGCAACAGCCGTCTCCGCCTCCGGCCCATTAAGAGAGTAGTTACAAGGGTCGGCGCCGACAGATTCACTGTGGAGCACGTGTTTGCATGGCCAGCTGCACGAACCTTCGAGATTGCTTTTGAAATCGACAAATTCTTTCACGGACAACGCCCGTCCTGTGCGAGCATGTTCTGGAAGGGCAAAGAAAATTCTCGACGCTCACAGTTATGCAAAGAGTCGGAACTCCATTCACTACCCCTGCCACCATTGGTCAAAAAAACGTAATGCGCCATTTCTTTCGGCCAATAGCGGCGCAACTATCTTAAGGAGCCAGAACATGCGAGAAAACGAGTGGGGGGTAAGAGTTAACCTAATGCAATTTCGACTGACAAAATCTCAGAAAGTGCAGAGCATCAGACGGGGCCAGATCTTTTAGACGGGGAGCAGTCGGGAGAGAATCTTCTCTGGGGGGATAATTATTCATGGGGAAGAGACCAGTGTGTCTCTGAAAGACTTGTAATTTTTGTCGGAAGGAGCCTGAGTTCTAGGCTGAGGGCAGTTAGGAAAAAAAACTTATCTGGGGTGGGATTATTCGGGCGAATGTGCCTATGTGGGATTTTATTATTTTGCTGCGAGTTTTGAGCGTTGTGCCGGCCGCAGTAGACAGAGAAAATTCTCTGGGGTGGGAATTCGTCGTGAGGCGAATGTTTCTCCGAAGAAGTTGTAAACTGTCCGAAGTTGAGTCCGACAATTATTATCACGGAAATCAGAGAGACGCATGATCGACCACTACGTTCCTGAGACTGACATCGCCCGGCCGCTCCAAGTCTACAAGTCTACCAGTCCCGCTTCGAGTTCAACCAGTTCCGCTCCGAGTACTGCCAGTTCTCCCAGACGCAGACAACACTACTAGACGTCGTTTCAACGCCAGCCACGCGTCGCCATTCCTGTGGTGACGCCACGACCCGACCGCCAGCTGACGGTCCGGGGGGGGGGGGGGGCATTGACCTGCCGCCGAACTTTTTCGAAGGACGGCAGCCGTTTTCTCGCCCCGGCCGCGCCTCCCCTGTGAAGGTTGCCGCCGCCCTCTCGACGGGAACGCGCCCGTTCCGGGCCCACAAAAGGGTATTCATCCCTGCGAAAATCCTGTAATGCGGTGTCGCGCTAAGACACAGTAATCTGTAATATTTGTTACAATTGTGATGCTAACTATAAGTCTTCCTAATTTCTAAGCTTTATACTGGCTACTAACTTTTCATCTTCTTATCTGTCCACCTAATTTTCAGATTTCCGATTCTATTTTATGTGTAACTTCCCTGGGGCATTTTGAATTATTTTGCCCAGGAATAAAAGTGATTTTACCAGTGATCAAAGCGTTTCTTTCATGTTACCAGTATTTGTTAACAATTCCTTCCATCACCGGCTGGGCTATTTCAGGGCCGCTTACCGGGCGTTCTCTCACGAGACGACCGGTGGTGTTACAATATGAATTTTAATCCTTGAGTCTGGTTCGTGAGAGACTAACCCTTTCGTCGTCTATGGCACGAGGCCTAACAATAGCACGAGGCGATGGCGTAGCAATCCCCTTATTCCAGTCATTATTCGCCTTCAATAATTTACTGTTAAACAATCCACTCTCTCATAGGAATTTATTTAATGGCGGGATGAGTGGATTTTAGGATTAGCCTGATAACAAAATTATCAGAGGAAAAATCTGGGTGATGCAGGGATCTTAGTATTGTAAAATATGTAATTTTTGAGCAAAACTAAAACGCAACACCAAAATTCAAGTAATAACAGAAACTAGAAAATGCACTAATGAATAATTTAAAACATGGTAATAATTAAATTAAGAGTTAAATTTGGAATGTGGAGACATGCCAACATTATCTGCTAACTGCCTATGCGAAAAAATCTTGAAAACCAGTACTTGAAAAGAAATATCTTACTATACTTTTTTAGCGAGTATTAATTATTTTGGTGTAACTTACCTCTCACATATTCTACAATCTCGAATATTTTACACGCAAGGAACTCACAGCCATAATATTTTGCAGCTTGGTTGAGTACTCACCTAGAACAAAAGAAAATTCATTTTAGAACAAAATATTTTACCAAAAAGGATTTTTTAAACTAGAGATGCCTCAACAGCACATACTTATTTGCATTGTTTGTAACATTTCCAGTTTTTAAAAATTCAAAGAATTTTGAACCTGAGTCATTTGTAATCGTTCTTTGCTCTATCCAAAAATAAAATACAATCTAAAATTCTTCTTCTTCTTCTTCTTCTTCTTCTTCTTCTTCTTCTCCATTCCAAGGATTAGGCAGGAATGCCTGTTCCGTCTTCACCTTGCACTTCAGGACCATCTCTTTCTGGGTCGGCCGATATCTCTTCTTCCCTTCGGTTGGTATTTCATCACTAATTGTGGAATACGATCTTCCTCCATTCTTTCGATATGGTGCCGCCATTCTTTTCTGTTTTCTAAGATCCTTTCATTTATGTTGTATATATCTAGTTCTTTAGGGATATCCTCATTTCTTATCTGGTCTTGTTTAATGCAGCCTTTAACTTTCCTAAGAAATCTCATTTCTGCTGCTTGGAGCTTACTTTGGTCTCTTTTTTTCATTTACAATCTAAACACAATCATTTACAATCTTTTACATTTTTTCAATCTAAAATTAGAAGCCATTTCTTAGAAAAGTTTAAAAATAATAAGACTTCATCTATAATAGCTCAAAACTAAAAAGCAACAAATAAATGAAAAAAAAATTTTTACACTCGGATTTTCTAGAGTTCGACCAAATCAATGAGGGAATATTAATTACGAAAGAAATGCTCTTAACGGTTTATGCACTATCGTTGACCTCAGATGAACAGACAGACTTTTGTCGATAACCAATTTTTCTACATCAAGGACTCACAAAATGTGGTTTCTGACTACACAACAAGTTATAGGAAGTAATTTGCTACATAAAGGAACAAGATTTATTAACTCTTGCGATCTCAAGGTTCCGCTTTTCTGCCGAAAAATTGCCGTTCTTTGATACGTTACAATACTTTTTCTTTACAACGTAAGCAGAAGAGAAAGTCAAAATACGCGTTTACAGCTGGGAAGCGGATCATTTCGGGAACCTTTCTGAACACTCTAAGAGGATTAACGAAAACAAAACGTATTTTTGGTGGTATATTAGCATATATCGAGATTTTAACATTTTTATCATCAGGCAAAAAAACGATAAATACAAGAAGCTCATTTGATTCTTATGGACAAAACGATTCGATTGACAAAATGTTTAGTCAGTTTTATTTTGCATTTTCTCGCAAACTCCTAGAAATACTTGTGTTGGTTCAGATACCTAAAAAGGCAAAACTCAGTACATTACTTACTGCCTTTCTGGCATAACACGAATTGATACAACTTAATTCATCAGATTTATGATTATTAAACTTAATTTTAAAATCAATATAAATAAATTAAAAGTATTATATGGATTTTTCTACTTATATGATACAAATAATATGAAAAACTGTTAGAAAATGCCTTTCATTATGAATGTGCACATCTAAAAGTTCATTATGAAAATCCTCCTCTGAGGCAATGCGCAGAGATTGGAATGTATACTCACAACTAATATTTGAATACATCTACGACATTAACTACTCTTGATGGCCCATTCGTGTATTGCCTTCCAATACTCCCTGGCACCTCCTAAACAATTAGATACAGTAATTTGGCACAAACGTTGCATTGCTAGTGCTCGAGTCCTCTCTGAAGCAGACATTACAAATAAATCACTCTCAAGGTCTCTCACTCCGATGCTACGTGCAACTATGGTCTAACATAATTACATAGTAGCTATTTCAGAATGTTTTAATAAAAAAATTATGAAGCAGGAAAAAAAGTTTTCTAGAAGTCGAGAAGTTTCGCATTCGTATTCAATAATCGAGAATGGAAATTGATACCATATCATAAAATCCACGGAAAATTTGCTGCTGGCGCTTTTATTGGGCCTCACAACAATCGATTTACCGAAGTCCTTTGAGTGTGGGAACGACCGTCCAATGTGAACCTTCACCAAATGAAGAGTTCTCGCCATTCGAGATAAAAGCATCCAAGAGTAAGAAGATCTCCGGCTGCATCTTGGGCAAAGACATTGCCGCGCATCATCACACCGACCGCACGTGGGCGCTTTTAATGGAGCGCACTTCGCCTCGCGCAAAGTGCCTCCTCGCGCGACCTCTTTCACGAGCGCCTCCAGAGACACGTCCGGCAGGCAAACGCCTAGATAGGCGGGACGTCACGGGAGGGGCGGGGTGGGCACAGGGGTGGTGGTGAGGGCGGAGACGGGGGCGAAGGCTTAGGAGGCATACGGAGACTGCTGAGGCGGATGAGGAGGCGGAGTCAAAATGACAGTAGTGCAGGCAGAGGAGATGTCGGGGGCGATGGATTAAGACGCCTTCAGAGGCTACTAAGACATATGATGCGAAGGCAGCGACAGAGGCCCTGGGGGAGGGGATAGGGTGTTGGAGGGGGAGGGTGTGTTGGTCGCGGAGGAGGAGAAGGAATAAACGGCGGAAGCAGGGTAGAGGCGGAGGTGGGGTCGGAGGTGGGGTCGGAGGCAGTAGCGAGGAGAGATCGAGGAGATGGAAGATGCTATGGTGGCGGAGGAGGAGGAGCGGGGCAGTGGGCGGAGGGCGGAGGGCGGAGGGCGGAGGGCGCAGGGCAGGGTGAAGGGCGCCCTCGTAATTGCCGCGGCCGCTGCGCCGGGCGGCGCCCCAGCGCCCGCTGTAAAATATGGAACGAGATCTTCATCCCGAGGAGCAGCTCGTAAAGCGGCGGACGGGGCTCGGCGCGCCGGGATGCTGCGGACGCGCTCTCCCTGGGGGCGGGGCGCCGGAGAAAGCGCGCGAGGCGGCTCAGAGACCACGCTGGTGGAGGTCGTCGTGGATCGGCGGCGGTAGTGGAGACAGTGGCGGCGGTGGCGGTGGCGATGGAAGGGAGTGGGGGTGGCGGTGGGGGCGGTGGGCGTGGTGTGGCGGTAGTGGCGGCGGTGGGGCGGCGGGGGCGGTGGTGGCGGTAGTGGTGGCGGTGGTGGCGGTAGTGGCGGCAGTGGTGGCGGCGGTGGCGGCGGTGGCGGTGGTGGCGGTGGGGGCCGTGGTGGCGGCGGGGGCGGCGGGGGCGGCGGGGGCGGCGAGGGCGGTGGGGGCGGTAGGGGCGGTGGGGGCGGTGGGGCGGTGGGGGCGGTAGGGGCGGTGGGGGCGGTGGGGCGGTGGGGGCGGTGGGGGCGGTGGGGCGGTGGGGGCGGTGGGGGCGGTGGGGGGTTGTGGCGGCGGTGGCGGCGGTAGTGGCGGCAGTGGCGGCAGTGGTGGCGGTGGTGGCAATTGTGGCAGTGGTGGCGGTGGCGGCGGCGTCATCAGCCTCTCGACGACGATGACACACTCAATCGTACACGAAAGGTTGGAAAAGGCATCACCCATGGGAAGGTGATGCGCTGTATTTGAAGGTGTCGATTCATTTGTAACCGCAGGCAAAGTGTTACGCAGCGAACGAGTGCTTCGTAACAAGTGAGGAAGGCAGCGCAAAGCGTAGGAGCACAGGACAAAACATAAATGTAAGTTACAATGCGAAGTTCGGAGGACAGAGAAAGAAATTGAGGAGAATGAGAAAAAAGATGCTGGAGCAAAGGCTGTAAATTATGACCTTAAAAACTCCATCATTATGATACACTTTCTCAAAACTTTTTAAGATTTACATTCCTTTTTCCTTTTCAGTATAAAAAACTGCAATGGTATTTCTCTTTCTAATCGTTTATTAAGAAACAAAAATATATAAAAAATTATAAAATATAAACTTTATTCCATACTTTTTTTTTCAAATTGTAAACAGTTTAATTTACTTAAAAAATAAGTATTTTGTAAAATGAATGTATCTTGAAAATATTTTTAAAAAGGTTACCAGAGTTCAGTTTCTTGTGATATTCTTGCCTCAGAGAAGAAAACAAACGTTTAACTAAAAAAATTTTAAAAACAAAGTCAATTGTATCTCAAAAGTGTTCAAGTAATTATCAGTTAACGAGCTGAACAGTGGCCAATATATACATACACATTTGAGACAAAAAGTCATTTTAGACGTTCGTAACATTTAATGAGTAATTGTTACCACTTTTTATTTTCGTGATTTTTGAAACCATTTGCTAAATGTTCCAAACTGAACCGATTGAAATTTGTAGAAGTGAATATAAAAAGAATATAAAAATGTTCAAGAAATAAAATATTAAACAAAGGCGTACATTTTATAGAATTTAATATTTAGAGAAAGAATTTTTTTTTAATTCTCAAACCCTTTTGAGCACCAAACAAAACCGACAACGCAGTGTGTCCATTCATCTCATGCACGTTCTCCCATACGGTACTTTTTTTAATGCACCCCCCGGGAAACCCACTTGATGGAGGACCGTAACACCTCTAAGGCAGCGGATCAGTTCGTGCCCGCGCCTCTTCCATCGCACGCAGGAGCGTTTGCGCCCGAACGACGCGGCCAGTGAGAAACCTCCGCAGCTCACGAGCGCGGCGGGAGCATTGCCTGCCCGCCCGCCGCCGGTCACGTGACGCCCCAAGCGGCTCCCGGGCCGAGAGGAGCCGGGTGGCGAGGCGGTCGCACGCGGGCGCCGGCGCTCTGCTCGTTAAACGGAGTCAGCGAATCGGATCCGCCGCCCGGACAGCACGCGCGCGTTTCACGTAATCAGGCGGCGGCGGCGGCGCCGGGGAAAACGGCACAGAGCTAATGAAGCCGCGCGCCGTAATGCAATACCCAGGCGCTCTGTAAGCGCCCTGGCGCTCGCGCGCGCGCGCGTCGCGAAAAATCAGAGCGAGCGCGCCTCGCCGCCGTGCACTCACGTGTGGGAGTGGGGGTAGGGGGATTTATGTGACTGAGTAATTAATGTTTCAGGCCACGTCAATTGCTATGGTTATTAGTCTTGTTAGTGTAGTGAGGGTTTTTATGCCTGTGTTCAAGTCAACGGCGGTGGGCGGTGGGCGGTGGGCGGTGGGCGGTGGGCGGTGGGCGGTGGGCGGTGGGCGGTGGGCGGTGAGTGGGGAACGGTGAGCGGTGGGCCATCTGGGCAGAACGTACGAGCTGTGTAAAGAGCACGAGGAGGAGGAAATGAGCGATGTTCGGAATGAGAAGATTGTAAGCCAAGAGGGCTGTGGTGGGCAAATGCGTGGGGGAGGGGGGGTGAGAGGAGCAATTTTCCACCGTCAAGCATTTGCGCATGTTTCTGTGAGTTCTTCACGATACTACGAGTACCACTCATATAACGCTGGTAAATGGGAATTCCGCATTAGCGGAATTTCACGAATCGTGCCAGTTCGAATACCGATAACTGGAATGTATCTCCATCTCCTACATCCGTTGTAGTGTGAGAGGAAAGAGGTCCCTAACACCATACCATATATTGAGGGAAACTACAGAGATTCCACACTACTAGGAAGATGGAATGAAGCATTGTTCTATCTTTGCCGGAAGAAAGTAAATGTAATCAGACGCTGCGGATGACACACGAACAGTGACGCCCTATTTAATTCAGAACTTTTCGTTATGACGCGGGTGATGGTGACTACTTTATTACATTCACGGTTAAAAGCCATAGAAATTAAGTATCTTCTCAAATCTAAGTGAAAAGGTTTTTGATTATCAGATTAATTGAAAAATTGAATGATTGAATGGTGTTCCCAGATGCGGAAACAGCTATGGGAATTAGTCACGTAAGTGTAGCGCTTTATGGCGTGGGTGGGGGTTATCTTCCCCCGCTAGCAGGGCACCACCAAGCTGGCCCAACTGGTATCCCTATGCGTGGTGACGAATGTAATTGTGTGTGTGTGTGTGTGTGTGTGTAAGTTAGAGTTGAGATTAGAACAAGGAAAGTTTTTAGAGTGCTGCTCCGGCACTCATCTGTTATTCATTGTAGAAACAAAAAAGTAGCGACCAGAGCTATCGGACGCTTGAATTGTCCTTCAGACAACGACTGGATTCGACGCAACTATTTAGCTAGCCATTCGTTAGGTCACTGCTTCGGCATTAGCTCGGTGTTGTTCGGGCAAACCATGGGAAAATATCTAACGGCCACTAGAATTCTTCTCCAGACAGCGGTTGAATTCAGCGTAATTTTCTATCAGGTGTCGATAATCTTGCCATTCGATGCACGCGACCTTCCGATCAAAGGTACTGGAGTTTTATCAATTGATGCCTTGGCCACCTAAGTCAGTGATGTTTTGAGAAGACAAGTTTTTTCAAAGACCTTACAAGCAATGCAATTTCAACAATTAACTGGAAAAATAATTAGTTAGAGGTGAGCTTTACACTAAAAATGCAGATATGCTATACACAAGGAATGATAGAAAATAAATGACTTTTAGACTTGGCAATTCAATCTCAGAAACAACACACAAACTCCATTTGACTATTCGTAAAAACAATCAAGATATTGTTTCATTTGATGTAAAGTATAGTGTGAGAAAGACTCTCATAATCCTCTTGTTTTAAATCAATTAAAGCTTTAAAAAATATTTCTTGCTTCATTGTAGCCATAGGTTTGCAGACCTTTACCACGCTGTAAATCTAAATAGAGGAGAGATGGTTTTAATTCCCCTCCGAAGGAAGACATAAAAAATTCCCTGTACCCTTAAAAATCTACAACTTCGATAGGATTTGAACCCGGAGACTTGAGTTCACCTGTCCGAAAACCGTTCCACTACCGAAGCATGACAGGTTTTTCCTAAAAATTTGTTAATACAACAAAAATTCGGTATACTTGTCTGTATAGTAATGGAATATCTGATGCAAAAACCAAAACCTATTATTTTTTAAGCAAATATAATGAAAGACATCGCGTTCATGCTGAAGCGTTTACGGTGAAATTAACTAATCCACCTACTGCGACATGCTCCAACGAAGATCAAACACCGATTGAGCGAGTCGCATCCAAGAGCTCATTGCAGCTCTGTCCGACTCAGCCGATCGCGCAAATCCATCGCGCACAAGATATCCGCATAAATCGCACAACTCTCATAATATTCGCCAAAGCGAGTCCCAGCATCACCGCGCAAACAGTCGGCCACAGGCAGCGCCAGCGGAGTGCGCCCGCTCGCAGCCGCCGGCCGCGTCTGCCCGCCCCCGTCCCGGGTCCTGCGGCGGAACTGGGTCAGGTTTGCAGGTGAAAGGCTCATCTGGGGAGAGTGCCCGCTCGCCCGCGGCCGGCGCGGCGGAGCGCGAGAGTCTGCGAGCGGGGGCGGGGGGGAGGCGGGTGACTCGCTGGCCGCCGCTAGCCTGCCTCCCTGCCTGCCTGCCTGCCCGCCCGCCCGCCAGCCCGCTCGTCCGCGCCGCTCGCCCCTAATCCTTCCGTCAATATGCACGTCAAACAATCGCGCTGATTGGACGGCGCTTGTTTTCCGGGGCGCTGGGCCGGAAGCGCTGCCGCGTCGCTGAGCGCCCGCCCTCGCCGCCGCCGCCGCCGCCGCCGCCGCCCACTCGTTCCGCCCAGCCCCCCTCCCTGCCTGCCTTGTGCTTGGCCGCCGCCGGCGGACGTTCCTGGCATCACGTATTCCATTCTCCGACTTTTTTTCTTCTCGCTTCTCTGCAATGTGTATCGCAACGCGAGTCAATGCGGCTGGTGTCTACGCATCTGAGCAATTTGTGGTTTCGCGATGGCTCAACTGCTCATGTCCCGGGTCTGCGTCTGTCGTTCCAAATGCGATCCATTACACAGGAATTGTGGTTATCACAATAAGTTCGCGGAAAGTTTGTGGTACTCTTGATTTATCTGCCTCTTCGCTACTGTGTAGCTATTCCTGGTCGTTTTTCTTTTAATCAGTCGGACAAACGCATTTAATCGATACGATTGGCCTCTCTTTTCCTTGTTTCTTTCCACCGACTTTCATATTTCTGATTTTGAAATTTCATCTTAATTTTTATTTGTTTGTGGTGCTCGACTGTGAGCCTGCGACACCAGTTCTGATCACAAAGGATTATCTCAAGTTTCTCCACATTGATCATACTTATTCCTGTGAAAAATAAGCATTATTTTTACTGTAGTATTATTTTATATCTGCACACTGCTGTATGTATGCCTTTATGATTCTTATTGACCCTATAAAACGTTTAAGCAAAGTTAGCGAAAATATGAGAAAAAAACTTTTTTTTTATCATAACTGGCTGTTCAGAGAGTTATCATGGAACGTGTATGGAAGTGGTTTCCATGAAACGAATTAGCCGTTGCAATACGATTTCTAGACATCGTGTTCAGTCACGTACATTTCTAAAGACATCGGATTCTTTGTTGTAGGATTCTAATTTATTTACTCTTCTCTCCCTTGAGATAAGATTATTTGAGTATACAACTTGCTTGTCCAATCATCTTATTAGTAAATTTTAGTTGTTTTTAATTAGGACCGTTTTATTTCCTTGTACTTTATTTAGACGTATTTTTGTTTTAATTTGCCGTGTGTTACCAGAACTGTATACCAATACGTACGATATTCCCTTACTGTAGCCGCCATATCGAACTCGCGATCTTTCATATCTCAACCGATCTGGAAATTTGCGAAAGCAATTTCTGTCATCCAATCCTCCGGGCAGCTAAATTACACTCGTTTTCACAACCACCGATTCTCGTATTCAAACAACGGAATCCTAGCAATCTATGTTTCTGTCGTTTTCGCCTGCAGCAGCAGCAGCACGGGGCGGGGCGGAGCGGAGCGGAGCGCATGCCTTGGGAGAGCGAATGCGAAACCGGTCCAGTCCATTCGCCCTCGCGATCTTTCCGCCGATCCCCCCCCCCCGTCCAGATCGATGTGACTGAAGCGCTGCTGCGGCCGGCGCGCAGCATTTGTTAATCCGACGCGCGATCGCCAGAGCGCGCCGCCTCGCCCAGCGCGCGCGTTCAGAACAAACAGCGCGTTTCGCGAATATCCCGAGTGCCATGAATCACACGTTCTGTTTGGCCACACACTGTAGAAATGCGCTGTTATTGGGCGTGGGCGCAGCCGTTTCGTGCGCAATCTTTGTTGTTGCAAATCATGGTGATAGAGTCAGATCCACGCGGTGATATGGGCATATGCACTGAAGGTACTGAAGTATTGTTTGCCACTTCAACAAATCCTTTAATATACGTAAAGCACATTCCCGCTATTAAAGATATAATAGGCATTGACGTCCTATCAGAATCTGCACCCTGCGGTGTAGTTAAAAAGTGGGGTATTTATTAGTTTAAAATATCTGTATACGGTAGACATAAAATGTAGGGTTAATGCTGTTGTTATTATTATTATTATTATTATTATTATTATTATTATTATTATTATTATTATTATTTCAAAATATTCTTATAATTATATTGTGTAAAAAATTCATAATTACATCGTCTTAATATTTTCAATTGTAATGTTTTTAAATTGTAGTGTTGTGACACTAGGTTGCATGAACCTACCTGCAGAAATAATAAATACATACTATATTTGGAAAGAAAAACATTTTAGTTTCCTTCATAACTACAAATTTAGAAAAACATTCAAAATATATTTCTTGGTTTAAAAAATATTTTCACGAAATACCTAAAGAACATTTTAAAGGACTTTAATATTTCAGAAAATGCCGGTCCGCTTCTTTCTCCTGTGGTAAAGAACACGTTGCCTAATTTCATCCCAATATGTTTCGCCCCACCCCGCCCCGCCCCCTCCCCTCTCCGCCCTATCCAACCTCGCACAAGCGCCGTCGGGGGACGCAATCCCACTGATGAATCCGCGCATACTCTTGGGCATTACATTATTTCGTCAGCTCTTCGCCAGTGTTTACACGAAAAACAAGCGCTAATCCTCTTACGCGAAGGCCCTGCTGCACCAACAGTCAGCGACAACGCCTCCGAGTATGCAAATATCTCCTTAATTATTCCCGAAAACTACAACATTGCATATTCACAGATTTAAAATGTTATGGTCGTTTGTCTCTTTAAGAGTGCGAGTCGGAGGACAATGAGAACCGCCAGTGGAGAGCGTAGGATACAGCTTAGACAGCTGGATAATAACGGACGGTTACCAAAATGAGATTTGTAATAACAGCAAATATTGCTGTTATCAAAAGAATAACAGTGCTTTGGTGGATGGGAAACGTGAAATCGTAAGTTATCTTATTTCTGCTCTAAGTCTTCTCTAATTTCTTCATTAACATGAAAGGGTGAGTGAGAGATATTCACAAACGACAGTACAATTTTGCACAATGTAGTAAAGCAGTTTTGAGGTTACGCCAGTTTATTATCGAGCAACCACGTGAAAATAAACGTGAAAGAAGGAAAATTGGTCCCTTGTTACCCAAACATCTGACGAGGAAAGTGACTCGAGTAATACTGAATGGAAAATGAATTTCTCAGAGAGCATCAGCTCTAATAAGCATGGATCGGCATTCAAATGCGCGCTCAAGTGGAAAAACTAAGAGCTGTGACTGTATCCGTTAGTATTAGTTCCGTCTACTTCGTAACCCCTTCATTCAAAGCTCCCCGGGGCACAGCGGGATGGTCTGACGCGGGCAAGGGATCTGCGAGCCGAGATCCATAAGGCGGCCGAGGCGGCCCACGAGGGCGGGGCGGGGCGGGCGGGGCGGGGCAGGGCGGGGCGGGGCGGGACGGGGCGGGCGGGGCGGGGCGGGGCGGGCGGGGCGGGGCGGGGCGGGCGGGGCGGGGCGGGGCGGGGCGGAGCCTGGGCGCAAGAGGGAGGAGAATTACTCCTGGCCGGGCCAGCAGCCCCAAAGCTCGTTTCCCGGCGGAACCCGCCGCCGAGCCAACTCGCCGCACTCTGCCCCGGGCGACGGCGAGTAACTGCGCACCATATCTCCCCCCCCCCCGCCCCTCCTCTTCCTGCTTACGCTTCCTTCAGTTGACGGCGGCGGTTTGGATGGCGTCGGTGGCGGCGACGACGGCGAGGTGGTAGTGATGGTGGTGGAGGTGGTTGCTGCTGCTGCGGCGGCGATGGCGGCAGAGGCGGTGGATGCGGTGTGATGGTGGCGGCGGCGGCGGCGGCGGCGGCAGTGACAGTGGCAGTGGCAGAGGTAGTGGCGGAGGCGGCGGTGACGGTGGCGGTGGCGTCCCCACAGGCCACTTCCGCCGCCGAGTACTTCGCCGCCACAATCGACGCGACGTTTCGAAGTACGGAAAGACGTTGCGCCACACAAATGCAGACGCGGCCATCGCAATCATGACTACGGGCATCGTCCCTCCTCCCCTCACACACACACACACACACAGAGTTGCCGCCCCTTCTTGCTTCATCAACCGCAATCAGCATTACACAGAATTCAGAACAACTACTTCGTGGTGAGTTATCTGAGTAACGTTTCATTACCGCCAACAAAGCACAATTTAAAAAAATATAAGGTGAACCAAACTTTGGAGAACTATTTCAAGAATTTCAGGTTACAAGTAGAATTAGTTCGTACTGAATTCAGAATATGTTTTATTATTAGTTGTTCACAATAACCACATACGTATCTGAAAACGGGTACTTGGTTACACATAACACATGTAATATATCTTATAATCATTGACAATCTCTTGCTAATGAAGTATCTCGAAAATGTTTTCATCAAAATGATTGAAATGAAAGTAAGTCAAAACACTATCTCAAATAGCAATAACAACAACCAGGCTTTTCATAGCCTTTTTCAAGCAATTCATTTAAGTACGAGCCATCTGCGGTGGGCAAAATCAATGTTTTCATCGTTTCCTTCTGACAAGTGTTCACTACACGAACTGTTTTTCTCAAGCGCTGGACGTTGCGATACGCTGGCTTTCGAGTCAGCGAATTTCTACAAAACGGCCTACGATGAATGGAAAATGCAATATGGTTGCAAGAAGAGAATTTATTGTTTCGGGAAGTTATGATATCAAGAAAGACGAGAGAGATATAAGGTAACCAAGAAAATGTACGACAAATAAATCAAAATGAAGTGTGGAAACATGTACAAGGACTTCACAATTCCAAACTATTATGGCAGAGTAAAGGAAGAAAATGATGTTGCTGCTTTTGTTCTGATTCAGATCACTCTCTGTCATCTTTTCTTGGCAACGAAACTACGTCAAAAAACCGCAAAAGTGACGAGAAGCGGCGATAACGACGCTCCCCTCCGCTCGCCACCCGCTAGGAGATTTCCGGTGTTGAAGCGCTGCTCAACGCATCTCGATTGTTTCACCAGAAAACTAAGAGCAGTTGGTGGTTGTTTCAGCAGAAAACGAAGTCACCTCACATGAAATATTTTGTTCACTCGAATTTTAATGGCGCAAAACTCATGATTTTATGTGTGAAGAATCAGTCATGCAGTAATTAGCTTTCGTAAAGTATCTTATTGACACGTACTAATTAGTAGAACCAGAATGTCCGTGCCGAAGTAAGTTTTTGGAACATTATTTCAGCTCCTTAACTTGGCAACTCCGTGTTTCAAGATCTGTTAATTTTTACAAAATCAAAAATTTTTGTATATCTTTTGCATAAAAACATGCATATTTTAGAAGTTGCAGTGCAATAAAATCCTCCGTTTATTAATTAGTCATTTTTAATCACAATAAGAATTTTTTATGAGGTGGATGAGAAATATAAGGGAAAATAAAATCACATTAAATATGGAATATTTGGTGAAATAAACGAAGTACATTTTTTGAGTTTTTTTAAAAACATTTATTTTTAGTCAACATACTTACATTTATAACAATTAATGGGTTCTTATTTGACTAGATCTAGACATTCCCATGTTATAGCTCATAAATTAATAATTTAAAAATAATGAAACAAGTGTTACTGAAATAATTAGTATGTTTCCAAAATAACATATTTCACTAGTATTGCTGAGTTTTAAAAATATTTCATCAATTGGTTTTTCAATATTTTAGGTCAACATAAATGAATCAATAAAAGTAACACTGTAAATAATACCGTTTCTGAAGTGTTAATAAAGAATGCCAAAGTGAAATAAGCGACGTCATTTAGCTGATAATTTGGTTGTTATTTGATAGTCGTTCAGTTACGAGTCACTTTTGTTAAAAATGTGATGACAAATTTCCAGATAAAGTCTGCCTAGTGAAGTTGCACGTCGCCATCTAGAAGACCTCGGAACAGTTTTTGCCCGTCACCCCGCACTCGGGCATGGCTGGCGTGCCGGGCGGCGGCTGGTCGTGCGCCACGCGGTGCGTGAGCTCGCACGCGCGCGGCCGCACGCTGCGTAACTCGATCACGTGCCGATAGAAGTCGCGCGTGGCGCACGCCATCTCGCCGAAGGCGTTGGGCAGCAGCACGCCGCCCGGGCACAGCGCGCGCAGGACGGCGGCGGCGGCGTAGCAGCGGCGGTCGAACGCCAGGAGGCGGTGCGTGGCCGACAGGTTGCCGCAGGGGTTGAGCGGCGCGCACGTGGCTTCCACGGCGCCCGCCTCCCACGCCTCCCGGTCCAGCACCACCCGCGACCCGCTGCCGCACGGCTCTTCCTCGAACAGGCCGTAGCAGCGCCGGGTGGCGTTCAGCCACACCTTCTGCTCCGCGAAGCACACGCTCTGCTCCTCGCTGCACTCCCGGAAGTGGCTGTCGGACACGACGGCCGTCAGGTCGTGGCGGAGGTTCGGGAACGCGCAGACGCCCCGCTGCTCGGGCTGCGAGACGTACACCGGGCGGTCGGGCGTCAGCAGCTGCGGCCGGGCGCACTCCGAGTCGCCGAAGAAGTGCGGCACGATGTTGACCGGCTCGGGCCCGCACACCTCCCGCAGCCGGCTGATCTCCACGCACTGCCCGTCGAACGCCATCTTGAAGTGGTCCCGGGAGTAGGGCGTGCAGAGGTCGGAGGCCGCGCACGTGCCCCGGAGGTGGCCGGCGCGCTCGTACGCGCAGGGGTCGACCGCCCAGCGGCAGCGGTTGGGGCCGTCCCCGAGCGCGTAGCACCGCTCCAGCAGCGGGGAGTAGATGCGGTTGTAGCGCAGGCACTCCTTCTCCTCGTCGGTGCAGGCGACGGGCTGCCCCAGCAGCGAGTCGTTGGCGAAGTAGTTGTGGTAGGGGTCGCGCAGCGGCACGTGGGTGGCGGGCGCCGAGGCGGCGAGGCGCGGGGGCAGCAGAGGCAGCAGCGCGCACAGGGCGGCCGGGAGCAGCGCCCGCGCCGCGTGCCGCACGGCGTCCCGCATGCCGTCGCGACTGCCGCGGACACGCGCCGCCCGCCGCCCGCCGCCAACCTCTGACGCTTCCTCTGGCTTCCTCTGACGCAACCCGCGGCCTTCCGCACTGATTCCCTGAACAATTGTCCCTCCGCGGCGGGCGCGGCTGTGGTTGCGGTGCCCATCGTTGCACAACGCTGTTTCTTAATATTCGTTACCCATCCGCCCAAATGCGGTGCTACATCCACTCAAAATGAAATTCCGAGAGAATAATGACGAGCAAAAGATTTTATTATTTTTGAATTCGGGAGGTCAAAGTAAAGCAATAGCTTCTGGTCAGTAGTGCAGCTGACAAAAAAATTGCAATATATTTTGGCGGGTCAATTTATATTTTACATCGTATCCGCCGTATTTACCTATAATATCAAAATATGCACTGCATCGTTATGATCATGTACAAATAATACAAATTCTGGAAAAGAAATTGGCACTGCAGTTGCATGCTCTTATTCTTCTCCCTCTTGAATACCGTGTAATTGAAGTAGTCGGCGCTTAAAGCGAGGCAAAATCAGTTTCCCGCGCAATTGTCATAGCGTTTTTTGAACTTTGAGGTAATCCACGTGTTTCAGTGACTCGCATAATTGTCCCTTCGCGGTGGGCGTGACTACAATTATTGTGGTTGTGGTACCCACCATTACACGTTGGTACTTATTCATTTCTTAATATTCATCACCTGTACGGCCAAATGCGGTACTACATCAGTTCAAGAAGAATTTTTGATAGAACAACGACGACGAAACGATTTAAATTTCCTGAACTCGATAAATAAAATATAATAGTTTTCATTATAATCATAAATGTAGCTGATGACAAAATACGGCGTAGGAATGTCTATGTGCCAATCGCACGTAACACTCCCATGGACGCCGCTGTTGGGCCTTGGCCCCATCAGAGCCTGTTGTGCCAGTACAGGCATACCACTGACGACAAAATAAAATAGATCCCATTACAACTGATATTTGATTGAGTCTATCGTATTTGCCTATTTAATCAAAATATCTACTGCACCGTTATAATCATGTACAAATAATACACCTTCTGAGAAAAAAATGGCTGTGGGGTTGTATGCTCTTATACTACTCCCCCTTGAATTCCGTGTAACTTAAGATATCGACCCTTAAAGTTAGGCTGAATAAGTTTCTCGCCCAATTGTCAAGGCGTTTTTTTATCTTCAACGTAACACGCGAATTTCCGCAGTTATTCCCTGAACTGTCCCTCCGCGGCGGGCGCGGGTACAATTGTGGTTGTGGTGCCCATCGTTGCACAACGCTGCTTGTTCCTTTCTTCATTTCCATCATCCGTCCGCCGAAATGCGGTGCAAAAAGAATTTTCGTAAAAATAATGGTGTGGAAACGATTTACGTTATAATGACTTCGAGAGGTCAAATAATACCATACATTACTTTTCATTATCAGCAATGAACTTGCTGACGGTGAATTACAATAGATCCCATGAGATTTTATTGAGTCCACCGTATCTCTCGATAAGTCGATAATGTCAAAATTTGCACTGCACCGTTATGATCATGAACAAATAATACAAATTCCGAGAAAGAAATTGGCACTGAGGGTAGTATATGCCCCCGTACCACTCCCACTTTAATCCCGAGCAACTTTCGTAGTTGACTCTTAAATTGACATCAAAACCAGTTTATCCCCCATTTGCCGTGTCGTTTTCTGATCTTTGACGTAACCCACAAGTCTTCGCAGCAAGTCCCTCAATAATAGTCCCTTCGCGGTGGGCGGGACTACAATTGTGGCTGTGGTACCCATCACTGCACAAAGCTGCTTATTCGCGTCTTAATATCCATCACCCGTACGGCCAAATGCGGTGCTACATCAGCTCAAGAAGAATTTTCAGGACAACGATCACGACGAAGCGATTTAAATTTTCTGAATTCGAAGGTCAAAGTAATACAATAGCTTTCATTATCACTATTGCAACTGATGATAAAATAAGGGATGTCTAATGTGCTAATCACACGTACCCTTAACCTATGACAGACCACTGATGCCAAAATGTAATAGACCTCATTACAATTGATATTTTATAGTGTCAACCGTATTTGCCTATAAAGTCAAAATATCCGTGCACCGTTATGATCATGTACAAATAATACAAATCCTGAGAGAGAATTTGGCACTGGAGATTGTGTTTTACTCCCCTTGAAGCCCGGGTAACTATAGTAGACGACACTTAAATTGAGGTAAACAGCATATTACCGTCCAATTGTCATGGCGTTTTGTGAACTTTGACGTGGCTCGCGAGTCTCTGGAGAGATTCCATGAATTGTGCCTTTGCGGTGGGCGCAGCTACAATTGTGGTTGTGATACCGGTCATTGGCCAATTCTGCTTATTCGTGTCTTAGTTTTCATCATTCGTATGGCGAAATGCGGTGCTACATCCGCTGAAAAATAATTTTTGAGAGAATAATGAGAAGGAAACGATTTGAATTTTTCTGAGTTTCTGGGGTCAAAATCATACAATATATTTTTGTCACTAATGCAGCTGATGACAAATTGCAATAGATAGGAGGGCAATGTATATTTTAGTTTGTATCTACTGTATTTGCCTGTGTTTTCAAAATAGACACAGCACCGTTTTAATCATGTACAAACAAGACAAATTCTAAAAGAGAAATCCGCACCGAGGGTAGTATACTCCTATATCACAGCCCCTGGAAACCCATATAAATTAAGTAGTTGACTCTTAAGGTAAGGTGCAAACGACTTCTCTTCTCTCTTATAATGCCCACCATTGCACATTGCTTTCAAAACGCTGTCAAAGAAACTGGCGTTGTGAGTTATGTGTTTCTTTCCGACTTCCCTATACATGGAATCGAGAATTTCAACAGTTTTTAACGGCTTGTCAAATCTATTTCATCATCTTGTCAAATCTTATTTCTGCTAGCGAATATCTTCTCTCTCTCATATACAGTCTCATATGCTCACATGCTGAAAGCAGAGGATCATTACAGATACTAGAAGAGGGACTTCGCTTCGAGAGCGTGACCTCAATACTGTGGTTATGTTATTAACTATCACACATTTATATTTATTCTATTCTAGTTTTTGGGATCACATGGCTCTCTAAGGGATTATCACTAAATGAAGATCTTTGCGAGAATAGAGAAACTCAGATAATGAGTTAATAAAATCAAAATTAATGTACAAGAAGGGCTCAGGCCAACACTGTCTTCATTCCATGATCCGCAACTTAAATAAAACAGACTTTCTAAGACATGATAAAAATTCCAAATAAATCAACATAAATATTTAAACTGAATGATATAATGTACTGAATAAATATATTTGTTCGTTGTCCCAAACCGTAAAGCTGTATTTTTTATCTTCCACTGGACAGAGTTTTTTCACAAATGTAGGTTTTTTAGTTAAAGAGTATTACAACAATCACGCTCAATGATTTAATTGAGGTCCTGCAAATGTGGGGTTTGCAGGTATTTTAATGGGAAATGGCATATACCTAAGAAAGTGGAGTGATTATGGAGCATTAGGGTAATTCTCGTGAGAAATGTATTTGAGAACGTCTGAAGGTGACGGAGATTATGGCTGAAATTGCGAAAGCGAAAGTAAGAGTTGGAGGGAACAGATGTAGTATTGGAGTGAATTATGTTATTTTTGTTTGGACGACAAACCACAAGAATTTTAAACAGCAACAATTATATAATTTTTGTGTATATTATTGTGTATATTACATCAACGATATATTTGCTACATTTCTGTAGTTAAAAAGTTAAAAAATGATTGCAGGAAAATATGTATATTGTTTGCCTCAGAACAAGGAATAATAATAATAATAACAATATTAATAATACAAAACGAAAAGACAAAGATATTTTGTTTTCTGAATCTTCAATTAGTACTATAAATTGCTTCTATGGATTTTGTTTATTAACTAATTTGAGAATTTCATAATATATAATTAGGGGCGCACCAAAAATCAGAATTTAGTATATATTAATGAAGCAGTAAAAAGAAAATTGAGTAGTAATACTATGTAGTACCGTACTATTCAAACATTTTATTTAAATCACTATTTTAAAGATTATTAAAATTATTGATTAAACAAAATTAAATCCCCATTAATGATAGTTTTCAAAATTCTTACTTTAATACATCAAATAATTTTGCAAGTTCCATTTGGTCGGAATACATGTCATTATATTTCCAGAAAAACGGATATATTTTTTTCTGAAAACCTACGTGTAAAAATCTAAGTAAAAACGAAGGTAAAAATATTTGGTGTTTGTATTGCAATTGCATTTGGTTGAGAGGGGCGATTCAACTGTAATTATATAACACCGTCACTTACAGAAGCCTTAAATTCAAGAGAACGTCAGTTCTCTCATTACACAAAACGTTTATAAATACAAGAGAAATATTTACGCTTATCTTTATCTGATTTGTTACTTCCTATGAAAGATCCAAAATAACCACCTCCAAAGTACATTGGCGGTTCTATTACGAGAAATATTTCATTATACTTCAGGGACGGCAAGTGCATGATACAAGAATAACAAAAAATTAGATAAGTAAAATAATTTTATTTTATTTAATCACCTTTTTTATGGAAAATACATAAACTTTGGCAGAAAGAATTATAATAATAGAGAATATTTACAAATAATACACCTTTTAATACTGTACAAACTTCAAAAACTTTCATAGCGGTATTTACAAAAGTTGCAGCTTTTTAATTTTAATGTATACATTTTCAAACATTTTAAAATTCTTAACTTTTAAGGAAAAATAGCTGTCTTTATTTTGCTTTGTACTGAAGTGAGTTCAGAGGAACGGAAGATATAGAAAATTACCCTACAGAAAACATTTAGAGTAAGGAATCATTGAAACTAAAATTACCATCAATATGATGTATTTGCAGAGATAAATAATTTAAAATAGCAGAATTGAATTAAATAAATTACGTTTTTTACATAATGATATATTCTGGTGAACATGGAATTTTAAATATTTAATATGATCAAAGCAGATCATCAACCATTAAGAATTCAAGACTAAATAAGAATATCGTTCAAAGTTACACTTTCAATTTTTCAAGACTTCTCCCCGTAAAACTATGTAGATATTTTAATGTAAATACGATTAGCGGCCTGTAATTTTGATAACCATTAGATAAATAATAAAATATTTAGGTACATAATTTGTAAGTCAAACTTTTATATTAATTAATGTGTAATGAAAAACATGCCAGATATTAACATATACATAAACGTTAACTGTAAACGTTTTATTAATCCGATCATATCACAAATTTAACTTGCGTTCAGAAACTCAAAGAATATCTGTTTTATTAAACTTCACGTTTTAAGAAAACATACCATAACACCGCAACTAAGCGAAGTGAAACGGTTTTTAATGTCAAAAAAAATGTCGAGTAGAATTTCTGGAAATTTGTGATCTGAAGCTATCTATTTGAACCCAGAATGTACGAAACATACATAAGCAGCTTTAAAAAAATAAAATTGAAAATTACATGGACGTTTTATTGTAAATACCGTCATAAGATTGTGAAACACTTTGTTTCACTCATTACCATTGTCTCGGCAACTTTTATTAACATCTCATGGTCTAAATAAAATGTAAAGATAAATGTACCTATTTGAGCTAACAAAAAGTGAATTCAGCATCTACGCATTGTGAGGTATCTTGCGTACACACTTATGAGTGTACTCATGAAGCATTCCATAATGTGTAGCATTGTACATTTAACATTTGGCCTTCAAGTCGCGTTAAATTATCAAATTAATGGTGAGGGAGATGCTCGTCAACATTACCAATGAGAGAACAACTCAAGTTGCCATTGCGGGGTAGATGAAAAGAGAAAACAATAATATTCAGACGTTTTCGTCCGAAACGAGAGAATGTATCATCGTTCTACATCACATACAGCTAGCAATATACAATCTATCATAGATTTAATGGTCCCGTGATAAATAAAATAAATTTAGTAATATTTTTTCATATAAGTTGCTTAAGAGTTTATTGAAATGAAGGAATAATCGAATGAAGTGGTTTCGGACGGAAATATTTCTGGAAGAAGTCACAGTAATTCAGTCGCGAGTATAACTATTACGTCATCAAAAAGAACTTCGATTGATTTTATCTGACAACAGATGTTTTACGACACTAAATATAACTTCTAGTTCACGAAATTCTGATAATATTTTGCCTAAATTATGTTTACTGACAGCCCAAAGTGCGATACAAATTTCAAAGTAGGGTTGAAAGGAAATACATTTTAGAACATCGCCGTCATTTTCTATTTGAAAGCTACATGAGAAGTTCACAAATGCGGTTGCAAGTTATTTGCCCGCGCAGTCAAACTGCTCCATGCTTATGTGGTCCCCTTTAGAGGCATTAGAAACATGCATTCACTCCACTGTATACGTTACATTCTACTTTATTATTTACTTTCTACAAACAGTCGACAATATATTATTCGTGCTATGTGCAGATCTTACTCGGCACTTCTGCAAAACGGTTCTGCGAATCACAATATGAAGAAGTAGCCATACACCATACTAGTTTAAGTTGAATGATTGGCAAGGTATCCTTATGACTATATGCTTACGAAACAACTGTCTCGCAGAGTAAAGGAAAGAACTGAATGTAAAACTCGAATACACATCCTAATTCTAATTAATCTTCTACAAAAATTGTTCTACAAATATGTTGGAAAGTATATTTTATTCATGCTTGAAATCGACCTTTCGTGTCGTTCTAATTTTAGAAATTGTCGATGGCCAAGAAAATTGATCCCAAGTCATTACTTTGTTCAATGAAGTGATATTTTGGAAAATAAATTACTATTAGAAATTGTGTAAATACGGATTATAACGCTTCATTATTTTGCCATAAAATAAACGTATACGCTCAGACTAAAATCATTCCTGAATGATGCTTAATGTTTGTATTGTGAATTCGGAATACAGGTGCAAAAGAGAAAATAATAAAATAACGAATTAATTTAATTTCATATTGCAATTTATACTGTTTCATCAACATTTCGGGGCATAGCCCTCCTCCCGTTACCTTTCTCCATTGAATAAAAAAATGACATGTGTCACTTGTACATCGATGAAAAGTCAATGGCACAAGCAGAATAAAATTATTTATTCTAAAACAAGGGTACAATTCGCTATGTACTCTTTATCACAAACGTTCTAGACATTCAGTCTAGGTATGCAATAAAAGGTGGTTTATATACATATATTTCATCTATTTACACGATAAATGGATAAATCGTTCCGAAAGAAAAGTACACAAACAACTTGTGCATAACTGGTTTCCAGATTATTTATCACGCTTTAGAATATTTAAATTAGCTAGAAGCTTCCAGAGTACTAGCGTACTTTGTTTTCCCGGAGTTGAATTAAGCCGTAGAATGCAGCGAATGAAAAGCAAAACATAGCAGTAAGCGACATACCTCGGCAAGGAAAAATGCCACATTGACGGAACTTAGACGACTATTATTTGCTTGCAGGGTACCTCAAGCAACCAGTGTTGGTAAAACGAAAGTTTCCACACGAAAATAATCATCAGAGCCACAACACTTTTTCCACAAGAAGCAGCTGTCAGGGCCCTACATTCAAATCCGCTTCCAACCTAAGCGTTTTAATCGCCTTTCAGAAGTCGCAGCGCCCTCCTGGGTTGAGGCCGCAGTCGGGCACGAGGTTCGCCGCGACCGGGTCCGCGGAGAAGGAGACGCCGTGCGTGATCTCGCAGGCCTCGGGCCGCGTGCTGGTGAGGTCGATGATGTGTCGGTAGTAGTCGCTGGTGACGCAGTTCATCTCTCCGAAGACGTTGGGCAGCAGCGCGCCCCCGGGGCAGAGCGCCCGCAGCACCACGTCCTTTTTATAGCACGTGCGATCGAACGCCATGAGGCGGGCGTCTTCCCCGCACGGGTGCACCGCCGCGCACTCCCCCTCCACGCGCCCCTCCTCCCACGCGGTGCGGTTCAGCGCCAGCCGGCGCCCCGGCGCGCACGGCGCCAGCAGCGGCCCGCAGCGCCGCGCCTCCGCCAGCCACACCTGCTTGCGCGCGAAGCACCCGCTCTGCGGCAGCGAGCACGCCTTGAAGCGCGCGCGCCGCGCCTCGCGGGCCGCGGCCGTGCGGTCGTGGCGCAGGTTGGGGAAGGCGCAGCGGCCGCGGCGCGCGGGCTGCGGGACGTAGCGCGGGGGCGGCGGCGGCGCCACGCCCGACGCGCGCGCGCACTCCCACCCGCCGAAGAAGTGCGGCACGAGGGTGACGGCGCCGGGCCCGCACGCGCCCAGCACCTCGCGCGTCTTGAGGCAGCGCCCGTCGAACGCCATGCGCACCCTGTTGGCGGTGAGCGGCCGGCAGAGGTCGGTGGGCGCGCACGCCGCGCGCAGCCGGCCCTCGCGCTCCCACAAGCAGCGGTCGACCGCGACGCGGCACCCGCCCACCTGCTGCCCCAGCGCGTAGCAGCGCCCGTGCGACGCCAGCAGCAGGCGGTTGTAGCGCAGGCACTCCTTCTCCTCGGCGGTGCACGAGACGGGCTGCTCCAGCAGCGAGTCGTTGGCGAAGTAGCGGTCCGCCGGCAACTCCTCCGGCGGGGCCACGGGCTGGGCGGCGGCGAGCGCCGGCCAGAGCGCGGCCAGGAGAAGCAGGCACGCGCACGCGGGCAGCCGCCGCTCGCCCATGCTGCGCACGCAATGCGGCGCACGCGGCGCGTGGCCGCCCCGCGAAGGCATCATTTCCTGTGGCTCGGCGCCCGCCGCCCGCTCTGACTCAGGCCAGCGCCGCGCGCGGGCCGCTGGGGAAGAGCACACAAGCTATTTACAGCGGCTGGCTAACCGTTTATTTAGGACAATGCACGCATGTGTTATTGACGGAAGAAGCTACCAAGCTTGCGAATGAAAAAGTATTTCATGCGACTGGAAATAAAGAGTTTTCCTGCAGGCAGTCACTTAAAAACACATTTGATTTTCCTCGTGTATATAGTTTTTCCCGCAGTCATATTTCTTGAATGAAATATCATCGGGATAATATTTGTATGAAACATAATCTGGATAATATTAATGAATTTATTGCAAAACGCCATATACATATGTTCGAACAAAAATTATGTGAAACTGCCAGCGATATGTTCCCATAGGCGAAATTATAAATAAAATACAGCTTTTTTAGAAGGCGCAATCAATCATGAAAACAAATTTCTTACCTTAAAATAAAATATTTGAAATTTCCAGGCATATTATTTCCGACAGAGCCCCGAATATGTGGCACCAATGTCAAAAGTACTCCTACTTCGCGCTGTCTTGGCCATGAAGTCACAATGGTAACTAGTCAGGCGAGGAAATGTTAAAACCCACGATAGCAGTCCAGGAAGCGTTATCGTTGCATGGTAGTATCCTTTGTCGGTAACGTCTTTCCGTATCAACAAACTAAAGGCCAAGAAATTTATCATGATATTAAAAAAAAATAAAAAAATTAACATTCACACAACAAGAAAAACTAGGCAACAGCAGCAACTCACCATATTAACAGAATGAACCATCTGCTGTGTCACTAGAACGGAGCGTTACAGCTCGTATCTCCACGGCATGGACACTCTAACAAATTGCGCGTCGTGTGCAGTGTATGAAATTAACCCGCATGCTCCGCCCCCAAGCGGCCAATGGCGGGCGAGCGCCGTCCGTGCGCAGCGCGAAATGAGAGCGCTTCGGGCGCCTGTGGGGCCCTCCGGCGCGGGGCGAGGCGGGGCGAGGCGGGGCGAGGCGGGGCGAGGCGCTCACGAGGGCGGGAGATACGTTATCGGCGATGCCCCGACGTCAGCTACGGCCGATGGCCGACTCAGTCACCTTGTTTAATCTTTCGTGATAAGAAGCATAATAGCGGCCACTGTATCAGACGAAGTGGTGCCGCTACGCCGTATTTTGTGCAAGTTGCGTTTCTCGCGTCTTCGTAACAGGATACTGGGTCAGGGTAGGTATCAGCATTTTATGGAAACATGTCACCAATATCGATATTACTTTTCAGAATAGTTTAGGTATTTCTACTTTTCCTGTACAAATGAATTACGACTCGGGGTTATCAGCTGTGAAGAAAGGAACCCAGTAATTTACAATTATCTACAGAATTTAACCACATATAATTCTTCAGAAAAGAATTGCATTATCTATTATTGGCCTGTAGTAGCAAAAATTCTGCTGAACAAAACCAAACGAAATTATTTTCGAAAAAGTAGCAAGAACACTGCTGAAGAACAAATAAAACACTATCATATAACATTATATTAAATTAAATATTTTAACATAAACAGTCTTCACAACTACTACAATTACACAGTTCAGTGTAGTACAGTGCGCTTGGAAAGTTTCTCCGCAATGGATCATACTGATGAGAGCGCTATCAACAAAAAGTATGTAAGCATCACGAGCGCCAGGCAGTCCCCCTCCGTTCGATGGGTGGTGAAGAAGCACGGGGGAGGGGGGAGGCCTCGGTAGCGGCATGAATGCAACACTAGCGCCCCGCTCGGCGCTCGGTGCGGAGAGCTTTTGTCAGCAAAATTCAAAGGCGGGCAGCATCTTCCTTGGACACATGCTGTCACGACGTCAGCTCTGTCGTAAGTAGTGATACATTAAGTACGAGATTTCAGTCGGTACGTGCAGCATAATAAATCGCGGACTAACTCTATAAAATATTTGAATTTCTCAGTCAAAAACAAAACTATTCCACTGTTTTTTTTTTATTTTTCCCTAATTTTTCTTCGTACCTTACAAAACCATCCGTACACACCTTTCACATGGCAGGAGTTGCTTACTTTTCTTTCAATTTCTGCACACTTTAGAAATTAGTAATATAGATTCCTAAGCTCTAAATATCTTTCTTATTCTCTAAATGTTACGTATCTCTCATTATTTTACCTCACAGAACTTAATGAATCAGTCAAGCTTGCTGAAAATAACTCTGCAAACAGAATCATGTCTGTGTCTATACACAAGAATAATTAATTATTGAATGTACGCAGTGGCGTAGCGTAGTGGGGGCGGCCCGCCCCGGGCGGCACTTTCAGGGGGCGTCAAAATTTTACGAAAACAATTGAATAATAATAATAATAATAATTTTTAAAAATTTGAACCATTTCATTTTATACTTTGTCACACGATTCGAAATTATTAAAATGAGCACGGAATCTTTCGTTACTTATTTTGTGACGACTTCTGTAATTTAATGTAGAATAATGACATCTTGCTCATTGCTGCGACTGGCAACACCGACTGTACGGACTTGTACAGTAAATTATCTTCATTACAATCAATTATACGTACACTGATACTTATACAGCTTTTATCATGCATATTTGATATATCCTAACGATCGATTAGCAAATTAAATGAAATTTTACAATAATATTAACGTGCCAAATAGCTCATTCATGATAGAACATTCTTAGTAGGAAAACTGGAAGTTAGCAATCTCTCTTTCAGGAAGAGAGGAAGTAGCTCAGTAATCAGCAGGAAATGCTGGAACACCACGGAAACCACCATCCGCGAGTGACAGCAAGGCCAAATGTCGGCTCCCCACATCTCTTGAATTGCGGTAGCTAAAACGAAAATTAGATTCTCTAATTTTCAGTTTTTTCAAATGAAAATATTTTATTCACAATTAATAATTTCGCATTATTTCGGAAGAAAAGTTTACTCATCAATTTTCTGTGTAAAATGTTACCGGTAGATGAATTGAAATTATATTTTTCTCCCTGTCCTACATTATATTTCTCCCATTTTCTCACCATTGTGTATTTTTCATGATTTTAGGTGCGGCTGTAATTTGAAAGACCAGAATACAATGAAAATAAGATAATCATTCTAAAATTCAAACATCTCCAATTTTCCTGATCATGCTCTTTACAATATTTAAAACACACAAATTTGCAGTTGATTTCAATTTTCATAATAACTCCAAATAATTTTAAAATCACATCTGACATGCAAATGAAAATATATGTCAAACATTGTAATAGATAGATAAATATTGGGAGACAGACAATATAATTTGCCAGAAAGTAATATATTTTCCAATTAAATGTTTTATTCAAAGATAATTAATTTTGTCCAATAAATATCACATATCAACACAATTATTTAGGACACATGTAAATGATGTTTCTCATTCTCCAAAAATACCCAATGTTTTATGCATTAAAATCAAATGAAAATATAATTAACTTTTTTCTCTCTAAACTGTTAAATTATAAAATACAACTTAATAAACAATCAAGTATTAATAATAAAATCATAATAACACGAATAATATTTTAGTACTTGAAATACACAAGTCCGTGGTATTTGTTCAAATTACAGGCCATAAAATTCCACAAAAACAACAATATAATAAATGACACGACTACTGAATTTCCTTTAAAGATCTAGACCTGACATTCTATATGTTGTGAAATAGCACTTAAATGTAAATAATTTTTAATATCAAAGTTAACAAATGGGCACACAAACACACACCAGTGCCGTAATACAAAACTCACACTACCTGGCCCAAAAACTGACGCGACGCACATCGTACAACACTCATCACAAGCGCACCCACACGGCACATGTGCACCACACAAATCCCACAACACTAACTTGCTACATGTCTCACGCAACAATAATACCCTAACCCCACACACATACTCACGTGTACGCACACAATATCATACGTATAAAATGTTTTACTATATATATATATATATATATATATATATATATATATATATATATATATATTGTATGACAAATTAATGATTGCGTAAATATATTTAAAATGTATTAGAAAAATTTAATTTATTTTATGATTTAGATATTCTGTGAATAGGCCTCAGCTCTGATAAGGATATATTGTTCCAATATTGTATTGTTCTATTTACAAATGAAAATATATTATATCTACATCTGTTCAGTTTTTTCTAACAAATTTTCGAAGAGTTTTCCTTGCGCGCAATGTACGTTAATGTTAAGTCTCGCATTTCAGCTCATAGTTGATTTGATGAAATTGCAATTCAATTCAATCAGGGTGTCTTCTTTAGAAATGTTGCTGTGTATTGCTTCCGCCCATTTGAGCAATTGTCGAATAGGTGCTTCTGTGAATTGGCTACTGGACACATTCCAACTGCATCTGGTGGTTAACTTTCCTTAGCTTATTATCTGCCACCTCAAAAAAGCTCTGCCTAACGGGGCAGAATTATCCTCTTAAGCTTTTGCCATTCGTTTTTCAACCCAGACGAATGGCTGCTCGTTCCTGGACGACGTCGCAACTGCCAACGGGCTCTCAGGGTACGCCACCTTTGTTCTGTTAACCCTTCACTAATCGCACGGGGGCTGTACGCGTCCGCAGCCTATTTCTGGTGACTGGCAAATAAAATACTATTGTCTTATACTTATGGAATTCTCAGTACCTTTGAACAGTTTCTTTACCTGCCTTTCAAGAAAAGGAAATCCGTTGTAGGCGTTAATGTGCTTAAAATACAAAGAATTGTTGTGATGAAGCCTCTTACTCAAATCCCCCGCGACCGTTAAAGAAATGTCTACCCAAGGGGCCTACTTCCTGTTGTCGGAGTTGTGTAGTTAATATTGCCTGAACGTATCAGTTTTACAAACGCACCCGTTCGTATACTACACTAACACATTTCACGAGACCAGTCGGGAACATAGATTATCTCACGACTGTGGCGGTACTCTTCCACTGAGGGAGGTATCAGGATGCTCTCCCCCGAAAAAGGCGCGTAGGTTTGCGCCCGATCTCACTAACCATACGCAAACGTGGACTAATTACCGTAGCAGTTGAGGCGTCATAGACGTAAAAAACTGAATGAAAATTGAATATCTCTAGCATATTCCAGAAGTTGAAACGTTTATCTGCTACGCTTATACAGATCCCTTGCAGCATCACTAGATTCTTACCGTTATGCGTGTGCACCGCTTTGCCCTCCCGGCTGCTCTTCGACGCATTTGCGAACGCAGGCGCGCCGTTATTAGTGAACAAGCGCCGTAACTTGACGTCGGCTCTCTTGTCGAGGCGCACGCCACGTCTGCTTACGTCATCGTTGGCAATCCAGGCGGATCTGGGTTTCTAGTGTGCGCGCCGCCCAATTCAAACACAATACATCTATTTGTATAAATGTGCGGGTCACCAGAAGTTGTAATTATTGTAATGAACAGTAAATTGAGATTTACAATAACATACTTTATTTGTGACAGAAATACATACTTACACAAGCATACATTATTGTAATATTCAAATACATTTTCGCAAAAATTTGCACAAACACGGCGCATTTAATGCTGAATTGAAATAATTTATATTTGACAAAAGTTAAAAATGATGATGTCCCTAGGAGAGACGTTCCAGTTCATCTTCTGCATGAAGTGCATGTTATCGGTATTTACTTTCGAGGAAGTGGCCACACGGAGCAGAACTGCGTTGGACTTCGGACTGCGTTGCACGTCTCCTGCTCGTATCAATGCCAACAGCACAGGCGAACGGTTCAGTGCGGCACGGGCACGTCGTTGGGGGAGCCGGGGGAGGCGCGCAGCAGGTCGTTGACGGCCCGCGCGCACTCGCCCGCGTCGGTCAGCGAGCAGTCCGGCTGCACCTGCACCCCGGGCCCGGCCAGCGAGTGCGACACCTTGTGCACGATCTCGCACGACTCGGCGCGCGCGCTCTCCAGCGCGATCACGTGCTTGTACATGTCCTTGAGCCCCGAGCACGAGAACTGGCCGAAGGCGTTGGGCAGCAGCACGCCCGACGGGCACAGCACGGTGCGGATCTTGGACACGTCGTAGCACTGCCCGTCGAAGGCCATGAGGCGCTGGTGCGGCTTGCACGGGTTGACGGGCCGGCACTCCACCGACATCTTGCGGCGGCCGCGCACCTCGCCCAGGGCGATCACCACGCGCTCGCCCTCCGCGCACGGCCCGCGCTCCAGCAGCGGCACGCACGCGTTCAGCGCCGCGAACCACACCCGGCCCTGGCCGAAGCACAGGCTCTGCGCGGCCGAGCAGCGCAGCCCCACGCGCCCGGCGTCGGCGCGCGTCGCCGTCAGGTCGTGGCGCAGGTTCGGCAACACGCAGCGCCCGGCCTCCTCGGGCTGCGCGACGTAGGCCGGCGGCGGCGGCGAGAAGCCCGCCCTCACGCACTCCGTGTCCCCGAACAAGTGCGGCGCGAACTCGAGGTCGTCGGCGCCGCGGCAGATCTTCACCACGTCCTTGTAGCGCAGGCACTGCCCGTCGAACGCCATGCGCATCCGGCCGTCGGGGCACACGTGCTTGGGCCGGCACGCCCCGCGCACGTGGCCGCTCTCGAACTCCAGCTCCTGCCGGTCCACGAACAGCTGGCAGTCGCGGGGGCCGTGGCCCAGCGGGTAGCAGTGGCGCTTGTACAGGACGCGGTTGTAGCGCAGACACTCCTTCTCCGCCTCGGTGCACGGCACGGGCCGGCCGACGAGGGAGTCGTTGGCCAGGTAGCGCGCGAAGTCGGGCTGCGCCAGCGCCGCGCCCGTCGCCGCCGCCGCCAGAGCCAGGCACAACGACGCGAGGTGAAGCATCTCGCCGAACGCCTTGGACCCGTCTGCGGCCGCGCGCGCGCCGCCAGGAGCACAAGTAGAAGAAGGTGGCTGCGCGGCCGGCGGTCAGCGGTCGCCACTTGCGGCCGGCGCTTCCGCCGACGCCACGCCACGCGACGCCACGCTACGCGTCCCGACGCGTCCCGACGCTCTGCCCGGGGCTCCCGGGGCGAAGTCGCCCGTTGCGCAACGCCTTTCGGGCGATTCCGTCACGACTTCTGCCGCACGGGACCCACTCCCGTCTCGCGTCACCATCCGCCGCCGTGCGGGGCCGGCGTCCGGGTTTCCCTTCTTTTGAATAAGCCAGAGACGTTTCCTGGGACGCGATGCTGCTTTGTCTCGATTCGCACCAGCCAGCGGATTTTTCCAGAGGAGAGTCTGATTTCTGGACGCATTGCGTTTCGTCAGCAAATTTTACGTCCGCGTTACGAAGAAAGATTCTGGTGTCCAAGACTCTTACTTGGAATAAGATAAAACTCGTTTGAATTTTTTTTAAATGAATAAACGGTTATTCATTTTCTCATTCAAATACGTCACACCCGGTTTGTCAAATGTTGAGTTCACTTTTCACAATTAAGTGTAAAGTAATATCATACATTCCTGAAATATATATTTTTATTACGAAATAATTTTCTTGGAAGAATGATGCTGTCACGTGGCAATATGATATAATCAAATTGATCAACTTAGCATACGATAAAGCAATAAAATAGCCGCAAAAAAAGGTACTCCGGAATTAAGCAGTTTACATTTTTGAATGAACTAAATTCAAGTAGAAAAGTTGAAACTTCTATTATACTGAATTGTTTAATTCGAAAACGAATTAAAACGCTCTTAATTTTATTTATTCTCAAAAAACAGTAAAAACTATGTGACAAATGGGAGAAATATATAATCTGCAAATGTTTTCTTATGCTCCAGAATCCCTCTACATCTCTCTTGCTGTAGTTAGTTAAATTATAAATGTACCAATGAACAATTTTGGTAACATTTGTAATCTATGCTTTCCCTCTACAGTAATAGGAAACGCTGCTGATAAACTAGGCACCCATCGCAGCATTACTTCTGCCGTAACAAGGAGCAAGAAAGCTCAACAAAATACTCTCGTATTGAATGTATCTTTAAGTCCACAAGCAAAGCAAGGTGGTCTCTTGCATTTTCCTCGATGGGTCGGAGGAATTTCGATGAAAACCCTCATCGAAACAGGAATCATAGACCCAAAAAATGAAGTACAAAACTTGTAACGTTCCTAACATTTCAGAATACATTTTTACAATATTGTGGAAAGTATAAAGAAATTAATCTTCTTTTTAATTTTTATAACAAATACAGAAAATATTTGAACATGTGTCGATAATACACTTTGATCATTTTATTACTTCATTAACCTTCACCTAACATTAATCTTATTAACCTTAAGTAATTTTACTCTCGTTTAGTCATTGGGAAATATCATTAATTCCATTTGTTACGACAGAAATACTATTCTTGTGATGTAGGAGAAGCTAAAACACAATATATGTATCTGATAAACATAAACATAGATAAAATGCCTCCAACTTGGTAAACCAAGTTCCGAGTCCTAGTAATTAGTCTACGTAAAGGTCACTAGAAAAGGAAGTGCGGGAACAGGCTAGTTCAAAGGCAAGTGGTATGCGGTTCCCAGGACGCGCACACCGCAACATGCCGAAACACATTGTAAGGGAGATTAGGTCCGTGAAAGTGTGAGTAGAAAACGACAGACATGAGAAACTTTTTTAAAACGCCGAACATTTCTAACACTGAAGGGCAGGAATTTCGTTTTAATATCACGGCATGTTCGGCAGTTTTAAGCTATACAAATGCTCTCTCGTCTCTATGCCTCTCAACCTCGTCCAATACCGTCTATGCGTTCATACAAATTGACATTAATGAACTATAATTGTGACTAGAAGTAATGTTTTAAACATAAAACATCAAGCAATGTTTAAAAAATTGAATAAATACAACAATGTGAATATAGTACAAAGGGCATAGATAGATAAACATAGAGAAAAGAAAATGAACTAGTGTGAAAATGCAAAAGATTTCCAAGTTCAGTACTTTCAAGAAGTAACCATCAAGAAATTTGAAGACAATGTATAAAGAAACTGGTGAACAGAAGTAGCACCACATAACATTATTTTGTAAAGGAGTTTTTTTTAATTACACTGAAAGGAAAACCACGTAGTGTAAATGATTACATATCTTTCTCTTAATTGGAAATTAACCTCTAGTGAAATCGTTAGAGATAAGTCGTCCTCATTGTCAGTTATCGTTCAAGGAAAATTACTGCCACGAAATGACAATCAACTTTTATAATCAATAAACAAATAACTAAATTACTATTCTCAAAGAATCGAGATATTTGAATTACAAGGTCAAAACAATTAACATTTTAAATGAAATGAAATAAAAATTCCCGGAATAAATAAATCCTCAGAAGAAATTATACAAAACTACAAATACGAGGTGGAATTCCTAATATTATTTTTTAGACCTAAAACGCTGCTGTACTATCCGCACTATATCTGATAATTTTTTCCATTTCATAGTTATTTCCACCACTTACACAATTAATTAACTTCAAAATACCCTAAAATATGCCATTATCCGTTTTATCATTTTGGGCAATTATTATGAATATTGGTGTAATTAACAATACATATTAATAAGTTAATAACTTTTTATTATTAAAAGGCACGAATTGATAAATTTAAGTAATAATACAAAACTAAAGGATTGATCTGAAAGTTACTAAATATATTGATCTGCAAATTACGTATTATTTATTTATTTACATTAAAAATAGTAAAAAACTTTGCGAAACGTGCTATGGGGAGAAGTTAATTTGAAGTTGCAATTATGTTCAGAAGCAAAACAGGGATCATCTCAGCATTTGCTCAAGGATCAGGGAAACTGAACAAAAACCTGATCGAGATGGGGATCATTGATCCAGAATCTAAAGTACAATACTTGTTACAAGTTATTTAGAATTACACAATCCAAATGGTATATAATAAATTAAATGTCATTGTTAAGATTAATATTACGTTTCTTTTCTGATGTTTGCTATAGTCTGTAATTGTATAGAAATAATTTCGCAGTAGAAAAGTTTACTTAGGACTTAAGATTGTATCGAATTCAATCGTTTAATATCATTCGGCAAGGTGTTATAATATAATGTACATGTATTGTATGTGAATTTTTTGTAGTGGACTATTCATATTGTCACCCGATTAATATGACTACTACGTCGAGTGTTGTAGTTATAGACATCGGCGTTTGCTGAAAATATATTCCCGCTCTTAGTCATTTTTGACAAAAATCACTGATTCGTATATCAAGAGTCAAGCTAATCGTAAAATACTTCGACTAATAAAGAGTGGCTTACAAGAATCACGTGGGTGGTATTTGCTCATTATTCGTACAACTATTTTTTAATCTAAAAGTCTGGGAGCTATAAAATGTATTTACCGAGAATATTATGCCATATCACAGACGGGAATTAACATTTGCGAAATATACAAAACGAGCAGTATGACTGACTGAATTAGAAATAATTCTGAAAGCGTAGTATAAAGAACTAATTTAGTGTTCAATTCATTTAAATTGATGTTCTATTTAAGGGTTGACTGATTTGAAAAACCTTAAAATGTTGTTACCTTAACAGCAGTCAATGGCATACCGTTCATTTTCAATGGAGTACAGAACTGTTTATTTGAAATGGAAAACTGCATTGAAACAGTTTTTTTTTAATTTACTATTAATTTGTTATTACGGAATCAATTTGAAATATATGATATTGTACTATTTACGATTTCTTTATTGCAAAGAATATTCGTATCATATGCAAAGATAACTCGACTTCCGTTTCTATTACCACTATTCTTTCTAAAGAAAACCAAAAGTTAAATTATCAGCAATATTACTTACTTTACGGATTTCCTCGATCGTTTTCATTCTATTGATGATACTCAAGAAAAACATTTCACAACCTTATATTTTTAAATCATTATATTAATTTCAAAAATAGAATTTCTCGAATCCACGATAGAACAAATATTCTATGTTGCTGATCGTCTGAGTACTAAAAGTCTGTTACTGAGATGCAATCGCAACTTCCGAATGCTAAATAGGATTTATATAAAAGTTTCCCCATTAAGATTCGCCGCTGTAAAATGCAATAAATACTTTCTTCCTTTAGAGCTCCGAACTTTAAGGACTTCTATTCTCGGAAATATCGCGACAAGAAAGACTATTGTGATCGGCTCAACTTCAAATGAGAATTCTGTGATCGTTTTTCGGGTATTTAAATGCACGCGAGAGATCAAAATTGAGTACTTCGGGATACTTTTCATTTTTTTACCTCGATTATTAGTTTTCCGATGAATAAAAAGTTGTATATCTGAAGGCAGTATAGCATCAATATGAGAGACATTATACTTACTTTCCTCGTAAAAGTTTCTTTTTGTTCAGAACCCAGTAGATCTTAAGGAGGTGTCGAAACTTTTAGAACAGCTGTAACACTCCTTTCCTCTGCTAGCCCTCGTAATCTGACCCTTTCGCACGAGACGTACATTAGAGAGTCGGCGCCTCTTGGAAGATATCTGCCGACTCGACGACACAGGCAACAGTAACACGTCAGACATGCCCTCCATGAATTCAGCCACCCCGCGGCAGTAGCGTTAAACCGCTTCGCACGTATTGGAACTGCCTACAATGAGTGGTGCGAAATTACGCCTGTGTAAGGTGCGTCAAAATGGAAACAAAAGCACACGTAGCGTATTTGCTACAAGATTTTCAACTACGTTCATGGCAGAAGTACAGATCGTTGGGCTTTCGGTAATAAAGGGATTCGGCTGTACAAGTACAGCATTAAAGAACGAAAAGCAACATGAGATGTTATTCTTGTCCATTCTGTTTTCTTCCAGCATCAGTTTATTCTAAACGTTTGTTATCATGAAATCATTTATATTTTATCTTCACATATGCACAAGAATTTTACTGCAACATCGATCCATATTGAAGTTTATTTAATTTTTTTACACTCTGTTTTATTTTACGGATGGATTGGATGAAGAATTGAGTTTCATAACGAGTGGCCATGGATTTTCATGAACAATGGCATGTTGTTGTATTGTATTATTAGCCAATGACTAGAGATGGAATTTTTTACATCCATCTTCGAATACAATCGGCTGCTTCATTTCGTAAATAATTTATTTTTCTTTTGAACGAGCGTTTCGCGTCCGTTGCGGCGTTTGCGAGCGAACGTTTTCAACAAAAGCGAAGCATTTTGCTGTACATCACTGATTATGTCATTTCGTTTACTTATGCATTTCGGTACGTGTTTGTCAGCGTAGATAAATTGGCACCAGAAGGAAAATAAGAGTTTAACCCATATTAAATTGAGGACCGTCCCAGAGAAGGGTTTACGTAAATTGGGGACCAACTACCTCATCCTCTTCTAGGTAAAAGTGGAAGATGACAGGTAAAGGTTTTCGAAGAATATTTTCATGGCTATTATTTTTAAAGCTCAACTCCATACCCAATTTTGCACTCTTAGGACTGGCATATTTCTTTCGAATTTCTATACTTCTTTACCCGGTTTCTGGTTTGGTTAAAGTTTTTTTTCATTCAATTGAATCACTTGTTCATTGAATGAATTCTGTTTATCTTGACACTTTTATATTCTTTCTTTTTCTTTGCTAATATTCTAAATTTCTGAACATGAAATTCGAACACACTTGTAGTGCTTTCTTTGATTTTCATTTAGACATGGAAGCGAGTCTAGGATATTGTCAATAAGGCACAAGAAAAAGCTGAATAACAGCACGGCGGCGGTGGCCCCTCTAACGCACGCTCAATCAGGCCTTTTCCTTATCGGGGTTGGTTTGGTCCCCAATTTACATGTAGAATTAGAAAGTAAGTTTCGCGAGGAAAGGGATTCTTTGGTCCCCAATTTATTTGCTTACGGCCGTACTTCGATACCTTTGTTTGGGAACAGCGTGAGGCAGCCAAGGCGAAGGGGGAAGCGAGGGCGGAGCGAAAGGATGGGTGGGCGACAGGCTCCGCCAGATAAAGGATGTTTTATAGGGAGCACGTAAGAAGGCCCTAAGCCCCGTGGCGAAGTGCCGGTAATCTCGTGGAGGGCTTGCGTCTTCCGAACTCTCTATTATGAGATTGCATTAAGTGTAAGCCAGTTGCGTCTCCGCCTGAGCTGAGGAGACGGCGCGCCAAGTTAAAGAGTTGTTGAGTGCGCAGCTGACGCGAGAGATCCTGAGGCAAACAAGATAATATGTGCATACCTTCTTCAAAATTCTCCTAGAAGTAATTTCACAAGTAATAATAAAGTTACAGAGTGTATTAAATTAACAGAGTATCAACAAACATCATTACGTTTGAAGTACAAAGAGTTTTATGTAGAGTAAATAATATTAATATATTTTTACTTTAAAAATGTTATAATAGGATTTAGTTGACATTGGAATGAATGTGAAAACACAGTGTTTTAAATGATATGCTTTTATGATATCCGTAGGATATAAAATAATGTTATCTAATCCATACAAATTAAATAAATTGTTTCCTTAAATTCATTAACATTTTTCAAATTTATAATTAAAGGTACATTAATATATTTTAACGTTTTGGGGAATTATTTCATCACTATAATAATAAATACTATTATGATTATTACTATCAGCGACAAAATAATTGTTTCAACATATTAATGGTTGCATCAATAGGGAACTGAAACAAAAATAAGTAACGTCAGCTGAAGATGAATTAACGTAAATCTGTTAGTAGTTTTGAGTTAAAGAAGTTTTTCCATTTTTAAAATGAAAATAAAACATGTACTAAATAAGCAAACATGATCAAAACACCACATTCAAAGAGTCACCACTTCTAGCAAAGCGCACGAAGTAGTTCGCGTCTTCGGAAACCGTCAGAAATTACATTGAAATTCCAACAATGTGCCAATGCCAGTTCTGACAGTCGCAATTCAAATAAAAACTTGCCGTTAGAATTTCTTTCTTTCATTTGGCGTCTGCGAGAATTCTCGAGCGCGCGCGGAAACTTCGGGAATGGAGCAACGTCGCTCCCAAATTCTTTGCTGCGTCTGCGGCCAACGGCTTCAAGCGACGTTCTCCAGCGCCGCAAGTCTCCGCAGCACACGCGGGGGCTGCATGCACCGGAAGTCGATGACATATTGATACATATTTCAATACGGGCAGCAGCGGTATCGCCGCCTCCGAAATTCCATAATATCATGGCATAGATATCGTAGATAGGTATACAGTATAAGAATCCAATATCCTTGTGACGTGTCGTAGCCTGGATATTGGATTGTTTCCTAGTTCTGTTTCAATTTTTTTGGGTTTCCGTGATAAGAGTTTGGCAAAGAGAAATTGTCAAAAAATTCTAAATGAAATGCCCTTGACAATTGGCTTTATCAGTACACGTCAGTAGGTATTTGTTAAAACAATGATGACTCTCCTTTGTTCTGCACCAATTCTCCTTTGTTAAATTGGAAACAATTTTAGTAAAAAATAAAAGTTCCGAAAGTACATTTAGTACACAGATTTTTAGAAATGGTTTGTACTTTCAATCTAATCTCTATGAGGCATTGTGGGCAAGTAGTGATATCTGATAATATCATTACATCGTGTTACCAACATTTTTCAATATTAATTTATTTTTTTACCTTATGACACACATCTAATACGTCAGTTAGAATGTGTGACGTATGAAATACGTCACACATTCTAACAAAGCAGGTCACCAGCGTGTCGGTAGCCAGACCCTCCAGCACTCCATCACTCAGGTCACCGCGCCTAGACTCGCCGCTTCACCTCCAAACAGAAATATTTCCGCAAGATGTTTGCAGGGGGCCGGGGACATCACGAGCGGGATCCGCGCCTCGGAAAATGCCATTATCCCCAACCCTCCCTCCCTCCCTCCCTCCTTCCCTCCCTCCCTCCCTCCTTCCCTCCCTCCCTCCCTCCTTCCCTCCCTCCCGGCTTCAGCACTCTCGTTATTTTCGTTCTTTTTTATTCTCGTTTTTTTTTTCGGGAATTCTTTTGGAGACCTTACTACAAAGCGATCGAAAAGAGACAATGTGTAATTCCTCGGCGTCAAAGGGCGGGGTGCGCGTGGAGGAGGCCGATAAATATGCCGGAGAGGAGACATGAAAGGCCGCCCATGCATGCCTGTGATCCTGTTAAGGAAGCCTCCGCAGGCAGCGGGGGCGCGCAGTGGTTCGGAACCATCCGAAAAGGGCGTGGTGCGCATTCTGGGCGAGTTTACAGCAGGCACTTTTTTATTGGCAGAATAATATTGAAGTACACTTATTAAATAATACAAAATTAATACTTTAGTTCTTATTTTTAAAGTAGTTACTACTAGTAGTTACCACTGTTGTGATAAAAAGTATCTGAAAGTCACCCACAAATAAACCTCGCTTATATGCGTATAATTATATACTAGACAAGTAAGATTCAATTCTGTATAAGTGGTTTTCTATAAAATATATCAAATAATTATATTAAAGATCTATCGCCGTCATTCCATCATAAAATGACCTAAAATGTTAGCTCATTAGAAAATTAAACAATGTAACCATTATAATTAAAATTCCATTCAGAAATGTACTATATCACAGTTAATCATCCAAATGGTTCCATATGAGCGTCATGAGGCCTCTGTAACATTTTGTTTATTTACGCGCCTTCTCGGCTATTTCGTGCCATTGTGGGAGCGAGACGAGGAGACGGTGGCGGCGACAGACATGGTGCCTCGGAATAACTTTTCCAGCTTCTTCGCTCCGCTCCGTCGTTTCCTGAGAGCACGTGACGTCTCTCTATTGTTGTCTTGCCGGGTGCACGTAAGTCGTACACTCCGCACTCACTAGGCGACTGAAAAGATTATTTTAAGGATGAAATGTCAGAGGTTTTGGAGTGTGCTAAAAACTTCCTAAAATACAGATCGTCTACTTTTCTTTAGTCAGTTGCGGTTGCCGTACATTCGAACTCAACCATTCGGTTAGTCTATTTCGATAACTGCACTTTCAGATATAATAATGCTTTGAACTTAGTTAATGGCAATTATCCGAGTACAATTTCCATAAATTGTCTCTGCTTTTGAAAAGTCTCTTGTAATAATCTCAAAACTTAAATAATCAATAACACATGCCTCTGGTTCGTTGAAATGTTACGTTTTCAAATAAGAAGGAAAAAGAGTGTCCTAAGGTTACCTTAACAAGTAGGAAAATAAATAAATTTATTTTCCAAATTACGGGTATTAACGTAATTAGTAATTTAGTGGCAGTTCAGAATAAACAGTATGAAAGGTTCAACAGTAAGTTAACCGACAATAAGTAACACTAACAGAAAACAACAGTTTCATTTTAATCAAACCTTAGTCACTTTTTACCGTTTTAATATCAGTTTGAAGATTGCAGAGGTTGCGAAAATGGCAGCAACATGCCGATCAGTTGCGGCACCAAATCAGTCATCGGCAAAAACTCATTTTACATATAGCGAATGTGTGATGCGGAAACATTTGGCAAACAACCCCTTTTACCACAATTACATCGTAAATATTGAATCACGTCATAAATTTGTCTAATTTTATAACTTGTTAACTAATAGTAAAGATGAAGACCAGCAATATAGTACACTACATAATGAACAAAAGTGTTTCGACATTTGTATATCATTTTCAAAATCAAATTAAATAAATACATTTATAATACGTAAATAGAGCCTCTAACAGTTTATAAATATTTTTCGCGTATTTACCATTTTGAGATAAATGAGATATCATGAAAGCCTTAGGATTTTTTTCGCACGTAGAGTCAGCATCATCTTGGTTCGAGAGTCGTCGCGTCCTAGGCGGAGATGTCGACGTTTCTGTCGCCATGCCGTGGCCTTCCTCAGGGCACAATGAGACATGTCCGACATGTGAAAGGCCGAAGTCCGCAAAGTTTACATCTTTGCCTAGGACGGGCTCCCGAACAGCCACGAAAATAATGAGTGATCTTATTGGTTGTTAACAAAGCCCAGGAAGGCCAGGAAGGCACGCGCCGGAGGGGGGGGGGGCTGAAAACAGCCGAACGGACCCACGCGCCGCGCCGCCTCTGAGCCAGCCGAGGCGCCTCCGCCTTCGCGTCTTACCTCAGCAAGGCGGCTGCGGCAAGGCAATTTCGCCCGTCTCAAAGCACCTCTCGCTCTCAGCGGCGCGCGCCTTCGCGGAGGCGGCGGAGGGCGGTTGGCGCTCGCGCCCATGCAACGAGGCTCAGCGCTGGATCAAGGCGGAACGACGCGGCGGCGCCCACGACAATGTCCCATTGTTATGGAGAGCTTTCGTTTAATTACTGCAATTATTATATTATGTAAAATTATCAATAAATAAAAAAATAAATACGTACTTCCCAATTCTACTTTCTCTCTCTTGCCCTCTCTCACTTAATTGCCTCTCTCTCTTGCCCTCTCTCACTTAATTGCCACTCTCTCTCTCTTGCCCTCTCTCACTTAATTGCCTTTCTCTCTCTTGCCCTCTCACTTAATTGCCTCTCTCTTGCCCTCTCTCAATTGCCCCTCTCTCTTGCCCTCTTTCACTTAATTGCCTCTCTCTTGCCCTCTCTCACTTAATTGCCTCTCTCTCTTGCCCTCTCTCACTTAATTGCCCCTCTCTTGCCCTCTCTCAATTGCCCCCCTCTCTCTCTCTTGCCCTCTCTCGCTTAATTGCCTCTCTCTCACTTAATTGCCTCTCTCTCACTTAATTGCCTCTCTCTCACTTAATTGCCTCTCTCTTGCTCTCTTTTTCGCTCTCTCTGCCTTATCTCATTACTCTCATTTCAGCCCTTTCCTCTGTTCTTCTCTCTCCTCATATCTTCCTTTCCTCTCCATCTTTGCTTTCTTTCTCTTATCATCTTCTCTTTATCTCTCTTCATCCTTCTTCTCTCATGTCCAAATTTTCTTTTTTTTTTCTTTTGGTGTCTCACTATTTGTTTATCCTCTTTTCTTTCTCTCTTGTTTTCTCTAACCATTAATTAACATACAATTTAATATTCATATCATGTCCTACGGAATTCGGAACTGTCCGAAATAAAGTAAATATTACACGAAGAAGTTCAAACTTATTTTACAATAATTTAAAACTGATAGCAAATAAGGGAACGCGATTCGTAAAAAAAAAAGATTGAACGCAATCAAATGAGAGTGAAGCGAGTGATAATTAGAAACGATAATCCGCGTTCCATCGGCGATTACTCAATTCACAAACACAGCAATGCTGGGGGAGACAGGCTTGAAATACATTCGCAATATTTGCCAAACAATCCAAGCAAATATGCGTATGCACATATTTTCCATTCCAGGGAAATTATTGAATTGCATCATTGTTTTGGTGTGCATATGCGTACTTGTAAAGTTATTTTTTCATCATCGCGGTCACTGACGTAGGTCTTGCACTTTTAAAATTTTTGAAGTGTTCTTTGTTTTATTTTTCAAAGTATTTAGGTTTTGTGACATTTAAAAATGTTCCAATATTTATTTTGTTATTAGGAAAGCGGTTTTATAGGAGATTCCATATGCGTCAAATATTAATGTCATTATTCCAATAAGTGTAGTGCAGATTTTTTGCGCGGACAGTGGCACTGATCTTCAGTATGCCAAGATCCGGCGCTGACATGCGTATCGGTTTGCAGAATTGTCCCCAACCAGGTATCTCTCACCAGCAGGTAACCGACGCAGCCGGGCCAAGCTCGAAGTATCCGACTGTGTGTGTGGTAGTGTAGTGCATTTGAGTGTATGTGAAAGTAAAGAGTTAGGATGAAGAGGAAGGAAAGACCGCACGCGGTCCTTGGATTGTTTACCGCTCCGACATTCGTCTAGTAGCGATCGAAAAAAAACAGAAAAACTCGCGATTAGAGCAGCCGGCGGTTACAATGTTCCTCCAGACCACGGCTAAATTTTATCTTGCTATGTAGTGTGAAAAATCGTGCCGCAGAAGGGACTCGACCCAGTCACTACAATGCATCAGTTGCAATACATCACTACATCAGTTGACGCCCTGAGCCACCTCCTCCGGTGAGGCAGCCGAAGGGAAGGGGAAGAGAACGGGTGGGTTCGGGTGGGAGTCAACGAAGCGGTTGGACGCCTGACTGCGAGAGCGGTGGGCGGTCAGCTGGCGTTCCGGCCGCGGGGGCGGCGGGCGACGAGCGCTGGGCGGCGGCGGTGGGCGGTGGGCGGTGGGCGCCGGGCGATGCGCGCGGGCGCACGCAACGCTGCACGCGCTGCGTAACTCATTCATCGCGAACGCAGTCATGGCAGTTCCCACCGCAGCTGCCGCCGCGACCGCAGCCCCAGCCCCAGCCGCAGCGCCCCACCCCCGCCCGTCCCGTCGCCACGCCCCCGCCCTCGTCCCTCCCGTCGGCATGCCCCCGCCCGCGCCCCTCCCGTTGCACGCCTCGCCCCGCCCCTCCCGTTGCACGCCTCGCCCCGCCCCTCCCGTTGCACGCCTCGCCCCGCCCCTCCCGTTGCCACACCCCCGTCCGCCCCGTCGCCATGCAACCGCCCCCGACCCTCCCGTCTCCATGCCCCCGCCTCCGTCCCTCCCGTCGTCACGCCCCCGCCCGCGTCCCTCCCGTCGCCACACCCCGCCCCTCCCGTCGCCACACCCCCGCGTCGTCCCGTGACCTGTGCCGCTGCACACCACCCGCGTCAATTGCGTCAGTGCTGCCCTGCACGCGAGTACCAATCGACATAAATCATCATCCCTTGTCTGCTCAGGTTGGGAAAGCTTTTGTACAGCTTTTCGTTATTTGGTACACACGTTCCGTCTCTTACTCGTAATGAAAAATTGAGTTCATCACCTAAGTTCATGTTCTTTTCAGTGCATCATTAAATCAGGTTGGGTTTACACGCAGATCGTGTCGACAAGCGATAAGCAGCTTTTCGTTAATATTTTGATATATCATTTTGTTCTGCCTCTCACAAAATGTAACGTCCGAATAGAGATATTTGGAAGTGATGTAATCTAACACTATTTTTTAAGGTACTTTTGTTTTTCTGTGAATCATTACACAATATTTTGGATGATAACATTATCTACGTGACGTTCAACTACTCGGAACAACCATCCCTCTAAAGGAGCTTCTTGGAGTAGAGTTTAATGTTTCTAATGTCAAGAAATTAAATGACTAAGTCTGGTGTGTATTAATGTCTGGATATCGTCTTAAACTTGTAATGACGATCCAAGTTATTAGGAGAGGTTGAATGAATTTCGATTCAGAGGTATTCCCAACACGTGATCTGACAGATCACAAACAAACCCCTATCAGTCTTTTAGAACTCACAAGCAAATTACTCTTCAACGACAGTGAAAGATTATCTCCTCCCTGACGCAAATATTTTGATATCAATATTCATGAAACGGTTCTTGTAATTGAATAGCCTGTCTCCTGATATTTGTTCTCAAAACTTGTCATCGGTGGCTGTCCAGTCTACTTTCCTACTGGATGCAGTGTATTTGAACAAACAATTGTGCTCTCTGTATAAAATCGAATCAAGCAAAGAGCTTGTTATCGAATTCCGTGCGTATACTGCATAGTGGCTGCATTTAATTTTTACTACAATATGGACTGTCAATCAGTGAAAACGAATCTCACATGCGATGGTGAAGAGATGGCTTTTATATTCCATTCGTATGTTGAAAGAATTGAGGTAGAAAGATGCACGAAAAAATTGTGTTTTTATTGCTTACGAATGAATATACTGATTTTATCTTCTGTATCCATAATGTATGAGCATGTACTAATGTGCAGAAGTGCATATTCTACAGAGTGAATATTAACATGATAGACAATACTGACATGAAACTGAAAATCATAGAACTTCGTAAAAAGCTGTCTTGTTACATTTTTTCACCATTCCGTCTTATTTTATGCTATTAGAATGGATGTTCTGTGTTCTATTATTCTCACTAACAAAAAATAAGCTAATTTATTAGAAAGAAAGTTGGAATAAAAATAAAGAGTTCACTTATTTGTTACGACGCATTACCCGGGAAATAAAATATTTATGAAGTTTTATATTTGTAATATACTATAAATACTATTAATTAATTACTATACCGCAAATGGGCTTTCTTAAATAAAAATAATGCATAACAATAACTTATATTTAAATAGAGAGTAATGTGTAAAATAATATCTAAAATCATTGCGCAATAAAATACAAAAATTTTCCTTTTATCCTTTTCACCTTTCCCCAACGCACCGATGCCCTTCAAAAACTTTCAAATACTTTCCTCCACTAATCCAGAAAGAGAAAGAAGTTTTAAAAAAACTGAGTGCCCAACCAGCCAACGCCACACCATTCCAAGCGACCAGTATATCGCTCATGACTGAAGGCTGTGCGCGGCACGCGCGAAGTGAAGCGGCGAAGGAGGGCGCGGAGGAAACGTCAGCGGAGGGGCGCTTCCGCGGTGAGCTGCGTGGCTGCGAGGCGGTGCCCAAGAAAGGGCTATCGGGCGAGGGTTATGCAAATGGCGCGCGCGCGGCGAGGCCACATAGCACAAGGAGCCGCAGGACGAGGGAGGGGGGGTGCGCGGCGGGGCGGCTGGCTGCCATCGCAACTACTAGCGAAGGATGCTGAGGGGACAACACGATAGTCAGTCGTAGCAGCCAGGCAACGGCCGATCGGGGAGACAGAGAGGTGCCGCTTCTTGCTTTCTGAACTTCCGAAATCGTCCAGTTTCCGACTCTATGATCTCCCAGTATTCAGCGGATTTGAGATGTTCTGATGCTCCTTTCTACACAATTTCTGTTTTCTTCACGACTTTACGATTTCTTTCGTGTCCTTTAAACATACTAACCTATAAGGAAGAGGGCGATGGGGGTGGAGGGGCCGGTGGGGGTGGTGGGAGGAGAGAGCAGTGGAATGTGAGATCGGAGTAATGTGGGAGCGGTGTGAATGTGGGCCCAGGGTGAATTCGGGGCGGGGTGAATGTGAGAGCGGGATCCCTGTGGGAACGGAATGAACGCGGGAGCGGAGTGAACGCGCGAGCAGGTGAATGCGGAAGTAGTGGGAATGCGCAAGTGGGGCGTTCACGGGGGAGAAAATGCTGCGGGAGCGGAGTGCGCACGTGTGACCCAGTCCAGCAGCAGCCACGATACTCCAAGAGCAGCGGGGTAGATGCGAGAAGCGAGCCGGGAGTAACGTAGCGAGCACCACCGCGTGGGCGGCCGGAGCGGGAGGCAGGGGCAGAGTAAGAGCGGAGGGCGGCAGCGCCACGTCACGCACCATCGCGCGGCGCCGTTGCCCGCAACGAGCGGCGGCGCCTGTGACCGCATCCGCTTTCACATGCTAATGCGCGTGTTTGCAGCGCCCCGCGCGCGCGCTCTGTCCGCGCGGAAGTTGCAGCCATAGGCGGCGGCGGCGGCGGCGGCGGGGCCTCCAACTTTGCGCAACATCTTGGGGCTTTCGTATGCTAATTAGGCGTGGATATCCGGCGAGGCGACGCGAAGCCGTCCCACCACCGCCGCCGTCTCCGCCGCACCGGTTGCGGCGCCAAACGCTGCGTCGCCGCTAGACCCCGACTGCTCCACAGACGCTTAATCCCTCTCACGCCCCGCCCCGCGCCCGTCACGACCCGTCACACCCCGCCACGCCCCTATCCGGTCCAGGACGGGTCGCCAGCTACCTCCCACCGCGCCCCGTCCTGTTCCGCCTCGCCCCTTCCCATCTCGTCCAGCCTGCCATGCCAAGCCACACCCCGTCACAAGACGCTTACCCCATCCTACACCCCGCCCCGCTTCGTCACACCTCGCCACATTCTGTCTCGCCGCGCCACGGCTCGACCCGGGAATGATCGACCCGCCACCTCTCATCACGTCCCATCCCCGTTTTTTCGCGAAAGACAATTGCGAAAGACAATATTTCGTAAGTGTAGCTATTTATAATGAAATATTGGCTAGGAGTAAAGTTGCTCGTTTGAATCTCAACCTTTCATACATCCCTTTTCCTGGCAAAAAGCGTAGAGAAGTTCTCCGGTGAGCAGGTGGTTTCTCTATATTCGCGCACTAAACTATTCACCTCCCCACATACAAAAAAAAATTGAGCGCAAAACTGTATTCATAATCGTACAACACTTTTCAAGCCAGGGATGTTGATCCCAATCTTATATTGGGCTGTGGCAGGGCAAGAAGTCACACACATTTCGTTTGGAATAGAATATTTTTTCGCATCCATCATCAGAGACACCCCAAGAAATACTTCAAAATTATGTAATCCACTGTCATTTTTTCTGGTATTAGGGTATGCAACTATTTTTATTCTTCCAACCACGAAATTATAGATTCTAGATAATTTACCTCTTGAGAAGAGTAAAGTATATTAGAGACATTTTTAAATAAATTAGTTTATATTAAATTTTAAACTCAACGCGAATGTTTTCATGTTAGTTGGATTTCAAAACACTTTCCTTCATCTTTCCATCAAATTCTAAATAAATATTATCTTAAGAAGTAAAAAACAGTAAAAATGAGACCCGCTTCTATTGGTAACCTCCACTCTTTTCTACAGTGTTTTTCACTTTAAACTGGTACCTTGCACTTCGTCATCTATTTGTCAAAGAGTCAACGGGATCAAACTTCATCAAAAACGCTGAAATAATTGAAATTAACTCTCATTTCTAAGAAGAATTTCTAAAAAAGATATATTCATACTGATAGAAATTTATATTTAGAAATATTATTTTACACTGTGCGTGAACAAAGTGTTTGATTAGAAATTACATAGTTGCTACCGAAAACATAAACAGCTCTCATCAGTTACAAAAGCAAAAGAATTCAATTCAATGCAAAGAGCTTGCCTTTTCAAAGAGACAAATAAAGTTTTATCTCTGGAAAAATAAAATATAACCAAGGGGGAGTATTACACAAAAGCTTAGGATTTCAAATACTTCAACATCCGAGAATAGCACCACAGGCGCAGATTTCGATGTTACATAATCTATCACGTAAATGGGGAAGACATTGTCTCAAAAGGAAATATATCTTGCATTATTAGAATAGACGTAAGTATTACACAACTTGATTAACAATACATATACTCAAATCTCAAATATTTTGTATATCCGTGTATTTCTAAAAGAAAAACATTACAAGAATGTGATGGTTCAAATTAATGAAGAGTCAAAAAGGCAAAATATAATTATATTTTGAGATATATATTGTTGAATTCTTTTAATCCAATTTTATTTTTACTCTTTAAGCCATTTTCTATTAATTTATACTTGTTGGATTAGTGCAAAATTCCTCAGATTGTAAATCATTCATGTAGCTTAAGTTCATCGCACGTTACCACACTTTTGTATCTATAAGTAAAAAACCAGAAATTAAAAATGTAAGTGTTCTTTTATGACTAAGTACTTCTATAAACGTTATGATGGCGTATAATGCAATGCCTACCCTGCTGGATGAAAAGCTATCAGTCTTTTTGGAAATCCGTGGTACTGGGTGGTAATGAGCAAACTAATGCAAAGGAATGTTCAAACACACCTTTTTATAAATACCGTGTAGAAAGCATAATTAGTGTTCCTCTCAGGGTCACCAAAAAAAGGTATTCAAGGCTGTAGGACGCATCATTACCAACTTATGCACGATGGTCAAGTGTGTTGCGGTGGAATGTATTTTATGGATTGCATGTGTAACTGATATTCCAGATATGCTATAATCTGCGGATTTTTTATCGTCAAAAATGTGTTTGGTGCATTCCTGGGGTAGGTATTTTACTTTCCAGCAGTAATCCACTTTTTTCCCTAGGGATTTATTTCAGCTGACGGCCGGTTCCCACTACGTCTCGATGGGTCGCATATTCGACCATAGACTAGACGCTAACATACTTGCGGGCTTCTCTGATTTGGGCTCAGCAGAACGCGAGGCCCTCCGCGAAAACAAATACATGAGACGAAAGGGACAAACATGCCAACGGCGGGACTAGAACCCGCGCCCCTCCAGACCGCAACGCTGAGTGGTGCATGCTCTTAGCGACCTCCGCCATCCTCATCGGCAGTAATCTACTTACGGGTTATATCCTTGGATTCTTATAGAAGGAAATACTTCGTCATGGTTCGTTACCGTATTAGATGCAGAGGGGATATACGAATTAAATAAAGCATAGCTATTACTGTCGTATAAATATCATGTTTGTATAATATAACTAGCAATTCAATTTAAGAACAAGAACATTTTTATCAAAAGTTTTCAGGCTTCGTTAGAAGAAAGCATAATCAATGAAAATGGATAAGAATCATGATATGATTGTAATAATTATTGAAAATATTTGAGTTTATGATATCAAAAATATAATGAAAAATATGTATTAAATCGAATTTTATGATAGTATTGTATATTATGACAAAGCAAATATAAAAAGCGATGATATTGGAACCATGTGATTGCATAATGTCGATATGAAAGTTAATATATGATTACCTATAGCAATTTCCAGCAAAGAATAAATACTATTTACGTTTACTCCAGTCTCATTGTTTAGAGACACATCAGCATTCATAAACAACAAATATGATTCATAAATGAAGATTATCAACTATAACGCCAATAGTATAGCACAATAAAGGACCTGAAAAAGACGTCAAGACGTTTGTGAGTGCAGACTGCTGTTGCAAAATGAGTGCAACACGCTATGCGAGCTAGAGGCGTGAAATTTGCTTCGCAGCGTTCGCAGACGCGGCTGCGGGCCGAGGACTCCGCCAGCCCCGTAATCGTATTGACCGCCATTCGCAGTAATATGGCGGCGCCGCGCGTGCGGGAGGCGCCTGGGTGAAGCGATGAGGGCGCGGGGCGGGGACGCGCCTAGAGAAGAGCGCCGCGCGCGTTCTCCAGAGATGGGGGGAGGGGTGGCGGCGGTTGGAAGGCCGCGCGTTGCTCGTGACGCGAATAGAGAGCCCTGAGAAGCACGCAGTGCGGGGCGGCGGGGAGTGGCGGGGAGTGGCGGGGCGGGGTGGAGGAGAAGGGAGAACACGCGGGGGCGGAGACGCCGATGGGGCGGGGTGGGGCGGGGATGGCGGAGATAGCAAGGGAGAGGGGTCGCGCCAGTGCCAAAAAGGGTAGGCGACAATGCAGCGCGGGGGGGCGGGGCGAGGTAGGGGTGGGGGGAAGGGAAAGAGACGTGGGGGCGGGGCAGAGGCGACGGGGTGGGGATGGCGGAGGCTGTGAGGAAAAGGGGTAGTCAGCACCGACAAGGGTAGACGAGAGGCGCGACAGCGCGTGGCGGACGCCAGAAGAAATGTATTAGTGGAGTGGGGAAGGCAAGAGAGGTACATTTAACAGCAGAAAAGAGAATGACGCGGGCGGATGTGACACGGGAGAGCATAGGCGGTTGGAAGCAAACGGAAGTGGTGCTCCAGACCAAGAAAAGAGGATGAATTGCGAAACGTTAGAAAAAGCCGCAGACGCCGAAAGTGTCACAAGTGTGCAAAATCGTTAGGAAGTATGATTACACGACGGAAGCACAATGTGCAGATTTTGATTATAACCACATGTAGCTCTGTAAGAGAGAAATGAATCGGGACAAATCTAAAAGCTTAATCGGCAAATTCAGACGTAAAGGAAATTATTAAAAAATATGTATATCTTCTGGTGTGAGAGAAAACTAATGATTTTTACCAGTGGCACTCATAAAAGTACTGATCTCCAATATGCACCGCAGACAGATTCGCGGCAGATGACTTGTGCATGTGTCATGATAAACCGCAGATCATCAACGAGCGGAAACGGCAGCGGCAGAAGAAGAATGGAAGCTGCAGCGTTGCTCGCGAAGCGCTTCTGGACGTGAAGTGGGTCGGCGCGGGGCGGGGGCGGGCGCGGGGGCGAATGCTGCGCAGAACGGAAGCGAGCAGCGCCCATTCACCGCCGCGCGAGGCGAGAATGCCCAGGAAGACAGAGAGCGACCCGAATTATGGGGGCGAAAATTCGAAAGCCCCAGCAGAATGCGCGGCCGCCGCTGCCGAATAATGCTGCATCGCGTGGGCGGGAACAAGTCAATCCCTCGCGAAAGACGGAAAGCGAGTCTGGCACGCAAAATGCGCCCGGGGCACGCGCTGCACTCCGCCTCCCCCCCTCCTTCCCACCCCTTCCCCACCCCTCTTTTCCCGGTGTTCCTCTTCGCTCCAAAAACGCGCAGGGGGGTGGCGGAGGGGACGGCTCCCCGATCGATAACGCGCGAAAGAAACGAAGGACTAAATATTGCTTTATTCCAATTTGCGTTTACTGCCCGCGCGCGTACATTACTGCGTTATTTAAAGGCCTCTCCGTGGCTGCGGGGTTGGCCGGCGCGCACGCGCGAACAAAACAAATAGCTTTTTATTGGTCGTGAAAACAGCGCCGCGTCGAGCGCCGCCGGCGCGGTCCCGGGCGCGACCTTAAATCAACGACAAACGGACGTGTTAATTACCGCCGCTCACGCTGCCGGTCCGAGGAAGACCGTCTCCTTCGTCGAAATGGCGGTCGCCAAAGGCTCAGTTTAATGGCGTAGGTATGGCACGTGCCTACTGAAAAGCGGAGTCATTCAACACTCTAAAATTCCGAGAAAAAAAATTGTCCTTGAATTTTAATTATAGAAATAAACTCTACACCCGAAAAAATATTGAACCAATACAACTAAAACTGAAATTTGCTATAGGAAACATTAAAGAGACAAGAAAAAGACAAAATTGCAATAATTTCAGTCTTTAAACGCGTTATGAGCAAATTAGGTACATATTATCCTATGTTAAATAAAATCAGAAGTATGGATGAAGTACACACACACGCTCGCACCCATGGGAGATAAAAAAATCAAAAGATCTGTATAAAAATTACTTCAGATTGTCATTCAAAGACAAACTTAGTCGTTCATATTGCTACAAAGCAATATATTATCTAGAGATTTTATATTATTATTATTATTATTATTATTATTATTACAATTGTATATTATCTACAAACATTATTATATACTCGTATTATCTGCAATTATCTAGAGAAATATGAAACAATTTAGTTTCGAAAACAAAACTTCTTATCAAGAGCGCTTCTTATCAATATAGACAAATTGTTTTTCGTTGCTTCCAAAACAAGACAGATAACTGAAAGACAAGTGACATCTTTAAAATAACAAGCCAAAAGAAGCCAAAACAATAATACTAGATAATTTCGCCCTCGTTAAATTAATCTTATGATACTTTACTGGGAAACAAAGATTGGAAACACAATTGACTGAAGTCACTCTGTGAATGCATGCATATCTGCTTTTTAGCAAGTGACATTTATCTTTTAATCTAATCGTACTTCACTCACGCGTGCGTTTTATCCAGATGTCAAATACTTTAGAGATATCGATGATATTTTCATGCCGGATGCTTGATATGAATGCTTTGCACAGACACAACGTATCCTGACATACGTGTTTGCGGTGAAATAAATAATAATACGTAATCTGTCAAATATAAATAAGTTTTTTATATGTTCACCATTCATTACATCAAACTTTAATACTTAATCATTAATACAAATAAAACACTATCGAAAGGAAATTTTCATAACAAAAAGTGCTTAATTAATTTTCAAAAAATCAATTAGCATTAAAACTATAATACTAAATGTTTTTTAAGTAACAATGTAGTTAAAAGTATATACCAGTGTCTTTTTAGTAATACCAGTACACCAATGAGGAGGTACAATGCCGAACTCCTGAATAAAAAGCAAAATAATGAAGGAAATTTGTATAAATACAGTGTTATTCCCAAAGAATGAACCGATTTTCAAGACGCATTTCTCCGATCTCAAGTAACTTATTCAAATGAGTTATTTGCCGTTCTATAGTGTGTTTCTAAGTTTCTAATAATGGCCAGATGAGCAATCTGGATGTGACGCCTTGAATAGGTCCAACGCCCACAAGGTTCAGCAACGCTTCCCAGATTTCCATCAGCTTCGACTTGACATTACGTGTAAGCGCTTGACCTAGCTGTTGCCTGCACTGCTTCACGTGTGTATAATGTACTCGTATTTGCAAAACATGCTAGATAACGGGATGAGGCAACAGAAGTTACTTCACTGCCCCGAGATGTTGATTTCTGAGTCCCATGCTGAAACTGTGCCCAGATTCTCTTTCCTCGGAAACTCTTGACCGTATATTACGCTTTATTTGCATAAACATTATCCGACCGGAAATTGACAAAAATACAGTTTAATGTTGTTCAAAAATACCTATTGTAGATAAAATTACCTTCAAAAAGCCAGTTATGATTTCATTAGATGATACATTCAACCAAGGTTATATAAGGAAAATTATTGAAACATTCGTTAGATGGCAATGACAGGGTTCAGAAAGGAATAAGATTGGTGAGACGGGTAAAGGTAAGAAATGTTCTAACCTTTACTAATATCGGAGATATATTGAAGGAAAATGTGAAATGGGTCTCTCTTCTTAGGCAGGAGTTAGGATTTATCCGATAAGCGTTAAACCTCGAAACTACGTAGGTTTCAGAAAGATTCTTATAATAATAATAATAATAATAATAATAATAATAATAATAATAATAATAATAATAATAATAATAATAATAATGTCCTAAACGTTGAATCAATGACTTTTTACCTAAACAAATATACAGTGGAAAATGCTCTAAGGTCAATCGTTGATCAATAACATATCTCCCAACGGTATGCGGCAGTTTATAAGTTTGAGTAATTTTTATATCGCTGGCTTTATTCATTATATTCCATCGTAATAAGAGAATTCATGGTGGGTGCAAAACATATTCAATGGTACCGTTTTTGGTTTAAATTAGATAGGAGGATAAATTACGTTTCTGTGAAAATACATATGTTTTATTTTTTGTTGATACGCTATATCCGGTTATTGCCTTTGATACAGAGCTCCATGTACACTACGTATCTTACCTGGATCGAAAGGATCGTGGATTACGAGAGAAATATAAAATCATTTGAATGGTGCAACACGTTCTCTTATGAAGGGAATTATGAGAGGGAATCATGAAAGGGAATTATGGGAGGAAAAAATAAAAAGAAAAACCGAGTGATGTTAACATCTAGTTAATTCGTAAATAAGTAAATGTGGATAAATAAAATTAGGTAAAAAAATAAAAGTATGTATGTACTAGGCGCGTTGACTGGTTATAATGATCTCGGGCAAGAAACAGCCCTCTGGCCCAAGGTCCTCCAATTCTCGATTATTAGAATCCTTAAAATAGTCTTGGCGAAGAAATAACTTTTAATTACGTTTCAAAGAATAAAAAAACTAATGTAAATGACCGTAGATCACGAAATATTCAATATTTCATTTGAATAAATATTTGAGTTTCATGTATTTACATGGTAACGTACATTGGTATTTGCTTGACCACCCGTAAGGTCCACAATCCCTCGGCCGTGCCTCAGCAGATGCACTGCGAATCCCTTTCATGAGTAAGGTATCCAGCGCGCGCCAGAAGGCCCGCAGCGCTCAGGTGACCGCACTGGCCACGCGCGCGCCGCACGTGAAAGAGAGCACGTGGAAGAGCGCCCGCCAAGAACCGCCCGGCCGATGGCGCTTGTGCTTTGAGCTCTGCCCCTCGCGGCGCGCGCTCCGCATTCAATGCCCCGCGCGGCGGCGGCGGCGGCGGCGGCGAAGCAGGAATCCAGGCCGCCGCCCCCACACAGCCGCTGAAGCTTTGCTCTGCCTTCTCCCCAGCCGAGAAACGCGGGTCTGCATCTCGCCGTCGGTTTTCCCTCACCCCCGTTCCCCTTTCACTTTGCGTTATCTGTGAAGGCATAGTCCGACTGCATGCCACGGTCAGTTTTCCATTCACACCCATTTCCCAGTTATTCCCCTTCCACTTTTCGTTTCTTCTGAAGATATTGCTCAACTGCACTCCGCGGTCTGTTTTCCCTCACCCCCAACTTTCCAGTTACTCTCCTTTCACTTCCCATTACCTGTGATGGTGTATCTCGAATGCATCCCGTGGTTAATTTTCTCTCACCCCCAATTTCTAATTCCCCTATCACTTTTGGTTATCAGCGAAGGCACAGCCCGACTGCATTGCATTCCGTTCATCCGGTGTTTCGGGAGGAATAAACATTTTTGTCAAGTTTTCATTTATAAGTACCGCAAATTTATGTTCTCGCACCTATCCAGAGAAAACTTCGAACGCGAACGATTATTACACAATCTTCGAAATTGTACTATATGTCATCTCAGCCAGACAAAAAAAAATGTTCATGCTGAGAAGTTAAAAGTTTTTTTCCCTCACAATTAAAGCGGTGGTTGTCAACGGTGGCAGTGCTCTAAACAGACACGCAAATGTTTCTTGAAAAAATACATAAGTGGATCAATTGTAATAAATTATAATCAATACTCAGCAGACTACGGTAAACGCAGAAATCAATTCTTATTACTTAGGAGGAAAATGGGATGTAGTAGAGCTATGCCGTTTTAGGGAAGTAGGTAAACGGGTTAGGAAATGATGACCGCAGGGTGCAGTCGGTGTACGCCATCTTAGCCACCGCGTCTGTCTCCACCACTTCCCACGCCACAGCATCCGCCGTTTCACAACTCCCTCCGTTACGCGTTGCCTTCGACACATCACACACCACAGACCGCCCATTTTCCGACTCATTTTGAAGAAATATTGTCCCCTTCCTTCTCTAGGGTGTTTTAGAGGAAATTTATTTTCCGGTAATTCTTATAAATGCGATACGCCTTTAAACATTCTAAGAATCATGATAATGCACATATTATTATGAAATGAAGTTGTTCGTAATTTAGTTTATGCACTCCAAAATTATTAATATCGAAACAACCTCACAGTCCCCCCCCACCCTTGCCTCTAAGAAAGTCCCCGTCAAGACTTCCGACTTCCCCTCTCGCGTGTCTAAATTAGCCTCCACCTACGTTTTTGACATATCACGCTATGGACATTCATCCTGCCCCTCCCTGAAAGCCCCTTGTTCCTGCATTCCGACATTACGTTCTGCCACTTTCAATTCAGCCCTCTCCATTGCCTGCCCTCTCACCCCCTGCCTCCGACACATCGCTTCCGCCACAGTGTACAACACACCCCTCGCAACTAAATCCACCACATTGGCTGCCTCTCCGTTTGCCACGATTTACGCCTCGTTTTTTAACCGTGTTGTTACCGTTACCTCTCACCCGGTCTTCCGCCGCCCGCCCACCCACCTGCCCGCTCCGCAGTCTGTGGGGGGGTGGTCGTGCTTGCGAAAGCAGCCTGCGGGAACCACTGCTGCCGGCGTCGGCCGGCGCGGCGCCCGGGGCCTCGAGGCGTAGCCGCACAGAGCCAGCGACTGCCTGGACTGCGTGCTAGACCGCTCGAGGCAGAACATGGGATGGGGACAACGTGGGCGGCGGGAGGGACCAAATGCTGGTGGTGAAGTCGGTGCGGACGGGTGTTGTAAAAACGTGAACTAGAAGCACGGAGCGCAGAGAATATCTGCCCTGCTCTTGATTTAATCCCGATATAATTCGTTATTTAGTTAAAATCATCTTCAGTCATGTTTAAGAGTGACATAATGATAAGTATTGCACACACACACACACACACACACACACACACACTCACTACTGATATAAATGAATAGCTCTTACGGTTTAACTGAATGAGAATAGTCAGAAATGTATTTGAATTTTTTTTAAAAATCTCTAAACAGGACATTAGTCTTTATATCCCATCGGTGCGAGTGTAATTGTGACAGTTTCAACTGAAGTTGGTTTTAAAATAGTCCTCAAAATGTTGAAATAATCAGAAGCAACAGCATTAAACAATTGTAAACTGTGAAAAATAGTCGACAATAATAAAAACGTGCAGAGAGATGCTTTATTTCAATTACTGCATTACCTTCCCAAATTTTAATTAGGAAGTGAATATCAATTAAAGGTAATATTTTAAATCATTGAATAGTAGTTTAAATAGGCAAATAAACAAAACATAGCATTATAATATAGTGCTAAAACATTGATTTGGACGATCGAAATTTCGATAAATTGTATGTATAAGTGCATTTATGTCAATATTGATTCATGTATTAATTGTGGTTAAGATCCAATTGTAAAAAATTGTGAAAGTTTTTATTTGGGGAAAAATTATTTTATTTCTAAAAGTTGTAATAAACAGAAACGCAAAGTTTGTACTAATATTATTATTACTTACATTGAAAACAAACAAAAAATTAACTAGGATTTAGTCATTTCCAATTACAACGAATCAAAAACTAGGTAACGCATAATGAAGTACGTAATAGTAAAAGCAACGAATGGATCGAGTTTCTTAAAGAAAATTAGTGTGGGAAAATTGAAATTATGGCCACTTCACAGCATTTTAGACTAGCTAGTGCGCTGAAAAAATGCCAGAAAAGCATTTGTCTGGAGCATACGAGAAGGGAGAAGCGCCCCCGCACGAGAGCATCAGAAGAGAAGGCCCTCGCAGCAGCAGGTAGAGCAAGGGGGCGGCGCCCAGCGAGGCGGGGCCGGGCGGGGCCGGGCGGGGCCGGGCGGGGCGGGGCGGGGCCGGGCGGGGCCGGGCGGGGCCGGGCGGAGGCCCGCGCCTGGAAACGCACATACGTGCGGCCGGCGCGAGCGCGCGCCGCGGCTGATGAAGCAATGCCGCTTTGTGCGCGCGCCACCGCTGCCCCGGCTGCAGCCCTAGTCCCTTTCTGCACCCAGCACCGCCTCTCCCAACTGTCCCTGAGCCTCTTTCCCCTCCCCTATCCATCTTTCTGCCTCTTTTCCTGTGTAATGTTTCCTATATTTACATGTTTGTCTCACCTGCATACCTCACATTTTTATTCACACTTCGTATACAAGTAATGATTATTGTTCTTTTTTGTTTTGATTGTGATAGCAATGGGAATATTGATATTGATGGGAGAGATCAAGTATGTGTTGAAAGATTGGTAAAAAAGTTGAACTGGTAAAAAATATTGTAAAATGCAAAATGCAAAATATACATTAAAATAAAACATTTTAAAGAATAAACATGTCGTTAATACGTATTATGAACTACGAATCATAAGAATTGAACAAAAACGTTTCATTTCGAAATTGTAGCTCCACTGCCCCTCCCGTTACAGTCCCATCACAGTCCCGCCCTAGTCCCGACCCGACCCGACCCGACCCACTGACAACGCCACCGCTGCCGCCGAGCTAGCTGCCCAAAACCACGAGCCCAGGGATGGGAGGATGGGTGACGAGATGAAGCAACGACCAAGAAAGACGGGATTGTTTCGGCTGTGAAGGGATGGGAGCGGAGAGATAGAGCGGCGGCAGGAATGGGAGGACGACAGAGTCGTACGAGGAGCGCGCGGGAGTGAAGTGTTGGGAAAGAACTATCTGTGAGGCCGGGCGCGTCGGGCATCGACGCGGAGGCGGCGTGGGAGGCGGGGAAAGAGCAGTGGAGGGGGGGGGGGGGGGTCGGGGTGAGAGCCCCTTCGGGCGGCTCCTGGCAAATACCGCGCTCTGATTACGAGCCCGTACCTATGCGCTTCGAGGGGCGGACATTTCCCGGGTGCTCGGCACAGGCCTGGAATTTCTGTTCGTTTCTGTCTCGAAAAAGGAGTACACAAGTGACACCTGTGGTACGAGGATGTGAGAAAAGGATAGCAGCCGGGACCACCCCATATAAAAAATGATTTCCTGTGAGCTACCTTATAAAAGTAAAATTAAATTGTGAACATATATTCAATTTTAAAAACATTAATTCAACAATAATCAATTATTCCGTTATTTTATCCCTTCATTGTATTCCTTCATATATCTCCTTTCTCTAAATGAATATTCTTTTCTCGTTTTTAACATAATATGTTCACCTACTGGTACCCTTCTCGAATATTCATTTTATTCATATTAATATTCATTTTATAACATAAAAAGGTTGCTTTTCTTCAAAATTTTAAAAGATGCAATTGTATTGGAAATAATAGAAATATTTATGTCTCTTAACGAAAACAAATTTGACTTCACACACTAAGTTTTCCTCAAATCACAAGTGCTGTTTTTGAACAAGAGGATTAAGAACAATAATATAAAGAATATGAATGAAAACATTCTCAAAATAATATTATAAAAATTAAAAGAATCAAGAATGAAAACAAATAAGCAATATTTATTTTTAAGCCAACAAATTATAAAACCTATAACATAAAAAGCATATTGGCGAGGACGGCTTAGAAATGCCTACAGTAAAAGGCCAAACTTTCCAAGAGAGCCGCGGAAGTAGTATTTGTTGCTCGCGCTCATTTACCTGAAAAGCGCAAATCAAAGGGAAAAAACTGAGAATAGGCAGGGGAGGAATGCCTACAAACGGGAGCGTAGATGGAAGCAAGAAGGGTAATGGAAGCGAGAGTGAAAAGCAGGGATGTGGCCGCGAGTGGGAATGGAATGTAAGAGAAGGAGGGGGCAAGAACGCAGCAACAGCAATGGAAGGAGCTGGAGCAGATACACATACGGCAAATTGGCCCGGTGGCGAAAGCCATGCAAGAGGCACGACCGGTAGTGAGGATCGAGAGCCAGATGCGAAGGTAAGGTCAGATGCGGAGAGGAGAGAAGAGGCAGTGACCAGCGCAGAAGTGGGAAGAGGAAGGGGTCAAAACGAGAAGCGACGTCGTGGGGCGGGAGAGAGAGAAGACGAAGGGTCAGATGCGAAAACAGAGGCAACAGTGGAGCAAGTGACTTGAACGGCGGCCAGGGCAGGCGCGGGCGGGAGGAGATACAAGGCGGAGGTTTGGGCGAGCGAGGGTTTGCTGCGGCGGGGCACGAGAAACCGAAGCGTGGAGCGGCTAGCACCAGTGCAGCAGTAGGGGCGAGCGGATGCGAGTGGGGGCGAGTAGATGCGAGTGGAGCGAGAAACGTCGAGTGGAAGCGAGTGAGGCCGAGTGGGGACGACGAGTGGCGACGAGCGTGAGCGAGTTGTGGCGAGTGTGGCCGAGTGGGGGGGCGAGTGGTATGAGTGTAAACGAGTGTGAGTGAGTGGAGGTGAGTGGAGGCGAGTGGGGCCGAGTGGGGGGGTAGTGGCGAGGAGTGTGAGCGAGTGGAGGCGAGTTGGGCCGTGTGCGGGGGAGGCGAGGGGCGATGAGTGTGGGCGAGTGTGAGCGATATGAGGAAGGGGCGGGGCGCAGAGCGTTGGCCGACGTGCGACGCAGCGCGCAGCGGCCGCTGGACTGAAGCCCTGCACTGAGCCGAGAGCTGCGACGCGGAGCGGTAAAGCGGCTAATGAGAGTAATTTCCTTTGAACGAGCCCCGCGTGCTCTCTAACAGGTCTGCGCACTTTCAATTTTCACACGAATTCCCTATGAATTAAATTTCGCATCGGTGCATCTTGCGTGCAGAATCAATCCACCACGAACGACACTGTTCAACACTATTCCAAATGAGTTGTATTTATATTTGCAGTTGGTGTAATATTAAATTCTTCAAAAGAAACTAAATGCACCAGTGCATTTGTTGGAATTATACTTAAAGGACAGCATATCTCAATTTGATGAACTAGCGATAACCCAGTTAAATTACGCAACAGAATATTCACAATACTCATTTTTTATTTGTGTATATTTTGAGCACATTTGTAAAAATCATTAATTTACCAGAGAGCTTTATTTTACAGACTGTACAGTAATTATTTATTAAACTGAATAAAATAATTAAAATATAATACTGGAAATTAAAAATATATTTTAAACGAGCAATTTAACACAAGAATAATTTAATTGCTTTTCAAAAATCTAGATCAAAGTTCAGGCGTGTGCACTTAATACACTGTAATACATTTGAAGAGTCTTTCTTTCAGCATGTGGTTATATATGTTGTTAAAAACATTATCGAAGCTGCAGAATGAATTTTGTATTTTCACATTGACTCATGTTTTCTATATTTAAAATATTACACTCACACTTCGTTTTCATCACTTCTTTTCGAAAATGAAAAAGAGAACTATTAAAACATACAAAAATATTTAACCATCATTGACGCCAGAATTATTTAAGTTTGATGAAAGCTCCAGATTCTTTAAGAAGTCACTCAAAAATTAAATATAATGTTTTTATTAATAAAGTAAAGTAAATATATACGAAGAATAAAGGCTTAAAGAAGATTAATATGGGTTTACAAGTTTATAAACACGATTTTGAATAGAATGTTTTAGTCTTAAGTAAATGTGTAATGCTTATGTTTAATTCAGAAAAATGGTGGCCCCCCAAATAATAAATCCTTGTATATTTGGTTTACCGATTGTATGTATATGTTTTTAGGAGGGCTAAAATCCAATTTTACTTTTACCACCTCCACAAAAGCCAGCTTAGCAGAGAAAAATTGCAGATTAAAACTAAAATTTCATACTTTTCCCGGGTGTTGCTTATACCTCCAAAATTATGCGTTTTATCGAAAAGCCCACTTTATAAAAATTAAAGAGGAAAAATGTCCTATAATGCACAAATTAACTTTGATAAATATTTGACAATTGGTAAGTGTACAGAGCGCGTTGAAAAGGGCGACATTTTGGCCCTGTAACCAAAACAGAAGAAAAGTCCTCTTCTGCGCTACTATGAGTCTCAATGGGGCTTTGGTTGTAAATATCACTAAATGTTTTAAACACTAAAAGTTACATAAATAATTTCTCATTACTTTCGCAAGTCTTCCTTATATCCTACATTTCAACGTGAAACCCTTAGCCAGGAAAGCTATTCCAGGCGACTAATTTTCATAAATTTCACAATCTAATTGTATACGGCTAAATATGAAGAAGATAGCGTAAATGACAATTTTGTAATCGTAATTGTTAAAAAAATCGGGGAGAAAAGATCTATACTTGGTGCTGCCTTTGTTCGTTTCCCTCTATCACATTCGATCAGCTGATCGAATCTAATCAGATATATTCTGACCTCTAAAGATAAGTCAATTGTAAAGCTCAAGATAGACTGCGAGCATTATCAGGCAACTCATTTGGAGATTACCAGTTCATAAAAACGCGTCTTGTTTGTTTTATAGAAAAACTGTCATTCTTAAGTGTAAGAGACGGCGTTAATATCTTGGGATCGATAGTTCTAAATTTACTACATAAGACGTGCTTTCAAAACACGTTTTACTCTTTATCGCCTCGACATGATTTTCACGGCGAGTGAAGAGGAATGGGGGCCGTAAGGTATCTTACGTCTCAAACATAGCGAATCAACGAGGTAGCATAAACGTGGAAACTGTTTCTCGCGGCGGGTTTCATGTTTCCTGGATAATTACTTTCCGGGAATGCATCGCGATGGCAAGAAACGATACGCATAAACGTGAACAAAAGACGGTAAACGCGGAGTTGTAAAAGAAAACGCGGGCGACGGCAGGTGAAGCAACGAACATCACACGGCGAGACTCTCGTGTACGCCTTCCGCCACTCAGGAGCTCGACGTCACGGCCACGAATTGCGGCCCTGTCAGACTTTCGCTCTTGTCGAACCCAACATTAGTCATTTTCACACGACACTGCATTTCCAGCATTCGCAAGCACACATTTTCTGAACCAGAAATATCTTCGCGGTGGCATTAGAAAATTGCGTGTTTGAAATTTCCTTATAGAAGATTCACAAGAAGATTGAACGTTCCAATTCTGACTGTGGATGGTAATAATAATAATAATAATAATAATAATAATAATAATAATAATAACACTACTTTAAGAGCACGTCATCTAAGGTCCGCTGATCGGACACTGAGCAGCTCGACGATGCGGCGGCAAATTGCAACCGTCTCATGCTTACGCTATTACTGAACCCAAAATTTAACTATTCTACTACGATTTTGTAGTAGTGTTTCCACTGTTTCCATTAATTGCTAGCATATACTTCTGAAATAAGAGTATTTTCTCGCGATGACATTAGAGCATGTATTTGAAAATTCACTGTGAAAGATTCGCAATGCGGTTGAACATTCCAATCCTGAGCGTGGATAGAGATGACAGTAATGATTGATGGTTTAAGGACACATCAACATATGAGATTATCATCGTCTGAATCACGTTATCTTAAAGTACATCCACTAACTAGCTGTCAGTACACAGCTAAAATAATCAAAAACCAAAACAAAGGTACGTAAAAAAATTATCAATGTATAATCAAAGTTTGTAGTACAAAATATATTGTGGACCAGAATTCCAGTGGTTAGCTGTTCTGATGGGTTATTCTGGTGTTTTTTCAAAAATAGAAGGATGACAAACATCTTAATTAAGGGGTCGCAGAACCACTGCGATCATTTTTTCTCCGTTCTAAAACCAGGACGTGGTCTATTCACAACTGTTCTATTGATTAATTACCGCTGCAAGTTTCGACTGATTCATTAACTGATGTTGTCAGGCACGTCAACTGGCATGGTCACTAGTACCGTTACTGTCAAAATGTTTTATGCTTGGATATTGCGGTGTTCCTTCCTTGATAGTCCAGCTGGATGGCGCAACGCGGCACCGAACTTCACGTCGGCTTGCAAAATATTTCCTTCAGCGAAACACTGTAGCAGCCGGACAAAGCTCAAAGCTTTCAAATGGTCTCTTGACATTTCTGATAGTGTAGTACGTATGATTCAGTAAGAGAAGAGGGTAGAACAAGGACCAGAAAGGAAAGATCGCGCGCTTCTGTGGCCCCTTTGTTAGTGCTCCGTAGTTCGCCTAGTACTGATCGGATAAATCACGGAAAACTACCGATCAGAACAGCCGACCGTTAGAAAGCTCGTCAAGACAGGGGCCGAACTCGACCTAGCTGTATGGTTAGAGTGTAAAATCCACCTCCGTCAGGCCTTCGAACCCTACACCCTTCAGACCAGAGTCGCTGCAGAGATGTTGCAAAGCTGGCTCGAAGTTAAGCTAACATGGTGCACGGTTCGGATTTATCCGTAGTACTGTAGGAAGATAAGAGATTACTTATTCTTTTTCTACAATAATAACTGTGGTTAATAAGACGCTAAATATATCAAAGAAGAATTTTCCCTTCAAGCTTCGTGTCAAATATTAGAAACAGATGTTTGACAAAAGATTTTGAAGACTTATTTTCAATAGTTCAATTTGTATTCTTGATTTGTATTCCTGATTTTGAAGAAAAACTCAATCTATTACGTGGTTAAGATATTTGCCAGACAAGTTTAAAAGAAAAAATATTTTTCATTTATAAGCAAAAGCGCACAAAGGGCTGCAAAATCTCCGCATCGACTTTGCTGTAATGATCATGATGTGATTGTTTTTAATGTTTTCTGTGAATGACACGATCATGGTGTTCACTTAATTGAGATATTATGGGCTCTTAGTTGTAATTGAGCGACAGTATTCCAGTACCGTAAGCAAAAGATCAGCAAAGAGTAGTTTCTTGTTGAAATAACCATGAAACACGGCCAATTAATTTTCTTAAATAATTTTTTTTACCCTTTCAGGAACATGAAAGGAATACGGAGATGAAAGACTAATAGAAATGTCTCCTCGCATCTTAAACTAGTGACAGATTTTCAAAAGGAGCTTGGAAATTTTCACTGTAAATTGCGAAAGACCATTAATAGCAAACAGCATTTCCTAGCGTGATGAAAATACGCCGAAGGCCAGATATCCTTTCAGCGGTAAATGAAAGATGGGCACTTCGACCGCTAACCATTTTCGTAGCCAGCCATCGCCGACAAACCGGAGAGAATTTTGTGAGCTGAAGTCAACAACTTAAGCGAGAATATTTTTCCAACCGCCAGCTTGCAGCACGGACAGAGCGGCGCAGACAGAGTTGAATTAGCTAGCGAGAGGAAAACGCCTGCTTTCAGACAAGCGCTATATTTCACTCTGCGCCCGCTAATCGCGGCAACTACCCCGGCACCACCACCCACTCCACTTCCGGCTTCACACCACCCACCCGCCCACCCGTTCATGGCCATCTAGCTCACCCACGCGCCCTCCTCCAGCCCACTCACCCGTGCCCCTCCAGCCCATCCACTCAGCTACTCAACATTCTCCCTCCAGCTCACCCACTCGCACTCCTCAGCCCACCCCGCGTCTACTTCCAGCGCACTTACGCGCCCCCCTCCAGCCCACCCACTCGCCCAACCTCTCAAGTCCGACCATCCGAATACCAGCCCGCCTTTTTCCCCATGCGCTAATTCCCTCTCCCATTCGTTCAAACAACTCCACTCACCCACCCCTCTCCCTCCCGGCCACCCCTACCCCCTTCCGTCAGCATGTCTACCACCTCTCCCACCTTTTCGTACCTTCTCGCCCACCATTTGGTCTCCGGCGTTCCCATTCGTCGGACATTGGGCGCCCGCCCACGTCCATTGCAGCAGCCGCCGCAGGGATGCGTCGAATATGTGGGAGGCGGAGCACGCATCATTAATTACTACACTTTTTTAGCCTCGGAATCAATATTTGCTCAGATACGAAACTGCGCCGGCCGCACGCACTAAACAGAACTCATTTACCAGGCGAAAAAAACACGGCCCGGTTTAATGTCCTATCGGACGCATACAAACACGCCCCCTGCCCCGAAAGTAAGCTAATTTACAACTCCGCGCTGCGCCGGCCAGTGACGGAGGATAGCCAGGAGCAGGATAAGCGCAGAAAATCGGCGCGCGACGCGTGAATGAATGAACGGGAGGCGAGAAGAGAAAGACAGTGAGAGAGCCTAGAATGATTGTGTGGAGAGGGAACGCTCAACACGTTTCTTCCATCCATCCACACACGAACTCATCAGAATACACTTTGCAGTTATAACTACATTTGGACGGCATCCATGAAGTACAGGAGAGAATATAGATGTGATGAAAATAATATTTTGTAGCGTGTCACCTTCAATGTGTTCAATCGTGTGATGCAAATTTGCAAAAAAAAAAATTAACACATTATTTAAACGATTTTCCACAACAATTTCACAAATTACAATCAGCAAAAAATGTAATATTTAATCTCTTTTGTAATTGCTAGTATTTCGAAATACAAATATTTCCTATAAATCAGTTCATTGCGTGTCTATCATCACTAAATTTTGATATGTAAAGCTATGAAGAGAGAAAGCCTGTTAATGGCTCGTAGCTGAGAAGCAAACATACGAGTAGATATTCATTGATTGTTTATACCGTGCCATGTCAACTAAAATTAACAAGTCAAGTTTATTTCAAAAATTAAGTCAAAAAATGTTCGTTAAAAACATCATTTCAGCCTTCCATATCAAATCACGTCAGTACCTAATATTGTCTGTTATTGAGTCAGCCCCTAATTGTTATCCATTCTCTGCTATCATATCACTTCAATTCATCACCTCAACTCACGCATCGTTATGCCAGTCTCCGATAAGAGGATACATCAACTCCTGATAACGACTCACATCAATTCAAACCACATCAACATCTGATAAGAAGTTACGACAACTTATTACATCAAGTCACATCAACATTTGATGTCAAGTCACTTCCGTCTCGTAATCAAATCATATCATTTCAACTCTTAATATTGTTACATCAAGCTCTCTTACTGAGATATCAATTCTCAAAATATAATCAGACACAAAACATACGCAACGTATCTATGTCACAACACAATTGATACCTGTTGTGGCAAAAGTGTTTGTCTAAAAATAGCAAAAAGATATTTTTTAATATGTGCGTATAAAAAAGTTAAATCTACACGAGGCTATGAAGAGTAAGGTCAAAAGTATTTTTACATTGAATTAATCGTTTGTGAATTTTAGATAAATAAGAAAAATATACATCTAGCAGTGTAAAGACGACCATGACTAAATAAATAATTTAACTCCCATTGATTCATTGTAGAGTTGTGAACTTACACATCTCAAATGAGATTTATCTGGAAGTACATTGAACTGAATACGCTAGAAGAAAAGTTTCACTAGATAATTTTGTTTCAATAGATCACTAGAACGTTACTAGTATTTCCTTATGTCATTCGGTTTCTAAATAAGATGAGAGATAAAAGGTTACGAATACTCTACACAAAACCTAATATGATTTTCCATAAGAAAAAGTCGGATTTACTGGACCTCTTGATGTACTATCTCAAGTTTTTCATACATTTTATTAGGAGTTTTCACACATTTCATGAACAAAGTATTTCTTAATTAATGTTAGCTGATGATAGTTAACTTTGTGGTAAGGTGGAAGATGAAGAGGCGTTTGAGAGACGTTTGAGCAAGATAAAACAGAGAAAATAAAGAAAATCTATGGCAGGTAAAGTTATGATACTAAACACTAAGAATGAGTCAAAACAAACGATAATAAAGAAAACCCGATAGGACAGAACAAATTATAAGTGTGATATTGCAAGTTTGGTTATACTGCTATACTTTAAATTGTTTAAATTGCTTATGCAGTCTATTATGCGAGTTTGGAATAATAGAAGAAACATATTGAAGAAACCCGTATTACATGAACAATAATAATAATATATATTTTCGAAATTAATGACTCAAATATGTGTGCGAAATTGAAAAGGAGAATAAAGAAAAAAATTGACACCGAATTTTCCCTTCACAAAACCATTCAGAATTCAAAAGTCCAAGCAGGAAAAAATACCAAATGAAAAAAAAATTGCAAATGTCAAGATATTTTAAACAAAAAACATATTTCCTTGGATGAAAAATTTCAATAGATGACACTATCTAAGTGTTGTTGAGATAGAGGTAAACATAATATCCACTTTTCCTTATCAGGCCTCGTCAATAAACGTTATTTTGAGGAAAAATCACCTTTTTCCGGGGTACGAATACAATGCTTTCTCTTCTTAGGAAGTGAGACGAGAAAGTAAAAAGCAAAGATCTTCCAATAGTAAACATCTTAAAATATAAAATTTTAAAAATCCGTTTTTTCTGAAAATTTTATCTTTGTTCATAACACACTTTATGCAGCAACAGTGATTCAATCCTACCACAACCTGGAATGAAGGCCCGTCGCAGCGGCGTCGCCGGAGTGTCCGCGTTCAGCCTCCGCTGGCCCCATGCATCAAGGGGCGCGGGGCGGGGCTGGGGCGGGGGCGGGGGCGGGGGCGGGGGCGGGGGCGGGGCTGATGGGATAGAGCGGGCGCTCCAAGGCTGTGTACCGAGCGGCTCAGAGCGCGGCATGAACCGCACCGCGCTCACAGCCGGCGACGGAGGCGGCGGCGGCGTCACGGCCTGTTTGCACACGGCCCCGCCAGCGGCGCGGCGGGCGCTCCGAACCAGAGGCGCTGGGAGGCAGGGAAGAGGGGAGGGGGCACGACGGCGTTCGCAGGACACGTGTCGGGGCCGAGATAAAACAATCATGACGTGGGGAAGGAAGGGGATCTCGCGAGACAGCGGAAAATACAACAAAGACGTTACACAGAACGAACAGTAGTGTTTATCGTAACTAGGAAGACATTTAAACTACAGGTGCTACCTCAGCACATACTGTCTCGCATTATTTATAACTTTTGCAATAATCCAAAATTGAAAGTTCAAAGAAAATGAAATGTTTATTTTGAAGTGCACTTTGCTTTAACCAGAAAAAATATAAGAAAAAATAGGAGCCGTTTTTTAAAAATAAATTGTAAATTGCTTTACTTTTAAGCAAAACTTACTTTTCACAAAATTGTACGTGATCTTTGTTAAAGCATACTTTTTAGGACATATTTCATCCAGGAAAAAAATATCGATCAAGAAAAGTTTGCAATTTTAATTGTTTGCAATTTTAAAAGGTTTCAAAGTTTAACAATAATGAGTCCTGCACATTTTTTAAAACATTCTTTGCCCTTTCTGAGGAAAATATTTAATCCCCAAATGAGACAGTTTTTAGAAAACTCAGAAAAAGATTTAAGGATTCAAATAAAGTGTCCTAAAAAACCCTTTTTCAAGATCGACCACATTGGTAGGGGAATATCAATTTTGGATAAAATCACCTTTCACTTCCAAATGCCGTGTGAAATACAAATATCATGGGCACATACCACGTAATAAATAGACCTCACGCTAAGAAAGCCGAACACGAGACGAGTGTATCTGATTTTTTTCCAGATGCACCAAGTTTGGAACCCCAAAAGCACCCGACGGCGCAGTTAGCGTGGCGCAGAGCGCGGCGCGGAGGCCGGGCCGCAGACCGCGCAGGAATTTTTCGCGGCTCCCGCCCCCGCCGAGCGCGCGCCGGAGACAGTTTAATTGGAAAAGTGCCCGGGCGCGGATTATGAAATCAGCGAGGAAGAGATTCGAGAGGGCGGGAGGCGGGGTGGGTCCCGGGCGGGCTGGGCCGGGGCGGGGCGGGGCGGGGGCGGCGGAAGGCAAATGAGAGAAAACGGCTCTCCGAAATTACCAGCGCTTAAAACGCGTGCCCCGCACGGCGCTCCGGTGGCAGCCAGCTCTCTTTTGTGCGCGGGACAGGTATTTTAGCTATTGCCGAGTGCAGCCCCGCATATTTATGAAGTGCCCGTATTATAACGTCCCCTAGGCTTAGGAAAGTAGTCGTGCGGGGAAACCGACAAAGATTCGTGGAAATAACTGAACGGCAGCTAAATATCAAAGGAAATGAAAATGCAGACGAGCGAGTGATGAATGGGGAAAAAAAGATGTGCACTCTAATGTAGTATCAGAGAGGGAGCATCGTAATTGCTTGTATTCACAGAGGGGTTTGCCTTTTTAATTCTACATGAACACGGAAGGGTTATCAAGAGGACAAAAAGATATAAAACAATTAGTACACTTGCTTGTTCGAAGCCAAAATCAAGTTTACCACGTCGCGAAATAACAAACAAATGCGCAAATTTTATATCGTAAATGTCGAGCTACCTGACGTAAACGTCATACCCATAAGAAAACGTTTATGTAAAAGTGTGTGTAAGAATGTGTGTACGTTTGTTCTATATAAACCCACTGTGATAGTAGTGATATAAAATTGTACACGAAAATTAGTATTTTTTACAAAATCAAGATAAATGCTATTCCCAATCCTCAAATGCGACATTGTTGCCAGGGGCCTGGAGATCTGGACCGATTGATGTTAAACATAGCCCCAATACATTTTAACGACCGCGGGAAGACGTAGAGCGGGTTGATAGAGGAAAAGAAATCCTCACATTATTGTTTTTCACAAATCTTGCTTTATATGGTAAAGGAAATAATCTCCACAAAAGGTTATTTTGGAGTGGAGATTATTTCCTTTACCATTTTATGGATTACCACAAGATATCTGCTACCACCTCGGAATTTAAATCTTGCTTTACTACAATTTGAAACGGCAGTGTTTCCTATCGTTGGCGAGTGGCGCGAGGCGACGTAGGGCGAAGAAGGGGGGGTAAACAGAAGGCGAGAAGAGGCCGAGAGCCGTAGCGGTGGGGATGGGGGGCAGGGGGGGCAGAGGGCGAAAAGAGCGCGAGGGCCAGGGCTATCAAAGCGAGCAAAGTGGGAGGAGTGAGAAGAATGTTTATGAGATGATGATTTGATAAATAGATACCCACGCTACTGGAGTAATCACCCGTATAGTTTGTCCGGACTGTGAATCTTCAAAGACAAGGAAAGTAGAATGTGTAATCCATTTAAATTATTTATGCACTGAAGCACTTAGCTTGAAGCCCTACAGCGCTCGGTTGCGGGCAGATCTTTAGTACAAAATTAAGATGATATACACGGTGAAAACAGAGAGACAATTTCAACACATACATTTAATGAAATGAAATTGACATATAACTAATTCACCTGAAAGAGAGGACAAACCTTCATTCACTTGAAAGAGGGATACACTGGGAGACATGAATTGTTTGCAGATTACTTTAGCCGATGGAGTTGGCACATATATTGGAAGTGCGCCGCAGGAAACACTTATTGATGCCATCACCGTTCAACAGTATGGCATAATTCAAGTCAAACTTGGCGTGGGCAAAGTAACGGTGAACACCAGACACACGCGTATAGAAATCATCAGTCTAAATTGTGATGTGCGAAGAAACTGTCCCAATGTAGGGCTCTGCTTTTGACGTGTTAGTTACACGTTAGTACAATAAATTAAAAATGCAGAAAAGAAAAAGCTGCTTTGCGCATAACGAATCTCTGTGAGAAATTCACAAATTTGCACATTTTTTAACATAATGCGAAAGCTAAAGTAGTGTTCCTTAAGTAGCTGCATTGCATTTCTACAATTACACAATTGTGCGTATAAATCAAATTACGAGGTAGAGACCGCACATCCTCTCGTCCCGTACACTCATCGTTGCCGTTGCAGACGACGCCAGGAGGACGCTGGGGAAGTAGGAGGAATATAAGGCGCTCAAAAAGAGTTACCGCAAATCGAGCTGGAAGACTTTAAAGACCTGATCATTCGTTAGTAGGATCCACACAGACTATCTCCAAGTGAATATAAAAGTAGTAACTTTTAGCGCATGGTAAATTCGAATATATAGCTCATGGTACTTACATATGCTAATGAGAAGCAATATTTCCTGTCAAAATATACATTTAGTTCGAAGTAATGGGGTTCTGATAAATAAGCAAGCAGTTGCGGACTGTTTGTGCCTGTTGCGGGGTGTGATGCAACGTGAGCGCACAACGGCGGCAGTTGGATCGGGAGCGGACGTGCTTGTCAGGAACCCCCGTCCCCGTTGTCGGGAGGGTGCACGTACTACTACTTAAAACAAAAGACAAATATAAAAACAATAAATAAAAAATTGTGTGCCAGGGATTGACCATTGTTTTTTAATGAAATGAAAATTACTAAAGCCTACAAATTCAAGATCTGATACGATTGTCTCAGTTAATTCGTTTTTTAATGTGTCCGTATTACAGTATTAATTATATGATTTTCGTTTTAAAAGATATAACTGGTCAAATAAACACCTTTTAGATTTCCAAATGAAAGTGGGTATGAGTTTTGCGAAATTAATCTGACAAATTTAGCATGCAATAAAAAAGTAATAATTTGGGGATTAATTAAGTAATAAAATGTATATTTCGCTATTTTTAAAATATTCATTACAGACTGATTCTCGAAATGAAGAATATAATATGTTATTAAATAATCGGTGTTTAAACAACTCATACTTTCGAGAAAATCATGAATGCTCTGAACGTATCAAGAGAACATGGAGACAAGGCTTCAAAATAAACAAAAAATATTATAATATTATTCAAATGTAACAAATATTTAATCTATTTATCAGCAACGTCTTCGTTTGGAGCTCAACCGAGACTTTGGGTCAAATCAGGAATTAGGTTTCATAGTTCACAACCAGGTGGTTGGGTTCAGTTGGTTGGATTCTCTCTGTCTTTCTTCGAAAGTTGGAAAAGTGGTTTAACGTGAGCATAACATTTCCCCGTAGTACATACATTGGTATAAGAAGAATATTTTCCGGGGCATTTTTATTCGCAATATTCATTTTCTACTGAAGAAAGGGAAAGGAATTCATTTTGTAAGTCTATCTAATGATCTAACAAGAGTACCTACATCCTATTTGATAAATAGTGACCAATACGACTTTTGTTCAATTTGTAAAGTAAAGCAATCAGAGCATTGCAAATGAAAGGGGTGCGTTTGCTAATGTACATAGCGGTCATGGGCAAACACTGATTCTCATGCACACACATTAACGGTACTTTGTTAACAATTCCATCGAAAAGTCGTAACCAGTCAATTATTTCTCATTTACTTTCATTTTATAATAACTGCTTGGTTTTCAAAATGTTCAGTAACGTAAGTTTTTTTCTATACTAACAGTTTTTTGACAGTTTCGTGCTATTGATTTTATTTTCGTGTCATATATAGAAAAATACCAAGTCAGCCTTATACCCTTCCCTGTACTACTCGACCTTAACGTCTGTCCTAATGAAAAATTGTCGATTTAAAATAGCGTATGTATAGTAAAATGTATTGTGACACAGTTTACTTTGAATATTTTTGCAATCGTACGCTACTTGAACACAAGACAGAAGGAAACGTTCTATTTATAAAGAAATATTGTTGAACAAAGGATGAAGTTCAAATTACATATTTTTCATTAACATAAAAATGAATCGACTATTTATATATCTTTAAATAATTATATTTTTCAGTATAGTTGCAGAATACGTAATTCGTAAATAAATACGTCGAGAACATCTAAAACCATTCAAATGACAAATTTACGCAACTTTCTTAGCTGTCTCCGTCGATTTCCTGACGAATGTAATTATTTTAAGGAAATTAACACGAGATATAATCGTCCACATTGAGTATAAAATCTCTCTCATACTAACAGAAAAATATTCTAATTTTACGGGATGTGTGATTCACAATTAATTATTCTCAGCAATTAAGAACAGTCTCAAATTACGATAGAGATAATTCATTTTCTGAAAGTTCGAAATTATAATTTTTGTTTATATTAAACATTTTGTTACCTAGTGTAAGATGAAACCCAATATGTCGATAAATTTAGAGTATCGCTATTTATCAAAACTTTTTATGAAGCCAAGTCATAACACTTGTTCCAGTAACTTTTCCAAAATCTTATTGTTTCTTTGATGAAAAGGATAATGTTTCATGGGCATCAAACGTGATATTTTCGCAAGGAATTTTGAAGACCACATACTTCACTTTGTGTATAATTTAACAAAAATGAACGGAGATAAACATTAAGAGGTAGATATGTTGTAAATCGAAAGATAAAATAAGTAGAGGAAGGTATTTTATTACTTCTCTTTTCTTCCTTCAAAATACAGTGTCACGAGGAGCTAGTGCTTGTATTACCTTGCCCGACGCTTGTCATTTTTCTCCCAAGTAATTATAAATGCAATACATGAAGATCAAGAATATGTCCATCCCTCATAACCTATGAAAATTTCATGGCAGTGTAATTTTTATGCTATTTCATTAGTTTAGAGTAACTAGTTGCCAAATTGCATCAACATTTCGATCAGGACAATGATTTGATTCAATGAAACGGTTGCTCTGTACGAGCGAGGAACGCGTCAGTTGCCGAGGGCGATGGGGCGCGCCGGTGGCCACAAACTCCGCGCACTAAACACGTCTAGGCGGCGGGGCGGGGCGGGGAAGGGAAGGGCGGAGGGGGGCGCCAACTTCCGCGAACGAGTTTCTTCGCTCTCCGTCGCGCGCGAAAGGTCGAACTCGGCGTCTAGATACGAGAATATCTGCTCATTTCCACTCCGGTTGCCCCCCGCCGTCGTATTTCTGAGGGAGCGCGTCCAACTTGGGAGCGCGCGCGCGCGGCGTGCCGTCTTTGGAACGGGCCTCCCCTCCCCCCCCACCCCCTCCCCCTCTCCGCGACCGAACGCGCTCTTCCGCTCCGCGTGGAAAACTGGCGGAAACACGATTTCCAAGCGGGCACACGGCGCGGTCTTCTATTAACAAAAGGAAGCGATTGCTCAGATGTTAACGGAGACATCGCGGTACTGTTACGCGAGAACGTGCTGTTTGGTTCTTTCTCCAACACTTGATACGGTGATTCAAGAGAACAATACATTTCTGGACAGAGGGAAAACAAACTTTATTTAATTAGCGCTCTGCTTATGATCTTATGCATTTTCCCCAAAATACACTTTCTTCTACTAGTGAAATACATGCTTCTATCTTTTAAATACTGTCTCTAAATGAAAAGGGGAATTTCTCAAGAAACCTAAAATAATGCTATAGCATTATAATTTTTCACTTATATTTTAAATTTTAGGCAATTTTATTACAAGTTAGATTTTCACATAAACTTTCCTTTACTACTTTTTACATTGTCTATTAATATTTTTATTCTCTAACTTTTATAATAAAGTTATGGAATAACTTTATTATAAAAGGTACGTACCGTTTGTACAGAACAGCAATGAAAATTTCATACTTTTTCACATATTTATTTTTATTCATGCAGCAAAGTTTCTTTGCATCGCAGTGCTTTAAAAACAGGCCAACCTGACATCGTTTTTCCAGTTAGATGCGCCGTGACACGAACAGGCTGTAATTATATTCCATGCATAAATATAAGTTTTCGGTCACAAGTTTCTCCAACAATGTTTGCAAAAAGCTCTTCCATCAATACTACCGAGACTTCAGGTAGCCCACATCCGTATAATTATAATAGCTTGTTTTAGCCTCCAATACGTATATCTCCATCACCGTGGCAGAACAGTTAGGACTTCAGATTGCGGCAATCCTCCTCAATACTTCACTGTTATGGCTAAAATTTGCTTTCGGTGAGGTGGGTGCTTGGAGTAGTTTTATGGTATGAAGGTTCTAAGATAACAAAATGAATTCCGTGGAATTGCTTCATTGTTACTACAGAACTATAGTCGCTTGTTTGTGTCATTCACCCTTTCACGGACTGTACTATCATCCTTACCTAAATTTGGTCGTAAGCTAGCATTTATTTGGTGATATAGTGGTGGTATATGGTGATATACTTTTACTACTGAATTATGATTTCTATATCACCGCTCTATGTTGCACTCGTAAGATGAATATAATGAATTGATGGGCGGTTGTCGATGAGAAGATATACGATGAGCAACAGTGAAATGAGAGGAAGGGAAAACGAAAGAACCGAGAGAAACCACCCGCCACCCCACTTTGCCCACCACAAACTTCACGTGGATCGACGGCAATTTTACCCAGATCTCAGTGGTGGCAGACGAGCTGTGGGACTGGCACACCAGAGACCCACCTCTTCCAGCCCCCTCCTCTCCCAACGCATTCGACGCGCGACACCCACGCGCATTCACGCTCTGTTCCTCCTCCGCCGCCAGCCCGCTCACCCAAGACGCTCCCAGCCGGGGCAGTTGTGGGCCTCGGGCGCGGGCGGATCCATCAACCTTGGCTGCGCTGAAATAAAAAGCGACGCGCGACGCGCTAGCGCTACCGCCTCCGCCGCCGCCGCTGGAACCGCTACCGCCACATCGACACCGCCGCCGCCACCGCCGCCACCATCGTCACTGCCACCTAAGCATCCACTGACGCAACAGCCACTACAACCGCCACTGTCACCACAACCATCACTGCCACCACCGCCGCCGCCGCCACACAGTCACCACTCCAACGGCCACCCGGTTCCTCCATCGCCCCAGCCTCCGACTCCCGGCATTGTCTCGCCACGCTGACACCACAACCACCGTCGCCGCACCACTGCTACCGCCACCACTACCGCCCTGCCGCCACCGTCTCCGCTGACTTTCCCTGCGAGCGCCCTGCGCTATGGCACCTTAAAGGGAACGCCGAGCGACGAAGACGCCCCGCCGCCGCGACGCGCACCGCCCCAGGGCCGGCGGACGCCGCTTTAAGGCGAATCGTTCAACGACTTGAGATATGCGGCGTCCGGCACTCGGTGGGCAAAGCGGGTTGGCGGAAGGTTCCCCGTTTCCATGTCTTTCATTGCTTCAACACCATTCGTACAATACCAATATCGTATCACTTCCTCATTACATAGGCCAAGAATAGACAACAAGTGTAGGTGACAGGGTATTAATAAATAAGTGCTGTTCTGAATTCCGTGAATATGTAATGGAATCATCAGCTTTTACTAAGAGGGTGCAAATTCCTATCGACTTAGATGGAATTTGTGACGCGCAATGCGGGTTCGCGCCAGGTTTCCTCGGTGTGTTCCAGTTTCTCATAACGCATAATGATGTATCCCTATATAATCACTTATCATTCCATTACGTCTCCTCTCCAAGAACGGCCATACATGCTCATGTACTCAAAATAATAACTTCAAAAATTCTAACATGTCTATTATGATTATCGACTAATTGCAGTGGAGTCTCGATCAGATTGTGAACAGTTACAATTATCAAACAGTTTGGCTTGCAAACATCAAGATAACCAACATTGATATAAAAAGTGGAGATATCAAAGAATTATATTTATCAACCTTCCATTTCATTAAGGCATATTATTCATTAAACAGAATAATATGTACCATATGTACCCGAGCTTTAAAAAATTCTGCTCCATTTCTATGTAAAATTATTAGGGAAGATAATGGTAAACCTTCATCGTTTAATGCAAAATAGATTATCATCGTTTCATTTACTCGTTAGATGAATAGTATACAAATAATAGTATAGCCACACAAAAGACTCACCAACCATAGATGACACCATAAGAGCAGACATCAACACTTACCTGGAAACAAAAGAAATCGTATTAGAAATGTACAGGATTTAATTTTTCAATATTTTTAATAACGGAAATCAATTCTCAATAAGTATGCAATAATTATAACATGATACTATATAATGAAATGTACAACGAAATGTTCTTACTACAAAAACACGCCAATTTGTATACCATTTTTCATCATTTTGAAGCTGATGAACACACACACACATATATAAAATGTCCATTTTTGATGAAAGACATTGCCCTTACTGTTACACTGCCGTGTTCTTATGAAGTACTTACTCCAACGAAACAGAAACGCCAATTTGTAAGCAAAGCACACTGTTGAATCTGGTTAACACACACACGTATTAAATATATATATATATATATATATATATATATATATATATATATAGATTGAGAGAGAAATATGCAGATTGATAGAAACATAGATAGATATTTATTATTTTTGAGTAGGTTTATACAACCTGGTGGCAGAACTCTACAGTTACAGTACAATACACTGGTACTATTGTCGGAAGTAATGGTAGATATTCTGAAAAGAATTATTGAGTAAAAATAAAAATAAACCAACTGTTGGTAATTTCTAAGCAATTCACAAGACGGAATTCCTCCAGTACGTGAACGTGGGATGCTCACGGGCGGAGGAGAGGCGGCGGGGCGGCGTTCGTGGGGGGAGGGAGTCTCTGTTGGAGTCCCGCGTGCCCCGCCATCTCGATTGCTTTGGTTCCAGCGCGCGGGGGCGTAGGGCGGCTGAATGACGTCGTGCGCGCCCAATCACGCCCTAATCCCCTTCGGGCGGCAGGGGCGGCCTGCGGCTGCCGCGCTCCGTCTGAGACGCTCCACGCAGAGGGCGCTACAGTCGCACACGACGCGGGGTGAAAAGCCGTCCAGATGGAATCGCCGAGGCGGTGCCCAAGGCAGGTTGGATTCTCCGTCAGTTGGTGTTTGCTTCACTAATTTCCGTATCCGATTCATATGTGGGTGCTACGATTCTCACATATTGTAGAGTGAAAAGCCACCGAGAATAAACCGGTTATCCGAGGCAGTTTTTATTCTCCATCAGTTGGTGCTTTGTTTACTAATTTGTGTGCATCGTATAAGGGTGCTACCATTTCATTTCTCTAGTACTACTAAAGATTCATTCCTAATGTTTATTTACATAAATTGGTGTTCAATCTACAAAAGATGGAGTGAAATTTAAATTGTGAATAGAAAATACGAGTATAACAAAAGATCTTAAAAAATTAGTACAATTAAAAACGGAAGTCTGCTTGTGGAAGGGTAGTTGCTTTGATCTGTGTTACCTTCAACTAAATATCAGATGGATGCTTATATCTATCAAGATGCACCAGCATTCCTTGCTTAATATAAACTGTGTACTTTGGACTCCTTGAGCCAGAGCCCAGAGGCAGAGACCGAGAGGAGTAAGGCACCTCAAGAGCGGCCGCAGGCGAAAGACGACACAGGTAACTCGTGCTGGCCTTTCTAGCGGCCACTCGAGGAGGTGAGAGGGGTCGCAAACCACGACCGGGACGACGCGGAGGTATGGGCAGGACACGGGGCGGGGAAGCTGGCGCACGCGAGATCAGGGCAGGGCTGCGGGCAAACGAGTGGAAGGAGGGGAGGCGGGTATAGGGATGATCGGGAGGGCAGGGCCGAGGCGGGCTGGGACGAGTGTTTAGGGGGCGGCGGGTCGGGAGGCGATGTGTTAGGTTGTGATGGGTTGGGAGGGCGATGAGTTGGTGTGGGATGGGGAATGCAGACTGAGGGGGTTGCTTATATGGCGGCTTCGATGGATGGCTGGGGCGGGCTGGGGCGGGCTGGGGCGGGCTGGGGCGGGCTGGGGCGGGCTGGGGCGGGCAGGGGCGGGCAAGGGCGGGCTGGTGCGGGCTGGGGCCGGCTAGTGCGGGCTGGGTCGAGCTGGGGCCGGCTGGGGCGAGCTCGGCGGGCTGAGGTGGTCTGGGATAGGCTGGCGTGGAATAGGCTGGGGCGAGCTGGAGCGGTTTGGGGCGGTTTGAGGCTAGTTAGGTCGGTTTGGGTCAGGTTGGGTCGTACTAGGGAAGCTGGAGCGAGCAGGGACCTTGGAACGAGGCGGGGAATGTCAGTGTGGGGGAGGGGGCGGGAAGCGGCGCCTAGTCGGCTGAGCAGCGTATCGGGTGGCGAGGCGCCATGAGAGCCGCCCCCCTCCTCAAGGGACGAGGGCCAGGAGCGGGCGGCGCGGAGGGAGGGGCCCACTGGGGTCAGCGCCAGTCGCGGCGAAGCCGTTGCAGAGGCCTCCACGACTACTAAACCCAGACTCGCGGCGGAGACTAAATTCTAACATACCTGCGAGTTCGTAGAAGCTATGAAGACAGGAGAATTACTGCAATTGCAGCTGAACATGGATCGTTGGCGATGATAAGCACCAGATCGACAATCAGTCTAGAGCCAAGACAAGGCTCGTGATGGACGAGAGCTCTGACCTTCAAAGGTGAGGACAACGGAGGGGATTGCGGAAGAACACACGACAGGACGGATACTAGCAGGAGATCAAAAGCAGAGGGCAGACGATTGAGTGGCTACGGAGAATTTGGCCACGACAGGGCGGCTGCGTGTTCACTCTTGCCACAGCAAAGACAGGGTAAAAAACGCGTGAGGGCACGCCTACTGGTTCATTCACATCCGTTTCGCGAATAAAAATCTAACTTTCATGTTGTCATGCGGGTTAAATGAATTCTCCTCAACATGTAAGAGTTTACATTCAGAAATTTACTGACTTATAGTGCACATTATGATCCGGCACTCCTTTTAATACAGTAAAAGGACAATATGTATTCGTTCTTACAGGTCGATATTTTGATTTCATGTTCATTAATGCTTTCAAAATTGAGTATTAGACACTGTTCGTAAAAATGTCTATTCCGGTTGAAATTAATTTGTCTTCACTACCTGAAGCTTTGAAAATCGAAAGTAGTAGTAGGAATTATCAATAACTGAGGTACCTCTTTGAATTAACGTGAAGTGCTAATTGGTCATCATTTTTAACTTTGCATGCCGTTTATTTTATTTCTTTCCGTTTTTCCTTCTTTTCCTCCATCAGTCTAGCTCTTTCAGAGAGAATTGTTCCTCCTCTGATTGCAATAGCGTACATTTTCGTCCGCTCTAGAAATTCTTGCCAGCTCGCGTGCACTGCGCCATTTTGCCCCGGCCTGTCGCCGTGCTCCACTTTGGCTGGCCAACGGACGCGCGGATGAACGAACACGCATGGGTACGGGTGCGAGATGGTGGTGGGTGAGCGGGCGGGCGAGTGGGTAGGTGGGTCGGGGTGGCTTGGGGGGGCTCTTGAGCATGGGTGTGGGTGAGGGTGGGTGAGGGTGGGCGTGGGCGGGTTAGTTGGTTGGACGGGTGGGTGTGTGGGTGGGTAGGGAGGGCGGGTTTGGGGGCGGTAAGGTTGTGGGGGCGGGCGGGTTCGGGGGCGGGTTTGGGGGGCGGGGATGATGGTGGTTGGGGGTGGGGGGGCGGGCAGGCGGGCCGCAAACTCAGGCAATAAATCGACGTGGCTTAGGAGCCCTCGTTCCCGGTTCGAGTCACGCTTCGCCGCCGCCGCCGCCGCCTTCCACCTCCGCCGGCGTCATCGTCCCGCCGGAAGCTGCTCACCAACTCCTTCCAGCAGTTCCCCCTCCTCGCCTCGCCCTCACTGTCTGGCCCCGGCCACTAATGCCCCTACAAACAAAGTGGGGACGTTTGCAAGGAAGATCTTGTTAAACACGTTCCAAAACAGGAACTTATATTTCGCCACTTAGGTCCGCCGTGGAAAGGATCATTCATGTACTTATTAACGAATTTCGTGAAAACCACGAATATTTGATCGTTCAAATTTGTGATTTGAGAGCAAGAGCAAAGTGAGCCTAGTTATTCTCTAACTATGTAAATTTCACGGAATTTGCATAAATATTCAAAAAATTTCTCCCATAGATGACAATCAATGTGAGACATTACAGACTGTAATTTCGAAGGGTTTGTATTATAAAAGATATTGAAAGAGGCAACAACCATCTGTAAAATTTGCTTTGAAATTATACATTACAAACCTACTTTCAAAGGTCAAATACATACTTTTAATTTGTCGTCTACTTTTTTCTGTTTGCATCATATTTTTCCTTATATAGTAATTAAGTAACCTCCGTTGGTTCGTCCGTCCGTCCTCGCGGTTAGAACCGTGCCTCTCCACTAATTCCATTACCTCTCGCGATAACTACCGTTACACTGGGAATGGAACTCAATAAGGAGCAACATTGCAGTCCCTGAAAATCACACTTAGATAGTTTTTAGGCTCATCTCGTTCCTGTACCATTGCTTAGATGACAGTTGTGGCCTTTGATCCTATCCATGTTCTTGTCAATATTTGTCATTTAAATCGTATTGCAATTTTCATAAAACCCAGAATGAAAATAATTTAGTGTCACGGACCTACAAACTTCCCGAATAGTTTTTTCATAGAAAAATACTAAATAATATATTTCGTCTTGAAATGAGCAAAATGTGGGCGTGTTTTGAATTATCGGAACGTATTTTGCCAAAAGCTTTAGAAATTCTTTTCGAGCTGTTAAAAGCATTTCAACTGACAATACGTTACATCTCCTTTCTAAGAAATCTATTAATACATTTAAATGTGAATATTCGTTTCCAAACGTAGTGTTTCGTATATTTCTATAAATCGCGAAGCATGACGTGAAACAAAGTCTTTAAACTTTTTGAAACGTTTGAGAGCAAACATGTTCATCTCCAGGCAATGCATAACTAATAATCCCCAACTCGTTTGTGGTTGCGTCGGGTGGACGGTGCGAGGAGGCGCCAGTCGCACGGCAGGCAGACCCGGGCGCCGGGCGCTGGGCGCTGGGCGACCCAACGGGGCGCGGCGACCGGCGACTGTCTCCAGCGATAGCGGCCTTTCTTTGCGCGCGCACAGCATTTCCATATTTAGATTAGCAGCGCGCGCCGGGGCCTCGGCCTGTGAAATATGTGCATCGTATGAGGGACGCGCGCGGAGCGGCCGCCTGCGAGTGACAGTGACGGATCGGAGGCCACGCCCCCCGCCCCGCCCCCGCGCTGCTCCTCCACGCACAGCCACACCACGCATCTCCCCGCCACGCCACGCACGGCTCCGTCACACCTCGCCCCACCTCGCCCCCCAGGCCACGCCACCCCACGCCCCGCCACACCCCACTCCACCCAGCTCCGCAGCGCCTCACCATCCCTGCGCCGAGCACGATTGGGTCGTCTGATGAAGCTTCTCGGAGTGGAAATGGTGAAATTGAACTTTTTCGGCCGCAAGTATACCAATTGTCATCTATTATCCTATATATTTTGGCAAGAAATTATCGAATATTTTTCCCTGTTATTTGACTTACATTGCTTCCACCCAAAAATATATTTTTATATGATTCCTTATGTACTCTTTTTCTTCGATCTTCAGTATTTTTTTTTACTTTTCTAATGTTTCTTCTTCTTTATTCCTTTTCCATGCTCTTACTTTTTATCTATTTCCTCTCTTATATTCCATTCTCAACCAAAATTTTCATCTCATCGCCCATACACCCGGTCGCCCCCGTCGAGAGCCTCGCCTTTGATCTGCCTCCCCGTGTTCTCCTGACACCACACAATGCCGCCTTCATTAGATTTTTCCGCTGGGAGCAGGCCGGCGCCGCGCCGCCCCGGAATAAAGCGCCGGAACTCGGAAGGGATCCGAGCGGATGCTGACGAAGACGCTCGCAAGAGAGAGGACGCGATAGGGGCATCGGAGAAGAGGCTGACGCGGGCCAACGACGTCGTCGAGGGCGACAGAGCCCAGAGGAGGGGGAGGCGGGTGTTTGCGCTCGCTAATAAGTTAAGACCCGCCCCCTCCGGCCGGGCAGCCGCCCCGTGGGCGCTGCGAGGCGAAGATGCTCGGGGCGGCGGTGTTCCTTCTGGGACGCCACATAATTACCGTCCTCCGCGCCGTCGCCCGGGACGGGGGGGGGCGGCTGCGCTTAATGAGTGGCGCGCGTCCGAGGAGACAGACGGTGTGCTTTCCGGATCGCCGCCTCCGAATGCGCCTTGCTGTTCATTTGCCGTAGCGATTCCAATAACTAGCCATATAAGGTACTGATCTACTGTTAAATAAATAGTCGGGAATTTAGTCAAGGGGACTTATTTACAGAGTAGTTTGAAGATCTTTTCCTGCTAGGAGTGACCCTTTACATCACACTTGACTGATTACAGTCGGACCTCTATCTGACGGTTCCATATATAGAATTTCGAATATGAAATATAATATATAGATATTTCGATGAACAGAAATAATTCTGAAACTTTTGCAAATGCTTTTAAACAATTTTGAAAGAATTGTATAAAATATACAATTTAACAACAAATTATTAACAAATGTTTTAACGATTCGTACCATATACATATTTACGGAAACATGAAAATAGTAATACCTGACCAAATCATTCAAGTGACAAAAAATTCGAATGTCTTCTTGCACACATATTACACTCAGATCAAAATACTGTTCACACTAGTTAACTCACTAAAACATTCCATCTGGAACATTTTCTCTCCATCAAAAACCCTGCCGAATCGTTGAACACAATTTACAGTATGCACTGTACAGTTTTATTTCATAAACAAATAGTCAAGTCGGAAAGCGAATTCGATATATAGAACTACTCGTATTTTCTTATATTCATAAACGTTTTTAAGTGGAATTTTGAAGGAATAGGAAAATAACTCGTTTTATAGAAAATTTCTGTACGTATAGTTTTGATATTTGGAGGTTCAATTTATTTGTTTATAAAAGATTATGCTGATGCTATAATATACTCCACAAATCTTATATATGACAAAATAGATAAGTCTTGCACAAAACAAATAAAATATTTAAAATAAATAACGCAATTATTCCTAATTTCTTTTTCCCTGCAGTTTGGTATTGTGCATATTCGAAATTATATATTTGCTCATTGTACTTCACGAATACATTTTCATTCACTCACGTAAATACTAGTAACGCAGTACTAAAATTATTGTCGATTCCCGACATGAAAAAGACACTACACAACATAATACACTCCCAGCTTTAAACTTAATGAATACAGCAGACAAAGCACGAAACTATCGAAGTTTCAGCGTCAAAACTTTGTGTAGTACATCTCTGTTCTACTCCAATGCATACACTACGCGATATCATCACATCTAGCTATTTCGAGAGATGGTGTTTTCAGTTCCCAGAACGACAATCAATCTGCACCTCTGCATCGCTCGTATCCTTTCGCACAGTGTGAATTTCACACAAAAACTGACACCGTCTGGCCAAACAACACGTGCCTCGTCTCTGGCCGGGCTTGTTTGCTCCCATGAAGCCCAACGAAAACAGGCCTTCGCCATCCGCCCGAGGCCCGGGCACCGACCGCCCGGCCATCCTAATCTGCGCCGTCCTTCCGCTGCGCCGCCCCGCCACAGCCCCTTATCCTCCCACGCATCACTGGCCACGACCCGTCGACCCGATACCCTCGCTGTCAATCAGCGGCTCCCCTCGCCCCGAGCGATCCGTGTCACAGAGCAGTGTATCTCTCCCCCGCCCCCGCCCCCGTCGCTCCCCGCCCCGCCTATTGACCCGGGAGCGCCCGTGCGCTCCACGCGGCTTAATAAGTCGGCCATAGACGCGCGTCATAAAGGACGCGCGCAAAAACCCGGCGCCGCGCCCGCGCCGCGACAGCAGAACCGCGCGTCGGGCCTGGCCGCCCGCCCACCCGCTGCGCCGCATCTGCGCACAACACTTTCCGTTCGCTTCGCCCTCCCGGCGGAGTAATTTTAGAATCACCTCTTCCCCCCCTCCCCCCCACACACACAAAACCCCCTCCCGCCCATTCAATTGGGTTGTGTAGAGCCCCGCGGAGGTGGCTGGCACAGTATGCTGGGCCGCGGAGGGGGAGGAGGCTGGAGGGCGCGGGTTCGTCGCCCAGGGTCGACGCGTCGGGAACAAAGCAGGCCCGCGCCGCGTGCCGCCCGCGCGGCCGAAGCGGCCGCGCTGCGCGGAGAAAGGCAGAGGCGGCAAGCAGCGCGTTCGATGGCTTTGTCTCGGCTTCGACATTAAACGCATGGTACTTGCTGCGGATACTGAAAGTTGCCCCAACTGTTATTTAACTACAATGTAAATATAATTGAAACGTGAGTGCTTCAAACTTAAACGTTCACTACGAATTGTCCTTCATATCTGTTAAGAAACAAATGAAATTAAATACAGTTTTAACTAACGTCCATGATAATCATCATGATGGTACAGATAAGAGTGTTTAGAGATTTCAATTGTTTCTTAGATGCATAAAATTTCAAAATCACTTTTGCCATATCGACGAGGATTGAACATAAATATGGCTTACGTTTAACTATTGCCTCTCAACCATTGCTAATTTTTATTTTCTCTTCTCTATACTACATTCCAAAACGTTAGCATATTGTAGAGTTCATTATTCAAGATAGTGGTATCTTTTTCAATTCAACCTGATCCTCGTTGTAATACATATGTTTAATAATTTGAAGTATTCATATTGAAATATTTCTAAATTTAATATATAATGTGTTAAAAGTATAGCAATATTAAGAATTCTTGAAGGCTTTCTAAACAGACTGCTTATGACTCACGATTTGCTGGCATCAGGGATCGGTGGCCTGCTACTGCGTGATCCTTAACACTCCAAATTCTAGCTTAGACAAATATTATTTTACTGTTTTTCATTTATTTATTTGTAAACATATTGCACAATACACTGAGATCCATGGTAGAAAGTCATTTTCATTTTAAGTTTTTAATTTTCGAAATTTTAAAATCAAATGTCGTTACCTTTACCAATTATTCGAGAATGTAAATGCAAGTGCAATCATCACCCATTTCATTTGGGTTAAAATTGGTTTGTGGAAAACTTCACATTCACGTAAGGTAATAACATTGCACCTGAAAATTATCATTCGCAGCAACAGCAGCAGCAGCAGAGCGAGAAAGGCAATGTTAACGGTTAATCTCCGAGCGCACCCGTTCTGCGCTATGGAGAGAGCCTTCGCCCAGAATGGCGCACCGCTCGCGCATCCGCCTGTCGCTCGCGCTGAGAGCCACTCGTCGGGCGGGCGGGCGCTCGAGTGGCACGAGCGGTGTCAGCGCCCGCCGACTCACTCCGCCTCGTGCTCTTCATGCGCAATCCCCCACCCCGCTCCCTTCGACGCACCCGCCTCTCCACGCACCTCCCTATTTCTCTTCGCTGCTCCCGCATTCCCAGCCCTGCCACTCCGTGTCTCGCCTCGCCATGCCACCCCACGCCATGCCACCCACGCCACGCCACCCACGCCACGCCACCCACGCCACGCCACCCCACGCCACGCCACCCCACGCCACGCCACCCCACGCCACGCCACCCCACGCCACGCCACCCCACGCCATGCCACCCCACTCCATGCCACCCCACTCCATGCCACCCCACTCCATGCCACCCCACTCCATGCCACCCCACTCCATGCCACCCCACTCCATGCCACCCCACTCCATGCCACCCCACTCCATGCCACCCCACTCCATGCCACCCCACTCCATGCCACCCCACTCCATGCCACCCCACTCCATGCCACCCCACTCCATGCCACCCCACTCCATGCCACCCCACTCCATGCCACCCCACTCCATGCCACCCCACTCCATGCCACCCCACTCCATGCCACCCCACTCCATGCCACCCCACTCCATGCCACCCCACTCCATGCCACCCCACTCCATGCCACCCCACTCCATGCCACCCCACTCCATGCCACCCCACTCCATGCCACCCCACTCCATGCCACCCCACTCCATGCCACCCCACTCCATGCCACCCCACTCCATGCCACCCCACTCCACTCTCCGACGCGTAACTCACCGTGACGTCACTCACAGCCTCGCCACTCACAGTCATGCCACTCATCGCCACGCCACTCATCGCCACGCCACTCATCGCCACGCCACTCATCGCCACGCCACTCATCGCCACGCCACTCATCGCCACGCCACTCATCGCCACGCCACTCATCGCCACGCCACTCATCGCCACGCCACTCATCGCCACGCCACTCATCGCCACGCCACTCATCGCCACGCCACTCATCGCCACGCCACTCATCGCCACGCCACTCATCGCCACGCCACTCATCGCCACGCCACTCATCGCCACGCCACTCATCGCCACGTCACTCATCGACACGCCACTCATCGCCACGTCACTCATCGACACGCCACTCATCGCCACGCCACTCATCGCCACGCCACTCATCGACACGCCACTCACACCCACGCCACTCACACCCACGCCACTCACACCCACGCCAGTTCACGTCATCGCACGTCACGTTACGTCACTAAACGTCTGCACGCCATGCCACACCACACCCACTCCACGCCTTTTCAGACCACGCCATTTAAGCCCACGCCACGCTACTCCACTCCAGCCAAGCCACTTCACTCCTCGCCACGTCACGTCACGTCACGTCGTCACGTCATGGCACTTCAATCCAGATCACTCCCCGTCACTCCCCGCCAGCCCCATCGACCGCCCCTCCCTCGCCACTGAACCCGCGCCCCTTCCCCCTTCCTCGCTCTGCCCGCCGCCCGCGCCCAAACAGCGTCGAGGGCCCGGGTTCCGAGCCCGATCGCGGTCCGCGGATGCTGCAATGGGAGCTGCGCTGCGGCGGGGCCGCGGCGGGGCGCCGGCGGGGCGCCAGCGGTAGCGGCAAACGCGCGTTTCGGATTGCCGCTATTGTTGTTATAGGCGAGGCGGTGGCGCGGCGCCGTTTGCTTTGTTGTTATGGTTCCTGCCGTTAATCCTCTGTTTGGTGGTCGTGATTGGCGGGAGGTGAAATGGCTTGTGATTGGTGGACAGTTTAGCGAGCAGAGGATTCGTGGCTTCCCTGTTTGTTCAGGACAATACCGCGTTACGCAACGCCCACGTGCTTTCGAGAACGTCATCGATAGCGGTTATTGTCTGACTCTCAAACATTTTTCTTATTCTGAATGCATTCCAGGGTTGCCAGATTGGGCGGAATCCCGCTTTTTGGGCTGGAAAAAAGGTTCACTTTGCGGGAGAAAATATCAATTGGCGGAATTCCGCCCAATGGGCGGAATTCATTTTTGCATGCCGCAAATTGGGCTATTAAAAAACTTAGAAATAAAAAATAAAATCTATAACAATACGTATTTATTATATACCGAATTTCCATCGAATACATAATGAAGATAAAATAATACAATATCTCTCTCTATATGTTTTACCACATATCATGGTTGGTTTCAATTCTCAAAATTAATCTCGTATATTACTATATGAAAATCAAACGCGTTTCCAGAAACCATAAAATTCTTCGTAGAATTCAACAACCGTACTTGAAACTAGAGATGTTTCTAAACACGTATAAAAACATAAGTGCAGTTGATGTAAACCATAGACATATGCGTCAAAGCACCTTATGATACATTTTGTTTAGTATGACTAGAGCTGTCTGAAACGAATGGTCAATCGAAAAACACCTTCGCGATCAAAGTATTTTGAACATAAAACCCACTATCTTTAATATAAAATTTATATTATAAATTATCGCGCCGTTTCGGTTCGTAAATTACCGACTGAGCAAGAACCGACTTTACCACTTGACTATTTGTAAGAGGTAAATTCAAAAGCAATGGGTGTTTCGTAGAATAGTTTATTTAAGAATATTAAAACATTAAAGCCCACAAATTATTAGCACGCACTACTGACAAAACACGTACACCACTCTGACAAGATAAATCTATAAATATAAAACAAATAATATATGGTCCCAATATAACTGAGTGTTGCACCACAACTTTCAGTTCTCTGAAGACCTATACAAAAACATATTAAAAATACTATGAAATGCATTTCTCTAAAACTGCCTAATTAAAAAAGGCACTTAAGGCAAAATAGGACTCGAGCAGCATCTGGCAGCAAATAAGTCCTAAACATTCCACAACTAAAAGGACCCAAACATTATTGGTAAATAAATTTACCAATGCTGCCTTGTGCTAAAACAACAGGCCTATTTAAACATTGCTTTGACACGTTCTTTGGTTCATATTACAAATATCAATGGTGCTAAAACTGGACTAGATCTCGGTTCGTGCTTATCTAATATTTGATTTATGATGCTCGAAAAAACTCGAAACCCGAGAAAGAGACAATCGGGTGACTCATACACATTGCACGAACCTACGTCTTAAACATTTTAATGCTCCCACTAAAATAATTTGACCAATCAGAACAATAATATTAAGTTTGCCTAGGCCAATCATATTGCTCGTGTCCCTTCTATCGCCATTGTAAACAGTTTGAAAATTAACAACTGAAAGTTTCAGTTGTTTCAGTCTGAAACAAAAAGAATTACAAGAAACAGAACTCGTCCAACATTCAAAAGGGGAACACAACAATGGGAAAGTGGGGAAAATATCTTAAACGTTATAACAAACAGTGGGAAAGTGATCCAGTTTTTAAAGGTGAGTGAATTAAATTCATTCATAAACATCAGTTACCTTGATCTTTTGTTCCTGAACATTGAAAATTTTTTTATCTTTAAAATAATGTTTAGCATGGATTCAACCTTCGACGGAAGAAGCAGTCAATGCCGGAAAAGGTGAAGCTTACTGCAAGTTGTGTGCAACAAATCTGAGAGCGCATAAATCTGATCTTCTGGATCATCGTCGTACGAAAAAACATACAACACGCGAAAATTCTCTTGCGACGACATCTCGGGGGAGATTGGACAGTTTTGGTACTAATTGATCTGTATATTAAAATGATTCCCAACCAAAACATTTTTGAGAATTTTTAACAGATTTTGTTGATTCTTTTTTTTATTTGAAGCAGTTCTTATGCTTAATATTTAATTAATTAATTACTAATTGTTTCAAAAAGCAGAAAAACTTTTTTATTTATTTAACAATAATTTGTTTTCTATCAAATTCTCTTAAAAATGAAAAAAGTAGAAGTCAATTGTGTAAAAATTGCGGTACCAGGAACATTTTAAAGTTGACGAAAAGAAAAATGAGCATGAATTCTATACGCCTTTCCATAGCTATTGCAGCGCGAACAAAGTACCGTTTTTTTGGTAAAAAGTAAGTTTTGGAGTTAGACATAAAAAATATTTGCAATATATATATATTTCAATAAAAATATGTATGTGAAAAAAGTCTTCAATACAAGTGAAATTTATTATATGTATATGTTAAAACATAAATTATAATTTTGTGCATGTTTTTTACACTTATTTAATTACATGCAACTCGCATTTAAAGGTATGGTAAAGGCGTATCAGATTTATTGTTAATTCTTATGCAAATTATAAAAGCAGTAATAAACAGAATATAGAAATATATATACAATAGAATGTGTGCTTATTTCTTTTTTAAGTTTAAAGTTTGCGAAAAAGGCAAGGCATGAATTTCTCTAACTGTACATTGGTTCTTTCTGTTTTTCATATTATATTTTTATGATTTTATATATTTTAGGTTACATTCAGATTGATAATTCGGCAAAAATAAATGACATTCGACTGGCTGTGTTTACCGCGATGCACACCTCTGTGTCTAGTATCGATCATCTTGGATCGCTTTTATGCCAACTAGGCAAAGGTAGTAAACTGGAAAATTTAAAATTGCATCGAACCAAGTGCTCGAAACTAATTTCATCTGTTATTGGTCCATCAATATTAAAAGAAATAATTGAGGATATCGGTGAAACTCCGTTTGCTGTAATTGTAGACGAGTCTACGGATATATCGAGTATAAAATTTTTGGCACTATGTGTGTCATATTATAGCAGGAAAAAGAATGACTTAATCACCGAATTTTTAGGCCTTGTCGAAGTGCCACTTGTCACTGCGGAAGCATTATACACTGCATTTACTGATTTTTTTAAGACGATTAAGTTGCCGTTGCAGAATCTGACATCTCTTGGTACAGATGGTGCAGCCAATTTGTGTGGCCAAAAACATTCCCTGTTTGCTTTGTTGAGAGACAGAGATTTACCTAACTTGCAGTTAATAAAATGCATATGCCATACAGTAGACAATTGCGCATCGAAAGCCTGTGCAGAACTACCTTGTTCGCTGGAATTTTTGATTAGAGAAAGTAGAAATTGGTTTTCGAACAGCTTCAAGCGAAAAGAAGAATATGCTAATCTGTATAAGGTATATAATGTATAACAATTATCGAAATAATAAAAATATACTTTATCTTCTTGGATACAAATTCTTAATAATCGTAAACAATCAAACAATTTTCATATTATTTTAGGCTATGAATGACTTCAAGGATCCACCTGAATTGGTGAAGCTTTGCACGACAAGATGGTTAATTTGGTATCCAGCAGTTAAGCGAATACTAGAGCAATGGTTGGAACTGAAAACGCTTTTTAACATGATGGCTTCCTCCAAAGATTTTACTGCAAGACAACTGAGCATGATGTACCAGGATCAGACAAATTTATTATATTTAACATTTCTGAAGCCTGTGTTACAAGATTTAAACGAAGTTAACCTTCTTTTTCAATCAACACGGGCTGACGTGACGAAACTTTATAAAGATCTGCGTACGTTGATCTTTTCACTTGCTACACGTTTTCTGACACCGCATTCAATCAAACAGTCAGAACACACACATACTTTGCGCAGATGTGAAATTGATATGTTGAAAGAAGCGTTAAGCAAAACCGAAAACTACCTGCCAAACGATCGAGTAGATTTGGGCGCTAGTTTCAACAAAATAACGTCTTCTCCACATTTTGGAGTTACGGATGAGGAACTCTCAGTGGTCCGTGAAAGGTGTACAAAATTTCTGATCACTTTGACTCACCAGTTGTTAGAAAAACTTCCCAACAACGTTACTACAATACAAGAGCTACGACTGATAGCACCAAATTCTGCTATAGCTTCTGTAGGACGACCACGTTTCGAGCAGCTTCCTTTCGACTTAGCAGGTATGATTTGTTTTAAAATATAATTTAAATAAATAAAAATGAATAGCAAATTAATAGATTTCTTTGATAATACTTTATTAAATGATTTTATGCACTCAGTTCCAGATATTGACATTGACAAGCTGGAGGCACAATGGCGTTCGCTGGGAACGCTGACGCTCAAAGATATCAACCCTGAGTTCTCTGATGGAATGGAAATTGACTCCGTGAAATTTTGGGGCAACGTCAGGCAACTATCAAACGCAATCGGTGAAACTCCATATGAACAACTGGCAGATTTCTGTTTAAAAGCTCTCACTTTGCCAGTGAGTAATGCTGTAGTCGAGCGCGTTTTCAGTATAATGAACGCTGTAAAGACGCGAGCTCGAAACAAAATGCAGCTTGAAATTTTGCAATGCATTATTCGCATTCGGGTACATTTAAAGGTAACTATATTCAAATTATATACATGCAATTAATGTATTTCAATTATTAATATTGCCATGAAAATTTGGTCAGTTTTGTTTTTTTAATTTAAAAGAATAAATAAATGTTTATTTTCAAATTATAATTTCTAATGCATACAATCTTGATTATTATAGGAAGTTTTGAAATCCTGCTGTATAGATTTTCAACCATCTCATGACATGCTGATGCGCTTCACATCGCAAATGTATGAATCAACGCGCAATCCTAAAGATTTGGGCACGCCAAGGCAAACGTCGAACTCTACCGCAGAAGGAGAAGATTTGCTAGAGATGATTACTTTGTTCGATAACGATAATGAAAGTCATGATTGTTTGTGAACGCGGAAATCAAAGACTATGCTCAATGTTTATAATGTTGATTTAGTTTATTTATTATATGTTTACTAACATGTTTATAAAATTGTAATGATTATAATACAATAAATATTTTTATACAGGAAACATAAAAGACTTTATTATGAAATTCATATTTTAAAAAGATTGGGCGGTATTGGGCGGCTTAACTGCCATCTGACGGCGGTTGTATGTCATAAGAATCTGGCAACCCTGATGCATTCATGTAATGGAACAACGCCAACACGATTATAAATAAAACTATTTTCCCTCAGCTATTCATATTTTACCTTGAGAAGCAGAACAACAACGAAAAATGTTTTTAATATCTCAGAGTTGAGAGACACCTAATTTACAATGGATGCTGGTGGGTAATGAACATTGTCACAAGATAATACGTTTCCTTCATAAGCAGATGAATCCAGTTCACTTTTTGTATTTTCAACAAATAGCTTTTTATTTTGCATATGACATAACTGAAATAATAACTACATCAACGAACGGCTCAACAACAAATGCAGAGGCACAGGAAAATCTTACTATGTAATTTACTGAGACAGTTCCAATATTTCATTTGCTTGGTGAAAATAGCAGAGAAGAGAGAGAGAGCCGACGAGTGTACTCTAACAAAGGTAAAATGATGCAACAGAGATTGTAAATTAGACCTGAAGAAGCTGCCCGTTGCATTAGCTGCTCTGGCGTCAGTTATAAGCGCCTATTCATGAACAACACAACAATAATACCATTGCCAACGGTCTCCCTTTGTTGTGTCAATCTGACAGCGAAGAGGCTCCTGAAGGCATTCTCTCACAAACAGGTGGCGGGATTCAAAATTTCAAAGCACGATGGATAAACACAACGAATGTTCTATCGCAAAAACTAACAGAAACGCAAATTAGAATGCTCTTCAAATGTTCACTTGGAATCATTTATTCCAGTTCCAGCGTCCAAATATTGTTGAACATTCGCCAAAGCAGACAAGCAATCCGCAGATTCTGCGGTTGCAAAACCAAACGGAATTTCGTCGAATTCCTCATGAATTTGGAGAGCCGCCACAGGCGCCGCAGACGCCCGCGGCAGACAATGCGCGAGATCAAACGGCTTCGCCCGAGGCGGCGGGCGGGGAGCGGCGGCCGCGGGGGAGACAGTGACGACGGTCGCGGAGGCCGAGGCAGAGGGGGAAGAAGTGGTGGGGCACGGAAGCGGGCTGCAGGGCAGCGGGGAGGCGAGGCTAACTCAAGGGTTGACGGTGGGAGTAGCGGTGGCGGTGGCGGTGGTAGCGCTCACGGTAGCTGTAGCCGTAGCGGTGGTGGTAGTGGTTGTGGTTGTAGTTGTAATGGCGTTAGCGGTAGCGGTGGCGGTGGCAACTGTAGCGGAGGCAGTAGCAGAGGTGATAGCGGTAGCGAAGACGGCGGAGACTGCGGTGATGGCGGTGATGGTGACGGTGACGGTGACGGCAGAGTCAATGACAATTCGCAGCGGAGCAGGAAGTAGAGGTGACCTGGTCACACAGTTCGCGGAAGGGTAGTGAGGGAAGCGTTGTTTCGCTTCGTAGGAGAGCAGCGCGGCGCGGCGGGGTGGGGCGGGGCGGGGCGGGGCGGGGCGAGGAGGCGAGCGCACGGGTGGCCTTGGCCGTCGGGGCTGGACCGAGCGCGCGGGCCAAAGCGCCGGAGCCCTTCCACGCGAGCGGCGAGGCACGCGGCTCTCGCCCGCGCAGCGCGCACTTGCTTTGCCGCTCGCGAATTCCGCTCGCGAATTCCGCCCGCTCCGCCCCGCTCGCGCCCCGCCGCAACCACTGCTGCCCCGCTCGCCGCCGAGGGACTTCCTGCTGCCATCATTCTCTCGGAGTGCGCTCAGCTCACATCTCACGTTGTACGCGGCGCGGGGTCACAATTTTAAAATGTTTAATTGTTTATTTCTGGGTTATTTTGCATCTTTAATACTCACTTAACACAGTGCAATATATATATTTCTAAACACTATGAAATGATACTGAAATGTCTAGTGCAACCAAGTATATTTACGTCACCTTCCTCCTTATGCTCTTTTTATTTTGGTGGTTATATTTAAAATGGAATGTCCTAACTGCCTTGCGATAGTCATTTGTTACTTGACATTTTGTCGGCATTGTTTACTTTAATATCGTGCAAATGAAAGTATCGGTTTTAAGAGCTTCTCAAATTTCTAGTTCTCTCCCTCTTTCTCATTATCTTTCCTTTTATGTTTAACATCTTTTACGTATTAGTGAAAAGTTTTCTTTCAAATGTTTTAAGTTTTAGTATTTTAGCGATGGCTTATAGTTTTGTCTTCTTTGACTGCATTGATTATTTTCTCAGTTTTTAAGTTTTCACATATCATGTCTTATCACACGCAATAGTACTTCATTTATACTTCTATCAAATTTTCTATTTTGTTTTGTATTTATAAATCACTACTCATTTATTTATATTTAGTACCTCATAAACGTACGCTGACAAAGTATTTTTTACTATTCTATTGTTTTTTTCACAGTTCAATCTTTTCTATTTTTCACTTTATTGTCTTGTCTGCCTCCATATTTACTTACCTCCAAGCTTCATCTCATGCGAAACGGTTTTCATCTCCCTCCTCCCACCCCCCTTTGCCTTCGCACACATTTGCTTTTCATCATAAAATGCATCATATTTCTTTATAGCGGCGCAGGCTTTCCTCTTACTTTATATCCAGCATCCCATTACAGGGCTTTCACTTTGTGTGAAGCTCTTCATATGGCTTGAATGCCGCATTCGTTTGTTCGCCGCTCGCCCTAAGACCTCGTCCGCCGTTTCCTCGCCTGCTCGCAACAGCTCCTCCCCGCTATCTGATCCGCTGCTTTCTCCTCGCCGACTGCTTGCGCTCCCGTCCTTCTCGTGCTTCTCGTGGCGCGACCCCGCATCGCAGCGGCGCATCCGCGCAGCAAGCGGCCCGTGATCGCGTAAGCCCTGCATTGTTCCGCAGGCGGCGAGGCGAAGCGAGGCGGCCCTAGGCATCCGAATCCCGCGCCAGGCAGTGGTCACCGCCGCCCACGCGCACCCACGGCCCCGTGGCCTATCTCGGCCCTGCCATTCCTGGCCAGCCCCGCCCCGCCCCCTAACGCGGTGCCACCCGGGTTCGAAGCCCGGCCATCGGTCAGGCGCAGCCGCCTCCGGTGCCCCCGCCCCGCCCCGCCCCGCCCCCCGGGCGCCCCGCGCGGAATGCCGGCAATGCATCATGAACTCTCCCCGGAGCGATGGTCCTTGAATGCACTGCGAGGGCTAGTGAAGCTCCTGACAGAGATATCGCCCGAGCTGCGCGCTCAGACCCTCGCGAGTCCCGTTCGCTTCGCCGACTGGGAATGCTTCGCTTTCCTCGAATACCGCGCACGCCGTGAGCGAATGTAAAAACGCGTCTTCCATTGCCTGAATTCAAAACCTCCATGAGAATTTTTTAAACTCTCACTAACAACGTGAAAGGAATGAGATACAACACTTTTTTAATCTTCGTATACACTGATGAAGTTATCATGAATAATATTTACTTTAAACTTAATATTCTAACTGAAGCATTTCGGTATATCCCAAACATTCATTTATCACAAACATCTACGTATAAAACAGGAAACGTTGAGTTATATTTTTACTGTAAGTTTATTTACGTCATACCATCACAGTTACATCCCGTCTCACTTCTGCCGTAGCTTTCCGCATATCTCAGCAAATACTCTCCCTTCTGAAATGGCCGTAACACTATCATTCGCCACCTCCACATGATGTGAAGAGGAATAAACATTAAGGAAACATTCTTTATACAATTATAGATACTACACGCCTCTGCATTACCGTATTATTACTACACCTACTCTGAATAAATATTACTTCAATTGCTTTACAGTGAAAATAATGCCCTACGAAGAGAAACGTCTGCCAAACATTTAATACAAGGCCTCTCAATATTACTTTTTTCAAGATTACGATAAAATAAACAAACCCCGTAAACTAATGGTCTCAAAAATAGTTTTGAGATTCTAGGAGGAACCGTTTTCCATATATGCATGAATGGTGACAAGAATAAATAACAACAGATCTCAATTTGTAATTCCAATTAATAATAATTATAATACTAATAATTACTAATAGGATCTATAATTATTACTGCATTTGCTCATGCGTGATATATGCACATTTTTGTTTTTCAGCAACTCTACAAAATTTCAAGTCTGATGATCGTGTTTAATCATTACCAGTAAATTGTATCAAATAATAAAATTTAATAAAAATATAATTTCTCGTGTTAAATATTTATTGCATAAACACACATTCAGTCTTCCGGTCTTTGTAAATGCCAATATCTTGGTTTAGGTTAAAGTATGGTTTATCTGACTTGTTATACGAGTTTCAGACACTAAAGAAGACATTTCAAACTTCGTCTGTAATCGAAGGTAATAACATTTATGATTAGCGTGAGATTTCTCAGGCTAGTTGAACTTTTCTTCTTACTGCATCAAGCCCTTTAAAATTTAAAACACTTTTACAACTTTGTAGTAGTTTTTGCCTCTAAATTCATTGCGAATTAATGCACAAAGAATAAAATAATAATAAAAATACATTTATATTCACAGAATTGTTGAATTAAATGCCTTTCACATCATTTTTTTCTGACTTCATAAGTAACTTATTAACTACTTTCAAATTATTTTATAAGTTAAATAGTAGTGGGAAGTAATCATGAACATATAACTTTTCCGGCAATAATACGACCTACTCTACAGTCGTCAATTTTTTGATTAAATTTATTTTACAGAAAACGCAAATACCAAAGCCTTTCCGCTGGAGCTTTTTGAAGTCTCGAAAGGAGATCAAAAGAAGATTCTTTGGTCTTTCTTGAAACACTCGTGTGTTGCGTTGCCAACGCAACAATGTTAGGTCACATTCCGACGAAAGCAATCTCACAGAAACAAATAAAATCACAACACAATCCCGAGAAGCCTATTACTCAACACACCTCAGGCTTCTTTCCAAGAACCTAAAGGAGAGAGAAGGAATCAAAAGAATCCGCGGTTCGAAAATTCCTCCAGCCAATCCGTGCTTCCCCGTAAATGCCACTCGACGCAACTTAAGCTGGAGAGTGCCGCGCAGGGGTAGACAAAGCGGGGCGAGTACCGATTTTCAGGCTGCCTTCTAACATATCTCATTCATCCTTCAATTCACAATTAAAGAATAATCACTATTGCATCACCGGAAATGTTGTGACTTGTACACAAGCCTTAATACTGCGAAAATAATTTTAAAGTCTTTCTAAGTGTGACTACACTGCTTGTGTGCATGTGTTAATGAGTTCCGTTTTCGACATTCACGACGCAGAAAATATTTATTTTTTAGATTTCAAATCAAATTAACACACAAATGTAACTTTGAAAACGAGTCATTTCATTTTCAAAGATTTATAACGCTTATCAATCGACCAAAACTCTGAGACTTGTCAAGTCTGCACTTTCGACCGACAACATTTTTTCGAAAAACGATTCGGTGAAGCCCCCATTAAATGCGCTTACTTTCGTTTCGCTGTTTCCCGTGTTTTAGATTTTATCTAATACCTTTTAATATTCAATTCATAATTGCATTACTGATCAAATTCATGCGTTAACATTCCGATATTAATGTTATTGGGGTCTCTAGCGTGTATATAAATGTAACCTTGCATAAGGATGACTTGCTGACACAACACTTGTGTTAAAATAGCAAGTGTAAGGAATAAAAATCAAAGAAAGTCAAAGAAAAGTTTAAAAGTTTAAAAAGAATATTCTGCATCGCAAATTTGTTTAGTGGGAATAAATCAGATAAAACAGTAAATAAAACATAAATCATAAAAAAATATATCTTATTTAACAAGCAAATATATTTCATAAAATCGAAACTTACTGGGTTATGTATGTTGAACTACTGTAAGCGTCCTCAAAATTACATTTATTGCATAAGAAAACAGAAGTTTGGAACGTAAACACAACAATGTTTCATGAATCCGTTTTTTTCTTCGGACAACAAGCGCATTTTATTTTCATCTTCGTCGTGTTTTCATTTATCATTAGATAATGGGAGTACAACGACAATAACATTGTTAATACTCTGATTCACCTTAAGTGCAGATTAGTTATTGGTTACTGATCGACCCTTGAGCATGTCCAAGAAGCAGGAAAGGAACAAAACTGAATGAATAACCGAGAGAGACTTCTCAACGATAACAATGTCGAAATGAAACGCAATTGCTCGCGCATCAAAACTTTTCGAACAGAACGCGCTGCAATAATAAACGCCTTGTCAGATTGTTTCTTTTCACGGAACTGCTAAGAATCACGAAGGGATGCAGAGATGAGACATATATGAAGGCATTTCTAGAGCTTAATTTTCTTGTATTAAAATTTTAAAGCTAACTAATGCAACTTTGTTCCACTTTCCACTTTCGAATAATTCATTACTCTTAGAAAAAGTAATGCAAATAGAGTTCTGCAAATTTACTACCAAAAACTTGGTTTTTAGAAAAATCGCTCTTCCAGAACATTATAATCTTTTGTACCTAAATCTAGAAGTTAGAATACAAAGTTAAAAAAGAACGGCTTCGAAACGTGGAACTCATTTAATAATTCCTTCATTTGCGAGGCGAAATTCAGGCCATTAGACCTGCTTTTTCGTCTAACCACGCAAAGTTCGCTACGCTCATTTCACGCATTAGCGTAGAAAGATAGCCATCACTCAGGCGGCAAAACAGGTTATTCAAATTTAGCTCCAAGACTTCTTTGAGACTGGAGAATCTCTTACATGCAGTTAATCTACAACATGGGACAGACGGCTTTACTCCCCCCTCCGAAGAAAGGAGTATAAAGGACTTTCTCGCCTTTAAAAATTCAAGGCTTGGATCGGGGTTGAATCCGCAAAGTTGAATATAACAGCCCGACACGCTAACCGGTATACCACTGAAACTGCTCGTGAGAGCAACAATATCACAAACAGGTCAGAGAGAGAAACCGACCTCCGGGTGTGGAACGCATTATAACATGATTATCAAAAAGAGCGTGTCAGAGATTGGCTCGTCCAAAGAGGATTGCGACCCCTGTCGCGCGTGGCGCCCCGCAGTGACGCGTGTTCCGCGAGCGTGGGCAGCAGAGGAAAGAAAGCCCTGCGACCGGGCGCTTGGCGCGGGGGCGGGGGGCGGGGGCGGCGAAGGGGGCGGGGCGGCCGCAAGTGGCAGCGAAGGCGCCGGGCGAGCGGGGTGGCGTGGAACGGCGCGCGCCCGGGGGCTGTGGCTGCCCGCTGTTTGTACACAGCGTCGGAACGGCGCGCGGCGGCAGCGGCGGCGGCGGCGGCGGCGAGAGCAACGCGGAAGGTAAGCGGCTTCCGGCAAAGGAGGTGGCGCCTCAGCCAGGTAGTCGCCGCCTCCGCCGCCACCGCCGCCGCTCGAAGGGTACGCCTCGTAGCTGTCGCGGCACTGTTCAGTCGCCATTTTTTCTTCCTTCCGGGCTTTCGAACAATTTATTTTTTTTAGCTCTGTTATGTCCCAACTCTTTTTACTTCTGCAAGGTCGCCATTAATTGGTTGCTTCTGACGAGTTGCTTCCTTATTTCTTGATTTCCAATCCTTGTTATCTCGTGAAAACACAGAGCGTCTTATGTCATTTTAGCACGGAAGCCTATAGTTCTTTCCAACAGTGTTAATGCTGCCACTCTGAAGTCCTAATATTCTTTTTGTCGCAGTTTTGCGTTCACACTCCCTCTCATTGACTCAGTATTTCCTTCCTTTCAAATATTTCTTTCTAATTGCTTCTTTCTTAAAGATTTCCTTCGTTTTGACTTTTTTACGCTCGGTTTCCTATCTCTCTTACAGTTACCTTAATGATTTACCACTTTTTTTTACAATAAATACGAGATTGTTATATGTTTTGTTCATGGCTTGTCATAAGGTCTTAAATCTTTTTATGATCATATTTTGTTTTTTCACACAATATTGACAAGAAAAACAAGTTTCGTTTGATATCAAAGACCTATGTCGCGAGAGCGGTAGAGGTAATGAATAATGAAATATCACTTGAGAATTTGTGATTGTATTTGCATTAAAAGTAGTGAGAAAAAAGTGGATGGTTCATCAATTGCCGAGGTTCTCAACCGCTTTCTTCTCGCAAACTTCTACTAACTATAAAAATAAAATATACAACTTTTTATACAAGTATGGTAGAAAAAAAACTAGGGTGATATAAAAATTATTTTACGCGATACGTAATTGCGCAAAATGATAAACTAAAAAAAATTAAAACATTTGCAGACAAACATTAATACAATTAAAGAGATATTTTAATATAAAAATATTGTTCATTAATTCGAAATTTAAAATGTTACATTTCATTACTCATCGTTTTAGGGATTGAAAATTCCGTCATTGCATAATTTTTGCTAACACTTTGTATAACACTTGCGAACTCTAACGGGTTTAACTTTGCTTGAGAATTCCATAGGTGATCACTGACCTGTTTTATTAGGTCTTGATGTTATGTCATTCAAATCGATATTTTGTATCTTTTCTTCCGAATTAAACTCGTTAACACGATACTAAGATTTATGGATGCATTCCACACTGTGAAGCTCAACATGAGACGAGAAGATCCTTATCACCTCATCTTATCTGTGAACTACTGACGCTTCTGTTTTGTCGTGTGAATTTGCGATCCATAGTAGGTAGACTGACTATGAAGTTCAACTAGTAAATCTGTTGTTTAAGCTTACTCAAACACCAAATAGTTTCTCTAAGCTGCGTTATACCGTCCCTGTAGTACAAAAGCCCGAAGCTGCTCACAAGCAAGTTCAGCAAAGTCCACAATGCAAAAACAACTGCGAAATCCCTGATCTTACAGTAAAAGTGACACTTATGGAATGAAAGAGCTCTCTTATTTTTTTCGCTCAATGATGATACAAATCAAAATGTAATATAAATTAATATTATACTATTCAATACTGAATTTGCACGATTTGTTTAGAAATACACTTTTAAATAATATGGATTGACGTGGATATGAAGCAACAGAATAAATCAAATTATTGAACGTTAATTTCATTGTTCAATATGATTTTACATTATTAAACTTAGTGAACGAACTTAAACTTCACTAAAGAGAAATAAATGTAATGAAAATGTTTATTTCACTTCTTTAGAAATTATACACATTAATAATTCAAGTTAATATGTAATTCGATAACTGAATACATGTTTCAATGACTTTACTGATGGCCAGATCTGCCTTGTGAAATTGAAGAATCCAAATACCACATGTTAAACGTTAAGTCATGAAAAACTGGTAATGAATTAAAACGAAACGTAGATAAGACCAACAAAAACATGGAGTGATTACGCAATGGTAACAATACATCTCCATTAGAATAATTATCGTTGCTAACAACCACTTATAATTGGAGGGAGAGCCACGATAAGTCACCGTGTACATTTTTTTTACACTTTACCTTGGTTTAGGCAAGTAGTTACATACTTCATCGTTTAGGACTCGATTATTTTACCTCCTCCTAACCCTAAATGATAGTTTCTTCTTTCAACAATTTAAGGTGGTTATAAATAATCTCCAAAATATCGCTTTGAGTAATCTCTTCGTGGCAATTCCTGCGTTTGCTTACAGATAGGTTTGCCAAAAAATACTTTAAAATCTTTCGTTTCATTGATGTAGAGACAAATTGTACATTTCATTCAACACTGTGAATGTTAACGAGCTTCGAAAAAAATCGTGCCTGTACTTGGCCCTGCGGGAAGGAGTTCAGGAACAGAAAATTTTCAAAATATGTATTCCCCTTCCTCAGCTCAGAAACTGAAAATATTTTTTTTGTATTGCAGCATTATAAAAGAACCTTTTCTGTTGCAAGAAATCGTTCATAATCGGGTATTTTACGGCACAAATGATGACGTATTAGATTTTGTGTCACGAATTGCGTCATCACACATTCAGCCAATCGTAGCGTGAGAATCGGGGGGAGGTAGAGCTAAACGGAACAGCCGACCACCGTTTACTCGCACCATGTCAAATACCCGAGTCGTCACAGGGAAGTTGTTTCGCAAAATTAAGTTTGATTCTCTTATAAATGTATAATACTGTTATACAAAAAATATAGTACGCAACTCGTTTATAATGTTGCTTTATTACATTCGTACAAATTTGAAAACTCTCTCCTACAGTCGCTCGTTTTCAAAACGTGTACTCACTCATGCAATAAAGCTTAACTTCATAAACTAATTGCATAAACTTTATGCATTTTTGCATAAAGTGATAATACATTGTAAATTATACGTACTATTACGTTTTTTCTTCAATTATTTGCAATTTATTCTAGAGTACGGCGTTTACCTCCTTCATTGGAGTCTTCCGGACGCCGGAATGACTTTGGTACGCGTCTAATAATAATTGAAAAAGAAATTATTCTGCGAAGTTGAAGTTTTTAAAACGTAAGGGAGCGCTCTATCAATATACCGTAAGCAAAAGTTGACTTCATTTCCCTGAATCTGTCTCCTCTTACACAATGCGTAGGGTAGCAATGCCCACGGATGTATGCCATTGAAGAGGGTTCTAACAATGAATCGCCCACGGCAGCCCTCCCGCTAACGCTGTCACAGGCAGGAAAACCCCTCGGAGAAGCTCCAGATCCCGGAACCCCCACCCCACCCGCCCTGGCCCCGCCCTGCGCCGCCCGGAGCAATGAGATGTAGGCGGGGACACGGAAGACTCCATGACTGACAACGGAGCGCAGATCACGGCAACGGCAGAAATGAGAGGGGAAGAAGGATGCAAATAATTATAGAGTAAAGAAAGGTGAGACCAGTTGGAAGAATTTTGTATCATACACTGTAAATATGACGAGAACAGACAGGACGAAGGATGCAAATAATTATAGAGTAAAGAAAGGTGAGACCAGTTGGAAGAATTTTGTATCATACACTGTAAATATGACGAGACGTTAGTAGAGATGAGAAAAACTGGAGCTGAAAAGAAGAGCTGAACTGGAAGAGATAAAATATCAAAGCAATCTGTGCGTAATGATGTACGAAGACGAAAGCATTAATCAGTATCTTCAGGTGAAGACAGCCCGACTGCGAAGGGAACTATTAATCTTTGCTTGCTTGAAAGGAATGGTTGTAGTTTGTAGTTTGTAAAAAATTGACAACATAGCCAAAAAATGTTGTACGAGAGAATTTTCAGAGAAAGCTGAAGAAAGAAACTTGGCAGACAAGGCAAATTCAATCAGCTCAATTTAAAGTTCAGTTCAAACTCTTGTAGGAATTTTAAACTTATTCAAGAAATAGAATAACACATTATTTTTTAATATTTCACAAAGTAATCACAATATTCACTTCATTTATACTCCAAAAGCTTGGACTGTGATGATCGCCAATTTGACACCATTCAGATTTGTGGAATCTAGTTGGTCTTGACAAAATGTTGACTGTTTTTGATGGATTGATTGCAACACATACAACCAAAGGATAAAAAATACTACTTAAGGTAGATTAGCGTTAATTCCATTACATTTTTATATTAAAATTTAATTATTATACCATAAATCATGACAATAAAAATAATAGACAACCATTCTCGGTACAATAAGTTTCATTCAAAGAACAAAACTAAATTTTGTTGAATGAAATTTCTCTTTCTAATCAGGAACCCTGAGTGTTTTACATGAATAAACAAAGGAAATTAGAGCCCAAGAACTAGAAGCCTATACGCCAAATATACGTAATCGTTGTAAATAAACTTGTATTCTCAGTAAAAACCAGTTTATCTTTAGACCAAGAAACTCGTGAGACATGTAAACGTAAATCTGTGAAAAATATCTTAATGACAATAAACGACATTCAGTACTTACTGAATGTAAATTATTTAAACGAATTTTTAGTTATATCTTTGATCATTTGATAATTTTAAGAAACTAAATTGGCAAACAATTGGCTGCAGTCATTCTTGAATATTACTTGAGTCATAACCAACACAAAATATTTAAAAACAATTATTTTACTCATTGCAATGAGTCAATAAATATAGACCACAATGTGAATATTATTAATTTACATGAAAAGGGTAAAAAATAGTAAGAATGTTATGGAAAATGTGAGTACTCAATGAGTGCGTCGCTAGGGAGAGTGGTCCAAGTCGGATAATTGTCTGGTAGCTCGCTCCTAGGAAAATACCGCACAAACACTTCCTCCCCCACTCCACTTCATCGCACGTCTTGTATATTTGCACAAACGGCCACACGACAACCCAAAATGCTCTTGGGTGCCAGCGCTGTGCAAGCCACATAACACCCAATGTGCCTAATCAAACGTTCCGAAGCTCGAAAAGCGACCTATGCTCTGATCCCGGGAGGCTGCTCCACGAGGGAAAGAGAATATTCAGCGAGAACGAAGCCCGAGGAGAAATACCCCGTCGCTGCTGTTGCGGGGTGACGGTGCTGCTCGCGTAGCGGGAGAGGCTCCCGGTGGTGGTGGAGGGGGGAGAGGGGGAGGGGGAGTGGGGGAGGCGCCACGAGAGCGGTGCGCGGCGCTAATTACTGCGAGCTCCTTCTCCGTCGCGGGCGGGGAGGGGCGGGGAAGTAGAAGGGGAGGGGAGGGGAGGGGGAAGGGACGCAAGTTGGGCGCCGCCTGCCCGTGTTCAGCGCGTCCTCTGGCGCCGCTACTCGCGTTCGCGTTCGCGTTCGCGTTCCCCCTCTCCTCTCCCGGGAGGCGCCCCCGCCAAGCGACGGGCGTAAGACGCGCCAAGTATTAGGGTGCTCGCTGGCTGTGGCGCCCCGCCCCCCGACGCCACTCAGGTCCCGCGCCCGCCAGACGCAGACTCCGCTCTGTCGGCACACTACTCCCACCTTCCTCTCTCTTCGTCTCGCTCGCACGCCGGTCTCCTCCTTTCGTCTCTTCGATCCTTAACCGCTCTCCGATCCCTCCCACCCACAAAGGCATCACCTGATGCCTGATCACTGCAGTGCCTCTGACTGGGACGGTTCCATTTTACAACGGGACAGGTATTTTTTCACCACTAGCTAGAAAGTTAGTTCGAATTCAGCCGCTGTCTGGAGAATTCCAGCGGTCAGTTGCTCTGATCGGTAGTTTTTGGTGGTCTCTCCGATCAATAGCAAGCAAATGCCAGAACAACACCCTAACAAACGAACGACGGATCGCATGCAATATTTTATTCTTCTTCCTTGTTCTTTACCCTTCCTTACTTATACACACTTACATTTATATGTTCTACACTACCACACATGGCAAATGACCACTCGGGAGCTTTACATCTTGTCCCGATGGGGCGTTGCCATGCTGGTTGGAGATACCTGGTTGGGGAAAACCCCACAATCCTCCGCGTATGTCAGCGCCGAATCTCTCGTTCCATCGGGGGAAGATCACCGCCACCTCCCACAGTTAAAAAATCGCATTTTACTCACGGGTCTAATAATTTTGGCGGTTGGCCACAGTAAAGTGATAAGTTAGGCGAAAACCGAGTTTCTTTGGCTACCACAAACTGTTGAGGATATTCATCAGTTAATAGGGACACGTTGTTATGTCTGCATGATTTATTTCACAAATAATTTATAAATCTTGTGCTGCAGCAGTCTTTAAGTATGTTGGCGACACCATACGGTAGGTTATGGTCGGTAATATTTTCACAAGTTTCTAACTCTTCAAATCCGGAAAACCCCGAGATGACCCTTTTCCGCTAGACATAGTAACTAATTTTGTTTTGGTTGAAATTATGCGTTTAATTAATTTGAACTTTAGAGTTTCCATTCATTAAAGAAGAATCTTTAAGAAACGGAGGATCGGTATTCAATGCCGAAGTCGGGTGAGTTATCTCTCCGCACCCGCTGATAAATTGAAGTTAAAGTTAAAATCAAGACGCGCCGCTGAGCTCTCCCAGACCACGAGACCGACATTAGAGAACGGCAGCACCCATTCGCCTCCCGGCCCCGTTGTCGCCAGCCAGCACCGCGCTCAACGACCCACTCCTTCCGCGTCTCACGCCGCAACACGCCAGTCCCGCGTCGTTCTGCAGCACCCATTCGCCTCCCGGCCCCGTTGTCGCCAGCCAGCACCGCGCTCAACGACCCACTCCTTCCGCGTCTCTCACGCCGCAACACGCCAGTCCGATGTCGGGGTTTCGTATCTCCCCCTCCTTCCGTGCTGGTCCGCGCCATTTACGTGTACGCCAGACCTCCCCCCTCCGCGCCTGCGCACTCGTAATGCGAGTCCGCTGTCTCCTCGCGCTTTTAAAGCAAGCGGCACGCGGCGCGCGCGAGCGCCCTCGGAGGCTGCTGCTTAAAGTGGAGGCCCCGCAGGTGGAATTGCGGTCCGCGGGACACGGAACGTTCTCACGACTGACAACGACTTCCCACATAGGTGGTGCGGTGCATTTCAAATCCTTAATACAGGTTTCTGTGTTCAATTCGACAAACATTTTAATCCGACATTGTTCGGTTAAAATACGGCATTCACACTTTGTACGTATATTAAGACGACGTAATGTGTGTGTTCCGATTTGAAGAAACCGTATTCTGAAATTTTGTCCTCTGACACCTGCATCATTGGTGATTTCTAAATCAATGAATAATTTCAATTAGTATGTCAATGTTTGAGAAAATAAAAGATGGAATAGAAAAACTAACACGGTTGCTTCTTCTACGGGGTGAAATGACTTTTTTCATATTAAGACAATTGTTCACAGTAGTTCAAATATAATGGTGCACAAAATAGAGATATTTATGAAGTAAATGAAAAGTAGAAATTTTATTAACTAAATACACTGATTTGTTTCAATAAACACGGGTAGGAAATTTGAGAAAAATATTCCATTAATTACATCAAGGTAATGAGAATTCGAAAATTATGTAAAAACACGGTCAATAATTCTTACAGCTTGAAAATTGTATTTTATGTATATTTAAATGTTAACATTTATTTTATATTAATAATACTTTGTTCTTATTTCATTTGCAAGACTCGTATTTTCCATTTCACATTCAATACGTGGATAAAGTATTTCAATTTGTCTTAAATTTTTTTGTTGCTCAAAGTGAAGTGCTTCTCTCATTTTCAACGTCACAAAAACATGTTTCCTCTAATATGCCTCAAGAAATTGATTAAAATATGGAACAAATAATTTCAGAGACATAACTTAATTTCTAATGGATTTATTTTTAGAGATCAATGATCCTTGAGAAAAGTAGACTAACAAATGCCTCTTACTTCATCATTATGTACGAAATTCTTGAACATTGGACACCTATTCCCATTCATATATCTCAAAAACAATACACTCAAAAATAAATTAGTGTTGTAGACTGCAAAAGACTATCCACAAAGAAGTGGACGAAGCAGTGTCGAAAACCCTTTCAAGAAGATACATTAAACTTGTGCGTACCCGTCCAATACGATATCACAAAGTAGACACGTTTATTTATGCTTCTTTTGCAAGCTTCCGCGTCAAAGTTCCAACGCGCTACAAAGCCTCGCAGAATCTCTGCAGGATGCAAAGCAAGCTAAGTCAAAGGGCGAAGGAGGAAAATCTGCCTAATCGCCACTCACCTGTTGAACGGGTCCGCCGAGAGAGACGGGGAGGCGGAAGCGGCCAGGCGAGAGCGTCCGAGGGCCGAGCAGGGGAAGGGACATCACGCGGCGATTCTTCAGAGGCGCGAGGCGGCGCGACCGCTAACCGGCAATAGCCCCAGTGTAAGACGGCCTGGCCGAGTCGGGCCGGGCGGGGATGGGCAGGTAGGTTGTCCGCCTCCACCGCCACTCCCTCCCCGTCCCCCCTCCCCCCGCCAGTCCCTTTATGCTGCGAGGCGGCTCCGAGGCGTTTCGCCTCTCCGGAGGTACAGCAAGTTCATATGAGCCCAGAGGGCCTTTGTCGGGCGCGTGGGAGCGGCGCGTCTTTGAAGTTCGACCCCAGGCTCCTTTGTGCGCGTGGTGCCGGCGGAGGCGGAGGCGGTCGCGGTGACAGGGGGCGGCGCCCGAGGAGATGGCTGCGGGGGAGGGCGGAGGGAGGCACAATGCAGTCGAAGGGGGCGGAGGCACCTCCCTGCCCCGATCCTCCGCCTGACTTGTCTCGACTAGGCTCGCCGGCGTGGAGGTGGCGGTTGTGGCAGAGGTGGCGCCGAGACCAGAAAAGGGGGCGGGGCCAGGACGTGTACGCAAGGGATGCCACGTTCAGCTGTGTGTGACAGGCGGGCGAGAGCAAGGAAGTGAGGCGTTCGAGAGAATGAGAACGCAGTGCGTGCTTGAGGAGGCGTGAGAATCAGCGAAGATGAGTGTCAGGCAAACTCAGACACGGAGAGAGGAAGGTAGTACGAATGGAGACCTCCGTAGAAATGAAGAAAACACACGTATATAAGAAATATAAAAACAATGCACAAAGGTTGGAAAGTTGATTGTGAAAATTTTTTGACTGACGTAAGGTATTATAGGAGCATGAAATATTGTACAAAAGTCTGAAAAGAAACTGGACGAACGGAGTTTCGGGAACACGATAAAACTACCCGAAGAGAAAAGCAAAGGCGAGCGGTACTGGAAGGACCGCGGAAGGCGAGAAGGCTGTCAGGAAGGAGGGCAAGAAGCCGAAGGCGCCACACCGCGGAGAAGAGAGAGGGAGGGAAGGAGGGCGGAGTAGGCGGGGCGAGGCGACAATGGCCGTCTGAGAAGAAGGCGCATTGTCTCGCCGCCAAGTTGGCGACAGTGCGCGCGGATTGAACGCGGCCCCGCAGCAAGCCCATTCGTCACCCGCTGTCACCGCCGCCACCGCCGCCGCCGCCGCCGCCGCCGCCCCCGCCTCCACCTCTCCTGTCCTGTCCCTTTAGGCTGCTGCTGGCGGAAGCGGCCCGGCGAGCCAACTCGCTCGAGTTGATGGAGCACGCACACACGCACACACACATGCACACGCAGAAACGAATGCACCAGTGAGGAGTTTAGATAGGGAAGTTTGAGACTCGCATCGCTCGACATGAAAGAAACGAAATTCAGTTTCTGGGGAGAGCAACGATACAATCGAATCAATCATGTATGAAGGAAAAACAGAAAGAAAGGAATATAACAAAACTACAATTTCCACCAGCTTCCTCCCAGTTGTATCTTATAAGAGTGCGGGTGTGTACAGTCATGTCACGTACGGTGACATCACGCATCTCCAGGTTGTACCTTCACGTTTTATGTTCATGTTCTATGGTTTTGTTACGTATGTATAAACAGATTGCTCAATATTCGAAGCATTGATTTCACTTCTTTGTCATTTGTCTCCGACTAGCAAAGTTGTTCAAAATAATTCTTGAAACGGGAATATTTTTGTCATGAACTTCCATTTAACAAATTGTTGCGATGATTTATGAGGTAACTCTCCTATTAACAATTTTAATTGTGTATAGATCTGTAATAGCGTGGTGATCTTCATAGCTCTGAAGACAAAAACGTAAGGAAAGTTAGCGAACAAGAAAGCTGTTTTCTTTTATTCATTCCCCCTCCCCCCAAAAAATTACTGAAATGTTATCATGGGAAAGAAGTTACTGAACAAAAGGCAAAAAACAAAACTAGAGACTAAAGAATGTTAAATTTTCAATGAAAATTGTATAAGCCGTATTTAAACGTGATCATTATTTTGCCACAACAACTCATTACGAGTCAGGACAGATTGAGTTGGTTGCGCCCTTTGGTTAAGCGGAGGAGCTTTCATTGGTGCGACGATAGCCCAGTGACTCCGTTAACTCTATTTCGATTTACCAGACCGATAATCACGCCACATTTAAACAGAATAACCTTTCTAAATTAACATTATATTTTTTTTCCCTTTTCCAAATACATGGTTACATTTATTTCTTTAAACGTATTACACGGCATCATATAAAATACATTATTCGTATATTACTGCTTTATGTTTTACTGGTTTGCAGTGTAATAATTATTATTTTGCGTTTTCCCACGTTTCTTGCGTTCGGTGTTTGCGAGTATGATTATGGTCACCGATTCCCTTGTAACTGTCAATTGGACATATCCGACAAACCACTCATCAACAAAAGCTCACTAGTCGTACTAGTCGATTTGATCACATCTGTCCATCAGTTTGCCGGTATCAATTATACCCATTTCGCCGAGCAAACACATATTGTAAGCTATGTAGGTCACTTGAAACATTCGTCATTTCTGACCGACGAATGCAATTTATAGAAATGTTATTGCAACGATGTTGAACTCGTGAGAGATTCAACTCTTTTAACTGAAATTTATGTGGGCATTATTTTGAATTTTTATATGGCTTAGTGTAAAAATTTGATTAGAATTTAAAGCGACCAACGACCATCTATTTATTTAGTGAATTTGGTATTACAAGGCGCGCAGTTGAGGTCAGTTTCACTGCAAAGACTGAATAAAACGGAAGGTAAAGTTTATGACTCAAAAAAAAACCTTCCAACGCAAAACGATAAAATATCTTCAATAAAAAAGCATTATAAACAAATGTAATCATTGTTGTGAAATTATGCATATGATCATTGTCCTAAACGGTCATTTTTATTTATTTTTGATCGCATTTTATTTATTTTAGAGCTCAATTTAAATTAAGCTCAAAAATTAAAAATGGACATCAGGATCCGAATGTTTTAATAAAAATGTCACGTTAAAAAGAGTCACGTTAACTGTGCGACACGTTAACGCGTGTAACTTTAATGTCTTCAGTGCATGATGCAAAGAATGCACTTCATTAATAATCATATTTGTTTTCATTTGGCAATCTTAATCATCAATATTATTCAGAAATTCTTTCTACTTAAATTGTTGTTTTTTTCTTCAGTCGGTGTCTCATACTGTTCCTGAGCAGTTTTTACTGCCGCGTTCATCGGGAATATCAGATTAGTGAAACCCATCAGACAAATTGCACCGGCATTTCCATCCAGCAGGAACAAAACAAGGCTGCCAACCCAGCCTTCGCTCCAGAATTAATTCGAGAAAGCGGCATGAAAAAGCAGCAGCGCGCGTTCCTCCGAAGGCAGGCCGAGGCGGGCGGGCTGCGGGTGAGTGGGGGGAGGACGGTGGCGGTGGTGGTGGGGGTGGGTTCCGGGTGCAGCCAGCCAGTGACGCTCATTCATCAGCAGCCACCATATGTGGCGGGACGCCGATAGCGGCAGCGGCGGCGGCACCCAGTAATCACGTTAGGATGACGCATGGCGCCAGCGCAGGCGCCCTCCCCCGCTCCGCCCCCGCCCCACCCCCGCGCCGCCCACCTCCGGCTCCAGGTTTTAACCGAGATTTACAGGACGGCACGGACCGGCGCGGAACCGCGAACGCCGGCGGCGACAGCGAATGCTGGAGAAAATGTGTGTGTGTGTGTGTGTGCGCGCGTGCGCGCGGGAGAGAGAGAGAGAGAGAGAGAGAGAGAGAGAGAGAGAGAGAGAGTGGGGGGGGGGGGGCGCGTGCGTTTGCGTGGGGGCGCGTTTGCGGGGGGTGCGTTTGCCGGGGTGTGCGTGTGTGTGTGTGAGTGCTTGTGTGTGTGCGTGAGTGTGCGTGTACGTGTGCGTGTTAGCGGTGGAGGTCCAAAAATTTTCTCCTGCAAAAGGTATACACCTTTACCAAAATATACTACGTTCACAGTGTATAATATACACTGTATAACTTAGAAGAAATTCGCGTACAAAAAAGCCTAAATAAATTATTCTAATGCAACAGAAATAACGCGAAATTTAATACTTTTATGAAATTTCGTTGTATATTGTGATAATATAATCATCTCTTCAATAGATCTATAATGCATGTGATGGAACTATTGCATTTACTCATAATGAACTAATCAGTGTCATTAAATATTTAGTAGTAAACATGGAGAAAACACAATTTTATTTCATCCAAAAATACATTCTAGAAAAAATAATTAATAGACAAAGAAACGGTTAATAATATGTTTTTATATTTTATAAGAATATAAATGTTGCGTGATTGAAACCATTCAATTTCTTTAATTTCACACACAAGTTGAATTCGTTTAACAATTATTTTCATTTGCACTAACGAAACTTTTAGTCTTTCACCATTTGCAGTCACCAAACAAATATTTTGATAATTTGTATTACGTAAATTCAAATTAAATGTCAACATTGTTCACCATTCTATTTTTACGTTCCCCCTCACACTTCAAAAATTGTTTTTAATATTACCTAATCACTTAACATCCATGTAATATTTATTTATTTCGTACTTCACTTCTACATTAATATGAGCTGATGTGTGCTCATAAAAGATGTTTTCCATTAGAATCACAGTTCGCCGCCTTCTTTCTTGCCTTATTCGCCAGAATTTACAAGTCCAGAGACTTTCTACATCGCCCGAATCCCAAGAATTTGTCCTCCCCGGCGTCTCGTCGCCTGCCGTCTGCCGTCCGCTGTTGAGCGCAGGGGCCGCCTCGCAAAGCGCCACGCGCCGCCTGGGCAAACTCGCTCGCTGCGACGGAGACCCCTCCGAAAGCATTAGCCTCGCCCTTTGTTCGCTTTAGAATTTGCCATCGACTGCCCATTCGAAGCGCCCGTTAACTTTCGATGCTTTGAATATTTTAGCCGGCGGCCCGTTGTTTCTAGTTTGAACATGTTTGCCGTCGTTTAATATTTCACGAGCGTGTCCCGGACGCGAAATCGCTTTCAGAATGCGTAACCAGCGATGCTTTCGGTTTATAGCACTTCCACGTCCCCCCTACTCTGCGATTATTTTGCTTTTTTAAATGATCGCTTCGCAAAGTGCTCCCTGATTAAAGAGTCCTCGAAGACAAATGAGGGGCCAGAGACATTGGCCATTTTTATTTTTCGATACAATAACGCCCGCTCAATAGATTTATTAAGGCCCCTCTACCTCCCGTTTTCAATTATTTTCGGTTCACAGCATCCAGGAAAGTCGATATATTTCAAAACACGGTCATAAATTTAAATGATTTTTCTCCTGTAAATAAATGGAACGAATAAACTCCACAGAAAATAAATTAAAATATATAAATTGATCCATGACCGTGAACCCAAACGTGTCACCGGTTCATAAAGTAATCTGACAACTAATGTTGCGATAAACTGCAGGCCAGCTGGCGCGAGTGTCGGCCAGGAAGGGTGGAAATGCAGATAGTATTTACGGCACATTAAAGGCGATTTATGCGAGCCGACAATTCATCAAACGACTGTGAAAACGATAAGGCTGGCGACAATAACGAGGCGCGCCGGGTGTCGGGGCCGTTGCCAGGAGGACGAGCTCACGAGGGGGGCGGAGGGAGAAGGGGGAGGGGGAGGGGAAGGGGGGGCGGCGGAGCACACAGATCGCGCCGCTTCATTCGCTTCCCGGCGCCGAGCAGCGAAGAACCTGCGGCGAGGGAATTAGCTGCGACACGTCTCTGAATGCTTCATCCCCTCGACTTTGAGCACAACTTCTGAGACGTCGCGCCCAAATGTTTATTGTCCACCAGACGTCTTCCTTCGTGAGAGAAAACCGTTCGTAACCTGAAAGGTGATTTCACAAACCCCATTTCACCGTAGGCGATAAACGTCTTATTGTTGAGTTAGTACTTTTGCCCATAATATGAAAGAGGATAGTTCAAACAGGTGAGCGCTCATAATTAGAGTAAAAAACAATTATGGCGAGTATTAACGTAACTCGAAAGGTGAGCATAAAATAAAATAAAACAATTCAGCCGGTTTAAGAATTTACATTACAGAAGAAATAGCCATCCTTATTTTTCATCCAATATCCAATCCAACATCCAATATTATTTCTAAGAAATATATAAAAATATAGCTTCTAAGATATAATTTCAAGTGTACTCATCTTAATTCATTAACATTGAAGTCTGGCATTAAAAAAGTAAAAACTGAAAGGGTTATACAAGAAAAATATTTTATTGTATTATCAACATAATAAATAATCACTAGTCTTGTGAAATAATTTTATAGTTTTCATACATTTTTAAAAAAAATATAATATTACAGGGCTAGGATAATTAATCATACAAGTCGAAGAATATTATAACGCCCATATTATTATTTTTCCAATTTAAGAAACTTTTGAGACTGACTAGTGCAGGCTCTTGAATTCAACTATAGCTTTTAAATACACTAGATTACACTCACTCCCCACACCTCACTCCCTCCAACTACCGTTCTACTAAACACCATATTCCGATCCGCACTCGTTGGGAAATCCGTCCGAAGTAATCAATCACTCAGCGTGTTCACTCGTGACCTGCACCACCGATAGAGGTCCGGACTCCTCTTAGACGGGGCTGTATCAAATTTTCTAGCTCATGTAACTGCTAACCTCATTCATCGACCCGGCACTCGATCACGCCAGTGAAAAGTCCCGCGCTGCTGCCTGTTATGACTTCCCGCTTCATCAAGATGAGGAATGGAGGCGGGGGCGCGGTCGCAAGGATCGCCAGGGCAAGAAGCTCTCAAGGGGGGGGGGGGGTGCCTAGGTGACATTAAGGGCTGGCGCGGGCTCATGCATTCTCTCCCTCTCCCTGTCCTTCTCATTCTACCTCTCCCTATCCCTCTCATTTTCCCTCTCCCTATCCCTCTCATTTTCCCTCTCCCTACCCCTCTCATTTTCCCTCTCCCTATCCCTCTCATTTTCCCTCTCCCTATCCCTCTCATTTTCCCTCTCCCTATCCCTCTCATTTTCCCTCTCCCTATCCCTCTCATTTTCCCTCTCATTTTCCCACTCACTTCCCACTGATTTTACCTCTCATTTTCCCACTCATTTTCCCACTCATTTTCCCACTCATTTTCCCACTCATTTTCCCACTCATTTTCCCACTCATTTTCCCACTCATTTTCCCACTCATTTTCCCACTCATTTTCCCACTCATTTTCCCACTCATTTTCCCTCTCATTTTCCCTCTCATTTTCCTACTCATTTTCCCCTCTCAGTTTCCCTCTCATTTTCCCCTCTCATTTTCCTACTCATTTTCCCCTCTCATTTTCCCCTCTCATTTTCCTACTCATTTTCCCCTCTCATTTTCCTACTCATTTTCCCCTCTCATTTTCCTACTCATTTTCCCCTCTCATTTTCCTACTCATTTTCCCCTCTCATTTTCCTACTCATTTTCCCCTCTCATTTTCCTACTCATTTTCCCCTCTCATTTTCCTACTCATTTTCCTACTCATTTTCCTACTCATTTTCCCCTCTCATTTTCCTACTCATTTTCCTACTCATTTTCCTACTCATTTTCCTACTCATTTTCCTACTCATTTTCCTACTCATTTTCCCCTCTCATTTTCCTACTCATTTTCCTACTCATTTTCCTACTCATTTTCCTACTCATTTTCCCCTCTCATTTTCCTACTCATTCTCCCTCTCCCTCCCATTCCCCTCTCCCTCCCATTCCCCCTCTCCCTCCCATTCCCCCTCTCCCTCCCATTCCCCCTCTCCCTCCCATTCCCCCTCTCCCTCCCATTCCCCCTCTCCCTCCCATTCCCCCTCTCCCTCCCATTCCCCCTCTCCCTCCCATTCCCCCTCTCCCTCCCATTCCCCCTCTCCCTCCCATTCCCCCTCTCCCTCCCTTTCCCACTCTCCCTCCCATTCCCACTCTCCCTCCCATTCCCACTCTCCCTCCCATTCCCACTCTCCCTCCCATTCCCACTCTCCCTCCCATTCCCACTCTCCCTCCCATTCCCACTCTCCCTCCCATTCCCACTCTCCCTCCCATTCCCACTCTCCCTCCCATTCCCACTCTCCCTCCCATTCCCACTCTCCCTCCCATTCCCACTCTCCCTCCCATTCCCACTCTCCCTCTCATTCCCACTCTCCCTCTCATTCCCACTCTCCCTCTCATTCCCACTCTCCCTCTCATTCCCACTCTCCCTCTCATTCCCACTCTCCCTCTCATTCCCCCTTTCCCTCTCATTCCCACTCTCCCTCTCATTCCCACTCTCCCTATCATTCCCACTCTCCCTATCATTCCCACTCTCCCTATCATTCCCACTCTCCCTATCATTCCCACTCTCCCTATCATTCCCACTCTCCCTATCATTCCCACTCTCCCTCTCATTCCCACTCTCCCTCTCATTCCCACTCTCCCTCTCATTCCCACTCTCCCTCTCATTCCCACTCTCCCTCTCATTCCCACTCTCCCTCTCATTCCCACTCTCCCTCTCATTCCCACTCTCCCTCTCATTCCCACTCTCCCTCTCATTCCCACTCTCCCTCTCATTCCCACTCTCCCTATCATTCCCACTCTCCCTATCATTTCCACTCTCCCTATCATTCCCACTCTCCCTATCATTCCCACTCTCCCTGTCATTCCCACTCTCCCTGTCATTCCCACTCTCCCTCTCATTCCCACTCTCCCTCTCATTCCCACTCTCCCTATCATTCCCACTCTCCCTATCATTCCCACTCTTCCTATCATTCTTACTCTCCCTCTCATTCTCACTGTCCCTCTTATTCTCATTCTCTTTCTAAATTCGTGGTGTAGGATATTGCGGTATAACTCAAGCACCAACGCTAGATCCCAGAAAAGAGGTAGCATGATGCCCAGAAATCCCTGTATTCAATAATATCTTACGATTTTACGCGTTTTATTCAAAACAATCACTTCAATTTAACGCGTAAATGAAAGTAGCTGGACGATGTTCCGCGTACGTCATTGATGTTTTCAAAAAGTGATTGCGCCTTGTTTCTTACGGCATTTACTTGGCACCTTGGACAACTGAAACATCATGTTCATCAACATCGCTTATCGTCATTAAAAACGTCGAATTTAAATGCACATTTTTACTTTTTCCGTGAATAACGCAGTATTTCCCGTGGCAGATGAAACGGGAAGTTCAGAATAGTTAAGCTACCTACTAGAAAAACGAAAAACCTCATGATGTAAAAGAATGAATCAAAAGATTTTTTTCCCCGAAATACAGTTTCCAAAAACATAAAATTTTAAATCATCGTAATACACAAGAAAAAGTTTTGCTCTCACACCCAACTTCCAGGGTTTTTGGCAAACCTTCTTACGGTCCAAAACTGACTCCATGACCAAATATTCTGGTTTTTTAGATTAGAGATTAAAAACATAATTGGTGTGCCAAATCGATACGAAAATATAACTTTAAAGCCCTAAGACCCATCGTTTCATAATTACTAACGAGAATGGCTTACAGCAAAATTTGTGTTTCTGATTATATGTGTTCTTTAATATTTAATAATTAATTACTAAGTATGGGTGAATTGTAACACAAGTTTGGACATTGTCAACCCTAGTCAGTATAAATTCCTTTCAAATTATGGCATGCTTTACTAAAACGGTTCAGTACTTCGTCTGGGAAAAGGAACTCTCCAAATAATAGACAAGATGATTTCCTAAGGTCTTGAAATAAACGACATCCAAAAAGAAAAAGAAAACAGTCTCAAATTAACAGGATCTTAAATGCCACTAGATCGTTCATGGAATATACATTGTGGAAAAAAAGTGTCTGAATGGTTTAGACACCATTGTCGTCCACAGACGTTTATTAAAGCAAATGTTTTTTCGATGTCAGAATGTATTTCCAACAAAATCTCAAAATCTCGACCCTGATTTTGTTCAGAATTAAATAAACTTTCTCCAAGATATATACGAGAAACTGACCATTTTATTTCTTTATAAGTTAAACATGATTGTAATTACAAAAATATGAAAAATATGAAATTAGTAAATAATAATAGGAATTGCAATTCCAACAAAAATCAGTAAATCCCCAATCAGAACATTCATAGCGCTGGTATTGAAATAAATCACGATCAGAATGGACTTACAGTTGGCGTGCAAAAACCGCGTGTTTGGTGCAAGTAGAGCGCGCTGGAGGCGCGCCGGCGGGTAGGCGGACAGGAGGAAACATGGCCGCCCAGGGAACAGGTCCGCTTGCGGCCGGACCGGGTGGATTTGGCGACGGAGCATGGCGGGGGGGGGAGCGAACCGAAATGGGGCAAAGAGTTGCGTGACGTGGCGGGGCGTGACGTGCGGTGGTGTGACGTGGCGTGGCGTGGCGTGACGTGACGTGGCGTGACGTGGCGTGACGTGACGTGGCGTGGTGTGGCGTGAGGGCGTGTGACGTGGTGTGACGGGGCGTGACCGGAGTGTCGGGTCGTGGTGTGATGGGGAGGGGCGGGGAGGGGTATGGGGTGAGCTATGCTGGCCTGGAAGGCGCGGGATTGGCGGTGCTGGGCTGGGTATAGTGGGTCTGGGCGGGTCTGGGCGGGTCTGGGCGGGTCTAGGCGGGGCAGGGCGGGGATGGGCGGGGCGGGGCTGGGCGGGGCTGGGCGGGGCTGGGCGGGGATGGGCGGGGTTGGGCGGGGCTGGGCGGGGCGGGGCTGGGCGGGGTATTGGCAGGGTATCGGCGGGGCTTGGCGGAGCTAGGAAGGGTTGCACGGGGCTTAGCAGGGCTGGGCGAGTTTGTGCGGAGCTGGGAGAGGCGGAATGAGGCAGGGTGGGGTGAGGCGGAGCGAGGCGGGCAGAGCGATGCTCGGGTCGGATCGGCACCGGCCGAGGGGAGGCAGAGGTGGAGGCGGGGCTGCTGTGGGTTGAAGAGCCTCCGCTGGCGCCGAGCCAAGGGGTCACGTGACAGGGTGGAGGGGCGGGGTGCAGAGGGGAGGGATGGCGCTGGGCACGGCGCCAACGGCGCTCGGCGAAGCTCCACGGAACGTTTGCCCGAGCGGCGGAGCGCCATGGCAGCGCAGGGGGGCAGACACCAACCCCCAGGCGACGAAGATGGAGGCTTGATGCAGAGGAATGGTTGAAAGATGATTAAAATGGGTTACGTGGATAGAATGGTGCTATTGTAGGTATCGCATCGTATTGTATTATTAGGATGAGATAATACGTACTCGCTTATTCATATGTTCCTTTCTAACCATGCACAGTAAACTGTGTAGTCATTTTGTTTTGCATTCCTCCATTCCTTTCATTTCTTAGCTTTGAGCTCCATAACTCATACTTCTGTTCACTTATGATGGTTATTATTCCTTCAAGCTACTATTTCCCATTTTATTATTTAGAATGCCAATATTCATTTAGTAATTAAATTTCTTCAAAGAATTGTCACGTACCCACGTCTCGTAGTTTATGTTCAGTTATTCTAGCCACTGCACTACCGAGACGATAATTGTTTAAAAGTTTCCCGTCTCATGTATTGCCCATTATTGATACATAATTTCAACACCCTGTATTGCCTCTCGAATAATGTGACAGGGTGTTCATTATTAAATATTTATTTCATTTAAGAATTGTGCAGTTTTGAATTAATTAAGTTTAATTTGAAAGTATTATGACTGAGCGACATCTAAAGTAAACGAAACAGTACCATCGATTTCGATTCTTCCGTAGAAAACGAGGGGGAGATGATAAGTCCGTATCAAAACACTTTAAAATATTCTCTTGAATCTTTAATAAATTAACCCAAGAGGAGTACACTAAAGACGTAATAACAGCAGAAAGAGCTCAAGAGTATACACTCTTGAGCAGATTCATCAGGACGTAATAATTTCCAATATACTGTATATAACATTAAATACTATATAAAAATTAGTAAGTATTTTGTGTGACTTCCTTGCTAGAAGTATTTGTTCCAGAAATCAAGAATTAAATCGAGTAACTTATCTTGTTTATACATAAAGTATGATCATAATAAATTTCACTCTTCTAGCTGCTAATATTAATATGTATTTCATCATTTTTCCTTCACAATTGGCTCGTCACAATCTCACATCCAGTTACGTAATGATTGCCTTCCTTCACTACATCCTCACAAAAATTAACCGCCGACCCCGCACATCGAACCAGTAACACGAATTTGTCGTCTGTAACAGCTACCGAACAACTGCCCGCGTCCAGACAGCGCCCCTGGCGACCCGTTCTCCGCCTGCGCGCGCGCTCAACTCCGCGCTTGCAGCCCCCAATCGCGCAATTTACGCGTGTGCGCACAACTCAACTCCACTCGACCGCGAGCGCGGGCGGGCGGGCGGGCGGGCGGGCGGGCGGGCGGGCGGGCGGGCGAGACCGGTATCGCGGCTAGATTACGAACCGAAATAAAGGCGCCGTGGAGGGGGTTGTTTAAAATAACAGCGCGTCGCCCGCGATAGCGCCGGATTAAAAACCGCCCATGGGCGGTAGCGGACGAAGGGAGTTGGGTCCAGAGCTGGAACTTGCATGTCGAACACCGAATTACCGGTTACTTCTGTAATAGTTGCCGTGGACTGCTATGAAACGTGGTGTGTTACGTGTCCTAACTCGTGGCAATAACGATAGGATCGAACTAGCCATTAGTTATGATTACTCCGCATTGTGAAAATCAATTATGGTGGAGGGTTTAAAAATACAGCCGCCAGGGAAAGAAAGCGGAAGACGGAATAAACACAGAAAACAACAGAATGGCCAACGCAAAATGAAGAAGCAAAGAGTATAAGAGTAGATAAAGACAAATCGTTGGTGTATTTCTAGTTAATAAGAGATACACGTGAATTTACGAACGTCATATCCCATAGTTACAGTAATTAATGGTTATTTTAGATGGCATTTAATGGTTATTTAAGCATTAATGCATGGCATTAATGGTTATTTTAGATGGCATTATTTTAGATAGTGATTTGGCAATGTAACAAGAATTTGCTGCTATATATCGATTTAAATGCAATTCTCCTCAACATCACGAGCCTGAAGAAAATGGTTACACTGTCATCCAATCTGGAGCTTCAAAACCAACAATTGAAGCCTAAATGAATCTCCCGATTGGATGACAGTCTCCCTTTCCTTCCAGCTCGTGACCTTGAAAAGACTATCGGACAAAACTCAACTTCAGATTGGAGGCGCCTGCGCAGGTGAAATAGGCAATTCGTTTCACTCTGCACATGGAAGTATTACGGGTTGCATACTCCCGATCACTGGTAGCCTGCATGCAAATCTAACTGATACAGTTACAAATATATCTCCATTAATATTACAATACACACACCAAAAGCACTGAAAACTAATTTTAACAGATTCATTCTTCCATAATGCCAAATAAGACTACATGTATACAACATTAGGAAAATGTCCTCCCCAAATGACCTCAATGACTTGAAATTGCCTCAATATGAGTATTCTCGAAATATATACGTAAATAAATAGAGAAATAACTTATTGTATATAATGCTAATTACACTTAATTCAATTAATAGTATTCACTTAGAATTATTATTATACATTTTAAATTTATTTTTCTAGGAGACCTTCGTCCACGAACATTATGCATTTATCTTAATATTGAAAGAAAAACATACAGCAATTTACACTCGTTATTTTTCTATTTGTATTTCAAATCAATCTTGAAAATATTCTTTAACCAAAATGTATAATAAACAAAGAATTACTTTAAGGTAGTTTACGTTAATGTTTTGTCGTGAATATGCATATCCCTAAAATTAATGTCCAAGGGTTGTTGCACATATCAACAGTGTTCGAAATTAGTCTATTTTTACATTCGTCAAATCTTCAAACTATCATCCATTCATTAAAAGGAACATTTTAGAAGTTAAGGTATCATGTTCATTTCCAAACATCGTTTTACTATGAAAAAATTTCCTCCAAAGTTTTAAGGTTAGAATATATCGAAAAATATTACTGCTACTTTCAGAAAGCAACTCGCTAACACTTGCATCAGCGTACGTGCATACTAGCACTGAACACTTCACAAGTTAAGTCAAATTTTAAAAAAAATCTAAAAGTTATCTAAACGCTTAAGGTCTTGATGTCTCGGATACTAAATCAATATGGGTGAATTTTTTGTTGCAGATTACAATTGCTGACTACAACTTTCGTAACCTCACTTGTTTGAATTTAACCTTCAAGATCACAAAGATGTTCCATTAAATAAATAAACGCATTATCTTCGAGATACTCTTTTTCTTTTGAGCTAACTTCAAAAGAAAATTTCATTTTTCTTGTTAACATTTATGAAGCATAAAATTACGCATTCTACTTTAAATATTCCACCTCAAGGGTCTTATATAAATATTTTATGACTTTCATGACAACTCACGCTCCTTTTTACTAACACGAAGTGTTGGTTAAGTGTTCAATTCTGTGAAGGCGGTAAAAAGGAACAATTTTAAAGAAAAGCATGTATTTATTATTTAGTGAAACTCATTTTCAACTAGTGTAAACAAAACTACATGTTGTAATCCACATATTTGGATGTTCAGTTGGGAGCTTAGAGCTTGTCCCAGCTAGGACAGTGCCCCGTTGATGAATCTCTAAACCGAAATGGACTCTACCGTCTAAGACAGGAACATTTGGGAAAGATAAATATGATTTTAGAGCATATTATTGCCTTAGTAAATGTAAATATTCTTCTCTATTACTTCCTTTGTCACGGGAAGAAACTGTGAATTTACAGCAAATCCAGCTCGTTAATTTTGAAGCAATGCCATGAATTTCAGAAGTGGTAAGGAGTGATCCAAAAGTGTCATAATTTTATTTATTTGCCACGCAAAGTGCCAAAAGTAGACAACTGAACAGCAGTAAATCTAATAATGAAACTACGTTTAGAACCGTAATTAGTATGTAGCCATTACATTGCATGTAGTTCTTAAGAAAAAATATGGCAATTTCAATTATAGTATTTTGATTATATGTTTATGCACACTTGCATTTATCACTTAGCATAAAGGTTAATAATGTTTGAATGATTGCTTCGTCATTCGCTGGGACTGGTCAGAAGCTTTTTGCATGAAATCTGAGCGAAAGGTAGACGATGGCATCGTACATCATTCCCCAGGGACCTCTTCCGAACACATCACATAAGCACTTTGTCATCTCCCGTTTGTACGCCACTCGCTATCACACTTCGTTCGGTTTTACCTTGCAGTGGACAGCGGCGGCGAGTTAAACTGATGAGTTGTCAGATCAACCGATAAAAGTTGGGATGTTTCCATATTGCGACCGAACTTTCCATTGTTCATCATGGAAACGGCTTTCGGCAAATACTTTTATTTTTAAATCATCTAAAGGGTACGATTCAAGTGCACAAGCCTATTTTTTATTCAATCACATTGTCGTATATTCTGTATATTGTGTTAATAAATTGCCATATTAAATTATTTCCTTACGCAGTTAATTTGGTGGGAATATAAAATTCGACAGTAAGAGTTACAACAGTATTTCAGTGAATTACATCAAATAGAGCTTAGTTGTACTACCTACTTAGCCGAAGTATTGTAAAATTTAAAGAAATGTATTTTATCAATAATTGTATTATTGAATCCATTAGATGATATCATTTGAGGACCTAAGTGTGTACAGATAATGAGAAAAACCTCACAGAATGATTGAACGCATGTAGCAACGTTGCAACAGAATATTAAGGCGCTATATTCGCAGGATCGTTAAACCTTCGAAAGCAATGCGAGTTTTTGCGTTAGGCGATGAAAGAAGAAAAATACAGAAAAGGAAAAAAAGTAGGACACGAGAAGGGGAGACAAGTAAACGAATAACTGTGTAGGATAAATTAAATTGTAGCATATTTGGTGATTCTTTGAACGATATATTACCGTGCCTGAGGCTATGATTGTAAAAGACTGATTTTAAAGCGTAAGAATAAAAATTGTAGTAAGTGTTGTGCGTGATTGTAGTAGTGATTGCAATGTGAACGTTGTGGAGGAGGAAGCGATATTGGCTGGGATGATCGTGTTTGTAGTAGCGGTTTGAACGGTATGGCAACTGCCCTGGCTATTGCAAATTTGGTGTTTACTAGGTATGTATTGAAAATGTGTGTTGTTAGTTTTAATTGTGGTTTACTGATCAAATGTTGCAAAATTGGAAATCGTGATTTTGTATGGACGTAACTGTGTTAATGACGTGAAGAGTAATAGTGAACAATAATGGTGATTTCAAAGAGCTTACAAAAAATACAAATACCATACACAACGCAAGTGGCAGATGACATTCTAGGAGCCAGGCAAGTGACGATGGCACAGAGCGCCCAAGATGGTTTAACGAGCGAGCTGAGGCAAGAGGAAGCCCAAGCGCGTGTGCAGGTCGGGGTGAACCTCCAGCGAGCATCGAAGCGAAGTCGGCGGGGGCTGCATGGAGGGTTCGGGGCCCTCGCAGCGGCGCGGAGGGCGGAGCAGGGGGCGCCGGGGGGCGGTCGCGATAAAGCGTGGCTGCGATGCCAGCGCCGCCGCCGGCGTCAGGTGGCGGTGGGCAGGGCGGCGAGCGTCGGCGTTAGAGCCCCCGCCCCCGCCCGCAGCCCTCATCGTGCTGAGTGTCCTGTCAATTACGTCCGCTGGCTGCTGGACAGCGGACAGCTCGGCAGGCCGTCGGGGAGTGGAGGGGGGGGGGGGCAAATGCTGCTCCGGCGGCGGCAGCTTGTAGGGCGAAGAGCCGGACAGAACTAGCCACTACAGAGATGCAATTAGGAAGGGATGGAATCTACTGGAGAAGAAAAAACACGGAAGGTGAAAATAAATTAGGGAAAACAGATGAACGAAAATGGAGAAAAATAGATGAGGGTAAAATACAGGAAGGGTAAAATAAAAGAAGAAAAAATAAAGGAACTAAAAATTTAAAAAAATGATGAGAAAAGGGAGGAAAGATTTTTAAAAAATGGGGAAAATGGAGAATTAATTTGACGACGGAAAATTTTATTAGAAGAAAGCAAAGGAGAAAATTGACAAGGGAAAAACAGAGGAGAAGAAATTAACAGAGAAATAAAGGAGATAATCAGGAGAGAAAAACGGAGGACGGGAAAAGAGAGAGGAAATGTACCGTAAGAGAGACCGGCACCAAACAAAATTGTGCAATTAGAAGCATTTAAGGTATAAAGGAAAAGATAATTGCGGGAGACTAGCAAGGACAGAAATAGAAAATGGAGGGAAGAGGGATCATCAAGTAGAGACGAAGATAATAAGACAGCGGGAAGTCTTCTGTCTGATGGGCAGCAGTCCTGTGATTGGGCGAGAATGTGGCTGTGGAGCGGGCGATAGCTGCAGGTAGAGCGGCGTTAATTATGGAAGAGGGGACGGCCAACGATGGAAACGCGGCGTCCGAGCCAGCGGGATGAGTAACTAGATGGGAGGCTGGCGAGGGCTGTTATTGGCGGCGCGAGCTCGTGCGCGGAGGCTGCAGGCCGAGAGCGCAGCGCCGGCGGCGGACTCTCGCGGACAGGAGAGCGCGCGTCGCAACTGCTCACGGAGGCAATGCTCCACTCCGTCGGAGGCACAGCCGACAACATTCTATAACACTTTTCGTATTCACCACTATGCAGGGCTACTTTGCAATTATTTCTTTTCTCTACGTGACTCATTCAGCTTCAAATTTAGCTCCAAAAGAACATTATTTACTCTAAATTGTCCGTTACTTGTATTTAATATATTTCAATTCATAACGAAAATCACGATTGCTGTTTTTTTATTTAAGTTACTGTTTTTTAAAACTATCTAAAAATCCTAAGAAGTATGCATCCCCACTAAAAGTAAATTTAAAAATACAACTTTAAAAAGGACATCAATAAAGTTCGTGAGAACAAAAGAATGGTTTCTTTCTATCATTGGCAGAAATATTATTAATCGTCACTTTCCCTTTTTGGCTTATTTTTTTGGTTACGAGTATTTTTATTTGCTGTTTCATGTAATGCATGCCTCAACATATTTGTCAAACTGTATTAAATATAAATACAATTAAAAATCTCAAACGCATAAGCCCAGCTCCAACAGTGATAGAGAGTTTTAGTACAACCAACATTTTATACAAATATCTAGGATGGCATTTTCTGTCAACATTAAATAACAGTAATATTAAAGATTGTTGTAGAAAAAATATAACTTATATTTTATAACTTACAGTTGTCAAAAATGAAAGAAAGCGTTTCGAGTAGAGCACTGAAACATTGAAGTCAATCTTCCGGGAATGCAAATTAAAATATTTCATTAGTTGCGTTATCTTTGAGAGCGTTCTTCATGTACATATTTCAGTACAAAAACCACCTCTGAATTTTTCGCCTAAAAAAGTTTAGTAAACATTAACCACCTATTTTCACTGTGGATTAAGAAATCTGGATATTTGTTCCCTTTAGAAATGGCGTCACGGTTCCACGTCTCTTGAGTCCCGAGTCCCTTTCGCTCCGCGCGCTGAAGAGCCTGGAGGTAATCCTTTTAATTCAAATCAGGCCCCGGAAAAATCCCGATAATGGCGACCTCCGCAGGGACTTGTCGTCACCCGGCCCCTCCTTCCCCGTCTGGCGGGCTCCACGGGCGAGCGGAGGCGCAAGCGGCGTGGGACGACGACCTGGCGAGCGCTGGTAGCCACGCCCCCTTCCGCCCCGGTCTCCGCGCCGCCAAATATCTGTGTAAGGCCGGTTCCAAAGGGGCCAGTTATTAACATACATTTCTCGCAGCCGCTGGCCTCGCCGTCGGACCGCCAGGGTATAAGGTTTCTTCGCCCAAAGAGGGGAGAGGAGAGGAGGCTGTGCATTTGAAATGTAAATTGAATGACACAAGTTGTTGCCGCCTCCGCCCACGACCAAGTGCCGCGAGAAGCCGTCTCTCTGGAAAAGACGCCACGGCGCTGGTGGATGGCGGCGGATGGATGAATCGCGAAGCCGCGACCACCACACTGCACACGACATGGGGCTAGGCGGGGCGGCTGGGGCGGGGCGGGGCGAGAGGGACCGGAAAGGGGAGGGACGGGGCGGGGCGGGAAGGTGTAGAACGGGGTGGGGCAGGATGATATGTGACGGGACGGTGGGTGACGGCATGGGTCGGGATGGGGCAGGGTGGAGCGAGGTGAGGCGGTGCCGGAGGGGGTAGGGCGATGAGGGGCGAGGCGGGGCGAGGCGGGCGAGGCGGGCGAGGCGGGTGAGGCGGGCGAGGCGGGTGAAACGGGGTGAGGCGAGGCGAAGCACGCTAGGACGAGGCGGGACGGGACGGAGAGAGGAGGAGAGGGGCGGAGCGAAGCGGGGTGTGACGAAGCGGGGCGGAATGGAAAGGAGTGAGATGGATGAAGAACGACACGGAAGGTGGTGCGAGACACGGGAAGTGACGGAGTGGGGCGGGGCGAGTCGGAAAGAGGCAGTGGGAAGGGGCGGGCGGGTGGTGGAGTGTGAGACGCGGGCCGTGAAAGGTAAATCGCGTTTCGGCTCGCGGCGTCGAAAGGGGGAGGGGGAGCGGAGAAATTGAAATTAGCATTTCAATGATTGTTGCGAGCTTCATGGCGCTTTCATGAGCAGACGCGTTCTTGGCACCTCCCTCTTGGGATAACTGCGGGAGAAATTTCTTGCGTGCTGTTAATTAACTTAAAAACATTCACACAATCTTCCCTGAGGTAGTTCTAGTGTTCCACCTTAAATAGAAACGAACAATTTACATACAATAAAAGTAAAATTATAATTAATTCATTAATTACGATATTTTATTTAGTTATAAATATTTGTAATTGTAGACTTTTGCCAATAATATTTTTTAAGTAGTCAAATTTATCTCACCATAAAGTATAAATTAGTCTGCTAGCGTAATCCTCGATTATGGCAAAGCTCAATGAGAGATTTATCACATGGGGAACTCGTTGCTCAAATGGAGAATTCATTTTGACAATTCTTGTGCTCGTCGGTTCTTGTGTAAGGCAGTTTAGTGAGTCGTTTCGTATAGTAAAAATTTTACCTTCACTTATAAATGTTCTCAAATAAGTAATAATTCTTGTGCATAAACTTCAGTTAGAGAATCAGATGAAAAATTTCGCTTGAGAAACTTCAGCAAAACGTTTAATAATAAAAATTGACATGTAAACAGGCGTGTCTTTACGCTGTGCGATAGTCATAATCGTTACAGTCAAGACCTAGAGGGTTAAAAAATTGGATTTCAATATCTAATTATTTGAAACTTGTATTGCATGTGTCTTTATATTTTGCAATGAAAATCCGTTATCAATGTTTATCTATGGGGAAAAAAGAAACACATAAGTCTTAAAATATAGCAGACCATATCGCCAAAAGAAACAACAAGGATGTAGTATTTTCTCATTTACCTTACTTCATTAGAGATCAAGAAAATCTCCCACAAGATCCCTATTCAATTCAATTACTTTTCATAATTTTTACTTATTTATTATTGGGATGAATAATAATGCATATTGATCTAGATACAAAAACGCATCCATTTGCGCGCAGCTTCTCCCTGCAGTCGTTCGACGCTTCCAACGAAATTCTGGAGAGAAAAAGGATCCCTGCGTGAACCAGTCATCACTATTAGCACCACCATCAACATCATCATCACTATATCCATTCTCATCAATTCTATCTCAACTGGCAGCACTTCGTTTCTCTCAAAACAATACACCCTTCCCAAATCTCAACCACAATCATCACCATCGAAAGAAAAACGAATTAGAAATGAAAAAGTTGTAAGCCCTTTATGTCATCACCGAAACCATCTTCATCATAAACACATTCAGCCTCAAATCGTTGCTGCTGATAACTCTAACGTGATTCAATTAACTTTCTACTTATTAATTTAGTCAAACTCGCGTTTCTGTCAGGCATTAGCACTTCATCTGGGGTCGACGCGAGCTTTCCCTTCCACCACTCTTCTCCTCGGACGTTACACGAACATTCACGCTGGTAAACTACAGCCCTAGAGTTTTGTGATGACAGCATATGACTAATAAAATATTATTGCCGTTATAAATGGTAACATCGAAACATTACTAACGTTGTCAAAACGACACGTCTTTCGCATTGAAACGTCAGGTACCTTTTAAGTTACGACATATAGCTGTGTAAAATAGCTTTCATAACTTCGAATCAGAATCCTACACGCTGCCAAACGCTCCCTCTCGCAACGAGAGCGTGAGAAATTGTGCAAAAGAGCTCCTAAAATGGGATGTGAAGCAACGCGTGCAGGTGATAACTTTCTCCTGTGGAAGTTGTGGCGCATGCGCCCCAGGGAGCCGCTGCGAGCGCCAGCCGCCCCCTCCCCCTAGTGAAACAACGCGGCTGCCCGAGCCCCCCCCCCCCCCCCGTCGCCCGCCCGCCCGTTCTCTGTGGGACGCGAGCGCTAGGCGCTCTCAAGGGACAAGCGGAGGCACTCAGTGTATTTTGCACTAAATAATTACACTACCTTTTATGTCGAGTACAACTCAAGGATAAATGTCGAAATATAATTTAAATAAAATAATTTTAAAAAATAATATAAATTATATAGTTTATTATTTTAATATAAGTTATCCGGTCACTATGGACCAGATAGTTGCGGCAGCTGTCAACTGTGTTGAGGGGGCTGCAGGTTTGTCTACTGCGTAGGCATGGACGTATTTGTGATTGTTCCTTCACATCTCTTCCTCTTTCTATAACTTCATTATTCATAATTCCAGGCTAACAGCTTGGCGTGAACCATGGCGACATGCACTCGAAGAAAAACGATTGTAGAATTGTAGGTAAAAGTTACAAAATAGTCACAGATGTCTTTAGTTTTGACAAACATAAAACCTTTAGTCCCTTCCCTCATGTACGTTAGGCAAAGTATAGCACTGTTATAAAGTTTCTAAAAATGAATACTCTGTGTCAAAATTTGATTCGTTATTTATCCTTTTTCAAAGCTTCTTATTCTTAAATATTAATATCTTAGTTCATTTTCACGCTGCACCAAATGCTTCACTTAACGCTATGTAATAGAACTGAAATAGAAAAATTAGCGTTGCAACTTCTGCTACTCATTTTATTTGTCGTAGAGGAGTTGCAAAGGGAGAAGCGTAGTGAGCAAAAATTTGCAAAGAGTCGAATATGAATAGTAATAATGTAATGGAAACTTGTGTAATAAAACTTGTTGCTTTATTAGAGTGCTATTTTTGTTCACCACAATGACTCAGGGAGTTGGTGTAGCGTCCGAGTTTGCTTACAGTTGGTGTAGTTACAGAGAAGGAAGATGTGTCGTGAGGGTATAGAAGGGGTGGCCGTGATGGAGGAAGAGCAGGTGAAACTGGTGTTGGTGACAGTGCCAGGTGCACTTAATCATTTCCCACTAGATGGGGCTATAAAAAGGATAAAAAACACCATAAAACCCATAAAAATATCAAATATTAAAAACTATTATTTTATGTTTAAAATATATGAAGACGTATGGAAATTAAATAAATAGAAAAATGTTATTACTTGTTTATGATGCTACTTATATTTTACAGTAAACACCTGTATTTCTAATACATAAAATTTGTATAACTATTTATATAATAATATATGTATATACATACATTGCACACGTTTTGTTTTAAGGAGTTTCATTCTGTGTACGAGTTAAGAAACTTAAAATGTATTACTCATTGAAATGATTGAAAAAGACTATGACACCTCTTTGTAAAATCGTTTCCTCAGCCGTAATCGTTGTTGCTATTTCTTTTTATAGTTGCAATTCGTTCATTTTCATCAAATGTGTTGCCTTCTTGTACTAATCTTTGGTTTTGACAAATAAACACCAAACTTCAAACGATAGAATGATTCAAATGATCTTACACGCATAAAAGTACTTTTATTACGATTAATTATATTTGAATAAACATACCTGCAATCATACGACACTTATTTTTGGGCTTTCTGATTTTGTGATACACTATAGTTTTTTTTTCAAAATTTAACCTTTAGAAAACTCAACAAAAACACCAAAAGAATTGCCTCCCAAAAAAATCTACTAAGGACCCCAAAGTCCCTAAATTTAGAGGGCAAACCCCTAGCCTGGCAACACTGGCTCGTCGTTCACAAGTAGGAGTGCGTGTGCGTGACTGAAGAGCTGGGAGCAGTTGGAGGGGGGGGAGGGCACACACGTCGCCGCTCGGCCGTCGCGACGTTGGACGGTGAGCGCGGCGACGCAATGATGAGCGGACGAGAGGGGATGGAGGCATCGGCGAAGAGCCAGCAGCCGCGAGCTGCACCGATGGCGCAGTGAAGCGTGTGGAGGTGAAGGCGAGCCAGAGGTGCAAGGGGTGGGCGCGACTTTCAAAATACGTCAGTAAGCAATCTGTTGGGAGGTAGGACTTCGAGAAATGTTGACGGTTGGTAGAAGTGGCGATGATAATGGGGGTGTAGAGGGAATGAGGTGGTGGTGATGCTAGTGGTTGTGTTGAAGTGGTGAAGTTATGGCAGTATTAGTGATTATGACACTGTCACCGGTCGGTTGTGATCGTGATACGGGTAGTAATAGTGGGTTGGGGTGGTGGCGGCTGCAAACGTGGTGTAGTGATTACGTGGTCATATATAGTAAAATTACTGTCGTATTGAATGGTTTTGTATGGAATTGAATGGTTTTGTATGTTTTATTCATAGTGAAATCAAAGTAAATTTGAAACGGTGCAATAGTAGTAATTAGGAGTATTGTAGGATTGTAGGATGCCAGCTGTAGCAGAGGCGTAGCAGCGGTGTGGCAATGGCGACGGAGCTGGTCCAACGCGAGCGTGCCGAGCGGCGGCCACGAGCAGCCCGAGAGCGCCGGAAAGAGCTCGCAGGAGCCGCGGAGAGGTCGGCACGTGCCGCCCAGAGGGCGTGGTTATCACAGCGATGGACGGGGCGAGGGTGGGGACGGAGCAGGGCGTCGCGCGGCGGGGAGGGATGGGGAGGGGCGGGGGAGGCGGCGGAGTGCTGGACGGGCGGCGGAGGTGTCGGTGGCGTCCATCCGCCCGTGCGAGCGGACGGTTTGTTAGCGCGCGCGACCCCCTCATTACCGGGCTAACGAGCAGCGCCTGGCGACGCGGCCGCGCGGCGCCGGCGCCAGCGCCAGCGGACCTCTTCCCCGAAGCCGCGCCGCTCCGCTCCGCTCCACGCCGCTCCACACCAGCCGCACCGCCCGGCCCTTTCTCCACGCTTCGTCCGCTAGGCGACGTTGAGCCCCGCTACCGCCCGCGCTTCCCGTTCCTCCTCCTCCTCCTCCTCCCCGCTTTGTCCTCGCTCAGTCCTCGCTCTGCCTCTGCTCTACCCCCGCTCTGTCTCCGCCCTGCCTCCTCTCTGTCTCCGCTCAGTCCCCGCTAACTCCCCGCTCTGTTCTCCCCCATCCAGTGTCTCGCCCCGTTCTGCTCGTCCTCTTTCCTTCTCTCCTCTCCTCTCCTCCCCTCCCCTCTTATCTCACCTGGTCAGCGAGGCGACGTCTCCCTAGAAACACGACACCCGCGCCGCTGGCAGCGCCCCGCCGGCTGCGGACCCCGCGTTAACTCGTCACCGAGCGAAGCCCGTGATTTTGTGATTCCACTCCGATGCCTTCAGAGGCCCAGGGAAAGCACGCATTGATTTGTTTACCCACTGCACCAGAATCAAATTTTGTAGTTTGAAATAGAAAAAAATATCTTTAATGTATCCTCAAGAAAACTAGAGTAATTTGTAAATAAATGTAAATGTAATTGAAAACTGGACTCTATTAATGCATCGATTAAATGTTTTGAGCGTTTACCTCAAGAAATAGTGCATGTAAAATTTCGAAACTATCGGAAACTAAAATATGCGTTCTTCTTTATTTGAAAATGTTTCATTCATAAATAGAAGATGACGTTAGGTATACCAAGAGTTATTAAATAACATGTATCAGTAGATAACACGTTTGAAATGTCGAAAATTCTTCCGAACATTGGAACTTCGCACCAAATAGTACTCATCAGAGCGTGAAATCTCGGAGTGAGAGAGCTCAAATAAGACGAACATTGACACCATGACTTTGCAAAGTAAACATCATGTTATACGTATTTACTATTTGATTCTTAACGAGAAATGATTATTTTTTTAATTAATAAGTATTAATTCTTTTTTAATTAATACAGTATTAATTATATATAATAATAAATTATAATACATAACAAATTTTGTAATTAATAACTACTAAGTATTATAATTAATAAACTTTAAACCATTAATAATTATCTTAGGAACTAAATAAAATCTATCTCTTCTAGATCTCTACTAGTTTCCTCTAAATCAGTAATACCATATTTACAAAAGCGTATCTTGTTCAAACAGTTCTCTTAATCACATTGTTCATGATAATTTCAGAAATGCTACTTCCTCGTTTCAGTTCAAACATTATCCTCATTTCGAGCGTATCGTCAACAGCTGCTCCTAGAACAAAACGAGTATTTCACATCCGACCTGCGTTCTTAGATGCCGCATAACTGCTATCATCTCTGCCGCTCCCCGCTGACCCCTCCAGCTCCCGCGCCGCCCCCCCCCCCTGCAAGGAGCAGGCGGATCCCGTCTGCGCTTCCCCACAGGGCGGCAACGCCGCACTTAAAGCGGAACCCCGCCGCATTCAAACACCATTGATTTTAATCTCCGGATCGTAATGCCTTCAAAGCGACGCCGGTTAAAGCGGACGGTGAGCAGCTGCCGGACGGCAGGCGCAAGGCTCTCGGCTCTCACCCCCTCCCCACCCCACCCTACCCCAACCCGCCCAGATCGCGGGTCATCGGAGAGCACCTCCCCTCCCCTCAATCTGCCCATCCAGCGGAAATGGACTCCCTTCAATCGACAACGCAAGAGATCAGATCCGGTTGGGTCTTTGCGAATTCCAAAAATACATTGGGAAAGGCCCTGCGTCTGTTTGGAACACTTTTGGGGGAATAATTTTACAAACATTCAACAAGTAATTACGCATTCTCTTATTGTTCTTCTTAATAAAAGTGCTGTGTACTGCACGTTTCATGAAACAATTTAAATAAACCAAAAATGTTCAATTAAAAATCGTGAAATAGTGCCCATCTCAAATTCCTTCATCTTATTTCTAAATCCTACTCGTGTGAAAACCATGCCAAGAATATTACGTTGCATTTCAGCAGCGCGAAAATATGCGCAAACCTTTTCTTCCCTAAATTCAGCCAAGATATATCAAAATCGTTTCTATTAAAATATAATTTAACATCCGCAGAAATGAATCGCGTCGCAAATGTACCACATGAATCAGGGCGCTTGACGTAGAAGTGTCGGAAGTTCTGGTTAGCAGAATTGGACTGGAACAGTTCTGGAAATTGCGATGAAAGCAATCTCCTTGCCTACTCATGCGAAATGGGTCGATGTAGTTGGCAATTCATACTGTATCGGCGAACAATACACTGCTAGCCACTTGTCTTGCAGTGAGAGCGATTTCAACGACAGGTTTACAAAAATAAAATTGCTTACAATTTTTACCTTCTAAGTCGTAAATTTGACTTAAGAAGAACATTTAAAACAAAAAATTAAATTAAAACGTCAAAATAATTATTTGGCAAAATTGTAGGAGCTGACATTAGAAGGTATGAACTATTCAACTGAAATAAAAATACCTAATTTTAACTTTGACAACAAACGCATAATCATACCTTGTCCTAAAGCGAGGACTTTTAAAAATGTAACTCAATGAAAAATTGATTTTTACTGATCAAGACAGCGATTGCAAAATAGTTTATATATGTTATATTTTAGAAGAAGAAACCGTTTACTAAACAGACCAACTTCAATTAAACAATAAAAAAACATTTTCTCAAGCTATTCGAATGATCCATTCATCTATTTTCGCTGATACGGTAATTCATTTGGCTGACCATTGGGAACTCTCTTCTTTGATAAAGTGAGTTACTTCGTAGGGTTCAGGAAAATACTTCTGCTGAAATTTTGGATATTGGTCGGTCTCCACGCTACGACAGAGATCGTTAAACACCTAATTTGTACGTGTGTGTATATATAATATTAGTGTAATTTAAATACCATGTGGGTGTCTACGTGTTGCCGTGTAAGCGATAATATGCTAGCAACTGTCTTACACATTAGAGGTATAACCAATAAAGACAAATATGAAAGATTTTTCATTCAAAACTACGTTTTTCCGCATCAATCTTCTAATAGAAAACATCTAAAATTATATCATTAACTATTGGCTTCAGAAAATCGGCAATTAAAAAATATAAAAAAACGAAATACATAGGTATTGTACCCACAATTCGTAACAAATATTTGGTAATGTGAAAAGGGACTCGTATGAAAAGCCATGCGTCTTCACACTGCAACTAACTTCAGTATTAAATATTTTTTCTGTCAGAAATTGTATTAAGTACTACTAGTTCATCTCGTTTTATAATCCACCTTCACTTATTTGAAAAAAAATAGAAAGTAATCATAAAGGTGTGAGGGTGACTGGGCTCCAAGAACTACAGTAATGCCAGTGAATGATCAAAAATTAAAATGAAGATAGGCATCCCTGCGTAAATATCTGAATGAATTAATCAACGCCGGAATTAATAACGCAATTGAGTAGATAAAGAAATAAAAAAGTAAAAGAGAGAAGTTCATGAATGCACAGAGTTTCAAGTGAGAGCCAACTTTGCCTGTGCACCGAGAGTGCACAGTGAGCTACGAGCTACTCTCGTTTCACCAGAGCGGGGAGGGCGCATTGCGATACTGTGGTTGCGTAGGCTTCCGCGGCCGGAGTTTGTGTTGTCTAGGCTATTCTTCTGAAGCAGGCCACAACAATCTGACCGAAACGTCAGCCACCGTGTCAGTGACGCGGCTCATCCCGGATAGCCTGGGCAACGCATTGCGATGCTGTGACTGGCTAACGCGAGCCGCGCGCGTCCGTGGTCGGAGGGCGGGCAGCGCGAGGAAGAGGGCGACCGCCAGACGAACGGACGCACGCGAGCATCTGGTTCGTATCCGAGGGGCCGGCCCACACCGTTGCTGGCATTCCTCTTCACTCTTTACTCTTTGCCGTCGCGCTCTCCTGCACACTTGGAGCTTCACCGACGCGACGCCGTGGAACCACAAGGACGCGCGCTTCAATTGTCACGCGCCTCATGCAAGAGCCTCGAGGGCGACACCGGCGCAAAGAGCCGTGATGTTTACATCGACAGCACAGGTTGAAAAATACACTAAAATAAATCTCTTTCTTAGTAATACATAAAAGGGTAGTAAATACATAGTCGTAATTGAATTTAGGTTTTACGTGTGTTTATATAATGGTGAACAGCCTCCTTTTAATTCCGTTCCCGTACTCGGAGAACTTCAATGAAGTGATATCAATGGTTTACAAATCATATGGAAGTGTAATTGAGGAGAAATGTGTAGAGTTAGGAATTATTCCTGCAAGTTCCTAACAATGTATTATAGTAATGTTCGGTATTAAAAGATGTCAAAAAGGTGTTAAAAAATGTTCTGATTTTGATGTATGGTTTTAAACATTTCTGTACGTGCAGTTCTTCCCTTGGAATATAAATGGCCAAATTTTCTATTAATGAAGAACTAGTCCATCATTTACTATATTATTTATTTCGAAATTTTCTATTAATAAAAGTTCTAAATGATGAAACAGTAACTCCGTACCTAAACATTGAGGGAAGAAAACGATGTTGGGGGTCCTGCGCCCCTCCCGATGCCGTTGCTATGCATCTGACTCGCTGGAATGCGACTATAAACTATGAAGTCAGTCGAAAAAATTCCTTTAATGTACAGAATTATAATTTGTTTTAATATTTTCAAATACTCTTTTCAGTACGTATAACATGATTTTACCTTACAAAGCACATACCTATTTACGGAAATCCAAGTTTTTCCAGAATACATTTATACATCACAACTGGAGAACTGGAGCAATCATATTCAATAAATTTTGTGAGGAAAGTTGAAATTACTGTTGCAAAACTAACTTATCCAGGCCACATCTACGTCTTTATCACATAGAATTCGTATATCCGTTTTGAAGCAAAAGAATTTTTCAATCATGCACCTCACTGATCAGTCTCCCCTTCAACTTCAAGTTTTCTCTCCAGGTGCAAAGAAATAAATGTCCAACTGTCCTAAATCATCCACATTAAACTATTACGTGATTTTTCACAGTTGATATAATTTTTTACAACAATTCTGATATTTGGAAATAATTTCTAGAACCATAGTGTTCATGCAGAACAAACAGAACAAAAATTCAGCCATTATAAAATTTACATCAATATTAAATCACAGATGAAATCCCAAAAATGATTCCTCTAAAAAGTAAAATAATAATAACGAAAAAAGACAGAATGTAAGTAATAAAGACAATTTATGACAATGTAATGATGTCAACGTCGCCGTACTCAAAGTGCATTGTTCATTAGTAACGTATCAAGAAATTCTAGTTTGATTCAATAACGAATGCTCATTAACATAATCCTGACCGTCTATTCAGTTTTACAAAGATAAAACAAAGGCAATGACGAAAACTTCTCCTTCTGAAAACAATTTGAAACAAACAGGGCATACAGCCGGTTGGCGATCTATGATCACCCCATTAATTTTCATCAATTAAACACGTCCGTTAACGCAGATAGCCTCCTGCTCTAAACCGTTTCAACGGCCGCTGACGAAACAGTCAACCATCCGTGATCTAGAAGAGTGCACTTCCCGCTCCGCGTGATGTAATGAAGTTCGTTAGAGAGCGGCAAACGTTTTGGGTGGCGGCGGCGGCGGCGGTGGCCGCGGGGTGCCAATTATTGGGGATGGTAATGGAAACGCCAAGCGCCACCGCCGGGCCACGCACGCGCGGAAGTGCGTGTAACAAAGCGCGGCCGCCGCCGGTAATTGGAGTCGGATCCGCGGTCGCGCCGCGGCGCCGCCACCGCCGCCGCCGCCGGGCCGGTTTCTAGAAAGCGCTTTCGCCCCCACTCGACACAGTCGCCAGGGACTGCGAGCGGAGCGAGGTCGACTTGCCGAGGACTTTTCGTGGTATGCGAACGGATACCGGCTTAGGTGGCTAAGGGCATCGATTGATGCCTCTGCAGAGCCTTTGATCGGGTGGTTCTAGGGTTCGAGTTTCGTCTGTAGCAGGATTTACAGCGCTAGATGCATATCTAGATCGAGTTCTGCCACTGTCTGGGGGAGAATAATAGTGACGGCCGCTCTGATCGTAGAGTTCTATGGTTTCCCGGAACAACACCAGACGAATACCCGAGCAGCACCCTATCAATACGGCTACACGTGATCTTTTCTTCTCCTTGCTTGTACTATTCTCTCCCTTACACCCACAGTTGCATTCACGACATTACCACGCATGTCCCGAGATCAATCGGGAGTCAGTGCTTGTCCCGCGTGGGCGTGGGGCGGGAGCTGCGCTGAGGCGTGGGTGGGCGCACGGTGCTGGCGCTGACTCGCTGGAGGGGGCGGTGCCTCGCTGGAGGGCGATAGCTGATTGGACAAAATCCCGCAAGCTGGCGAGTAGGCCGGCACCGGATATCGACCTCCAACGGGGTACGATCTCCGCCATCTCCAACGATAAAACAATCACGACACTTAAGGGAATAATGAACTTAACAGTTGACGCGCTGAGAAACACCAATGGATCAACAAACCGACAGACGTCTGACAGGTATCGGCATCCAAATTCTGAAAATTACTAGTGTGGGGCCAGATTTGATGATGGGCCAAAAACGAAGAGACCAAGGCTGATGCGTTGGTTTGGATGAGAGATTGGCTTTTCATACAACCGTGAGTCGCATCTCGACTATCGTTCTGCCCACAATAAGTATCACCATTTAACCATCATGAACATACCTTCCATTCATTCAGAGGAGGGTATCGGACAACTACCACTGTGGTCGCCTGCCTAACAAAGAATGCGACATATAACTATTCCCTCTCCCTTTCAATTGAAGATCAAAAGTGCCTCTCATAAATTATTTTGTTTTCGAGTTCGATATCAATGTTATTATCGATATTATGGGAAAAGCTGGTTTACTTTTGTCTTCCCTGCCACAATCCTAAGGCGAAAATATTCACGCAGAGTCCAAACGTCGCGAGGTTCCGTTCTGTGTGAGGTGGTTGCGCGTAAATTCTTAAGAAGACGTAATTATTACAAATGTAATACAAGAAAAAGAAGCTAGACTTTAGTAGTATTAATTAGTTACAAAAATATGACTAACACAAGGTACTTTAACTCAATAGCTTTCATCTTGTGAATTCTTGTAAAATATTGGAATAACTTTGTAATTAAAATAATATTTTTTACGAAATAGTTTTGCATTAACCGTTTTTTAAACAACCATTTAACGGTTACAAAGTATTTTTATCATGAGAGAGTTGCATTTACATAACCCCGTGTCAATAGTGAAAGTGAAACGCCCAACAAAATTAAACCACGGTGATTTAGGGACAAAATGGGCGTCATAATTTATCAACACTGACAAGATCCTGAATAATTCCAATTTGCGACGGTGATATAATAAAGTTTTTCTGAGGCTTACAGAAACTTTGTTCTTACGTCTCCGAATCAGAGAATTTATGGATATTCGAGTAACTCATTGTAACAAACAGCGGCGGTTTGCAATCAGAAAAGGAGATATATTAAAAATGAACATAAAAGATAACTCAACTAGTAGCCTGTAGCAGCAAAAACTTCTCAGCTGTTGAGTGACATTTCAAAAGTGTAATAAAATAGGATTAAATGAATGACATGACAAGTACCTAAAACGTAGTTTTGGGATGATAAACTCAAAGTCAAATCAGTGCCCGACCTTAGCACATTCGTTACAAATTTAAATAATATCGTAATCATGACAAGGAGTTTGTCCCATTTCCTATTTGTTTTTATCGTTTAGAAAGTGTTCGTGCATATATATTTGTATCTGTTTTTATTTCAAATGAAAAGGAAATTCTAAATATGCAATTTTTAATGTACGAATCCTGAATGGACATCTCTTGCCTGGCTACATCTGCCTAAAATCATAATAAAAAATACTATTTTTACACTCCCTGTATTATCACGTAACACCGTTTTTTATCGGTCAAAATTTCTCTTACTAAATGATCTGAACAGCCAACTGTTACAGATGAAATAATTGAGTTATAGAACAAAGAATTTTCTTGCTGAACCAAGTCACGCAGTGAAATTACATTTTACTGACAGACAAAGCTCTTTCCATCACTGCATTATTCTGTTCTGGATTACAGAGTATTAATGAATTGAATAAAAACAATGGAATCAATGTTATAAAGCGAAAGGAAAGCAAACTACGCGTTTCGTTTATAATTGCAAAGCTTACATGCAAATATTAGCTTTTTTCAACCATGAATGCAATGGTTACTGGTTCCCAAAAATATGGTTGTTTGCAAAACTTCATCTACCAATGCACATTTAATTCGCTAAACTTACTAAAATAGAATTATTTGTAACAAAATTAGGCAAATTAATTAAAATTAAACTTTATAACACTCTACAACCACACGTACAATAAGAACTTACGACCATGCACAATATCGGAGAAGATTACTTCTTGATTGAGATAGTCATTATAATTCATTACAAAGAAGATTAAATAGGAAAGATATTTCGTAACATGTATGTAATTGAATATTACGTATATGTAGCATTCTAAGCTCAAGCGGTCACTGCATGAAAGTGAAACTAATTGTGCAAGCTAGTTCTTTAGTTATTAATGAATTGGGTGAAATACTGAAGCTGCTCTATTCTCTCTCAATTTTTTTCTAAAAGTAAAGTTACATTAGGTTTAGTAATTGCTGAACTAACGACACAGAGAAAAGCCTATTAATAAAATTGAGCAAAAATTGTTTAAGTATTCACTGTGTTTTTATGTAATTTTTTCACATTACTTCACATGAATTCTTTAATCGAAAATGCCACATTTTTAAAACAAAAAAAATGTCACACTTAACACTAAAATATATATAATGAGACTTTAAAATAACTGATTTGTTATTTTGATTAATCAAATAAACAGTAAACAGTTTATATTCCCGACGTGAGGAAATAATAGGAAATAATAGGAAATTGGAAATGTGTGTTTGAGAATGATAAAGAATCGTGACATGCGAAATATCCATTATAAATGTCTAAACACCTCTCTCAGATTCCAAAACACGTCAGAGAAATAAATACTTGCACAAATCTCAAAATATTTTGCGAGCCGATGCGAAGTTTTAAATATAACTGATCAAGTTACTGAGAGTTTAGTAGCGCATTGAAAATTCTTAAAATGTAGAAGACAGCGTAGAAGACAATGCGGAACCATTTTATTTTCGTAGCAGCAACGGACAGAAGAAACCGCGCATGGTCCGTTTGGATCCACCTTCGAGGCACAGCGCTTCTCCGCTCCCCTCCACGCAGGCTCCACGCACCGCACCTCGGACAACTCGTTAGAAAAGTTGCGCGCGGGGGACAAGTTGGACTCGGGCCCCTCTCTCCTCCACGGGAAATTAATTTAACGTCACGGGCGAGGCCGAGGTGAAGGCGGGGGCGAGGGCAGAGGACGGGCAGGGCGGCGTCGGGGTGAAGGCGGGCGAGGACGGAGTAAGGACGGGGCGAGGCCGGGGTGAGGGCGGAGCGAGGACGATGTGAAAGAGGTCGAGGGCGGCCGTGGTCGGGACCGAAGGTGTAGATGAGGATACGGGTTCTCCCCAAGGCCCCAATGATGTCGGCGACGGTTCAGGCATCTACGTTACACCTCTCAGCTGAGAGACACATCTCAATAATCTACCTGTCTTCTGCCTAGATACATTTCTTAAATTTTGCAATTATCTTCGAAATATTTTAAAAGTATTTCGAAGAAATTTGTCTGCTTGTGGAAAAGTAATATTGTGCATTATTTACTCACACAATTTTAAGACTGCGTTGGCCGAAGAAAAGGAAAATTGTTAAGACAATCTTAAAAAGAACAAATGAACTCCAACCGTAGGGCATTAAACCGTCGATAGTTGAATAAAGATTCTCACATGTAAGTGCACTGGTCAGACCTAATACATATCGTGCAAGTTGCTTGACATAAAATGATGATTCCCGCTCGAGTCCTACGTTCGAATTCACGTCTTTATCAAATAACATATGATATATGATCATTTGCGTGATAAAGTTGCTTGAAGAAGCACAAAAAAGATGAAAGTGATGAAAGAGCAAAGAAGAAACAAGGATGATGTAACCGTACTTAAACATTCACAGCCCATCATGCAGAAGAGTAAAGATATATTACCAATCTGATAATAGTTATTCCACAATAATAGCTGAAGATGAATATTTTTCAAGAATATGATACGAAACACTCGTATACCTTTCCTAAAACTCGTAATTTTTCTCATGCTATGATCCAGGTTTTCACTTTCAAGAGAAACATTTTTTAAATATGATTAAAAGGAGAACGTAAGGCTATATATATTTCGTGAAGTGTCACTACAAATTGTAAAAGACACTAACAGTGTAGATATTTCTACAATGAGTTCGCAGATACCGTTCAGTGGCTAAACAAATTCACGAAAGTTAATAAGACGGATGTAATAACAAAGGATTGTTTGAATATCAGATCCTTCTATATCTGCCTGCTCGAAGAATGATATAGTGTAATTCATACCAAAATTAACTTTCAGCTTATTCTGACTACTTTCTAAAATCTTTAGTTCTAGGATGTTGCGAGTCGAATTTTCTCCTGAAATTCATTTGGACAGAACTCTCTCGGGTAAGCCAGCAGAGATCAAGCCGTTGTAATCACTTGGAATTCTATGTGGAGCCCATGCCACCATTTCGGCACTTCGCCGCCATTGACATCTATCATTGGCTCTCGTCCCAAATAATCTTATTTTCCTGGGCGGTAACATATCTCGTGGTTTGCCAGACACAACAGGTAAAATCCAGCTATACAGACGTTTATGCAATATACATATACTGCGCAACTAAATCTGTTCATTTTCTGCAATTTCCGAAAGTACCATCAGTCCACAGAAGTTGCAAATTTGTATTAGTGCCTTGGAAACAGATAAGAATCGTTCTGTAGAGATATAGAAAGTCACGAGTCGTTCTTGTTACCCAGGCGGTGACATCAAATCTCATATTTCGTGCGTTCCCTCAGTACAATCTAGCTTTACAATGGATTGAGGCGTTGTAGCTTTTTTTGAATAAAGGATGCATGCAATGTAGATTTACCTTCTTAAATAGATCAATCCAGGTTCAGCAATTTATGAAAGCGCCATCAGGCAGAAAATGTAAAACAGAGAATAATTGTTGTTAAAGAACCATGAACATGAAATTTAATGAGGACGTCTGTTGGCCATGTTCCGTAATTCAAAGTGTGTGCGGCCTTTCAAACGAACAAAGTTTCTTTCAGATGTCGGTGTCGCCCGCGACCTGCCCTCGCGAGATCCGTGTTCCCGGCCGCGAGCACCGCCTTAGCGACACGGCGCCAGGAGGCGGCGGCGCCGGCGCAAAGAAGGCGGGCGGCAGGTGCGCCGCGCTGCGCGGCTTAACTTCATCAGGCCGTGAGCGGCGCGCGGCGCGTGAACGCGGGCTCTCTCTCTCTCTTTCTCTCGAGGGGCTCAGGGTCGCGCACGCCCGCGGGCGGGCGGGCGGGCGATTCCAGCGGCCACCTTAATGAAGGGCGCGGCCAGCGTGCGGCTCGGCGAGAAGCAATCTGCGAGGCGGCGCTCGCTGTTTGAGTTTCATCTGGGCGCCGCGAGGGGCGCGGCAGTGCCAGAAGAAACAAGGAGCGCCGGAGCGAACGCCCCGTCGGGGCAGACGGCGGGGACAGCACTTGAGGGAAGAACGAGGTGACAGCGATAAGTAGAATTAAACTTGTTTACAACTAGCAGTGGAAAGAACGTGGGTGAACTAGGAGATGTATCAACGTCCGAAAATAAATTAAAGTTGACATGAAATGAGTAAAATGCAAATAATGTAACAAATAAGTGAAGTAATAAATTTCTTTGACTAGTCGTGCGAATTTTCTTGGTTGTTACAGATTTCGATGTGACGTTACCTGGATTGCCGACAGCGCTTGAATGTAACAAATAGGATGAAAATGTAATTAAAAAATAATAAAATGAAATAAAGAAATGTAATGAAAATAATTTTAATAATGAAAATATTAATAATGTACTGATAACAATCATGGCGAAAACAGGAGGAAAATCTTAATAATGGTAAAAATGGAAGATATAATCATGAAACACATCAGAATGTAACTAAAGCGATACGTAAATTATTCCTCACAAGCGCAGGAAATATTGCTGACTTCTATTTCAATGAATGAATAAGCTATTTAAGTCAAAAATATAATGTGTAAAGCCAGAATGCCAAAAGAATCCTTCAATAGCAATTTGTCTAAAAAAACGCACACAGCCATCATCGCAAAACACTTTTACGAAAACAAAAACCGAGATAGTCATGATGATGATGAAATTACGGCACAAAAATATCGTAGATAATAAAAAGAGATACACAACTGTTTGCACACTCTTGAGAATACAAAATTTTGCTAGACACCAAAGTGTAAGAAAGAAAAGGAAAAATCAGGCTGAATGAAACGAAAGGGCAGTTCAAAAGACACAATTTGTAATAGCGGGGAAGTAATGAGTAGACCGAAAATGAGAAACGAGCCCAGCGCCCAAGCTGCGTGCTTCCCCGGAGCTTAGCTCTCGCTGCGCACACAGGGCTGGAAGAGAAACGTTATGTAAAAGGTAGCTGAAGTTTATACGGAGCGAAGTTCCTACAAGAGATTTAAAAACACGGTGTTAATTAAAATGTCTCTGATGATGAAAACTACTCGATAGCGTTCAAGGATAGCTTGAGCGCCATATTTGAAGTTGAACTTCATTAATGATGTTGCTTGGACCACCAATGTAAAAAAAGACAATGTGGAAGAGTAATATATTCTAAAAATAGGAAAAAATGTGTGTTTGAAGTAATGCACATAGCAAAAAATGAATTCTCGTTTTGTATACCAGTTTAGGTTTACATTCGTATTTTGAATTTTCAGGAAAGGTTAAGTCGTATATCCGAAATTATTCATATGTAACTTTTTGTCGGATCATATGACGCACCCAAAATAGGTACCCTATTTGCTTCATGGAAAAGTTTGTATTAAGTTTCTCCCAGCAGTAAATCGGATTTGGTTTCCTCTCGGATTTATAGATTATTTGAGGGAATGTACGCCAAACTTTTTCGGTGTGTGGATACAATTTAAAATTGTTAAATTCAATTAGGCGCATTGTGTCAAACAGTTGAAGTAAAGAAATAAAAGATTTGACACACGTTGTTTTTGTAAAAAGTTATAAGAGCTTTTCTTTTTCAATATCGGGCGTTGTTCGATCACAAATATTCAATGATCATCTCTGGCAGAAAGTTACTGCACGATAATGTAATTTTATCACAGTTACACTTCGCAACAACCAGTCAATCACCGATAGTTGGCTATCGAGTCGTGTTCATTTGTTCGAAACTCGGGCCGGGAAAGAACTGCCCGCTGGGAGCGCAGGCGAGTGTTTTCAAACCGCCCAACGCAAAGGGCAGCGGACCGCGTGGCGGGGGCGGGCGAGCGCGAGGGCGAGGGCGGAGGGGCGCGTGGGCGGACAGGCGAGGCGACGTGACGTGAGCGAACGCGTCTGCCGCCGCCGCCCCCAGCGCCTGCCTCTCCCGCCGGATGGCGGATCACAGAGAAATCCGCGCGTCATTTCAGACCGCAGTGCGGGCGGCAGCGGGTTTCACAAACAGCGCGCTGCGAAAGCGATAGGGCCCGTTAGGCCTACACGCATATAGATCACAGGAAAAAGGCCGTCACTTGAGCTATGTCAGCGTGAAACGCGCGCGGCCGCGCGCGGCCGAGCGCATCGGCGCGGCACCGGGCGGTGGAGGGGAGTGGGAGGGGTGGAGGGGGCTGAGGTGGGCTGGAGACGGGAGAGGCCGGATGGAGAAGGGTCACGGGGTGGAGAAGGGTGAGACGGGGGTAGAGAGGGATGAGGCAGGATGGAAAAGGTGAGAGTACTGAGGTGGAGAGGACTGAGAACTGACGAGAAGTGAGATGTTAAGATAGGTGAGATGGACTTTGACGGGATGGAGAGGGGTGAAGCGAGTTGGTGAGGCGGGCTGGAAAGGGGTGAAGTGGGGTGGAGAAGGGTGATGTAGTGAGAGGTGAGGTGGAGACGATATGGATGGAGAGAAGTGATGGGTGAAAAGAGGTGAGGCGAGGTCGAGAGAGGTGCAGACGACTGGAAAAGGGGGAGGCGGGCTGTAGAGGGGTGAGGTGGGGTGGAGAGTGGTGATGCGGATTGAGGAGAGATATGGCGGGCTAGAGAAGAATGGGGCAGGGTGGAGAAGGGTTAGGCAGGATGGAGTGGGACCAGAGTGTGCGGGGGAGGGTGAGCTGGGCGGAGAGGGGTGAGGATGAGTGGGGAGAGGGAGGCTGGGCGGACTGGGATCCGGCGAGGCGGGATGAGGCGTGTGGATGGTATGAGGCCAGTTGAGTTCAACTGAAACAGTGGAGAATATGGCTGGAGTGAATAATAGGTTTCAAGTGGAACCAGACGTGGAATTTTCTCCAAAAGCGTGTAGAAGTTGGAAAGGAATGGGATTGGTGTGTAAGAAATACCACTGAACTCACAAAATAGGCCAGTTAGCGTGATGATAATCCTACATGTAAATGGGAAAAGACGCACGATGGGACGAAGTGAAATGGAAAAGGAAGAGTTAGGAGTTGAAGTACAGAAGAAACAAGTAGAACACAACTTTGAATAGCGAGAAAAGTAGCTATTGTGCAAAATGGAACAAAAAGCAGGCATTCACAGAAAAAAAAGGAAAATGCAAAGAGTGAGCTCCATGAATCAGTGAAGGCTGAAAACAAAGAAAGTGATTTAAGAGGTCAGTCGGTGACCTGCAATGGGAGACGCCGCAGCAAACAGGCAAAAAATTTAGATGGCTGGATGGCAAGAGAAAGGCCAAGAGGCGAACCGATCTCAGTCAAAGTCGCGCAGCGGGAGACGAGTGGCAAAGCCGCGGAGAAGCGGCCGCTGTGGTCAGCGAGGAGGCGCGCGAGTGGACGAGTGGGTGAGTGGACGGCGATGCGGGCGGCGGGCGGCGGTGGGAGGGACGTGGGAGTGAGCGCGCCACGACAGTGATGAATCACTGAGTGGGAGGCTTTATTGGACCCTGTCCATTATGCCGTGCATAATGCCGCCGCCGCCGCCGCCGCCGCCACCGCTGCGCAAGTCGGCCAGCCTCCTCTGCGCGTCGCGCTATTGGATTCTTCCTCCCGCTATTTATCACGGCCTGACAGATTTTGGGGCACGCGCGCACGCCTCTCGCACGCGGCGGAGGAAGCGCCGTTGTGCTTCTGATGCTTTGCGCTTCTCATGTTTGTTTTCAACCATTTAAAACTTTATTATTATTATTATTATTATTATTATTATTATTATTATTATTATTATTATTATTATTATTATTATTATTATTATTATTATTATTATTATTATTATTATTATTATTATTATTATTATTATTATTATTATTATTATTATTATTATTATTATTATTAATATTATTATTATTATTATTATCATTAGCATTGTGTTATCCTATTAAGAGCAAAGACCTCCTGCATCATAGTGAGTGAGTGGCTTATTACTAATTCATACAATTATTGTAGTTTGGTGTAAACTATTGACTAGTAACTTTCAGTTATTCTATCTCTTTCTTTTCTAAGATTTCTTCACACTGTACACTTTTTATCATTTTTCATTTCTTACTCTTCCTAACTCACTATCTCAACACTGGTGATCAAATCAATTGGACTGGTCTGGCTTCTTACTCAGTATTAGTTCTGGATGTTTTGATCACTCTTTAAAACATTACACATTTTCAAACATCACATCATTAAGGTTGCAATTAATAAGATGATGCGAACGAACATTCTCGAACAAGATACTACCGACAGTCCAGCATTGCTGGGGTATTTATTTATCATAACCATGTATTAAACAGCTGCTGCCCTTCCCCGTTCGGCTCGCCCTGACTTCTGCACACGCTCCGCCCTCCCCGAACGCTCCATCCGGGACCTCGGATCGCACGCTCAGCATGTTCTGCCCACGCCGCACGCCCCGTCCGGGCTCTCCTGTTCTGCCCTGCTTCGCTCCGCCCCGCTCCGTTTCGCCACGCCCCACCCAACCACATTGCCATCTTTACACGTTACGAGTTACGTTGTTCCTTGAAAAATTTTGTGGTGAACCCAACAGTTTTGAATCGCGAACTCCCTATGTTTTTTCGAGTTCTCAAAACTGTTCTTGCAAAATTTACGCTCCAGAGGTTCCAAATTTATTTTGTAATAACCACACACACATATACTTTCTTTAAGTAACCAAGATTTACTTTAGATAGTAAGTTACAGTAGGAGATACATATTAGTTGTCTAAGGGATTAAAGCTTGCCTTCATTTGCATATTAATCTGTTCGCAGCACTAGAAAAGTCGAATCAAAAAGCGCAATATTGGAATTAAAATGTGTACTACTTTTTCTCCTGTACGCCGACTATTATGTCATATTTACCCACAAGATTATTATAATGATGGTGTGCATAACATATAACATTCGTAATATATATTTAATGATATATTAATATTTTATAACAACCGCAATATGAAACTCAATCTACTATGTAAATAAATGTAGGTAGAAGTTATGCAATTGCACACGTTTGGAAGAAACTCAAACGTGGCACAAAGAAGATGAAACCAATATAATAGCGGAAGGAGCGCAGGGCAAAGGGGAGAAGGCGAGTGCAGTAGGAAGTGAAAGCGGGGCGAGGAGGTGCAGGGGAGGGGTCGCCCTGCCTTTGTTCCGGGCCGGACAATGCAGTTAGGCGGCCGCCGCGTCCGTTGCAAGTCGCGTAACAGCGTTCAATTATGCGGCTACCCACCCCGCCGCTCCCCCACCCACGCCGCAGTTGGAGAGCGATCTTTATTTAAAGTTGGCGGCGCAGGAGACGGGCGCACGTCGCCCCAGGGAGAGAGCGCAGTCAATTTCTTTCTCTGCGAATCGCCTACGAACGTGTCACTCATGTGGGATATTTTCCAAATTACTGGGAATTTTATTTTCTATGAAACTTGTGTGTAGACATCAAACTTATTATACAGAAACGTGAAGGTTTAAAATTGGAATTTTTTTAGATCTATAATAAAATGAAAGCTTCTTATTAACATTTCCTCTGGCTTATACAGGATTTCATCCCCAAATACACAATCATAGAAAAGAAAATATTCGTCTTTAATTGAAGTACCAAAAATTTCAATAAATATTCGAAATTATTTATTAATAATCATTAAAGCTTTGCAGGGGTTTTTGAATGTATACAGGGCATGCATCAAAAGATAAAAGTTGATATTTGCGTTAATAAAGAAAACGTTTTTTACTCACCCACTCTTTTCATCGTCATTTCTTGTATTTTCTTCGTGACAGATTTTCAAAGGGTGTGTGTAATTCAACTTACCTGAAACAAACGTATTCACATTAATACGAAACATTAAAATGTACAATATTTAAATCTGTGAATTTAACATCTAGTGCATTAATAGCGGCAACCAACTCCACTCTGACAATAAAAATGAACGGTATATTTCATCTACATAAAAGTCAAAACTCTGTGTAGAATGCAACTTTTCCTACGCGGTATGTACTTGAATATAAATAACTACCAACTTCTCACAAAAAAATCCATTAAAATTCTAAACTCCGCGTAAGGGTTATTTACCTCACGTGACACCGTAGCAAGACCCCAACCCTCCCCCCTCGAAAGTGCAGCTTCAAGTTTGCCTTAAAGCCAGAAAGCTTTCAAGAATAATCGCGAAACTGCCGGAAAACGATGCAGTAGGCCCGCTCACAACGCTCCTGCTTTACTTTCAATACCTCCTCTTTACGTATTCAAAGAAACTTTGCTGGCGCGATAAGTCGAAAAAGCAGGAAACACGGCATGTGATGTACATTTCAGAACTTTTAGCTAAAACTTGCGACGCGCATCTGCAATAATGGCTTTAACGAAATTAGCACTTGTGCCTGCTATATTTTTTTATGCATTTTAAAGGAAAGGATAGTTTCTTGTATAATTAATTCCGATACCCGTCAGCTGACTTCAAAGCTGTGGCATACATAGAATGGAGCAACATCATTTATTACTCCTCATTTTTTGTTGGTCTGCGAGGTCCTTAGATAGTTCGTACTAACATTCAAATCTGCATTTTTCAGTAAGTAAAAATGATCATTCACAATATGTTTTCTATAATGAAAGTAATGACCTAAATAGAAGGCATCAGATATTTCATTTCAGAGTGAGGGGAAATTGATTGAGGAGGAAAGAATTACAAAAGTAGTGGTGCTAAATCAGCAACACTTTCACACAAAATTACGCAAAAAAAAAAAAAAAAAAAAAATCGAAAATTTTCGAAAAATTTCAATTGACCTTATTTCAAAATATATCTTTAAGGAACAGATTTCATTAAGAAATAAATCTCTATCTTTGGAATTGTAGTTGAAGGAAGATGCCGAAAAAAATTGAATTTTTAAAATTTTCGAAAAATCAGAGTTTTTAACGAAAATGAGACTTGCGCCATTCTCTTAAACATTCTTTACGCTATCCAACATTTAATCAAAAACGATAGAGCCACTTTTTTGAAAATTTTGAAAATGTTCAAGGGGTTTCCTGTGAAGTCTTCTCCAAAGTTAAAATAGTTGTTTCGAACTCAAAGAGTCGTGACATAAACCAAATTGATTGGGGAATATCAATTTTGGAAAAAATCAGCTGAATGGTTCTGCTAATAGCACAGACGGACAAACGGAGGACCCACAAAACATGGATTCTGGTATCACTACGTGTTAGAGAAATTCTTTTTCTAATCTTTGAAACTGGAGTTATCCACTTTTTCGTTATCAGAGCCCTGGAATAAGAGTTTTCTGCCAAACACACTCCATTTTTGATAAAATTGATTAAAAAATGATAAAATTGTTACTCTACCAAAATAAATTATTACATAACTTGTTACAAGTTTATCAGATATGTGTACATCTTGTTGTTGGCAAAATTATTAAATAAATAATGGTAGCATTCGACAAAGATAAAACAATTAATAATGTTTATGAATGGAACTTCACATCTTGTTACGCGCATATTACTTGTAGAAACTTGTTGATCTTTATTCAAAGATCGGAATACCTCCTTAATGAAAATGCCACTTTTTTCGAACTTTTATTAAGAGATCAATTCTTCAACGCGTGTTGTGAAGTCTCCACTTCAACATCAAACACATGAAATGGGCCTGCGTGGTGACATGAAGAGAATGTAAACGCACAAAGGCGGTGAAATATGGCGGAGATGCGTCGACTGTGCGGTTGTAGCGAGAACGTGCATGGAATACGCTGGAGGGGCAGCGTTTAATGGAGCAGTTTGAAATCGCTGGCGTTGCTTTCCAGGAATGGAATAGTGACAAGCGAGCGAAGCATGCTAACGGGAGCATTTAGGTTGCGAAAAGGTATTTCACAAGCAATAATAAAATGGCAGGGTGAAAGTAAAGAAGCAGAACGTTGGAGAGAATCCTTTAGAATAACATGACATACTCAGTAAAACTTGTCTGCAAGGAACAGCAAGGAACGGGAACATCGGACTAGAGAGTATCCTAGCGGGTTGTGCGTGGTCAGTCCAGAAGCGGCGTACGGCGGAAGCGGTGGAGGAACTGGTGTGAAGCGAAAGCACTCCGCGGAAGTGTTGAATGTGATGATGGTTGGCGCGGAAGGGGCTGGCCGGGAAGAGGGAACAAGGAGCTGAAAAGAAGGGAGTGAAAGGGGGCGGAGAGGGGAGGGGTGGGAGCGAGGACGGGGCGCGGGGCGGCGCCGGGGCAGCCAGAATAATTTACGCGCGCCAGGCCAGAGGGCGCGTTGTTCGCATGGAGCGCCGCGCCGCGGGCCGCAGCGGCGGAGGAGGGGTCGGCGGGGGCGGGGACGGTGGGGGCGGGGCCGGCGAGGGCGGAGGCGGGGGCGGGGGCGGGGAAAGAGGGCGGCGCGGCCGGAGGGAGCGGCCTGGGGGACGGTGGGGGTCGGCGGGGCGGTGGAGGGCAGCCGGGTGGCCTGGGGGTGGCAGTGGGGGCGGTCGCGGGGGCGGGCGGAGGCCCCAGTATCGACCCGAGGGCCGCCCCGGCTCCACCGCCCACGCCTCGCGACCCAAGAATTGGGCAAGGAGCCCCTCGCGCCGCTGCCGCTGCTGCTGCTGTCTCTTTGGCCATCGCCGCCGCGGAGCAAGGGCAGGCCCAGAGAGAGTGGGCGGACCGGCCAGAGCGGCGCAGGGCGTTGGGCTTTGGGCGAACAAACAGGGCGAAAAGGGGTCACCACGTGATTCAAACTCATCATGAAAACTTCATCAAGAAAGGTACTGCACGAGTGTACGACAAGCGTTGCAGTCACTGTATATAAAAATGGCGTAAAGAGAGAGCAGAACTTTACGAAATGAGCTTGAAATCGTCAACGCGAAATGAAAGCATTTTTATCTAGCCCACAATTTCCTTAAAGATGATTGTAGGCTTAATATTGTCCATGCATTTTTCGGCCACCTTATATTCTTAAAATTAAGTAGATTTGATATATTGTGAAACTACTTTAAATAAGAGGGATAACTTAATTGATTATCTTGACTCTTATTTCATAAAATACACTATTATTTTATCATCATCTAATTTGTTGACACGTGAAGAAGACAGAAAATAAAATGTTACTTCTCAGAGTGTAAAAAAGATTACTGTGAATATTTTTACGATAATTACCCTCTCAACTTATTTGAATTTATGTTTCGTAACATTGACCATTCATTTGCTTCGTACAACAGAAGAAGAATTCATTCACTTTGCAATTTTTTAATAATAATGAAACTCTTGAAATATTTAAACACAAAAGTATACACTCACGTAGGCTGAGATATCTTTTCTATCTTCAGAATATCTTTTTGACTTTACTTGAAATTATTAGTCACCTCTACAAAGTTTCCAAAAGTACATTTTTGACAATATAAATAAAGTATCAACCACAATACGCGCGTTTTGCAAAGTATCTTGTGTCGTGATCATGACTGCTCAAAGCGAATGACATTCCAGAAACACATGATAGAACGCTTCCCCGAACGTCTCTGATACGCAGCTTTGCGACGTCACATCACGTCCAAAACAGAAACCAATTACGATGGTTTTTGTCAGGTGGTAATTGTACACGTATTTTGATAATGAAAAAAGGCCACAGAGACATGCCGCGGAAATTACATTTCAACGCAAGTCCACGTCATGTGAAGTCTAATTACGATATCACATTGAATACGCCTGTAACAAGGCAGAGTTTCAGTTTTGATCCCTGATGTCTAATGACAAGGATGAATGCACGTGTTGGTAGTCAGAGATACAGAGAAGCTTGCAAATACACATTCTCAAGAGTGAAATTTTTCATCCTTTGGTAGGTTCTAAACGATTATTCACATTCCTGGAGAAGACAAAATTTACATGTCATTATAGGCTGGTCTCTGAGGATAATCTTACAAATAAATAAGCTGAAAAAAGTACATGGGTCTTTATAGTACTCATTACACTAGTGGTGGTAAATGATTAACGAACTAAGGTAAATAAATCCTTTCTCTCAGACTTACTTTCATCTCGATGTAGAAAACAAAATGTCATGATATAAAATGCGAAAATCAAATTAATCGTTTGCGACGCTGTCGATCGCTGTACATTTACATTCTTGGAGTCACTGTTGATTTTTTTTTTGTTATTTAAGGTCGCATCAACTTCTAGGTCTTTAGCGACCACTATTGCTTGTAACGATATGGTAACTGTGAGGATGACACGATATGACGATGATAGGGGGTGAAAGGACGAACACAATACAACCATGCCCGTGGCGGGACGCGAACTCGTGATCCTTCGGTCCGAGGTCGCTACGGCACTACTGCCTTAGCGATCTCGACCACCGGATAGGTGGTTGAAATATTTTGTGTAGCTAAAGGATTTCTGAATTCATAATGAGCGAGTGCCACACTTTGTCAACGAAATTCGAGATCTCGCGTGGAATATTTGAGAAAGTTTTTTAAATTACTAAAAGGTTCTTCCATTGTTTTTCACACTACCATCACTTACCGTGACTGAATCTAGTTTCGTTTGCTTTACTGTTCTAAGAAATATTTTGTACTTTTCTAAAAATCTCGTTGTGTCTTATATTTCAGTCTGTCATCCGTTTTTCCCTTAAGCGTTTGTTCCCTCATTTCGAGCAAGGTCTGCGGAAGAAGTTTTTCACTGTAACCCCCATCGCAACAATTCCCATCACAAACGCATGTCATGTCGATGGGAGGTAATGCATTATGGCAATGAAAGATTGAAAGCGCATTATCGAAAGTTCTTAAGACTAATTTTGCGTATATTGCTGTCATTTTTGTATTAATTTTGGACCCATCGTTTGTATTTTCAATGCATCTTTCTATAGTGAAGTACTTTATAGTTTCTCATTTGGTTTCCACGGAGATAATCATAGAGTCGAGCCCTTATTGCAGTTCAATGTTGAAGTATTTATACAGAGATAATTAAAGGTTCTCTAACAATTCATACCAGTTATTTGAATAGTTTAGACCATAGAAATTGAAATAAATATAGTAGTCCAATGTCATTAACATCGTATATAATTGATTTTATTGATGTGTGGCATTAATACGAAATAATACATTTTATTATCTCTAGAGAACTAAACAACTATCTACGGTTCATAGAAATTAAATATTCCACGAACATTAGAGAAAAGGATTCATGCGTTTAAAAAGTGAGGTTGACAATGCCAAATGAATATCTCACAAAATGTGAAATAAAGGTGAATCAAGAGCGAAGTTCAGGTTCTTGTGGAATAAAAACTTGTTCGTTGTTCCAAGAATACATCGAAGAGAGATGAAAGAAAAAGTCCATTCCGAGAAAACAGCTCTTACGTTTTTTGACGGAAAATAAAAACATCTGTTTCAAGCCATAAAGAACTCAAAGGCCCAAAGGTTTTTGGATTACAGTTCCCATATACCACAGCACAAAAGCAGGAAGTGAAGAAACTACTCGTAAGGATTTTGTTTGCAACCTGAGATGTCCTCCAAAACATAATAACTCATTCTTGACGTTAAATGGAATTCCGAATGCAGTATTTAGGTTGTAAATCCTCCTAAATCAGTTCGCATTACACGTTTATCGTCTGCGCTATTGCATTACTTGAGATCGTGGACGATCCAATGGTACGCAGTCCATCAGTAGCAATCTCTACCTGAACTCAATACTCCGTCTCGCGCCAAATGGCTTCTAATATCCAGATCACTTGCATACAGATTGCAGCCCGGGGAAGCGCGGGATTCGAATGTTCCTTGCACCGTCGCTCATGGGGCCATTTTCGGATAATAATGATATACACCATGAACCTACTCCGAGAACCGTGAAATTTTACCAGTAATATAGACAGCAAATTAGATAACGATACAGAAATTTATTACAAATGTTCCGCCAAATCGATACCAAAATTAAGCCCTTTTGAGAAATAATTTGTTTCATCATTAATTACCATTTTACATGTGTTCCTCTTAATAATATAAAAATAATTTGTATGTTACGAGATTATTACTGCGCTTCACACTCTTTTTTCAAAAAATATAGTGCATATATCAAATAATTTTGAATAACGAAAATGGACCCAAAGGATAAATATAAAAAATGTCAGTTATCTTCCCTTGCATGGCTCAGCCTCAGTCGGGACAAGCTGTGCTCATGACATCTGCGAGAGAGTAGTGTGAATAATGGAAGAATAGGAAAAAGGACTTCGAAATAAAGCGACGTCTTCTGCGCATTTATTAGGGTACTGCTCCGGCAATTGTCTAGTATCGATCAGACAAACCACGACAAGCTTTCAATCAGGGCTGTTGCTCACTGAAAGTCTCCTTGAGACAACGGTTCAATTCAGCCAGCCATCTAGCTAGTATCTTAAATTCTCACATCATCGGGATTCAATTCCTTTTACATCCCAGTTAACAATTATGTAGATGTAACGGTGTTACCACGGAAACAGTGTAACATATGCCTGAGGTTTTACAATATCCCATATTTTCCTTAATCCCATTTTTATTGTAAAAGAAGTGTATCTGAAGCAGGAAAATTTTAGTTGCCTCTAAAAACACTATTTTATGTCTACTTGAGTGTCCCGGAGGCGCCGCGTCCTAGGCATAGATGGCAATGCCTCAACCGTCATGCTGCGACCTTTCTCAGAGAGAAAAGCATGACGGCCAAAAACGTTGGCATCTCTGCCTACGACGTGGCGTCTCCCTGATAGCCAATTAGATACTGACTCCAGCTGCGGAATCATACGCTTTCAATTCTCTATTATCTATTAGGAAAAAAATATCTGACTTATTTTCCAATTCAGTGTTTATACACTCGATCCATTTGTCCTCCTTCAATCCTCTTGTACAATAATGTGTATCAATCAGCAGCCTCATCAGCTTATAGAAAATTATTATTTTTCGGTAGAACAGTGTGAAACTAAGGAGATCGATTTATTCCCGCCAAAGACGAATACTATATTTAGGATAGAGAAGTTCTCTTGAGACCTTTCTCCACGAAATTCTTACTAGACAATTTTCTAACCACGCAACCCCAAAAGGAAGATTGACGAGTTTTCCATGGGGCAGCGACGACGCGCACGCGCCCGTGGAGGGGCCAAACCCGAAGCGACCGCCGCACGCGCTGGGCGTCCCGCGGAGAACAAAGGCCGCGCCGCCGAGATATCGCGCGTCAAGAGCCGAGCGCGCACGTAAACCCGAATTCCGCCCCACGCGTCCGCCCGGAGCGGCTCCTACCTCCACCTGCCTCCCCCCCGCCACCCGGCGGCCATACGCCCCGGGTGGAGTCTACGCTCCCGACAGGCCTGCTAGACCGGGTCGGTATCGACCCAGTATCGGTCCTTAAATGGGTCGTTATCGACCCCCGTGGTTCAATAAAATTTTGAAGAGGGTCGATGACGATCCAAGGATTAAATTGGAGTCATGAGCCAAATATTAGCTAGTGCCTGATCAGTATAATCAAAATCCCATTGGTTAAAATATATATTAATGAACTTAATTGATTTCTGATATATAGTAATAAAACTAATCAGTAAATTTCAATTTCGCTCGTGTTCTTTCGTATTTGTCGTTCATCCCTAGGAGTTAGGATATTTGGAAAACTCAAGAACTCTTAACTATGCGTTAACGAGAATATTCTATCACACATGAAAATATCCTTCACAAAATGTACTGAAGAAACGTTACGGGTAGTTAAAAACACAGCATATTTACCCAATTGCACTTCAAGAAAAATTAGAAACTCAGTTACTTAAAATTGGAAGTCCCTTCTATGATCGAAAATCAAAAGGTTTACGAAAATATTTCTGCATGAAGGTATCTTTAAAGCAAGTAGGTGCAATTTTTTTATGTTCTGATTATGGATGCTGTATTTTGAAAACGTACGGTGGCAAAGAATTCTCATAAAATGGGTTCGATGAAAGAAAAATAAAAGAAATCCCTGTCATAGACGCACAAAGTAACGCCTTACACTGCTACGCCGATTCCGACATTTTATTGGTATCTCATTATTTCCACATTTTAAAACAGCATTATTATATACTGGAAATCCTGCTTAATATCTTCAAGTGTATAATTTTGGCAAGTCCTCTATATTTCGTAGCGGGGTCATAGGGTGAAGGAATATTAAATGGCGTGGCTTCTCATGTATTGGTGTTCAGCAGGCACTCTTCGGCTACGTCATAACGTGTCCTGCCGAACACCAATGTACCAGATGTTTTCTAACAATCAGGTGCAAATATTACACGTGTAATTTTATAACGTGAAAGTGTACACCATATACTTTGGGAAAAGTAAAACTCTTTAAGCTCTCTTCATGCTCATAAAGTTTGCAGCATATAGTATTCTGAGACACTTGCATCCTTCATTGCTCAAAGTCATGTGTCTGTAATAAATGTTACAAAGTTGTTCTGGGACTGTCACACCTATTTGGATCCATAGTTTGAGCCATTATTCTTCGATCGCAGAAAATATTTAGATGATCTCTTATCTAACATCTAGTCACCATACACAGATTTTTTTAATTCCTAAATAATAATTTAAACATACAAATTTCTTTACTAACTAGTAAAGAAAACTATTAAAGTCATATCGATAAAATAACCTGTTCTGATTTTACAGAAAAAATTAAATCGTGGTTGCAAGTTTAATCAGATATAAGTTAGTGCCGTGTGAAACTTAAAGGAAATGCTAAACATACTATAACACGCCCAGGAAATGTTCTTTCTTTAGCATTATTGTCAAAGCTGAAATAGAACTTGAATCTAGCAAGAAATCAACTTCCTCAACAGGAATCGGGAGCGGGCCCTTTGTACCTAATACCAGGAGAACCCGCATTAACAAGTAGTTCTGGGAATTCGATCGCGAGTTGCTACGACAATCGCTCCCACCAATCAGCTCCCTCCCCAGCGCGCGATTAATACCGCGCGGCGCACTATCGCAAAGGAGGCATCGACACGTAATCGAAGTTCCAAGAACGGCTGCAACCATCTCACGGCAAGCGGCCATTATTACAGCGCTCAATAAGACGTCACTTGCAAGGCATCAAAACACGCGCGCGCGCCTGCATCACTTTCTAGTTTTGGATTTTTACCTAACTTTCTAAGCAAGAACAACACATTCCGATTATTCAATGGCAAATTTCTCGTTCAATTACAAATTTCTGCTACAATTGTAGATAGTTCTTATCGTTTCTTTACATTTTATTTGCATTATTTATTACATCCAATATATAAAATTAATGTTTGCTTTTTTATTCATATTTTATGTTCTGTCGTATCCGATTGCCACAAGCCTTTGTCAAATTAGGGCTCGCAGTAGCATAAAGAATATAGGCATAATGCAAAAGGGATCTTTGTATGCCTGTCGCACATAGAGGCGCATTTATAATGACTTAAGACGTCTATGCTGACTCAAGGGCCCCTGAACAGAAGTTATATGCAATCCGCCACATTCTCAAGTATTAAGCACGTCTTCGCCGGATATTCTTCCCCTGTAATTGTGTAATATTGAACGGAATTATTATGATTATTACTGAATGTTATCTCGGAAGAGTAAATCAAATTTCTCAAAAACAGTGTCATAGCTCATGTATGCCCAGACTTGAAGAACGTTTTAACAATAGGATACTTGATCAACACGTCCAAACCAGAACATAGAACAACCACATACTCGCGAGAAAGTATTTCATCTATTAAAAAGTTTGCAGAAGTGTGAAGTGTAATACATTGCAATAGCGAAGCATTGCCGGGTCAACTAGTTTTTTTATAATACATTCTTTATATTTGTAATTTTATTTTTATAAAAGTGTTACTGGAATATTTAAGGTAATATTTAAATGTTTCCCTCCTTTCACGGAATGTTCAAATGATGTTTATCATAGGGTTTAAAAAATAGCATCGTCTGTCACAATTACATTGGATAAACACTGATTTCAAATCCAAGTAAATCCTCTTATATTTGCGAATAAACATATTGTGAACGAGCAGAATTGGACATGAACATCAACATTAATTATTCTAATATAGAAAACTAATAATATATTAAATTAATTTTAAGGCACTTCCCAATACTTTTTTTGGCGTAGAGAGTGGCATAATCCTAGCCGCTCTCCACTCCCTCCGCGCGAGCCAGAAGAGGGTCGCGTCTGGGTTGCGCTCTCCCACGCATCGCGGCCGAAGGCAGATACGCCATCTGCCGGCAGGAGGCTTTACGAGCCCCATTGTCAGCGCGTTCGACAAACGTATCAGAAAGCGGCTGCGGCTACAGCTGCGGCGTTAACTGCGATGCTTTTCATAGGCGTCAAGGCAGGCGGCGAGGCGCGAGTAGGCGGCGCGCGCAGAGCGCAGATAAAAAGTTTATTGCGCGTGAACGCGGGAACGCGCGCCAGCGGACGGACAGACGCACGCCGCCATGTAGCTCGCTCGCAGGTGTGGTACATACTTTGAGAGTAATTCCACCCGAACACATGGAATTTCTGCAAAATGTCATTTTAGAAAGAAAAATTGTCGAAACCTATCAATACTTATGATATATAAAATAATAATTGTCTTTATCATTAGAGAATTCGATCAGTAAATGATGTAAATAAATAATTTTCTAAATGTACTAATAATTAGTTAAAAATAATTGTGTTAAATGTTACTGACCTTTACGAAAGCATTCTATTACAAATTTGTACTTTGCAAAACGTACAATTTTGTCTCTATTTGGATTTTATTTCTGTTTTCAAAAGTTTATGCAGGGTTTCTACTGTAAGATTAATAGTTTCGTTCCGGTTAAATTTTCCATAACATTTCTTTGATTTAGGAGGAACATTTTATTTTCTGAACGAAAACACCCCAGAACTTATAACACTAACAGCAGCTCTAAGGAGGCTAGAGTTGGACGAATCTCAAAAGGATGGATGCTTCCTTAGTCACATTAGGAAATTGCCTTTGTGTGGCCGGTTTATTTATTAATAATTAGTGGACCCGGCGATACTTCTATTTCAATGTCTTAAATTTCACACGCTACTGGTCACGCGGCTGTTTAGCATGTTTTATTCTACGTTCAGCAAAATTTTAATAGATAAAGTACATTTTTACGAGTGTGGGTTTGTTTTATGTCCTGGTTTTGGTCATGGTTGCTATTGTTAAAACGTTTTCCCCCAGTTTTGGGTATGTATTCACAATGAATGTCTTAGAGAAATTTGACTGATTTGTCCGAGATAACATTCAATAATTCTGGTCGATATTTCACAATCATAGAGTCAAAATATGCAGTGAAAACGCACTTAATACTTGAGAATGCGGCGGGATAGGAAGAGCTTTGGTACAAGGCCGCTGGTGTCAGCATAAACACACAAGATCATCATCAACCCCCGTCCACGTGCGACAGACATATATATTCCCATTTTACTCTGCCTATATTCTTCGCGCAAGTGGAAGAAATAAGTTGACAAAGTTTTATCGCAATCGTATGAACGGTACTGCAGCACGTAAAATACCAACAAACAAACATTCATTTTTTTATACATTAGATATTGTTAAAAACTAAAAATATTTAAATCAATTAATGAAACAAACAATATTATTATATTAGGCGGCTTTATATTTACAAATTCTCTATAATAAAACTGATATTTTAATATGAAATAACCCCACACCTTGTCTTTTGTCAAGATCAGCAAATCAACGGCTGTCATTCGCTCCGGGAATTATCCGCAGCAAGCGTCTAGCACATAGCGCAGCTGAAATTTCCACCAATATTACCAACGTCAATCACAGGAGAAGTCCTCATTTCGCCTTCAAAAATGTGTCAACCCGCCATTCAACGCAGAACCTGCATAAATTTATTCTTCACGCTTCGTTTGGTCGACAGTGCGAAACTCCACAGCACCAGAAATGGAGAATAACGTTATCGAAGCAAACGCATCGATGTACGTCATTGTTGAAAGGGAGTTACGAAGGGTCGATGCGAGCAAATGCACCCTTTCACAAAATTCAAACTTTCGAGCAGACCCAAAAAATATACGCGTTAAGCTTTCGCGTAATCCTGGGTGAAAAGCGAATGTGTGAAAAAACTATAAACTGTTCAAAATTCACAAGTTCTCAATGGCATTCTCTTTCAAACACTAGAAAAACGCAACATGTACTAAAACATAAGCTATATGATGAAAAGAGGTATTTTAAAATAATAATGCGAACTATTCCAATTAATTAAAAATCTAAGATCCGAGATGTCCAATTTTGTATCTCTTTTAGAAGTTTCTTTAGCATTCCTAGGCTCATATCTGCCCACAAGTATATCTCATTTCTTAATATTTCCTTGGCCGTTTTCAGGTTTCTAAGTATCATGTCTCACCTTAAAGCATATTTCGGAAGGAATCAACAACAACAAACTTTGTTTACTTTGTCATCGAAAAGGGTTTTAGTGAAATCATTATGTAATTAGTGTGTTATAATAAAGTAGAATAATGCTTAAGTGAATGCCTAATGAAGCTTCTTGTAACACCCGAACGAGCGCGCTAAGAAATCGTGACATTATCGAAAATGATAGTTATTTATGCACTAAGGGCGGTGTAAGGGTTCTAATGAACGAGCGGCTAGCAGCTTTTTGTCGTCCGAGATTATATTTGATCGAGTAAATCTTCATCGTACACGATTTCAATTTTTTACCTAATTTTCGTTATTTATAATTACTTATTTATTGATTAACTAGTTGTTAACTTGGCTCGGTTTGTCATTTCATATGTACGTACCTTTCATAATTCTCTCAGTAAGAGAACATGTATCAACATTCGACTATTTTCATATTTTCCTCGTCAGCAGGATCTTCCCTCTCCAGATACATTATGCAGTGAATATCGAGCTCCTTATCGAAGGCAATAAGAAGCAATAATGTACCAGTAAAAAATGAAGCAACTAAACCACGAGTACGTCTTCGAAACGTTGTGCGGACGCCGGCGGAGCGAAGGTTGGTCGAAGCAGGTGTGGAGAGGGGGGGCGGAACGCTGCGGGCGGAGCGGCTGCAGAGGCCGCGCGCGGCACAATAGCCCGGCCGAGGGGAGGTAATGGCGCCATTAGCGCCCTCTTGATAATGATGATGACGCCGATGACGCCGGAGGATGCGACGATCGCTGGGGCTGCACCCGCTGCACCGCCTGCGCTCCGCCCCGCGAACGCTTTCCCTTCGGCAGGTTACGACCTCTTTCCAGTTGCCACTTGCACTTAGGGAAATTAATTCCAAGAATGTGCTAAACGGCCGGTGTCAATATTTCAGTGCAACTGATGGAAACTCGCAGATGGCTTTTGAACCAGGAGGCGAAGTAATTAAACATTCATCAGAGCCCAAAATAAGAGCACGATATTTTCAAGAGCTGAATGAGAAATGTTGAAATCTAATGTCTGTTCACAAAATGCAAATTGGCATGAAATGTGAAAACATTTCAAAAATCAAAGGTTGTACATTCAGTTGGTAACTTTGGTATTTAAAAAAATGTGGATTCTTGTTTACAACCCTGTATTTAAAATTCCTTCACCGTTAAGTAATCATTTCGATAAGTTTTATCGTCAAAACAAATTCCACAATTGAGAAATATGACACTATACAAGTACTATAAAATACTGATGTTGTTAGAAAAAGAAGAAACCACGAGAACGTTACAATTCGTATACTAGTACTGAATTCTCTTAAATTCCATAAATAAATACTTGTTACGATATAGAGGAGTGCAAAGAGAAATTCTAGAGAGTTAATGCGTGTTAATATATAATAAATTCAGGGATATTTTTTGTGATTTCGAGTGTGTGTTTGTAAATATATGTTTTGCAGAAGAGCGTTCATTTCTAAAAAAAGTTACACTCTCTTGAAACGCAATAATGACCGTCATAACATCGTTCGGGGATCAAAAGCAGAGTGCGAGCAAGGTATACGTATGTTCAATTAGTCCGCATTTGAGTATTTATGATAGTTAAAAGGTGTAATAATTGCGTGCATCACCTGTTTTTTTTACAAAATTATAAATATAAAGGTATAAGGTTCCTATATTAACAGTCAACTCACCCTCCGACTCCTGGCAGAAACCTAATTCATTTTCACAACAACCGCCTATATTTGTAGGGGTAGCCTATTTTTCCGTAGGGAATAATAACATTATCTGCATAATTCGGGTAAATCGATTCAGACAAGATGTGAGTAAACAAATGTTCCGCTCGCGCTGTATACAATTATTTATCCACCATCACCACACCAGCCGCGGCGGCGGCGGCGGCGGCCGCGGAGGTGGGGGAAAACAGCATGCGTGAAGCACTTCAAACACGACGCAGCGTTTACACAACAAAGCGCATCTCTCCGCAGCAAAAACAACATTTCGTTCATCCGCTTAGTTAATTAATGAAGTCGATAAAATGCCCGCGCGACCGAATGCCAGCGATGGCTTCTGGGAAACCGAGAGAGGGAGAGAGACGAGGGAGGAAAGGGAAGAGGGAAGAGGAGGATGGAAGGTGATGAGAGGAAGAAAGATGGGTGGAAAGATATGAGGGAGGGCAGGGAGGGAGTGATGGGAGAGGAGATGGAGGGGAAGGGAAAGGGGATAGAGGAGAGGGAGGTGGTAGGAAGGAGAGGGAGAAGTGAACGGGGACGACAGGGGAGATGAGGGGAAGAAAGTGATCGGGAGGGAGAGGGTTATGGGGAGCGGGAGGAAGAGGGGGAGGGGGAGGGGAGAGGGGGAGGGAGGGAGAGGGGGAGGGAGGGAGAGGGGGAGGGAGGGGAGAGGGGAGAGAGGGAGGGAGGGAGGGGAGAGGGGGAGGGAGGGAGAGGGGAGGGAGGGGAGAGGGGGAGGGGTGGGAGAGGGTGGTACGGGGAGCACGCTTGCGGAACAAAGCCGACCGAGTTGGGTCTTTCGGGCGCGTAGCGTCGCTCCGGGGCGGCGGCGGTGGCGTGCCGCGGCGGTGGGCGGTGGGCGGCGCCGGGTGGCGCAGGGCAGCGCAACACACAATACCCGGCCGTGGCAGCATCTGCCTGCAGCCAACACAAGCCGCCGCTGCGACCGCCACCGCCGCAGCGGCCTCCGGTAACTGTAATTAAATCCGGGCTCTATCGCGAATTGGAGGTATCAGTCGCAGAAAACCGATATCCAATATCGCGGAATCAATATTCAAAACGCGCGACGATGGTAAAACCGCGCCGACGAGTAGAAACCGCAACGGTGAAACCTACACGTGAATTATCCTCGCTCCCTTCCACCCAGTCGAAGTTTTATCAACATACGGGTTTACCGCAAAATTCATGCGGCAACTGTTTTAAGATAATGCAGGTCAGGCAAACAGTACAGAACCCCGTTAGAAGGAAAGGCACTTACAAGAGAATACCAGTTATAAGAATACGACCTACGAAGAGGGACAGCGGGGGGCCGTCATACAGTGCGGACATGGCTCCGGCGACTTCTTTTTCTCCCCGAGGATTCACACCGTCCTGAAAGGAATCCGTTTGCGTCGACTGATGCCACCCCAGTCACAGGGACGCCAGCTCTTCGCGAGGTCCCCGTTGCAGCCTTCTGTAACGCGTCCAGTGCGTGGCAGAGTCGCTGGAAAAAGTGTATGGATGTCCACAGGAACCAAGTCCAAGAGTATTAACGTTTGTAAAAGTATCTTCAATCAATATATTAGTTTTGAAAAAATTGCATTATATCGTAGACACACCTTGTAAGCTACGCAGTGTGATGGAAATATGGCATACTCGCCACTTGTCGTCCTTGGCGTGGATAATGAATGAAAACAGGGCCCATGCCTGAGATCACAGCTAGCTGATAAAAGTCGGAGTAATCGGAAATGTGAAGTACATGCATACTGTAGTATGTAACGGTCTACAACTCTAGCTTACCCTGGTAGATGTTCAACTCAAAACTTCGACATGAAAAGAATCTCGTTAAAGGATCTTCCTCTCTCCCCCCTCTCCTCTCTTTCCGCTCCTCTCTATCCTCTCCCTCTCTGTCTTTCTCTCCTCTTTCACGGGACAGTACTTTTGTCATTATAATTATACACATACTCACACGCACACCCACCCACTACCGTCATGCTCTGACTAGGAATCAAGAGTAAATAAAACATATTTTGTTGGTAATACGCTAAATTTAATTCTCTGATTAATAATTTGAACACAATTTAAAGGGCCGAAAATGGCGTTGTAATATTTCATCACGCTAGATGTGTGTTCCATCACTAAACGTACACAGTTGTTGCCTAGCCTCACGCAGTAACCCCCGGGGTTGCGTTTCCCCGCAGCCGGGGCGCGGGCGCGTCCGTGGACACGCCGTCGCGGCGCGGGGGAGGGAGGGGGCGGGGGCGGGGGCGGGGACGCGATGAACGTGCCCGTGCGTGCGGACAAGGGAGGGCGTGGCAGCCGCACGCCGCCGTGCCGCGCGCCCGGGGATTTACGGCCCCGCGTGGCGGCGCGGGGCGGAGCGGCGCGGGGCGGGGCGGGGCGGGGCGGCGCGGGGCGGGGCGGGGCGGGAGGGCTACTCCTCGCACGCGGCGAAATCAGCGCGAGAAAATCGCGCCCCGCGAGCGAAACGCCGCGCTGCGGGCAGCTGAAAGATCGCTAGGAATGTTCCGCTATGATTTAGACAAGAGCGTGTAGAATTTAGGGATCGTCCCTTCGCGGGACTGTTTTGCGTGAGGTGTTCTTTCTCTAACTCTTCTTGTTTATCTATTCATCTATCTATCCATCTATCTATTCATCTATTCCCTTCTATCTATCTATCTATCTATATATCTACCTATCTATCTACCCATCTCTTTCTGAAGTGTATTATCTGGCATGTAGTAATAATTGTACACGTTTACGTTTTTAACCGTTTCATTATCGGAAATGATTCTGTTATAGCGTAGAAATAGCTCTGTTTTCGGTCCTTGTGTAGGAGACCGAGTATTTTTGTCGAACGAGTTGTAGGAAAACGCCTTCATCGGTTCCTGAAATAGATGGTTTAAAGTGACAAAATAAACTCTCAGCATAGAAGAACCTGATCTCAAACAATTATTTGAAGAAAATATTATGTGTCACCTGTCCGGAGCTTTAAATACGTTCTGAGATGCTGTTGGTGCATCGATGCGGACCACGAGCATCTCCCTCTTCTCCAACGCGCCACATGCAGCTGATTCTTGGAGAAAACATTGTCACGGAGTTTGGAAACAAACCACTGGTCGTCAATAAATCAATTAACATCTTTGCGATGTGCGAAGATGTCTTCCGTTGCAAACCGATCCCGATGCAACTAGTTCGTCTGACGGTTGAAACAATGTATGCTAACGACGTGTTAAGCAGAATCTGCTATTTTTTCTTGGAAAGAGCGACAATTTAAGGCGCCTTTCGTATAATCCTGACAATGTTCGCTTCTGCCCGGGGAAGTGATGCAAACTGATCGTCTTTTGTGGAGCAGTTAGAGTGTTTATTCTTTGGCAAATTGGTTTCTATTATTATGTAATGAAGTTGGTGGTTTTTGAAGAAAAAATTGACTATCTTTAGTATTCACTTTTGATATGCATGCCCTTTGCTCTCAATTTACATCAAGGAAATGTTATAATTGTTTCTATTTCAGATCAGGTGCCAAATATGACTTATATTTGCCGTTCGTGTGTAAAGAATTTCTAGTACATTTTTCTCTCTTCTTTTTAATTTTTATTGCATTGCAAGTAATAACTTAACATACATGTAAAGATATGACTATTTTTTGCTTCGCACTAAAACTTTTAAATATTTTATTATATTTTCAATTCATTTTGTAGTATTTTACATTCGTAATTGCTTAAAGCTAATGAGATTTTCACAATCTGTAATTTTCTAATGCTGCGATGTCAAGACACTAAAATCTTTCTTCATTCAGACAATAGAGTCAAAGTATTAAAAATTCTCTTTTGAGATTCATAGTGAAAACGACTCTAAATATATATATATATATATATATATATATATATATATATATATATATATATATATATATATATTGTGGCGTTATGGGATTGTGCAACCCCATAACACCACCGTCTCGTATGTATGAACACCCACAGGCAGCGAGGATAGCAGGCGCAAAGCAAAGGTTCATAAACGCGCGACCTGGTATTTGTTGCCCGTACTAAACGAAGGCGAACTAGCGAGCAGCGTTTTCCTTGTGAAGGGTTGGGAGAGGGGAAGCAGCCCCACCACTGAGAATTTCCCCAGGCGTCGGACGATAAATACGCGAACCCGCAAGCGGAAGCTCTCTCTTTTTCTTGCCAACACCCGCCGAGTAAGCAGCATTTTGATCACCGATCGCCGAGCCAGTAGCACTTTGATCACCGCTCGCCGAGTCAACACTTTCGTTAAACATTTAGTTTAGATATTGTTTGCCGCTGCAACGACTACTAGGTAGGAGTATTCGGCGTCGAACAGACGTTCTAGTCAGTTGTCCGCGAGATAGTGCACATTAAGTAAAGTAGTTCTTCAATTAACGATACGGGAAGTAAAAGTTACCCGTTGTGAGAGAAGCATTGAAAGTTCTGGTCTAGCAAAGTATAAGTAGCAACGAGCGAGGAACTTGCACGAGTATTCGGCGAAGTGCAAGGGACATTTTCGCAACGTGGGCGTAGTCAGAGGCGCCGGTAGCAGACGAGGAGGAAAAAGAAACTGAGGACTCAGACACACGAGGAAGAAGACGGATCGACTAGGAAGAAGAACGGAAGAGGACGCAAGAAGACAGCGTACACAGCAGAGGCGAATCCTGTCTCTTACGACGCAGAAGCTGGGACCGAGCGACGTCGACGCAGAGACCAGCGCACGACCATCAAGGCCAAAGGTGGGAAGTCCACGAGGTAACGGCTAGGGCGCGGAAGATAGGTCACGTTCACGTCGGCAGGGAAAAACCAGTATAGGAAAGTGTTAAGAAATTGAGGACACGGGTGGCAACAAATTGCATAATTAGAGTAGGAGACATTTTGATGCGCTATTGCCTGCATAAAACATTCTACTTAGGACATTATTATTCTGCTATTTTCAGACACAGTTAAATTGTAAATGAGAGTAGTGCACTTGCACACATTTTGTTCTTTGCATGTAATATTTTGAAGCAGGAGTTTGTAAATTGAAATTTGGTTTCATGTGCAATGTAATTAGAATAGCATAAATTTAGATATAATTAATTTTCCAAGGGAATTCCCAGTGTAGATTAGGGTAATTATTTCAGAGTATCAATTTTGGAGTAAATTATAAGTGTTCATTCATTTAGTGTGTTGTAAAGGTTTCTATTTGTGTTTTGATAATTCTTTTTAAAAGTGTGATTTTACATTCTTGTTTTTTGTCATGATCTGATGCCACTAAAGGTTTATGGGTAAATTATACGCTCGTTTATGTGCAATTTGTGTGATTTTATTGTGTCAAGTGTTCAAACCTTTCTCGCACCCTGAAGATCCTGCTCCCTAGATTTTTAAGCTCGCTTCACGAGCAAAATCTTGTTAACCCGCTTACGGTTCATGCGTGCAACTTTGAAGGTGGCAAGTCGTGTGGGGTGTGGGTGGGTTAGTTAGAATATATATAAAATTACTTAACAAAACTACACAAAATTGTTTTTTCAAAAAGTAGCACGCACAATGCCCAAGAACTATAAATAACATTTACGCGTAAAACACTGCAATAAATTAAATATTTTAACAAAGACAGTCGTCACTAACACTGCAATCACTTAGTGCAGTATTTAAACAATGCTGCACACTAGCAAATATATAGTTTAGATACTACCAAAAATATCAAAAAGTTGTTTCTTCTTTAACGTAGCATGTGAATAGAAAATATTTAATATAGGTGGGGTCTTCGGAGTCACCGAGGATGAAAATTCAGTCGGAACCTGCATTGTGAGAAAAGGCGTAATGAAATATTTGCAATTTTAATTCAATTATAATCTTTTTCATTGTTGTTGGATTTTCTCGTGTTTTTTTTTTATTATGAAAACATTAACACCACACACATTGCCTTAGGCACTTTAATTTTCCCTCAATTTCCGCGCGCATACGCAATTAGTAATGTAGGTAATGTAGATGTAAAATAAGTTTGCAATTTGAGAGCATAAGTTTCCTTCTATTATTCACCGAGATCTGTATGAGAGTGGATTTTTAATTTATTTAATCCAATTTAAATTCATTTTTATATCTCACTTTTCTATGTACGCAGCCACACCGAGGCGCTATGAAACAGACTCTATAATACGAAACCTACGACATCAAAACGCTTCGGCTTCAAGACACAAACAGAGAGATACTAACGTGAGGCAAAGCAAAATCAGGGTGAGAACAGTTTTCCCTACAAGAGATCCGAATTGAAAAGAGAAAGATTTCTGGAAACCTTCCGATACGATTTAGAAAAGAGGTGAATTTAATAACTTTCAATGCTCCTTTCTTCTCAAAACCTTTTGTGCAGATGGCAAAATATTCTGTGAGACACCCTCTCCCCTGACTTCTTCAAATGTGAATTTAACGCGAATATGTTTTTGGGTCGTACTGGGATTTGCGTGTTGCCTTCCAGAAAAAAAAAAATGATGACCAGGCTATGTGTAGGCAACCCGCAGGACGCTAATGCGTATTGACTGAGTCGGTTGCTTATTTCCCCCTAATACTCCTGACTGGTTACACGTTCGTTGCAATAATTGCACAATATAGAAATGTAACAATATAGAAACAATACTCAATTACTGAGTATTGTTGTTATATCGTGTTATTAACGCGGATGATTTCGGAATAGGGCGCACTCTGGAATTTGCAGGATACTATGAAAAAAATGTTGATGGGGCAATGCCTAGTTAATCATTCGGAGGCTAATACGAATCAAGTGATTGGTTTGCTTACAAGCCCGTGGTACTCTCGTTATATGTCTTATAAACGTGGTGAAGTTGAATGTTTTATAAAAAAACACACAAAAAAGACGTGTGTTTTGTAAGGAGGACCAAACTGGCGATTTCCACAGTCGGCGAATTTTACCGCTGTGGCCGCGCCGACGCGTGCCGCTTGCCAGCGCCAACAGCAGGAGCGACGACCGGATGGGTGCAGGAGGGAGTTGGACGGAAAAGGAATGATCAAAGGCATGAACAGGGAGACGGAAGCGGTGATCTGACGGGGTGTTGCAGTTTCCAAGGGTAGCGTATGTTTACGCTGTGGATGAGATGTTTGAACAGTACTTAGGAAGGCGTGCGGTGCGAACGTATGGGAGAGGGGTGTGGATGAAGGCTAAAGACGAGTCGAAAAAGTGCGGGAATTGCAACAAGAATGGCGGAGCGGGGATGGCAAGTAAGACGAGGGTGATAGAGGGAGTGGCCGATGTTAGAAGTAGCGAGAGGGGGGCGATGGAGAAACAGAAGCGAACATCGGAAGCGGAGACGCCTCACGCCGCACGACGTAGACATACTGCTTTCGGAGCCAGGATAGTGCTTGCAGCGGGAGCAGAAACGGTACGAAGGAAGGGACTGAGAACGGGCCGGAGGGCCAGTGTGGTGGTGAAGGGCAAAGATGATTAAGATAGATGCTGCGTGATTCAGAGGGAGGGTGAGAGTGGAATCAAGAGTAAGAGTAAAAATGAGACTGAGAGCGATGGCGAGAGCATGGATAACAGCAAGTGCAAGAGCTAGGGTATGTCAAGGGTATCGGTAAAGGCAAAGGCAAGGGGGAGGCAACGACCAGAGTGAGGGCAACGGCGACAGCGACGGCAAAGAAGACGACAAGGACAACGCCGAGAGCAAGGACAACGGTGTGAGCGACGGCAACAGCAGGGGAGAGGGCGAGTGTGACGGCGAGAGTGAGGGTGAGAACAAAGGCGAGGGCAAGGTAAAAAGCGAGTGCAAGAGAGAGGGTAACGGAAAGAGCGAGGGCGAGAATGCAGACTAGGACAAAAGTCAAAGTAAAAGCAAGAGCAAGAGCAATGAGGAGAGTGAAGGCGGGGGTGAGGATGAGTCTGTGAGCAAGGACAAGGGAGAGGCCGAGAGGCAGGGCGAGGACCATAACAGAGGCGAGAAAAGGGCGGAGTCTAGCCAGGAAAAGGAATAAATGTGGTAGAGGTTTGCGCGGGGGGATGTAAGCGGAGGGACACACCTAATGAAATGACGCCGTTTCCACCAGCCGGTCGGGCGCTGCTTAGGAGCGCGGCGGTGGGGCGGGAGCGGGGTCGGGGGCGCCGCGTGCGGGGGAAATCGTTACAAACGCGCCGCCGTAAATTCGAGCCGACAGAAATAGAGCTGTCGCTAGGGCGCGCGCGGGATGGACGGCGCCATCCGAGCGACGAATGAGGGCGCGCGCGCGGCGCGGCGCGGCGCAGCGGCGGCGGCGGCGGCGGCGGCGTAAATCGGCGTTTACACTTCGTTGCGAGCCGCCGCGCCCGCGCGTGCGGAGGGCGCGGGGAAGGCGGGGAGCGCGAACGCGGCCGCCCCACGGCCCAAAAGTGCCAATTTAGAATTCCAAAATGGCCGAACGCGCGCGCTACACTGCCCCACATACGGCGCGCGCGGGCGGGCGGCGCGGGTCGTAAGCTGCCGTGCGCGCAAGGCGGCGGCTGGCGCGCTCGTTACGGGCGCGCGGGGGGCGGCGACGATTCGGGTGTTGGCGCCCGCGCGGGAGAGTGATGGTCTTCGAAAATATCGGCCAATTCGCGCTGGAGGCAGGAGGAAATGTGCGGAAAGGCGCGGTTTTATTGTTTCACCAGCTCACTATTCCGGCTCAATTAATAGTGAAAATGCTAATTTTTAAAAGTTGCATTAATGTTTTTTAAGAAACATTGGGGGTGGTTTCATAAAAGATATATTTCATAAAAATCTTAATAAATAGTTTTCAATGTTAAAACGAAGGTTGGATTTTACATCATACATACGAACATTTTAAAAAAAGATTGGGTAATTTCCTTCCTGAGTTACATATTTTCGTTAAAAATATTTAGAGATAAAATAACGTTAACTCCTTTATCCAAAACGCAAATTACAAGCAACATACAAGCACACTTTATCGCAGTTCATAAAGGTCATTGGACCACAAGTGCCTAAGCAGAATAGTCACACCCAGAGTGTGTTAAAAAAATCCAGTAATTGAAGAAACTGAAAAAATCTCATTAGATTTTTTGCAATGTAGTTTGATACCATACAATCGTTTAAAGTCAAGCTTTAATTTTAGAAAAGCATGCTTTATGGTGTAGTCGTATTTTAGTTCAATAACACTAGTATTACCTAAGCCTGTACTTTTATTTTAATTAATAAAACACAAACTATAATAGTAAACATTACTAAGAAAAATTATAAATTTCTAGAGAACAAAATTAGCATAAAATGTATTCCTTTAATTTTCGAGGAAGAAACATGCTGCGTTACACCGGTAATGAAGTATAAATAAACTCACAATAATTCATTACTATATGTCTATACAAATGCAACCGATATCAGGCTAGCTTACGTAAACACCTCCGAAAGTAACTTCTCCGTGAGATCAGCAGCGAATTTAACGCAACATTACCCCGCGCTAAACAAACCCTGCCGAGGGTCGCGAGACGCGACTGAGCTCGCGAATCCAGCGCGAATTCCTGGAGGGCGTTTACGCGCGCTGGGGCGTTTCTGCGCGGCGGAGCGCGAGCGCGAGCGCGCACGCAAAACTTTTCTTCTTCGCGTCACCACGCGCAAGCGCGAATCGCAACTTTCGCGTTCATCTCGCGCCCCTCGCAGTAGGCCACGGCGCGCGGTTGTGCGAATCGGTCCCTGACGCGCGCACCAGAGAAAGCACTTCCAAAAACAATTGCTTACTGATAAATTCCAATTCCAGGTGGTTAAAGTTGTCGGAAATAAATAAAATTATTTATAAAAATGTTTAGGTCCAAACGAAGTCGCAAATTTATGCATTTCTGCAGAGGAAAAATCCACTTTCTCTAGAAGCAAAACTACACTTAAGTGTCATTTTGTATAACTTTTCATTTAATGAACGAGTTATTTTTTATAAATATATTGAGAGAATACAGAGAACTTTACGGATTTTTTGTATTCCAAAATAAAAATAACATTAACGCAATATAACAGGGAATATATGAGGAATTACGTCGAGATAGAAATTTAAATGAGACGTCAAGGATGCGAGGCATCGGAAAATGAAAATATACTATTGGTTAAATATATTTTGGACACTTAAGAAAATTTTTGGGAAACAAAGTGTTTTAAACTAACATAGAACATTATTGACATGCTAAGAGATGGCTAGATGCATGGTTTGCAGGGGCGACACGTGCGTTTTGAGTTGAAGTAGTAACAAATAAAAACAAGTGAACTTTATCATAAATTGTAGGAGGACAGGAACACGTTCTTTTTAATTAGAACTAAAATGGATTTGATAGTGGGAGGAAGTACGGCCGTCAAAGCATTATGTAAAAGTATTTTGTTTTAGTTAGAAGTAGAAAATAAACATGTGTCCACGATTAGTAGATGATAGGAGTTTAAGTTAAAATCCGATTTATGAGAACAGAATAATATTTGGGAGAAAATTAAATCGCGAATTCCTGCAATATTAACAGAATAAACTCAGTGTGGTAACGTGAAGGGCTTTGAAATGAAAATATGAAATAGTCGCTGAATTAGTCACAATGTCAAGTGAGTCGTTGCGGGTTCAAACCTGATCGATGCCGTGGACCTTTAAGGGCGAAAAAATTCGTCGTACGCCTTCCTTTGGAAGGAAAGTAAAGCCGGTGGTCCGATGTTACAGATTTACTGCATGTAAAGAACCTCAAGCCTAAAAGAAGCCTCTGAGCTAAATTCAAATCGCCTGTTTCGTCACACGGGTGATACCTTCTTTTTCCGCTAGAAGATGAAAGAATCGTAGCAAAACATGCATGTTTAGACTGAAGATCAGGCATCATGACCTATCTCGTCATGTAAAATAAGGCATCATTGAGTTGAATTTCGGAGCACTGTGCGACGCAGCATGGTGCGCCGGGAGAAGGCCTCGAGCGGGTCAGGACGGCCGTGAAATACGCGCGACGGCTGCTAATTAGGGCAGCAGAGAGCGACGCAAGATGGCAGCACTAGCACGGCCGGGGGAGCGCAGTGATGGGCACAACGGGGAGGGGGTGGAAGTAGCTCGCGGAGGCGGGGCGGGGCTAAAAATAAGGACAATTTTCGCTTCAAATTACTTTCCCGATGCGGCGCGGCGGATCGGGTCGATGGCATTTGCCTGCGGCGGGGGGGGGGGGGGTCTGTGGGCGGGGAAGGGGGGCGTTGTTGGGGTGTGGGTGGTACTGATGGGATAGGCGGACCCAACCATTAATGTTCCTCTTCTACTCCCCCACCTTCTTCAGACAGCTCTGCTACATGGTACAGACATCGCGCCCTCATCTCCTATGTTGGTCAATTGGCCACCTCAACTCAAGACTTCAGAATTATACTTGGTTTTCTACGTCTTGTGTCAAAAATATCATTTGAGATCTTCAGTGAGAAATTTTAGATAGAAACCTCTGAATTTTCTATTAAGGTTAATTGTTAGATAAAAATTATGAAGTAACGGAAAGAGAGAGAGAGAGCGATACAAATCTTCGACATTTTGGTTATCTGTGGATGTTGAAATCTTGAATATATTTTGAAGTAACAAAGAAAAATTCTCACGAGTTGTTGTTCCCTACGTTGCAGCCGTGAGTAGTAGAATTGCCGAGTTCAATACAGAAATCATTTTCAGAATTATTTGTTCTGTTCTGAATTGTAAGTATCGCCTTAGGCATCAAACTGCACAAATATCCATTACGTCTAATATAGCGTTGGTCGTTTGCCACTAGGCGTTCGTTTCAATTCCTCGCAACATCTCACATCTGGAACTTCCGGGCTGACGCCTGTGCAGTCAGAAACGTCAGCATCGTGGGAGAGGGAGCGGCGTGTCGCTGACAGCCAAGATGCGGCTGGACGGGACGCCATTCGCTGCACTCTGCAACGAAACTTCCACGCTGACACACATCGTCCGCATCACCTCCGAACTTCGATGGCAGCCACGCACGCTCTGCGAGCTGACAGCGTTGTGCCTCGAGGTACAATTCTCACGGTTAAAATTCACCGCAAGGATTCGCGCGATCTTTTTTCTATTCCAAAGAGCAATCATTCAATTCACGGTCTTATCCTAGGGATATTGATGATAAACTGTCAGACTTTTTCGCATTACATTAATGTAAATTACATTAAGGTAATTATCATGAGCGCACATTAAATTTAATGTACACATCTACATTACTATGCAAGAGTCAAAGCTTTATGTTCGTATCTGGAAGGAAGGAATGATCTTGATGGACTGGCGATTATACATACATACATACATTTATTAGAACTGCACATGGGTATGACCCGGTGGCAGTTAAGTGACAATAATTGCAAAAATTACAACACTTATGAATATACAATATGAATGATGAGAAGTAGGGGAAACAGAGAACCTCTATACTGAATCTACATTGATTTTAGCTCAAGAATGAAATTTAATGAACACATATATTAAGTTGTTTTAATGTACACTGGTACACTTCATTAATCTATAGTAGATTTAATGATATTTCTGACAGTGTAGGATATGAATTTGCTGAGTTCATAACCTTGTGCTATGCGAAACGAAGACATTTCTTGGAGTTCTGTAAAATAAATAGCTAATGGAAAAAACTATTAAAAAATGCTTAATATCATTAAAATAACTGAGGTAACCGGCGACAATAGCATAGTTATAAATATCTTAACTATCGAATTCAGACATAACTACTTTAAAGTACTAACACGAACAATAAACATAGCAAACTTCTCTATCTACATTCCCTAATACACTACTTTCGAGGACACAAAGGTACAGTTTCAAAACTCAAAAAGTAACGCCTCTTACGTCTTCTAACGCCTCTTACGCCAAGAAGTGCTTCAATGTGAAGTTCACTCTTACTCAAAGTACGTGTGGAACACTTCCACGAATTGCGTACATATGAAATTCCATTAGTCCCCTCAGATTCGCCCTTCACAACCCATAGATTGGCATTTCTTCCCGCTGAAAAGTTCCGATTCCGCATTCTTTCGAGATTTTCGCGAAGTGCGGGGTGGGGTTGGGGGTGGGGGGAGTCTACACACGCGAGAACTTGGTTACCGCGCCACGCGCAGTCTAAGCACGTCGCCCTCTGTTCAATGCCACTGCCGCCTTTCGGATTTCACGGCCCCCTCCATTCGCCCGGCCTCCTAAAACTCCGCCCCGACCCCTTTGCCCTTTTCCCGAACGTTGCCTTTATTCCGTCCGCATGTGGCGCGGCCCCTCTCATTTTTACTCATCGCGCAGAACCTTTGTTGTACTCTTTGATTTTCTTCTTCTTTTCGATGATTTAAGAGGACGTCTGAAAGCGTACTTGATCTTTTTCGTTTGCTTCTTTCTTTAGGTTCACTTTGCTTTTTGACACTTTGCTTCCAAACGCTGCGGGTTTGGTACTTAGTGGTTTTCCATCTCCTCAAACCTTCCTATCGTGATTTTTTGTTTTCTTCTCAAGAAGCTTCTCTTTTCTTACTAGTTTCGTAGAATACCTTCATATATATTTAGACATATAATAATATGTAAGACACCTTGAACTGTTAAACCATAGAATTCTATATGAAATTGTAAGGTTGAAGAACAAATATGAATAAAATCTAGAAAAGATCATTTTAATTATGCGTGCTTAATCTATATTTTCCATTTTTTTTATTTCTTAATATCTAAATACATTTTGATAATAAAACTTTCTTTACATGTATTCCATATTTTCACTTATTCTGATTGTAGTTATGTATTTTTTTATTCGAATACTCTATTTCATTTCCGACCTAACTATGCTTTTTATATCACCAGTCCTAAACTTCTTTATTCCGTTTTGATCTCAAAAATGTGCCAACACCTACCGAACCTTTTCCTCGCCCTTGCGAGCCGATGACGTTAGATGGGTAACCTGACATCCTTCCGAGTGCACTGTAATTGCATAAATAAAGCAATAAGCTTGCGATCAGTTTCCCTTTTATAACATAAATATTGAATGCCGTAATGGATGTGTCAGAGCGCAGACGCCTCGACACGGAAGTCGCATAAAAAAATGATTCTCCATCGATAAGACCTCCGCTGCTGCCACCGACTCCGCCGCTTCCCGACTCCGCCGCTTCCCGACTCCGCCGCTTCCCGACTCCGCCGCTTCCCGACTCCGCCGCTTCCCGACTCCGCCGCTTCCCGACTCCGCCGCTTCCCGACTCCGCCGCTTCCCGACTCCGCCGCTTCCCGACTCCGCCGCTTCCCGACTCCGCCGCTTCCCGACTCCGCCGCTTCCCGACTCCGCCGCTTCCCGACTCCGCCGCTTCCCGACTCCGCCGCTTCCCGACTCCGCCGCTTCCCGACTCCGCCGCTTCCCGACTCCGCCGCTTCCCGACTCCGCCGCTTCCCGACTCCGCCGCTTCCCGACTCCGCCGCTTCCCGACTCCGCCGCTTCCCGACTCCGCCGCTTCCCGACTCCGCCGCTTCCCGACTCCGCCGCTTCCCGACTCCGCCGCTTCCCGACTCCGCCGCTTCCCGACTCCGCCGCTTCCCGACTCCGCCGCTTCCCGACTCCGCCGCTTCCCGACTCCGCCGCTTCCCGACTCCGCCGCTTCCCGACTCCGCCGCTTCCCGACTCCGCCGCTTCCCGACTCCGCCGCTTCCCGACTCCGCCGCTTCCCGACTCCGCCGCTTCCCGACTCCGCCGCTTCCCGACTCCGCCGCTTCCCGACTCCGCCGCTTCCCGACTCCGCCGCTTCCCGACTCCGCCGCTTCCCGACTCCGCCGCTCTGTACCTCCCGCCGGTGCAGCTCCCACATCCACTGTCGGCCTCCACCCCCACCTGCTCCGCTCCCGTCGCCCGCTGCATAATGCAGAAACGGGCGGAGGTAATTCGGCGCGCGCGCCTGCGCGGCTCCGCGGGGGCGGCGACCGGGGCCTCGTGGAGCGCCGAGTCATCAGAAATTCATTTCGCACTTCGAACCTGGAATTTGCCTGCCGCTCGGAGACGGAGGGGAGCGAGAGAACCTGTCACGAAATACTCATTCCCTTCCTGGGCTCCGATTGCATTGTATCCCATCGTGTATTTCTTATTAAGCCGGATATTTCGATTTTTCCCCAATGAAATTTTATTGTTATGATAAAAGTGTGCGAAAAATTTAATGTCAGTGAAACAACTAACAACAGATACGTGTAATTTTTTGTGACTTTAAAAATTATTAATTTTAATTAAAAATTATAATAATGAAAGTTGAATTCAATTATGTGTATTGTCATTTAGAAAAAAAAATTGTCTGATGGAAGATCGTTCAAACAATTATTTTCCACTGTCACATACATTAAACTATCCTTAATGAGGAATATCAAAGGACCATTTTTTCCGCATAGAGTAAAATTTTGCACTATACAATGCAAAATTATTTAATTTGCGCTTGCCAGGACGGGCGGTTTATGTTCACAATGGGCAGATTTTCGCATTATGCACATTCTGCATTCAATTTTGAATGTAATTTTGCTGAAATTATCATTACTTTGTGACAATATGTGTTTCAGACGATTTCTGTGCATTGCGTTCATGTTCACTCACTAATCTTTGTATTCAAAAGCACTCTTACAACTCAATAAAGTTAGATACTTTCTTTTCGCTAACAATAACCTTTGGCATGAAACTTATTCGATTTTAGTCAAGATATGGTCATTTAGTAAACAATACGAAATTACAACCAACGAAAACATATGTTAGTACTAATATTGCTTATAACTTTGCAATAGTCCTACCTACTAATCTAACTTTGGCTTAGTTATCTATAGAAGCAATTACTGGTTTGAGAATGTGTCACGCGCAGAGATTACGTGGTTGCCCCACGCATGACGCAATCGGAGGTGCATTTAGCCTCGCAAATAGTAAACAGACCGACCTTGCAAAACAAACGGGTGCATTACGAGTAGAAAGGAGTACGATTGCTCTATTAGAGCGTAAACCCCTACCATCTATACTTCAGTATGTACGTAACGTGCAATGCGTTACTAAATGTGGGTTATATTTTCGTCTACAAGTGTGCATTCACCTTCTGCAGCATGCATGAGGCTTCATGTAGCCAGCTGGGGCTGTATCCTGGATTTAATCTAGTCAATTTTTTTTGAAACTTTCTGAAAATAGGAAGTTACTATTTATGTATGTATCAGACAAGTTTTCTTTCTACCTGTGATTTTAACATCAATGCAGATTATTTCTAAATGTTTAGTACGGGACTGAATGAAGGAGTTATTTCAGTAAATGTTGAATAATTAAATAATGTAAATATATATGTTTCGTAAAACTACTCTAACACCTTTCTACCACTAAGTAACGCATCGTAACGATGCGTGAATCCTCCTTTCCTCTCTTTAGCTTTACGTTATTTGTGGCCGAACTCAAAACAAAAATTAACATTACTGATAGAAGTAATTTCTCAAAATGTTATATAAGGACTAGAAAACGCAAAGCATCAAACATAAATGCCATTTCTACGCTAAATAAATGTGCAAGAACGCAAGCACTTTATGGATGACCTGCTAGTGAAACCGCAGTTAGTTCTCGGAATCACTGCGATCATGGCTTGCTCCCTCCATAATTACGCCACGACTCGCGCATTTGCAGGCGATGAATAAATGATGGCACAGCGAAAGCGCCTTTCAGGTCAGCAGCTTCCAAAATTTAACTCGCGCAGATGCGTCACCTCAACTCATTAATGAAGAGGCGTACAGGGGTAGGTGCACAGGTCAAAGTGAAGTGTATTTAAATGCAGACGTTGAGAATAAAATGAATCAGCAGTACGAACTTTTAACAATACTTTGAATTCTCCTATAGAATAACAGATTGCAAATCTGGTTTATTTACTTTGTTGTCTTTTTATTTTATCAGAGAAAATTGCATTTTCAAACATAATTATCATCAAATGGTAACACTCACGTCTTCAGGAGGGTCATTTTCTCTAAGGATCTATAACCAGCTTACCTAAAACAAATAATAAATAAAAATTAGGACATGATATTGTTTTATTCAATAAAAATAAAATTAGCAGTATTCATAATGATATAGCGTATTGACCAATAGCATATTAAAAGATTTTTGACGTCATTTTCTAATATTTGTTTCATTTTATAAACACCAATAAATTTTCATAAAATAAAGTAGCTTTTTAAGTATAAAATAAGAATATGTAACGAAGATAAATCACATCTGTATGAAGAAAAAGTAATCGCATACGTTGTCAAAGTACTTTTAACATGTCTTTCGCAAAGTGCTGAAAGTTCTAATAAATTAATCATATATTTCTGTGTCATTAAACAGTATGGCTTGTATATACACCACATTTGATGTAATGAGATACTAAGAAGTGACTCAATCAAATGCATTTCTTATTCTTTTTATGATACAATACAATGATATCATATTTATTATTACATTGGGCCTAATATAAGCGAAAGTTTAGTGATGCATCCACGTTCTGGCTGATAATAAAACAGATACTGCAAAAACATTCAACAGATACAATAAGCAGAGTCTCAACGAGAAATTGCTGATATCGTTCAGCGTTACAGACAAACGCTCCTCCCTGCATTTAAAACAAGCAAAGCCGCGTGCCAGGCATAGCCAGGTGTCTTCAACAGAGCGTATATGTGGAGGGAGTAAACAGGGGGCTTCCAACTCGCATCGTGAATACAAACCCGTCACCGAGTTTCGGCGTATCGCCGCCAATTCATTCGCACGCAAATGGCACGTGTGCTCTCAAATTAATCTCAGTCAGTCCCAGTAGTGTCGCCCTCGCTCTCACCATCCCATCCACCTTCACCTCCCTCCTTGTACAGGTTGAGGAGACTCGGAGTATTGAATTAGTTAAGGCCACTGCAGTGTCTCTACCTAGGAGAGACAAGGGTTCGTGTCTCGACGGTGGCAGGATTTTCGACAGTCGCTGGATAGCTAGGTCGTCCTCAGTTACTGTCTGGAGGGGAATCCTAGTGACCAGCTTCTTTGATCAGTAATTTTCCGTGGTTTCTCCGATTAACACCAGGTGACTGCCAGAGTAGTACAATGACAATCGTGCGATCTTTAAATTTAATTGATGCCTTATTTTACGTGGCGAGACTCGGGCCATCAAACCTACCCTTCCGTCTGACGACGCAATTTTGCTACGCTCCTTTCACCGGGCGACGGGAAAAGATGTATCACTGGGGCGACGAAACAGGCGATTTGAATTGAGCTCAGAGGCTTCATTCAGACTTGAGTATATTTTACATGCAGTAAATCTACTAACATGGAACAGCCGGCTTTACTTTCAGTTGAAGGAATTTAAAAATCCACGGCTTCGATCAGGTTTGAACCAGCCAACGTGGGTATAACAGTCCGATACGCTAACCGTTACACCATCGCCGCCGCATTTCTCTGCTTAGAGTATGTCCCGAAGGAAGTGGCCCCACTGGTGGGAGATATCTGAATGAAGAAACCTCGCAAGCAAATGTAGGTCGGCGCCGGACCTCATCATCCAGGACCATCAACACCTCTCGTAATAAAAAAACACACACTATATTTACAAGACTAATGATGATAGAAGCTGACGTGTTCGGAAATACGAAATAACTAATGAATCCCGGTGTAAACCGTCGTTTCCGGCGTCGCGTACTGTGCGAAGCGTCGTGGACGTCGCGAGCTGCGAGAGCGGCGCGTTTGTTTCGTGAGCATTTGTTTCGTCGCAGCGCAGAAACGAAGCAATAAATGGACGCCCGGGGCGCCGAGCAGCGTCCGCTCGCTCCGCCCGGCGCGGCTGAAGAGAGGAAGAGAGGCAGAGGTGGCGCGACGTCGCGAGCGCCCGCGGCTGCGATGGCTCCGACAGACGCTCTTCAGGGGGAGACAGCGAGACGACACACCGCCAAGTACAACGGATTGGCTTTATACCTTGAACCACACTTCTTTGCGCGTTTTTGTGTATCTTGTGTTTCAATCACGCATTATACCTAATCCTGTATACACTACATTTGCTTCAAGTATATTACCTTTCCTGAATTCTACCAATTAATATGTTCTCAAATGAGCGGAAATTACGTCTCTTAGGTATTTTCGATATTCATCTCATTTTATACTGTTAATAATTTATTTAATTTTCGCGTCTCTTCCATTTTTTTGTTATTTTTTCTATGTCTTTTTACAAACGACGAAGATTCGAATTACTGTACTTTTTTCTCCAAGTGACAGATTTCCCGTCTAGCATTTTGTGTCTGAGATAATTTATAATGTATTACGCAGCTCTTTCTCATTCCTTTTAATACATTATATTCTAGAATCGTTAATCTACTGTTACTCCTAGCGTTTCGTCTCTCCTCTTTTCTTCCTACAAAATGCATTTCTCTCCTTCTTTGTAACCCACATTGTCATCTTGTCTTTGCTAGCACCGCCACTGGGCGCTCCGGTAGTACTAGTTGCGGCATTGCTTATTAGCCGACATACATCGCCAACTCCACCGCCACCGCCACCGCCGCCATCTCCGCCGCGCCATGACCATTGACGCCGCAATCAACTATCGCCGACGTCGATATTTCTACCGCCTCCCTCGCCGCTTCTATCTTCACCTACTCTATTATCTCTATCACAACTACATTCTCTGACATGCTACACACTATCTTCCTAATATTCTGTAGCACCACCGTATTCTCTACATAAATGTCCTACTCCACCACCACCTTCCCTATCTACACCTCCTCCCCGACAGACTTCTCTGTCGTCACTGCCTTCTCTAAACTACCTCCTTTCCTATCACCAATTTTTGTATGTGTCCAGCACCTTCTGTATCTCCAGCACCCTCTATATATCCGTCCCCTTCCGTATCTCCTCCGTCTTATCTATCACCTCCGTCTTCGTTATCACCACCACCTCCTCTAACGCCACCGCTTTCACTATCACCACCGCCATCTACATCACCATCTTGCCTTCTCTATCCCCACCTCGCCTTCCCTACCACCACCTCCACCTATATCCTCACATGCCTTCTCTATCACCTCCGCCACATGTATCCCCACTGCCTTCTATATCATGGCCATCGCCGCTGCTACAGCTGCAGAGGAAGTAGAACGCCGACGCCCAAGAGAGAGGCCAACGGGCAGCAGCGTTTGGTAAGTGGCAATGCAGCTGTAGCCACGTAAGTTGCCAGCGGTACAAATGATCGCGATGTCAGCTTACGCTGTTGCGGGAACTTTCGGACCAGTAGATTCGTAACACTGACGTTAGATATTTTTTCGACTCATTCAATATATCCAGTGAAGATCGTCAAAGATGTAATATTTTGTCATAGATGTTTCAAAATTGACTGTCATACTGGAAGATCATTTGGGCATACAAACTTTCAGGATGTAATATCTCCCGCACTCATAAGGCATGCAGTGGTAATGGTGGCAGCCAGAGCAGCGCGTCAGAGGGCCCAGATTGCTCGGACACGAGGAAACGGTGTCCAATTTTCCATTCGACTCCGCCCGCCCCACCCCGCGCCGCACAGCGTGCAGAACCCTCCGCGCCCGACCTCAACAGCACGCGACCACATGAAGTGCACATCCCAGTGCCCCCTACAGAAAGGGGGCGGGCGCGGTTGCAAGTGGGGGACGGGCACTGGTGGGAGTAGAAGGGGGCGGGATGCCGCCATTTGGACAGCAACACGCTGCGCCGCTCCTGCCGTCCCGTCCCGTCCCACCTCGCCGCGAAAGGTCGCAGCTATATCGGATATCGATACGAGCAGCAGTCGAAAAGTTATTAGCCAGCTGGCCCGGCCTGGCGCGGTGCCTACGAGGAAGGGGGGCGAGGGTTAAGGGGGGAAGGGGGCCCTGCCAAATTATGCGGCGGGTCGGGGAGGGGGGAGATGAGGCAGGAGCAGGGCTCACGCGATCCTGCACGTTTCAGGCCGCCATTTTATGCAGCACCCAATTGCGAGTTAGGTCTCTCGGCCGCAACTGCGCCTACACACAGCTTTCTAATGTGAGGGTAATGTGATGAGTGCTATTTTCGGGCGCAGGAAAGGAAGACATCCGGTTTCTATATTATTCCTTTTTCTTATGAGAGATTCAGCCTTCGGTTCTGTGCACTTGGACGCTACTCCAAGTGTCTGCGTTAATGGAACTGTCTGTTTTTTTTCTAATATAGCTTGAAGCAATGCGTAACTTATCTATGATGCTCTATCACTTCAAATTGGTGACGAGAGATTGTCTTTCGGGAATTTCCTCTCATCCGACTAACTTAGTATTTCCGAAACATTTTTTGGTTGCAGACTTTTTTTCGCTAAAATTATTAAAGACATTGACATCTCACAATAGCATACATTTAGTAATTATCTAAATATAAAAGTTGAGTTATTTTCGCTTTTTAATAAATAATTGAAAAGAATAAAAGTGGTAGGAGAAATCCATTATCATTTGCAACATTTAATATCCAACCGTGCTCTCGCAAAACTATGGATTTAAATTAATAATTAGTGATTTAATTCTCAAAACTTCACGTTGAGCATTATGCAATCGATTTCTGTTATTTTCTTATTGAAACGATCGACCACTAATTAAATTTAAATTAACCCCAAAAACGGGCAATATTGTTCACTTTGATAATGACCTAATTGGTTGGCTTTCTTCATACATGGCCAACCTTTACAAGTATTCCGGACCTGACCTTACCTGAGAACATGAAAATCTGCACGTTTGAACACAAATTTACATGTATGTGATAAAAAAACATTAAAAATTGAATAACTTTATTTAATTTTATATAAGTTTATTTTAAATTGACCTGTTATTATAATTTCTTCTTAATTATAAAGTATCTAAGAAGAATTATATTATGATGAAATACATTAAATGCTCAAATAAAAATATAAAGTTATTTCTAGTGATTTACAGTTAATTACTATTTTACTATGCCTCTTTTCCAAAGCCAATAATATAAATGTTCTTCTAAATGTTCTCGTGATTAATGTTATATATCATCAACCATTGTGTAATCACGACCATTGAATAATAAAGAATTAAAATTGGTTCACGGTTATAGATCATGCGGTTTACAGAATGTGAAGTTCTGAATATTTGTTCTTGAAACGTCGGTTCCTGTGTTCAGAGGAACTTTAATCACAAATGTTAAACTAATGTTATTCCGGTTTCATAGATTTCGGGAAGCCCCAGTTTGCACTATTTTTTGGCAAGATAACCAGAAGTTTTGCTGCTCATATTCTTTACATTAGGAATTTATGATAGATCGGCATATTGGATTTATTAATATTATTGATAAGGTTATTAAGAATTGCTAACAAAATTAAACACTAATATAATCGAAAGTGTATTTACTCACTGATCTCAAAATGTTCTTAAAGTAAAGAGCCTGATTATTTTCCAAAATTAAGACGGAATATTATACTCATGAACGAAAATTGGATTTATGCAGATTACAATTACCGTTATTTCCTAGTTTTGTTTTGACGCCCATAGAAGGGAAAAATAGCAATGAATGTATGTATAGAAAATGCAAATATGACAAATGAATTGCACGTTGTCATTCCATTATGGCATGAAAAAGTGTCACGTATATGATACATGTAATGCTGGAATTTGGTAGTAGGATGAAAGCGTCATATTACCCAGTTTGACATCAACAAAAGCCTATGGATTTATGGTCTGGGATGGCGTTGGCTTCCACAATGAAAGCCACGAAAATTAGTGGGATGTGCGACCTTTTTCCTGCTTAATTAATGCACGTAACTGTAGTTCCATTTCAACGTACACATATTTCTGCGCTCATCGATTTTAATGAAACTTACTTGAAAATCAAATGAGCAACTATTTTTGAATTCAGTTTTACATGAACACGAAATATGAGACATTTTCAAGATTAAAGATGATGTCTATATTGATACTTTCTTTTATATTTGAATGTGAATAATATATCTCAAATGAATGAGCAGATATTTAAATGGAAATGAATAAAATGATGTGACAGTTGAAGGGCTCAGGAGATCAAGGAGCAATCTCACATGTTTTGTACCATTGTTCGCATTAATTTCGCATAAACTTCAGATAATATTTTTTTGATGTAATACGTTATTTAAATCCGGTATGGTCTTACATACAAGTGTTCTGTATTTAAATGTTTAAAAGTGTACTGAGCTATTTTACGAAAGTGCTTGTCAAAACCTTTAATATCTCAGAAGTACGTCAGTATGGAATATCTCCTTGTTCTACTGAGCCCTTCAATAACAAATTACCAATAAACCAGTGACAATATGCAATAATATAAATAGAGAATCAATCAGAGACAAAAAGTTGGCCAGCTCTATCATAGAAACATTTATCACATCTCACGTAAAGAACTAGTACTTGATTATACATTATTTGATCATAATTTAAGATTAATATGTGGTAATCGTGGATAAAACGAAGAAGGCGTGTAAGGCTGATGACATGAAATCAATCACTGAAACCACGGCTCCGAAGAAACGCACACAAGGGCAAGACTCCACAAGGAGAACCACTCGCACACTGAATATGGCCCTCAACGGAAGAGGCTGCAGCGACCGACACAGATTAACAGGTTCATTATCGTGTCAAGCCGTGGGCAGCCCGTGGGCGCCCTTCGGTTTTTGAAGCTCCATAAATGGTCGCGGAACCTCCTATAAACAGAAGAAGTATGACGCGCCTCTCACGAACAAGGTAATAACGGAGGACTTTATGACGAGGATCGCGAGAGATGTGAGGGGAGGCGGCGGGGAGGGGCTGGAAGGGACAGCACGAACACTACGGAGAGCGCCATCGCAGCGGGAAAGGCAGGGACGGGCAGGGACGGGCAGAGACGGGCAGAGACGGGCAGAGACGGGCAGAGACGGGCAGAGACGGGTAGAGACGGGCAGAGACGGGCAGAGACGGGCAGAGACGGGCAGAGACGGGCAGAGACGGGCAGAGACGGGCAGAGACGGGCAGAGACGGGCAGAGACGGGCAGAGACGGGCAGAGACGGGCAGAGACGGGCAGAGACGGGCAGAGACGGGCAGAGACGGGCAGAGACGGGCAGAGACGGGCAGAGACGGGCAGAGACGGGCAGAGACGGGCAGAGACGGGCAGAGACGGGCAGAGACGGGCAGAGACGGGCAGAGACGGGCAGAGACGGGCAGAGACGGGCAGAGACGGGCAGAGACGGGCCTGTTGCACACGGTAAGACTTCTTATCAAACTAGTTTTATGGACGCACATGTAACGTTTTACGGGACGAAACGAAACGAAACGTTTCATGAAACAAGTGTGTTGAACGGTAAAACGTTCCCGGTGAAATGTTTCGTAAAATTGTTTGGCCCGGCAGCTGTGGAGAATATTGCTTATTAAAATGAAAGGGAATGTAATATGTATTTGATTCCGTGGATTGTGATGAATGCTGGTTGTTTCGTGCTTAAAATTATTTAATAATCAGAATGAAGTTTCCTTTCAATTTTATTCATAAAACCCAGAATTTTACTTTGAACAAGTAAGATTTTATAAAATTTAAATTTGTGAAATGTTTCATTTAAAAATACTACAGAAAATACCATCTTCTGCAACAGTCAATATTCAGGATCCAATGATACGAAGATAAAGAACACCATCAAACTCGGAAAGGTACAGAACAGTTAGTGAAATCACTTGAAGATAAAGCAACGAAAAGTATCGAATACCAATTAACAAAGCGTTGGTAAGTGAAACAACGAGAAATTGAGTTATGTGAAAACGAGAAACGTGAGCTGTATCACCGCACATGAACTCACGAAATCTTCCGCCTGGGAAACGAATCGGCCGACAGGCGCGGGCGAGTCGTCGGCCGTGTGACGCGGGCGAGGGCGGGCCTCGAGGCTTCCGTGGTCGCTTGCGGTAAATGGAGATAATTATATTAGCCGGACGGCGCGCCGCGGCGGGCGGGCAAAAACAGAGCAGCGCGACAGATACATCGCATTAGTTTCGTCGTGAATAAAGCAGCGCGCGCGGCGCGGTCCGGCGCGGGCACCTGCGTCGCCCTGTCACGACGCGTTACGCCCGGCGGCCGTCCCGGGGCTGTCGCCAGCTGCGCACGCTGTTGCCGATTTCCCGCAGCCAGCTTCCCTAATGAGCCGCGAGGAAACGATATTGGAATCGTGGCGACGCGCGCCTCCACGGATATTCTTTTGTGCGGGGCTGTCGCGGGCTGCGGCGCTGGAGGGGATGTCCGTAGCTGTCGTTCTCCATTATCCGACTTTCGCGCGATGGGAGCTAGAAACCCGACCGTCTCTTCAGTTTCCACGAGGGAGATTTGTATATAATTTTATTTTCTGTGGGCTTATGAATGAAGCTCCACTGATAAAAGCAATACTTCTCCGGGAAAATTAGGTAACGGCTACGAAAGGGGTGTCAGAATAAAGGATTTTACGCAAACTCAACACAAATCATATTGCATTTAGGCTCAGTTAATATGATTTTTTATATTTATGAGATTGCTTCGTAACTACATATCAGAATATCAAACTGTTGCAATTATTATGCGTACGTCAAAAGCCTAATTATTATTGAAATATTTCCTATACATTTTATCCTACAATGTACTGCGTCTACTCAACTACTGCACGACGTTCAGACACTTGTCTCCCAAGCCGCCAATCCCGCACGCTCCTAAACCGTTCTCCTGACGCGGCGGAGCGAGCCATCCTCTTGGGACAATTTTGTTTACTTTCGACACAGAAACATCCCACGTTTCTTTCAATGTCAATTATCATTATTTTTGCTTCTCCCACAGACGTTTACGAGGAATGAAAAACATGTTCGAATCACAATGTGCAGGTAGAACATTGTAGTACTTTGAATATGTATCACTATGCGCAGACTGCATCAGTTCGAAACAGTTTTATGCCATTTTGTGAACTATCGTAGATTAAAGAGAATAGTAATTAGTCTGTGGCCGGCGAGGTTTACAGAAGTGGTATAGCCCTGGGATATTTCTAGTGCGTGGTGCCAATGTTGAAGTAAAACGTATACGAACACAACACAGGCAATAATTGTGTTTCAGAAACACATACTGAAATGAATGTCTAACATAGAACGATTTTAATAAACAAGTCTCAATATTTTTTGTACAATCTTGAATAGTGGGCGCAGCAGCAGAACACTTTCACCAGCCCCAAACGAGGAAGTGCGTGGAAGCGAGTGAAGAGCAGGGTCGTCGGGCGGACAACTCCACTCAAGGAGCCATCGACCGGGAACTCCAAGTCCTTCACTACACACCATCTATTTTTACTTTCTCTTATTATAAATTTATAACATAAACTGCTCAAAAACTACGATGCCGAGACTGAAGGAAATACACGTTTTTAGGTTTCTCATACCGAAAAAGTGTTGTTTTTTTTTTTCAAAAGACCTGTCCGTTCGTGCATTCATCCGTGTGTTCCCGTATGACAGTTTCATTGTAAACAACATTAGTGTTTATAACTTACAGAGAATTTTCACTAAAATTGATATTTCCGATAGGTGTAGTAGGTATCGGGATTCTTCGCATTTCAAACGGATAGTTTAATTTTACTTGAAACCTCTAGAACTTTTTACACAAATTATTTACACATTTGGGGCGTCAACAACTTTGAGTCTCGTTAGTGTAGTTCATGATATGTACGTGCACGTGGCAGTGTTACTCTTGCGATGGAATGTAAGACCCGGCTTCGACCTTGACACCTTGACACCTTGTGGTGTTTTCCTCCTCCACGTTTCGTCCCCAGCAGGGCATTGCGCCAACTGACGCAATCTGAATACTCCTGAATAGGCTCACGAAATTTGCGGTAGACAAGGATATTTTCTAAAATTTCTCAGAAATGGATCGAAACTTTAAAAAAATATTTCGTGATCGAATAGAAAATTTTTAGTTTCATAAAATTTCATGTGTCCTATTTAAATCAAACCATGAGAAATTTCGGGAAAAACAAGATTTTTTCTGAACCTCTCCTTAAATTTCTGTAATTTCGTTTTTTGAAATTCATCAAAGTTTACCCAATACATCCAATTTTCAGTACACTTTTGGAGTTTCGGAACTTAATTTTTAATAACGGAATATAATTTTTTGACATTCTCCTATAACTACTGTGTTAGAAGTTGATATTTTTCATAATGAATGATGTTCCTTAATAATAAATGTTTAAATCGTAGAATGTACGTACACTTTTTTAATAATATTAGAAGTTTTCTCGTAAGTTCGTGTGAAATGTTGGCAATGTTTCATCTGAAATATTACAATCACTTTCGATATTCCGTCGTTCCGAACAACATTCAGAATTCATTCCAGCAGTTACAACACCAGCTCCCCCTTGGCTTAAGGAATTTATCTAGAAAATAGAACGTGCAAGTTCCAGTAACAGACATGGCATTTTTTAAAACCATTTTTTGTAAGAATATAACACAATTCATTATATTCAATGGTAGCAGTACCATTTTCATTCAAACAATTGAATTTAAATTAATACATATATTTATATTTTAATAATTATAAATTAATATTAATTCCGTAATGATACTTGTAAAGTTCAACATTGCTAGGATCAACAAAGTTGTTATTAAAATATTCTCAGCGAGTATTTAATGTTATAAACCACTGAAATAGTTTTTTCCTTCTCTCCTTTAACACATTGGTGACATCGGGACACCAACTCTCGTATGTGTATTTCTAAATTACAATGCAAACAGCATGGCATACGGCATTATCATTTTATTTTACTTCCTTAGAAACCCACGCGCACAAGAGCTGATTTTTCGCGTCGACTCGCCAACGCAGTGCCGAGGGAAGCAGCGACTTCACCGCGTCGGCTGCTCGCGCTATTTCCCGGGCGACTTCTCTTTTTGCGCGCCGGAGCGCTCGCTCGCATTTCTGTCGCGACATTTGCTCACGTGACACACGAAGAAATTTCTTTCATATGTCTCCCAGACAAATATCACAGAAAATTGGGCGCAAAGCAACACGCCTCTAAAAGCGAAAAATTCTTTACGCTTAAAGAGAGAATGGAAATGAAATGTAGTGCACTGGCAGAAAGGAAGGAAGGTAAAGGGTGACGATATTCAATAAAATGCAAATAATGAAAACAAGAAAGATAGATAAAGAAACTGAGTAAAACATGAAACCAATGAGAAGAAGCGGTAACAAGATAATATCTAATAGGTTGATGAAATGCAAAAAGGAAAAACCATTCTCATACAAAATAAAAGGGATAAACATCACGGAAAATGAAAATGTTCACTTGATGTAATACTATTGGAGATGGAAATCATTTCGTTGCAATTGAATTAGCAGCAACTTCTATTATTTTAGTATTTTTATTCTTATTCTCACTCTTTCACCTCAGAGAGCGAGAGAGTTAATATTTAGAGTACGGTCTTAACGGAAAGGATATTCCGCCATTTTTCCGAGCCAATGGTAGAAAATGTCTCTTGCAGGGAGGTATCAGAAGTTATGAGTAGTCTTCCGTCAGTTTGTTATGGCAATGGAGAAGTGTCGTTTGTAGAAAGGTCGTTGTTTAAATATGATTCAAATGTACCTCTGAAGATGTACTTCCTATACGAAGCCGAAATTACCAGTCATCAAGCCATTTTTGATTCGAAAATGAGATGATAATTACCGTATACCGTATTGTTGATAATTACCGTATAATTAATGAGGTCACAAAAACGGAAATATAAGTGGAGTATCGAACAAAAGTTGAGAAATGAGAACATGTGTACAAAAATATATAATTTCAGAGTTAACTCCGATGTTGCATACAAAAGAAGTATGGGAAATAAAATAAATTGGAATACCAATGAAGGCAAAATAGAGCCGCTTAAAGAAACGAATTAAAATAAAGGAATTCAGAGGAAAGACGGTTAGCGACCGCCCTTGCAAAACTGACCTCCGCAGACGGGGAATCGTTGGGAGGAGAAAGAGGGCTAGGAGGGAACGAGAGGGGCGGGTAGAGCCAAGGGCAGGGAGAGGGAAGTGAGGGCGGACCGAGAGGTCGGGAAAGAGGAAGGGTGCGGGGAAAATCGACAAGAGCGAGTGGGGAAAGAGGGGCGGGGAAAAGAGGGCCGGGAAGAGCGGGGGAAGACATGAAGGGGAGGAGCGGGGACGAGGAAGAGAGACGGGGCAGTCACGGACGGGGATGGGCGGGGAGCAGCAGGGAGGTTCAATGCAATGGAGGGGCGGGAGGGGCAGGGAAGGGGAAGGGAGGGGACAGCGCGTGCGCACGTCGAGGCCTTGATAGCAGCGCCGCCGTAATGAAAACAAGAGAGACCCGCATAGCGCATAGCCGCGGGCTGGCGATCCGCTTGATAAAACAAATTCAATTTGCGGTCGGCGGGGGCGAGGGCGCTGCCACGCACGGCAGGTGGCTCCCTTCCCGCCCCTCCGCCCCCGCGCCACTCGCCGCCAGCACCATCGCTCCGCGCCGCGTGCGCAAGTACAGGGCGCCGCACAAGCAGCGGGCGAGGCCTCAGCCACCGACTTTCAGCTTGGCGATTCAATATGCGATGCAGCGTACACTCTGTGATCAAAAGTATCCGGACACGTACAAAATGGTGTTATGGTGTGGTCGTGTTTTTAATGGAGGGGGATTGTACTAAATTCTCGGCTATCCGGGAGACGCCGCGTCGTTGGCTGGGTTGCCGACGTTTCGCCTGACATGTCGCAGGCATCCTCAGGGCAGGGCAAAAGCCTGCGACATGTCAGGCGAAACGTCGGCACCCCAGCCAACGACGCGGCGTCTCCCGGATAGCCGAGAATTTATGGATTCGAGCCGCGGAAGCTTACGTATACATCGGGGACTCGTTCTTTTGTGTGGCACTATCACGGCACAGGCCTACGATGATGTTTTAAACACCTTCTTCCTGATGAAGCTTGCATCTTCACTGCTGAAGAGCAGAGCAATTCGGGGATGCCGATTGCATCTTTCAACACAATCGAGCACCTGTTCATACTTCACGGCCTGTGGTGGAGAGGTTCCACGACAATTACATTCTCTGTAATAGACTGACCTACACAGAGTCCCGACTTCAATCCTATTGAACACCTTTGGGATGTTTTGGAACGTACTTCGTGCCAGGCCTCACCGACCTACATCGATACATCTCCTGGGTGCAGCGTGAAGAATGGGCTGCCAATCCCCAAGAAACCTTCCAGAACCTGATTGAAAGTATGCCTGCCAGAGTGGAAGCTGTCATCAAGGCTAAGGGTCGCCAACACCTTCTTGAATTCCAGCACTGCAGATGCAGGGTGCCACGAACTGGCAAGTCATTTTCAGCCGAATGTCCGCATCATTTTAATCACGTAGAGTATGTAATCATCCACCAGAACTGTACGTGGTGAGAGCGCTTGAGTCCTACCTCTCATGGTTTTTTTCCTGATTTAACCTCGTGGAATTTGAGAAGGGTAGAGTTTGGCGTAGGGTATTTTTTTAGAGTTTGCCCGATTCCCTTGCCTCTTATTCTGTATATGCTCTATTCATTGATGCCTTCTCTTTCTAGCCACTTATCTTTCAAATTATTCATTATAGGTATGTCATAAGGCTGACGAATTCTCATCAAAGCAATGCATAAAAAAATATTTTCTGTGTAGTATTTGTGGTCAAAGTGATAATTATGATTATGTTTGCTTTGCTTTGAGGTACTAGTGGAAGAATCGACTTAAACTTTGAGAGACAATTAACATGGCTTATGCCCCTATGTAACTCATACCTTCTTCTTACATTACGCTTATATGAAGGGCATACTATTGAGAATTACCCAAAATAGATACCGAATGAGACCGTTGTGTGTATTACTACTATTGAAATAGTTACACAACTTGACGCAAAATATTTTATATTTTACAATATGGGAATTTGGCAATAAATGATGTTCCTGCTCCACAGTCTGTAAGTAATTATAATTAACTCATTTCATAAAAAAGGAACTACTCAGACAGGTAACGACACGATATTCACTTATTCTCAATGCATACAAACACGTGAGTTCTGAGTTCGTATTTTGCCTTCCCGCGGTTTCCGACGCATCTCATAACAAAGATCATTAGCATACACACCGCTCTCTGTCTTGTAAACAGTTATTTAGAGATCGACATGTTTCCCTTCATAAATTGCTCATCGTATGCAACTCAGTTCATATATATATAATCAGTTTATTAATATCTTATACAAAGGTGTAAAACTTAAGCAAATATGTGATATTAATTGCACACATACATTTCAGTTACATTAGTGAATTAACTGGCGAGACGGCCAACTCTTAGATCGGCTTCATACGCCAATTTAGAGCCCGTTATAAGATATTCAATGGTCAGCAACCTATCACTTTATTGGAGATGCAATTATGTCGTAAATATGTACCACACAGTAAATAATATCATGATGTGACCATATTTCTGTGATATTTTAAAAGTTGTATTTGTTCAAAACACTGTTACCCCGACCAATTTAGCCAGTTGCCTTAACTTGTTATGATACCCTAGTTTCCCAGGAGATCTAAAATATTATAGACTTTCAATTTATTTTTCATAAGCTTCACCATCAATAAAACTAAGGTTAGTGATATCCCTCCTTAATTCTCCTTCCAATTTGAAAGAAGGACAAAGTCTCTAAATTTTGTGATATAAGAATGACGCCGTAAATTTCTGTTTCGTGAACAAAGTAACAATCTACTTCATTAGTAATTCTGTTATTTTAACCTGTAACTAGGAAGGTCGAAATTTGACTGATTTGCTAACATCCAGGTAAAGCATCGTTCTAAATTTTTTATCACACATTACTCAACAAAACTTATTTAATAAAAGATTCTCGAACATTTTAAAAGCGAGTTCGTTATTTTATCTGAACGCATTTTAATATTGCTAAAAATAGAATATAATACATCAATTTTATATTACAATATGTTATTAAATAAAAGCAAAAAGGTCGCTTAAAAGTAAATTTACGGTTTTCATAATTAACGAATGTATTAATCAGCTTAATATGTACACTCCATGAGGGAAGAATTAATACATAACCAAACAGTTGTAAAACAATACATTATTCGACATGCATTTAACACTAGAACTCTGTATTGGTCTGATCAGTAATTTTATCACATTCCCAGCAACTAAAAAACAGCACGAATTCAAATAACGTTGCAAGAAAAAAATTATTGGTAACAGTTCACTGAAAACACAAAAAAAAACAATATTGACTTACAATGAAAATTGACTCTTGTATGCCCTAAAACAAACATTTTTTTTAAGTATCCGGAAATCGAAATCAATATCTGAAGCCAGTGTATGAGCGTGTGTGTACACTTTTCTGTGCGGTTTTTCCTCTGGAACCCAACTGAAATGGAGCGAAGTTGCGCAAATATTGCATGGGCTCTCAAACGTAACGAAATATAGCTCCGTCGCTCCGCCACAGCCGCCGTGGATGCTGCCCCAGCGAGTCGGGGCGAGGGCAGCCAAGAGGCGCGCGCCGCCAGCCCAAACAACGCGCGTGTATGCCGACTTCGAAACACGAAATTGAAAGAAAATATTAGGTTGAGTGACGCAGCGCGGGGACTGAATGCGACGCGATATGATCGGGGGCTGCGTTGTAGTGCGGCGGAGGCGACGACGGAGGCGGTGAAGGGGGCGGCGGCGGCGGCGGAGTGGGCGGAGGCGGTGGAGGGGCGGAGGCTGAGGCGATGGAGGCGACGGAGGTGACGGAGGCGGCGGAAGCGACGGAGGCGGCGGCGGAGGCGGCGGAGGCGGCGGCGGAGGCGGCGGTGGCGGCGGCAGTGGAGGCGTAGGCGGCAGCTTCGAAGAAGCCAAGAGTGCGTCGAACGTCGGCGGCTGAGGGTCGTAGAATGATGTGTGGTGGGAACGGACGGAGAGGTGGTTGGTGAAAGGATCGCTTATAAGAGCATCTTGGTTAAAAATTGTTTTTGTAAATAATTATGTGATAGAGTAAATAATTACTCTATCATTAAATTAAGTTTTGATGAAGAATGAATATTGAAGTTCAATATGCAAAATGTTTAGCCAAAAAATTGAAAGGAACAAGAAAGATATGAAAATATGCGCTGATGACTATTTTTAAATGGACAAAATGTAAATGTAATTGTGCCTCACTGCTTTCTGAGTAATCGCATTTGTTTCCTGATCCTGAAAAAGTTAATACAGTGATAGTTTGTCTTTATTTTTGCACTGTATGACGTATAAGAGGGTAAAAACGAGAAGCAAGGGATGAAGAATGAATGATTAGGAATATAATGAGGTTGAGTTGTAATTCATGGTTTGTATCAGGAGCTCAACCATGCTTTCTGCGGGATCCATACACAAATATATGGGACTCTACACCGCAACATTCGAATTCGGATACTGATGACCTCTCTCCTAGCATATGTTTACGTCATTCTTTGAAAACTAGTAGTAATGTTTTGCATTCTGGAAAAAAGCATTCTGGAAAAAAGGTAAAAAATCTTGAAACATTTTTTGAAAGGAAATAAATAATTACAAAATGGTACCTTTGAGTACACACGTACTTTCTATGCTTGGATATCATATTTTCTCGGGTTTTATATTGGTTGTTATCAAAAACATGTGTGGATGATTTAAAATCAGGATTTTCAAAAGTATTTGAAAACTTGACAAATCAAGGCATTATTCTAAAAATAGGAAAATAATATTTATTTAGATTAAGAATTCAATCTATTCTCCGCAATAAAGCATTTTAAATGTTTAGCCACAAGTATATTCCATTTTAAAGAATGCATTAGAATATCTGCCAGAAACTGAAACCATAGCACAGCATTAAAGAAAAGTATAGACGCAAGAAGACAACTAGAACAGAAACAATTAGAATAAAGATGAACTCTATGCTAACCGATCAGCAAGAAACTGAACGATCTCAGCAAACCGAAGACGCAACGGCAAACACTAACACTTCGCAGATTCGCCAGAGCAAAAAGGGAAGCGGTGCCGGTCGTGGGGAGAGCGGGGGCGGGGGCGGGGGCGCGGGCGGGGCGTGAGAGCGCGTGATGCCGCGAGGGCGGGAGATATGGCGAACGCATAACGGCGCGGCCCAGAGCGCGCGGGAAAGCTGTTATCATTTAGCATTAGCTATTAAATCGGTAACTGCGAGGACTGTCGCGATAAGGGCGGCAAGGGGATCCGCCCGCCCGCGCGCCCGCCCGAAAATGGGGAACCAATACACTTGCAAAGCAAGGAAGGAGCGACGCGGGACGCGACGGAGCGAGGGGGGATTGGAGGAGGAAGGGTCACCGGGAGGGTGAAAAAGAGGTAGGTCGGATAGGTCGAAAGGGTATGGCGGACCGAGGGAGGGGGTGGTCGGTGGAAAGGGGACGGGAAGATGGGTGGGAGAGCGGGCTGGTGTGAAGGGTGGGAAGGCGAGAAAGCTTGAGGAGGAAAAGCCAAGAGTTTAGAAGGCAGGAAGACGATAGGGCTGGTGGACAGAAAGAGTGCAAAGATCGAGCTCTAGAGGACGGGAAAAGCAAGTAGTTGTGTGAGAAAGAGTGGGACAGTGGTAGAATGGGAGGGTAGGAAGAAGGGTAGGAGAGGAAGGGAGAATGACAGGACGAAAGGACGAGTGAGTGGAAGGGTGGGAGGACGAGAAACTGAAAGGTTGCGCACATGGGAGGACGAGTGAGAGTAGAAGTATGGACAAGAGAGATGATGAGGGAGGGCGGGCGGAAGGAGGGGAGAGATCGGGTTTCCCCAACTCGCTCCGGCTCCTTCGCTCACGTGCGCGCTGCTTTTGCGTCTCGTGCGCGTCCCTCGCGAAGGGAAGAGGGCGCTGTTTTTCACGATTTGCTCTCGGGCGGTTTATCTGCAAATTTACGAGAGTTTAGGAAAGCGGATGCAAAAAGACCCATCTTACCTCCATATGATATTTCACTGAGGACAATTTAAGGGACTGTCTAGTCCCTCCTCATATACCGATAAAATGCAGATAATTCAAACCAATGTTTAGATATCCATATATCAGTAATCGAGTAAATTTTATAAACTCAAATACACAACTGCAAGCATCCAAAACATTTTTTAAATTGTGATATCTTCGATAAATTTGTTAAACATGCATAGCTATCATTTTATTTCGCTCATTTTATATTATTTTATTTATTATGATATATTTTTATCATTTAATTAAGCTCAAAGTTTCAATTTATTCAATGAAATAATGTTTTTTCTCTTGGTTTCAGAGCATAAAGCAAGTTGAATTCGCTTAAAATGATTGTGGTTGACACAAAACGTAAACCGTAAAAATCCATTTACCTTAAAAACTGCTCCGCTTAGTTGGGATATGATATAGACATTTAAACAGAAATTCTTTCCCCGAAGTGCTAATGCGCTAACTTCAAGAACAGAGTTATAAAAACTAATTCTAGAAAAATTGTCCCAGAGGCATGAGAAAGAAAACTTTAAAGAGAAACACTAAAAATGAGACGGATAAGTTTCGTAGTGGTACACATTTCTGAGATACGAAGATTCACTAAGATGCAAATATAAAGCATGACATCAGTACCAAAGATTGGACGAGCCATGACACTTTCAGAAACTCAGACACTTTCCATGTGATAGACCGGGAGAGGGGGCTTAGGTCATCAACTGATGCCACTGAAGTCCCACTGACCTGGGGAACCCAGGGTTGAAAGCCCGACGGAAGCGGGATTTGCGGCCCTAGATAGCTAGCTCGTAGGAAATCAGTCGCTGTCTGGAGGAGAATTCCAGCGGCTGGCAACTCTGATCGGTAGTTTCCAGTGGTTTCTACGATCAGGCGAATGATGGAGTAATACCCTAACAAACGAGCCACGGACCGCGCGCGATCTTTCCTTCTCATTCCTCGTTTACTCTTCACACACGTACATTCACTACACAAGCACAATTGCCGGGACACTGGTCGGGAACTGAGAGCTTGTCCCGGCTGGGGCACTGCCCCACTGGTGGCAGATACCCGGTTGGGGAAAACACCGTTAGCCGACGGTAGGTCGGCGCCGGATCTCACCATCCAGCGTGGGAAGATAACCGCCACCCCCCATCAAATATGCACTATACTTACAGGACTAATGGCCTTAGCAGTTGACGCGCCCAGGATCACTAATCAACCAACCAACCTCATGCGATAGTGGAAGATAGAAATGGAAGAAACGATCATTCTTAGTAATCATGTTGGGTGTGTGAAGTGCACGGATTGAAAAACGACTAGGACCGCTTCGCTGCGGGTGTGCCGCAGGGGCCTTCGCTTCGGCGATTATTTCCTCGTCAACGCTGCGCCCGCGGCGGCTCAGGCCCCGCCGACGCGGCCCCTCTTTCTAGAAGTTGGCCAACGGAACTCGGTGCGCCGTTCGAGATGAATAGGACGCAATAGCGCGGGCTGGTGGGATGGCTGGGGCCCGGCGGGGTTCCGATGCAGGGGCGGTGCGAGATAAGTTCCGCCCCAAGTCGGACGACTTCAAAGGGGCCCCGCGAGACCGACGCCCCATTATAGTTCCTTCTCGCTTTCCTTCGCCCGCGCGCCGCCGCGGCTGCGCCCCGCGGGGGCGGCCACGACGGCGACGCAGGCAAGCGCGGGCGGAGCGGAGGGGCGGGGGCGGGCGGGCAGGGCAGAAGTTTCGACTGCTCGCGGGCGACGCGCTCCGACGCCTGCGCCCGCGTCCCCGACGCCCCCGGGGGCACACGCGTCGCCCCACCTGCCGCAAGGGCTGCCACAGGCAATCGCAATGGTTGGGTATTTTTAATAAATTCCCGCGAGTCAACTGGTAAGGTAATAATTCCCGTAAGTCTAGCATTATTGTCCTTATGTTATAATTATACTTATAATAATTATTATAATTATAATAATTAATTATTGTTATTATTATTATTATTATTATTACTATTATTATCTGTTTTGTTACGGCGTTGGTGGAGATCATCCCTGTCGGGAGGTGAGATCCGGCGCCGCCTAATATTGAGAATGCCACCCATTTTTCGTACGATGTTATAAGCGTATCTCTCTCATTGCGTACTTTTATTTCAATTAAGCATTGCGATTTGAATAAGATATTGTTATGATGATAATACATGTAACTATCCGCCGTGTTTGAATAAAAATACACATTATTAAGTTATTATAAACTATTATTATAAAGCATTTTGTATTTCGGTTCATATTAGAAAATGTTTCAATATAATTTGCAACAAAAAATTCATTATTTGTCCCTTGTGATATTGAAATGTCCCTTGTGATGTTAGTATTGAAAATACGTTTTATTTGCTATTGAATAAAGAAATAATTCAATATCAGAACCATAATGTTACTCAATTCCACAATTCTAATTATTTTCATCTATAACCTCTAATCGATGAAAATTGGATGAATATTGATAAATTTAAAAAACATAATTCGTTCGAAAATTCGCACATCCTAGGAAAAAAATATCGTCGAAATCAAAATACTGCAATCTAAGAATTCTTTTGGGAACTTGAATGCATTGCCAACTAACGAAACTCCTTCTACGAAGTAGTGGATAACCAAGTTTCGGTTATTATGCAGTGGTAAAACGAAACTATTTTATCCTTAAGATAACTTTACCGCGAGTTAACCGGCGCTTTTAAAGGGAGGTGATAATACAGTTCCGTTAAGAGTATAAGAGAAACCAAGTAGCATGACATGGGTTTTAATGGGGCGCGATTTCCCGCAGCTATGTGGGTGAAGCTGTGCCAGAGGCAATGACGCCGACATATTTACCATCATGTGGTATGCTTCAAAGCTTGAATAAATTTAAGCATTCTAGCATTCCAGAGTTAAAGAAAATCTGTGCATTATTATCGAAACGTCGACATTACAGCCTTCCCCGCGACGTCATTTCTACAGAGACCAGCATTCGCATGAGTTTATTCATGGATGCCCACTTCATTTTGAAAGAACACCTTCACTAAACTGACGGATTATAGACATTACTGGAATTTATACCTCCTTATATACTCGAAAATGCCCTAAATAGTAAAATGGAATGTTTATTACATTGTGGTCATTAGACGACATTTTTATGATTTTAATTGAGAATTTTTTTCTGAGAAATAATTGGCTGCACGATGTCGTCTCTTTTGGTAATTACCATGCTGAACACTTTCCATACGGCTGTAGAGATGAGTGGCTCAACGAAGTGAACAAACCATCCTACCATCTCTAGCGTATGTTAAAATTATCACCATGCAACGTTATCGGTAACATGCTTTGTATTTTATCTATATAAACGATTTGGCACAATTTATTCCGTGCTTTCAAAACTTAAATGTTTTGTTTTCTAAAAAGTTTGAATGTAATAACTGAACGTGGACACCCACTGCCGTACCGGCCACTAACTCGCCCACAAAACTGACAACAGGTGTCGCTTACACAAGGGATTCGTTGTTTCGACACCACAGCATCAGGTGTCAGCGATCCCAAAAACAGAAAAAAGCTCTAGGTTCACGTAATTGCTCAACAAGACATAAAGAGCCAATAGCTTGTAATTCAACATTTCTAACTTTGCCACCCAAATATATTTGCTTTAAGCGCCACCTGTTCCATTTTCAGTAATTCCTATACGTTACTCTCATCAAACAGTCTATTTATTCAATAATTGCAGAACGTATTGTCCAATGGCAATATAAATTGTATTTTTTTAAACAAAAGTTTATTTTAGAGATCCTTCCTCCCATGCCGTTCACAATCCTTCCGTTAACGCTTTTCAATCAACACAAAGTGTGCAAATGAGAACGCTAGCAACAAAAGCATCGGCTTTTATTTGCATCATAAAAGCCTTATCGGGCAAACATGCGATAAGATCAGTAGTTATGGATTTGAAGCGTCCGTAGCACTGTGCACTTCACGATGGGCTGCGTCAGCCACGAGCAACTGTCAAGCGGCTCTCGAGACCCAGGAAGAAGGAAAAGTGAGCACAGGAGGGATCAGTGGGTAAAGTGTGAGAAAAAAGAGAGAGAAGAGGTACAGGACGAACGGAGTGCGGAGTAGAACGAAAAAAGAGTGGGGGTGAGACGAAAGGAAAGTGGGTGATTAACAAATTCGTGCGTAACAAAGGGAGGAGCCGGTGCGACAAATTGTGAGGGATGGCGTGGTGGTTGGTGGAATGGCGTTATGTGAGGTGATGTGAGGTGATATGAGGCAGTGAGCTATGGGATGGGGTGGGGTGGGGTGCGGCAACAAATGTCTCACGGAGCAAGAGGAGTCAATCGGACTCGGGGAAAGAGATGAAGTGAAGAAAGAAAGATAATTGCGCTATAGGTCAGGGTGATAGCCAATAAGCTGAGAAGGGTGTAGTAGGACAACTGCTGAAAGGGTAAGGAAAGCCATCTGCCATCTCACGAGGAAATGTATCTAAAAGTCCACCAAATGTCTAGATGGATATGAAATCAACGGAACAAAAATGTGTGTAATAAATTAGCGTTGGTCACAAAACACGATCTGTATCTACCTCTTCCTGCATAAAAATATCAAAGGGGTGAAATAATGACTGGAAAATTTTACAAAAATGTTTAAAAATATGATTTTACTTCTTACTACAAAAATGAATATTTTCAAAGAAATAGAATATAAGTAGTAAACAAAAGACATGAAAAGCAAACTTTGTTACATCTGAAATTATACTACACCTAAATATAGTGTCTATTGTAATTAAACTAAACAATAAATTATCAAAAATAGTACATCTCATTGAAACCACAACCATTATATTTTATGTTTTTAGTACCGTGTTGTGCAAGGTTAACGATCCGTAAGGTCAAATATTGCTTTTTTAAATGAAATGTTTTTCTACATCTAACTTGTATGAGAGGTTTTCATAACGAAATACTGCATTAAGAATACGCGTTAGTACCTTAGATAGACCATTTAACAGATTAATGTTCTCATCATTTACGCCGCCTCCTGAGCAGCAGCTGTATATTAATTTTACTTCTGGTGAGATAGAAGTGGTACGAAACTTTGCGCGTAATGTTGTGTTCGAGTTAACAGTTTGGAACTTTTGTAATATGCTCATTTTTCATTAATTTTCTTCTCATTTTAGACGTAAACAGGAGTTCTAAGGCATTTTATTAAGAATTTAGAAGCAGCGGCCTTCGTCTCAGCTGTACAGCAAAGCGAGTTGTAGGGTAGGGTTAAATGGAAAAACAATTGAACTGACATGACAATGTCTTTGAAGGCCAGATTTGTAAACAACTATTAAGTCAATAATTAGTAGTAAATAGTGCATCTAGCAGCAGCAGCTAGAAGTTAAGTATTGTAAATGATATTTTTGCAAGGGCTAGACGAATGTAAAAAATTAATATTTTTCATTCAGAACCTTAAAATTGTTAGATATAAAAGGCTTTCCGATCTTGTTGTTACACCAAAAAGAAGGTACAGAAATTCACACGTAGGTTTTTATCCCTAAAGATAACGTAAATCCCTCTCTGCCAAAAAGAAAAACGACAGATGTTCAAAGATCATTTGGAGAAATAAAACATTTGTCAAAGTCAAAAATTGGTGAATTATTGGGAACGAATAGCGAAATAAAATACTGAAAAAATAGCTTAGAAAGATAGAGACTAAGTGACACAGCTGTAAAGAACGTACAGAACAAGGATTTGTAGTTACTGTGATGAAAGTGGGAATGGGTACCAAACACGCTAGGTTGGACGTTTAGAAGTTACTTGAGAGAAAAGAAAAACAATGAGGCACTGGTGGAATAGGAAATGGCGAGAAGAGGTCGTTGGAGAAACGGAGAGGGTGGGAAGAGGAGGAGAGGGAAGGGAGGAGTTCAGAGGAAGCGCGAGGCCGTGCTCTTACGGAACGTGGCTTGGACGGCGAGGAAAGGGCAGGGAGGAATTGTGATAGACCGAGATAGAAAGAGCGGGTGAGAATGAAAGGATGAAGGGGATGGAACGGAGCGGGTGGGGAGGGTCGAGGTTGGCGAAGAGGGGGATTTGGGTGTGGAGTGAAGGGGTACGGCGATCGGCTCTCGTTGGTAATGCTATTAGCGCTGGCCAGAGATTTCCAAACTGCCGTTGACAAATACAGGAAAAAACCCTTAGCCAGGCTGCCGCTGCCGCTGGAGCGCGGAGCTCCCTTCCGGGCGCTGGGCTGGAGAGGTCTCCCGTCCCTCTCCCGCCTCTCACCTCGCCGCCCCCTCCGCACTCTTCCCGCCCCACGAGTAGACGCGCACGACTGCTACCGCCAGACCTAAACTTCACTCTGGTGCAGTCCACACAACTCAAAGTGACCCCATTCCCGGTAATATTTCCCACACTCTCTCCTATTTCGATCTCATCACGTTCAGAACTCGGTTTTCCTTGTATTAAATTTCAACAAGAATCATCATCATTTAAAGAATATAAATCACGACTTCCAAAATATTAAAAATTTAACTAACATGAAACGAGAAATGAACAGGATAAAAACTCAAACCTCTGATTTAAATAAGATATGACAAGTGTGACAGAATGGCACCGTTCTCAGCCATTTCAGTTCACGTTCACATACAATGGCTCAGTTCCGGCTCTATAATTCAAGTTCATTCTTGTCGTTCTGGAGACTAGAAATTTCAGTCATGTTTTCAAAACTTTCCCAACGCAGTGTGCCTGGGTCTGTTCTCTACTGAGAGTTTCCAATATACAAATCTGCCCTGTTTGACTAAACGGAAATTTGAGAGATCACTGACGCTTCCTTCAGAGTCAAGAGAAATTTCGAAGAAAGATATTTTTTCCGCAAAGAAAAGTTTTCAGGTGCAATCAGTGAACTATTTTCACTCCAATCAATTGTTATTTATATTCATTGTTTCCTTTACAATAGCATTATAATGACACGGTCACCTTACAAATCAAACATTGAATATCAGAACCCAAGCGGTTACGTAATGTTAATACATTATTAAATTGAGTTTTTACTTTAAAAAAACGGTAATGAGATCTAAGGATAAGATGTAGGTCTCCTAACCTTATATTAAAAGAAAATAATCACAAACTTTGGTCGAGTATATTTCTTGTTTCTTAATCAATACTCATTAAATTAACATATTTACTTTATATATAAATACATTTACTCATTATTAAACATATTTACGTTCCAAAAACTTGACTTATTTTTGAAAGTTTCAATCGAGGATGAGACCTCGCTCTGCGTTCACTGTTGCGTTCGCCCGCTGCGTGGGCGGCGGCCGAAGCCCGCGAGGGTCTGAAGAGTTAATTGCCGGGTGCGCGGCGACTGGTTGAGACCGTAGAGGCCGCGCCTCTGCACTGCACGGCGGGCGCACACCCGCGCCCCAAGAGTCGCGGCAGCTGTGCTGTGCTGTTCAGGAGAGGTGCGTGCGTGGCGAAAGATCGCGCTCTGTTTCGCGTTGGCCTCCCCCGTGGGTGCTACACTCGCGGAGAAATAATTCACGAATGATTTGTTTGATTGACTCATTAGACTCTAGGAGAGCATCAACTGTTAAGGTTGTATTATAGGCTATTCAAGCCTCGATCATGCAATTCCAACCGCGGAACCCTAAGCAATCAACTGCTAAGTTAATTATTCCCGTAAGGGGAGTGCATGTTTTATCGCGGGAGATGATCCTTGCTTCGCTGGATGGCGAAGCGGCATCTTGTGCACATCCAGCGCACAATTGAGCCACCTGAGCCGATCGAAAAATTCCGTGTCGTTAGACTTCACTGACTACTACTTACCACCTACAAGGCAAACGTAGTTACATTAATGCTACCTACATTTAGTTTATTAATACACATACAAATTTAATTTGAGGTATAACTGAAATTACACTTCCTACATTTCCTATAATTCTGTCCTATATTAAACGCAAACGTTTTTCATTATCGAGAAAATTTAGGTATGTATAATGGAAGTAATTACACATAGATTTAACGAGATTTCATGAAAATTACTCCTTTTTATTCGAGAAATGTAGAAAAGCTAATTTTCATTTACAAAAAATAAGCATTTCGAAATATTATTGAACTTCGAAATTCTGATAATAACCCATACTAACATAAAATTGCGATGTGGAGAGGTGGAAATGAAAACAATAGAGCAAATTAAAAAGTGAGAAACGTAATATTTAACAGAAATTGTAATCAATAGGAACATAAAGATTATGATTCAGATTATATCACAAAGTGCAAATTTATACGTATTGAATTGATCGTGTATTTTCCTCCCTCGGCATGTCTTTAATGTTTTGCATCAGAGCAGCTACCAAACATTATTCTTTTTGTGGCACATAAAGTTTTCGAAGAAATTGATTAATTCATAAAAGGACGTAAGAATACAATTTCGTAGAGAAAATTGACGAAACCTATTTATGGCTAACGGTCCATTCCACCCTCCCGCGAGAGTCGTTCGCCAGGTAAGTCCGGGCGCCGGCTGACGCTCCGGCGGTGGAAGTGGAAAACGCGCCGCGAATCGATCGCGGCCGTAAAAAGGGAGACATACTGCTTCGGGAGGTTAATTAACACCGCATCCGAACTCTGGCCCGGCCTGCCAGCAGGTATCGAACCCGCAACGTCGTTAGCGCAGACGGAGTTCCATCGGACACAAGGCCGCAACTTCGCCCCTGAGCCGGGGGCTGGCGGAGGGCGGGGGTGGGAACTGAGGACGACGAGAGACTGAGGAGTGCAGATGGGCGGACGGGGTGCGGGAACTGGTGCAGAGAGTGATGTGGGAAGTGTTGGGGAACGTGGTGCGGGGACTGGTACGGAGGGTTGTGCTGACGGTGGTGCGGGGACTGGTAGGGAAGGTTGGGCGGAGGGTTGTGCTGACGGTTGTGTGAAGGGATGTGTGAAGGGTGGTGCGAAGGGATGTGCAAGGGTGGTGCGGAGGTATGTGCGAAGAGTGGTGCGAAGGGCGGTGCGAAGGGTGGTGCGAAGGGAGATGCGAAAGGTGGTGCGAAGGGTGGTGCGAAGGGAGATGCGAAGGATGGTGCGAAGGGAGGTGCGAAGGGTGGTGTGAAAGGTGGTGTGAAGGATGGTGTGACGGGTGGTGCGGAGAGAAGTGGGGCCAGTGGTGCGGAAAATGGTGTGACGAGTGGTTTGAAGGGAGGTACCAGGATAGAGCAGTCAGTAATTTGTAGGGTTGTTCTGAGGCGGGTGCAAAAGTTGGTGCGGGGAGTGGTGCCGTGGGTGGTGCTGAAGTGTGCGGAGGGTAGTTCAGAGGACGGAGAAGAGGGAGATGCGGAAGGTAGTGAGGAGGGTTGGGTAGAAGGTGGTGAGGAAAATGAGTAGGGAGGAGGGCGGAGAGAAGTCTGGTGCAAGAAATAGTGAGGAGGATGATGATGAGGGCGGTGCAGAGGACGGAGGGGATGGCTGAGGGCGGCGGGCGCAGGCGATGTGCTCAGGAACTTCGCAGACTGCTGGCAGATCCACTTGGCGGCGCAACTTGCACATCTGTTTTCCCGGCAGCTCCTCTCCCAAGGACGTAACTACTTACTACTAAGGTTGGGGAATCGGAGAGATAATACTTTCATGCACAAGGCTGTGTCAATCAATCGAAACTATATAAGGAAATGTTCATTCATTATTTAGAAAATAGAAGTATTTTAAATTTTCCCATGAGTTTATTGATTATTTATCACAATACTGGCAAATGTCGAAATATGCCCCATACATCATGAACACATCTCTGGAACGCTTATGACGCGGCGCTGTAGTCTAATTTATTTAATTGTATGGATAATTGATATTATTTAATCATACACACATATATAAATACATATATGAGTATATTTGTGCGTGTGTGTGTGTGTGTGTGTGAGAGAGAGAGAGAGAGAGAGAGAGAGAGAGAGAGACCTGCATTCGAAAATAAAATATAAATGTTAATCTCTTTAAAGCACAACGGCCGATTCCATTTGCCACAGACCGTTGAGCGCTTCCTCTAAAGGTCCTGCTGGCTTTGCCAGCCCCATCCGGTATCCGCCCGGGTCCGATTCACCCCATTCCAGGCCTTACCTCGTCGGCCTCTCGATCTCAACTTTCGATTTTCACTAAACCTCACCGCCGGTCGAACTCTTCTACCCCCTGTCCCTGCCCTTAATTCGTCGACAATTCGGACTCAACTCGCCGTGCTCACAAACCTCACCGCTGCCCTAAACTCAACTTTCTTCGTCCCTGCCCTGAATTCGCCCAGTCCCCCATCTCAACTCGTCCCGGTCCCCGATCTCAACTCTTCTCGACCCCCGGTCTCAACGGTCGTCTCCATGCCCTCATTCCTTCCCCCTCCTCTCCCGCATCCTTTTCCCAGCCTTCATTCTCGTCTCTCAAGCACACGCCACAGTTAATCCCAGCCCCGAACGCGCCCCCACATCCGCCACCGCTCCTGTTCGCCCGCGGCCGATCGACCCGCGCTCTCGCGCCGGTCAGCGCACCCATTTCCATGCTCCGCGAGCGCCGCCGCAATAACACAGTCGTTTATCGTGTGTCACTACGTTACACAAAAGCGAAGAGCGGCGCGCAGCTTCCGAAAGCCACTCGCACAAACTGACCGTCGCATACCGCGAAAATGTCGGGACGTTGCGCGAATGCGAGCAGAATTTAAAATGGTCACGGCCAGCGAACAAATACGATGCGCAAGAGATAGACGAGGGATTGAATTAATTTAATGAAGGGCAGCAGCGTGGCGTTTTAAATTGAACGCATCGTTTTTAGACGTAGCAATTAAGGAAACTGTAGTGAAATCGAGTTACCATTCGCGTTAATTGCACTTCAAACGCTAGTTCTTTATTACATCTTAATTGTTTTCGGAGTTCTAGTTATATCCCCTTAAGTTTAAAAATTTATATTTAATTACATAATTATAAGACTCATTGTGACCAACACGTTAAATAATTCCAAGTCAATCTGAAATAGATTGTAAAAATATACATTTAGCATCTATGCAAGGAAATTATTATTTATGTTCACTGACTATTATATGGAGAGTGTTTCTTTCAGGTGCGGCAAAGGAGTTTACCACGCGCATACCGCAAAGACGTTATGACCGTGTACAACAACTGGGAATTGGCGACGTGAATTTGATTACAGGACTGTAACCTGGCACATTGAGAACGATCCAATTCCAAGTGTGCATGTTTGTAAGTTGTCAGTAAGGCTCACCAAAATAACTAGTAGTGCACGTACTAGTTAGTTTAGTCTAATTTCTTTAGTGTGGACTAGCCTTTCTGCATTGTCTCCCCTTTTTTCAGCTGCTACCTATTGGCGTCTAAAACACATTTTTAACTTTCAGTAAAAAGCTTGGGAGATGTTTTTGAAAAAATATCATGTGAACTTTTCTGAAAATACAAAAAATTGATTTTCTAAACACAAATATTCCGTGATTTAATATTAAAGATGTGAGGCGCATTTAAAACAAAATTATATTTGTGTCATTTGTGCAAAATTAAAAGAGTACATCAAAAATACGTTTGTATTTTGTTATTAAGTGAATTTAGAATAGAAAAAATTATAGAAATTATTATTAAGTGAATTAAGAACTTGGAGCCAGTTTTTACAGCCATAAGGACGGGCGGAGAGACGGTCAGGTATATACAAGAATGTTTTAAAAAATACACTTTTTCAGTATCACGGAACCCCAAAACTTTTATTCTGGTTACATTACGATTCAGAAAATGTAATTTATTACATAAAAAAGTAAGAAAATACTCACTTGTGTCAGAGATTCACAAAATGAGCGTTTCTGTCAAAAACAGTACTTTTTGTCGGAGCATTCTGACATTCATATAGATGTCTTTGTCTTACTTTGTATTTACGAACGTTTACGAGACAGTAATAACCGTTCACACCTCGTGTCTTCGGCGTTTTCATTTAAAAATACCGGTCTCTGCGCCAAGAGCCACTTCGTTCGTGTACGCCATGATTCTCTTTCTGTAAATAAGTATGTTCTGAATGTAATATTTTATTTCGCCAATTTGTATTTATTAACTAAAGAAAACGTAGAAAGACTAGAAAACGACCTGACATATATTGGAATTCTATTTTCAACTTACTCACCAATTTGGGATACTATTAAAAATGTGTGTCCAAAGAGAAAAAAGATAAGCAAGAGTTCATATTAGCTTAATGTTTTCGTACTTTTGCAAAAAGCGTCGTGAAATTAGCATAATATCTGAACAAACTAAAAAAAGTTATTCCATTATGTATTTTATTTCTACCCTCGTTAAAATTTATTATTAAATATATATTCGAGATAATAACTAATTATTATTTCTGTATAATAACTATAATTAACTATAATTAACTACTATAACTATAATAACTAAATTATTATTACTGCATATTACAATATTTAAACAACAAAATAGAGAGAATATCCCTATGATGAGTAAATATCTTTCCCTAAATGTTTTTCTGGCCTAATGTTGAGTTAAATTTAAATTTCATGACGAAATAGAACGAAATTGTCTGTTTTCTTTCCATAAAGTGCAGATGTCTAAGCTGTATGATATATGATAGATGACTAATTAACAAACTTTAGCGCAATCTGATAAGTTTCCAGCAATCTATCAGGTATCTCGATGTGTAAGTATCTGGTCTCTGATGCCGTAAATACAGAAAAGAGTTCTAAAATTTCGCGCAGAACAAAACACGACAAAGCCCAGTTTTTCAGGACGGTGTACTTTGATCCCAGAACGTCCCATAACGCCTACCAAATTTAACACGAGCCTTCCGATTATCACACTTTAGATACGCAGTTCTGTGTTCTGAAGGAATGATCATGTATTAAGTTGCTTTTTTAATATTGCATAGTTTTAGAAACTTACTTTAAAACTGTAGTAGCGACTATTATAATTTAGGAAATTAACACAAAGACAATGCTACATTATTGGTATGATATCACACAAATCAAGTAAGAATAATTGTCATATCGGAGCATGGAATTGAGCTGATTGCTTCTGCTGCGGCTAATAATCATGCCACCTCTCAACAAATTTAGTCTTAAAGAAAATTATTTCTAACCCTTTATTTTTTCATTATTCGATACTGCAATTGAGTTTAAAAATTTGAAAATGCAAATATGCATTTTAATATTCATCCTGTTTGGTTATCAACCCATCGTTCTATGCAATATTTCCAAAAAAAGGAAACTATGTGATATGAACTTTAACTATTTCTGCATAAAGCAGCAATTTAATAAAATGGTAAATTACGTTGAGTATGTTTCTCGATGATTACCCAGCAGTTTTGAAGTTGATTAAGACGAAGGATAGGCATTTCCACGTCTATTATTGTCAATGGCACAAATACATAAAAAAGAATAATACTTCACAAATCAACGTTCTAATTGATTTAATCATGCTAAATACAGGAAAGAAATAATTTAACTCTAACTATTTAGTATTTAAAGTAAATAAATGCAAAAACAATAAAATCAGAAAAATATCCATTCATGTATGAAAGCGAGCGAGGAAAACTTAACCCAACAAGCCGCGCCCTCGTTCCCTAGAAATTCCCCGTGAAGCGACCGGGGTTGGGGCTCGGCCCGCGAAGGTGGGCAATCGAACGCTGCTCTTGGGGCCACCCCCCCTCCCCCCCCTTTCGCGCCGTTGGCGCCGCGCCAGTCAGGGCAAGCACTTAGACAGCGCGCCGCGGGCCGGGCAGGGCCGGGCAGGGGCGGGCAGGGGCGGGCAGGGGCGGGCAGGGGCGGGCAGGGGCGGGCAGGGGCGGGCAGGGGCGGGCAGGGGCGGGCAGGGGCGGCCTGGCCGGGGCAAGCCCGCGGACGCGAAACCGCCAACGCACGCGGCCGGTAGTTCCACTTTAACGAGCACGCGGGCGGGCAGCGGGGGCGGAGGCCCGCCCCGGCTCGGCTCGGCTCCGCTCCGCTCCGGAATCGATACCCTCTCTTAATTATGATTGTCCGGCGCGGGGCGGGGGAGGGGTGGGGGAGAGATCCGTGAGGGGGCTGGGCCGGGGGCGTCGCGGCCCGTCCGGCCGCGAGGCTCATTAGCGCCGGGGAAGAGAGGGGGCGGGACGGGGTGGGGTGGGGAAGGGAGGGGAAATTTGCGAGTCAAATCCGGAGGCGCGGGATCCGCTTATCACGGCTTCTTGGGGTGAGTGCCCGCACGGGCCACGCGGATCCGCGCTGGGCGAACCGCCCTCGGCTACCAGACCCAGGAGATAGGGAAAGGACACGAGGCAGGAACAAAGTCGGATGAAGAAAGAGGTGTAAGAAACGAAGGGAGAATTGAGAAAGAAATGTTGTACAAGTGAACGTGTTCGAGCTGTTCACGGAGTGAGCGAAAGCGAGAGAGAGAGAGAGAGAGAGAGAGAGAGAGAGAGAGAGAGAGAGAGAGAGAGAGAGAGAGAGAGAGAGAGAGAGATGGTCAGATAGAAATAGTGAGATAAAGATAGTGAGATAGAGATAGTGAGATAGAGATAGTGAAAGAGAAGAGATGAGAGATATTCAAAAACTCAAATAAAAATAAACAAAATTAAATGTTTCATGTACATCCAGTTTAAAGAAAATTGAAGACGAGAAACATTATAAAATGATAATACTGTTCACAGAATGAGAATTGTTGATACCTCTTTCTAACAATTAAAATTTCTAGAAAACGAAGTAAATATCTCAGAAACATGAGGGCGAATGCAAGGAGAATGAATGAGAGCGAGAAAATGGTCAATGATGTTCACACGGATGAGCAGCCATAAAACAATTACGAAAAGCAAGTGCAGAAGTCAGGAACCGTTCAGGGGAAGAAGATGAGAGATAAAATACAATAAAAACACTCGAGTCTATTGTAGTTAGTTTGATATTATATTCTTTTATATTGTTTTCCGTTTTCTCTGTCGTTCACGGAGTAACACGACATTGACTGGATTCTTATTTATAAATAAATATCTTTTTTTTGATCAGGCATGGTTTCTTTTTAATGAACATATTGACAGAATTTGAATGAGTAGGGAATGCAAAACCGTAGTTGGGTTTAAATGGTAGTAGTTTTGTTTAAATTGATTCATTTCATTACTTACTGTACTTTAAGCTTAGAAAACAGTATCTATTTTATTTAGAATTAAAAACGCATCTAATAATAATAATAATAATAATAATAATAATAATAATAATAATAATAATAAAATTTGTATAATATTATAAATGTAGTATTGCTATAGTATCTCACTAACAACGAGAGATAAATATCTACATTCACGGATTCTCCGGACACCGCCGTAGAAGATAACTCGCATCTTACTGAACATTAAATTTATAAATGCGATGTTGAATTCTCATTAAATACAATTTAAATAAATTTAATTTATTTTACTCAAAAATAATAAAATGAAAAAAATCAGTCGATACAGATATTTTTCAATATTCTATAAACTATATTCATTTCCAATGCGCGCAGATATTAAAAGAAAACTATCCAGGTACCAGCTTGTAAGTGGTGACTATGATTTCTGATTTGGCGGCGGCAATTTTGTAACGGTTCGCGTAGCGGTCTGTTATACTCCAGTTGGCGAGCTCAAACCCGACCGAAGTCGTGGATTTTTAAGGGCGAAAAAATCCTTCGTACGCCTTCCTTCGGAGAGGAAGTAAGCCGGCTGTCCCATGTTAGTACCATAGATTGACTTGCATGTAAAAGATCCTCAAATCTAAATGACGCCTCTGAGCTAAATTCAAATCGCCAGTTTCTCGCCCAAGAAATACCTTCTTTCTCCGCTTGTCGGTGGATGGAGCGTAGCGAAATTTGCATGGTCAGACGGAAGAGCGGGCCTAATGGCCCCAGTCTCGCTACGTAAAATAAGGCATCAATTGCAATATTATATTGTCTCGCAATATTATATTGACCTATTTCCGAAACCTAAAAAAAAAATGCTGAACGGAATTACATCTGTAACTAGTATCTATTATCACAATATGCATTAATTTGAACAGATTTATCAAATTGTTAATCATGTGAAAATCTCATAAATTATATTTTTAATAACTTCACAAACCGTTCACTTATGTTTATAAAAACATGGTATTTTATTTCCTAATTAGTATAGTTAAAAAATGCCACACTATTTATCCCTCACAAACTTTCCCACAAAATGAAGATCCTCTCTGTTCTCGATTACAATCCGAACATACACAAAATTGCCCACACGGTGTGCATAATGTATGAGGCATTAAAACCCGTGTACCATCCTTGGATGAGCGCACAGCGAGGAGGGGAGCGCGCGAGAGCGCGAGGGCGAGGGCGAGCGCGCGTCGTGAGAAGTCGAAAGCGGCGGCCGCGTGGCCCTGGGGCCGCCCGGTATCGAACCGCCCGCCCCAGGTGCGCCCGGGGGCGGGGGCGGGGGCGGGGGCGGGGCGAAGGCTCTCTTCCCGAGGCGGGTTTACAGCCCGCGCCGGGGATACGCTCTTAAAGAGGATGCGCTCCGCCTCGTCTTCCTGATCCCTTCCCCGCCCACGTCTCTCTCGACGCCTCTCCGCGGAAGCCTTCACCCTGGCAACCCAGCGCCGCACACTCTTTCTAAGCCCCGCTTCCGCCTCCCTGGAACATTCCTTCGCGGCCGTTGCTGCCTGAACGTCACCCTCCATCCTTCGATTTCTACGAGATACTCTTCTTTCCTCTTCTCATTCTCTTCCTCTGCTCCGTTGCTCTCTGCTATCCATCTTTCTCTGATTACATTCCCAACCCTCACGCCTTCACTCTCGGCACCCGGAGCTGCACACTCTAAGTTCCGCTTACGCCTTCCTGTAACATTCTTTCACAGCTGTTGGTGCCTGTACGTCACCCCTTGTCCTTCGATTTCTACGAGACCCTCCTCGTACGTCTTCCCATTTCCTTCTCCTGATTACTTTTTCTCCCTTCTCAGTACTCAGCACACGTCTTCACTCACGACAATTCACCACTGTACACCCTGAGCCTCGCTTCCGCTTTCTGGTATCATCCCTTAACAGTGGTCGCTGCACCGTTGTACGTCTCTCATCATCTATTTTTTCTAAGCTTTTTCTAAGCGTCTTCCCTTTTCCCACTTGCTTTCACTGATTCATTTCCGTCTCCTCTTGTACCACCATTCCACACACGCCTTCACCCTCGACTACTCGCCGCTGCACACACTTCATTGGTTCCACTTCCGCTTTTTCTTATCATCCCTTGACAGTGGTTGCTGCCTGCACTACACCTCTTCAGCCTACTAACTCTCGAAACTTGTCTTTCCTCCGCTCCTCTCGCTTCACCACCGCCTGATTCTACCCCCCTTTCCTTTCCCGCCAACTACCTCCACGACAGTGTTGCGTACTCATTTGGCCTCGGAAACACGCTGCTGATACCCATTGTCTAAACCTCGAAATTTCTCTTCAAGCCCTTCGTATTATTTTTCCCTTCTGACTCACAAACTGATGATCTTCTCCTCCTCCTCCTCCTCCTCCTCCCCCTCCTCCTCTTTCTTCGCTCTCAGAAAACTGGCTGCGGCACTCTTAAGCTTCCGCTTCCACCAGACTATCATTCTGCTTCCTACTTCCCATCCATTGCTTCTTCCTCGTCACCCACACCTCTTCTCAAAATTCTTCCTCTTTTTTCTGTTCACGCTCTGTGACCTATATTGTTACTACTTTTTTCTTCTCGTAAAACTACATCCCAAACTTGGTTTTCTTATTATTTTCAAACTTTCAGCGTTAATGTAATAACACCTAACTCCTCTATATTTACAAGAACATGTATCTGGATACGTTAGTCACCTTGCGACTTTCACTCCAGTACTCAGTTTGCATATCGCAGACAAATCAGTGAATTCATTACCTCAAAGTGTTCATAAGATCCATAGTTTTCGTGACTGTGGACTTGCATTCTCACTCATTAAAGGAATAGCGTAGGTCTCATATTCATTGAACTTTCTGTATTTTTGAAACGTGTAAAAGTTAGAAATAATGCGAGAAATCATGTCCTGTGGTAGCACCACAAGTTTATATTTATTACAGTAAAAATGTGAGAGGTACGTAAGAAAGTAGAAATGCATGGGATTTTGTGGTTTAAGGTGCTCGGGACGACTGGCTAGGATTCTTATTTATAAATGTTCGAAAGTTTTACCTGCTTGAACAATGTTCTGAGGAGGACAACTAGGTAGTTTCGAATAGAAACTTTCTGAGATGCTTTAAATATGTTGGAAATGTACGAATATACGGATGTGATCAAGTAATGACTTTTTTCTTCTTAAAAAACGAAATAAAGTTATTTATTGCCCACGAACTACTGCTCGGAGAGGTGATTTTCAGTGGGAAGTAATATAATCAAAAATTCGATTGTAAAATTGAAAGATTATAAACGTATAATCCATATTTGTTTTATGTTATTATTATATGCAGTAACCTGCAATTTTCACAAAAAACATAACTCGGTATTCATTCAATATTCCAATACTAATGTTTCCTAAATAATATAACCTGACTCTATGTGTCTTTTGATTTTAATTTCCAAAACATCAATTAACCCCGTCAATCACAACTGCAAAATTATTATTTGATGTAATGAGTTCATTATGAAGAGGCCTCTTGTAACTGACATGGCGATTCAAGTTGGGAAATGTAAAGGCGCTTTCGCTTTCACTGGCTCTTAGCCGCTTCCTCCGGCGAAGCACTGTTCCGGAGGCAGATCCTCCCGACGCGAAAATCCGACTGACGCTAATTGCTCGTTAAGGGCGCCCATCAATTCCGAAGGCACAAACAAACTGGGAATTTTTCCCTGCCCGCTCGCCCGCTCCTCCCGGGGGCGCCGCCGGCCGCAGTCTCGCCCGCGGGCCAGGGCCACGGCGTCGCCCGGGCGAACGTGCCAGCCAGCCACAGCGGAACAGCCAAACGAGCACATCTGAAGAGCGGCAATGAATGACGGAAAGAAAAATGATTATGGTTTTAATGCCTAACACGGAAGAGCCAAGCATCTGCTCAGTAACAATCTGTACCTTTTTGACTTTGGCTAGTTGAATTTTTGATTATATTACTTCCCACTGACGATTACTTCGTCGAGCAGTAGTTAGTGGGCTATAAATTATACAAATGTTACTAAATAAATATGTGAACGAATCTACTAACACGAAAAAAAACACAGAAAACAGAAGCGATACCGTGACATTCCTCTCGCACACCAAAGCGCTGTCGCTTCCCAGCCGCTGTCTCCTCCGTGGCGCTGCCGTCGCCCTCCGCCACCCGGCCGAGCTGACCTGTCCGGCGACGGCTGACCCCTGACCTCTGCCCGCGGCCGCGTACGAGCGCCGGGGCGAGCGGGCACGGGCACGCGCACGCGCTCACATTCGCTGGCGCGGCCGCGCCCTCTCCGCGTCCCCGCGTGCGGGCCAGGCCACGCGGCGCGGCGGCGGAGGCGGCGGAGGCGGCGGCCGCGCCCGCGGTTTCTTACCGCGTCGCTCGCCGCGGCAGATTGGTTCAGTATTTGGTGTTTCTGGGCGCGTCAACTGATGTGGTTGTCAGTCTCTTAAGTTTAGTGCACGTATACCGGAGGTGGCGATGTTACTGAGATCCTACGCCGTGGGGTTTCCTCCAACTAGGTATCTCTCACCGCCCCGGCCGGGCAAGCTCTACGCTTCCCCACCTGGGTGGTAACCTTCTGCGTGGATGTGTAAGTGAGGAGTACGGACGAGGCAGGAAAGATCGCTCGCGGTTCGTGGCTCGTTTGTTAGGGTACTACTCCGGCATTCGCCTGGTGTTGATCGGAGAAACCACGGAACTATCGTTCAGAGCAGCCAGCTGCTGGAATTCTTCTGCAGACAGCGGCTGAATCCGTCGTAGCTATCATGCTAGTTTTGAAAATTCCGCCTTTGTTGGGTCTCGATCCCTAGGACCTCCAGGCTCTTTAGTGGCATTTAGTGATGTCTTAAGCCCCCGCAGCCGCTGCTAGCGCTAAAGGTCGTCAGATTGGATCCGTGTTCCGCGGATTTCGCGTTCGCCGAGTTTTGCGATCACTCGCTAGAGCGCAGGCGCGGCCGCACTGCGTTCAAGGCGAAGTGGCGAACAGGGCCTAATTTCCAAGTCTGCTGACAAACAAACTTGAATTATTCGGCCAAACAGACACATTTAATATGTACATGTAGTAAGTGTACGAACAAAAAGTTAAGTTAAAAAATTCAATTCCTTCTCTGACAGAAACTTTGCCAGTATTCTATAGTTAGAAACTATAAATTCAAAATAATATTTCCAAAGTAATGTATGAAATGGATTACTAATAGTTCTTGCCAAACATAACCTAACCTCATTACCATTTTTATAAATAATAATAATAATAATAATAATAATAATAATAATAATAATAATAATAATAATAATAATAATAATAATAATAATAATAATAAGTCGGCTCTCTGGCGCAGACAGAAGCGGCAGTCGTCGTTTACGCCAAGAAGTCTGCAGGTTCGAGAAATTCGTAGACATGTTCGTATTTGTGATGGTCCGTTCACCTTTCACCATCATAATCCTACCACCACATAATTCACACTTCAAGGCGGAACAACCTTGCCGTACTGAGGGATACAGCTGAAAAGCTGATCCTTAAAAAATTACACACGATAATCATGTAGCGTGGTCAGTAATGGCCTGTACGCCGATAATAATAAAATAATAATAATTATTATTATTATTATAAAGAATTTCGAAATAATACATTACGCCCGACATTGTGCTTTGCAAGCACTGACCTTATTGGTTAAGCAATGAGGCGGGAAATGGAGGGGCGAACCAACTCCATCAGCTCCTTCTCAGACACAAGAGTGAAAGGTGCTGAAGGGAGAGAGACTCCGAATCAATCAGCGTCGGATGAAATTCCCTGGACCTACGAAGTTCAGTAACTGACTACGTGTTTTTTATTGGTTCCTTTGTGTGTGTGTGTGTGTGTGTGTGTGTGTGTGTGTACAGTTTTGAAATTTATTCATACAAATTTTAACCTCAAATTTCTGTTATATAATTTTACGATTTCTGAATATATATTACGATTGGAACGTGATTCCTTTACGGGTTATTATCAAATCGGTTTGCGTACACGTTTAATAAGTGATTTGGACATCTTAAAACCGTACGGTTGCTCAAATAATGCTGATTCCAATGAATAATAATTTTTTGACATCGAAAACATATATAGTCATCTTCGTTAATTACGGATAAAACCCCATTCCATTTTCATTGGTACTCAGTTATACCAATATATATGGCTAATAACAAAATAAATGTAGTATAGTTTCAGATTTTGAAGTTATTCAGGTATGAGATAGTAAACACAAAATGTTTGTACTATGGAAAGAAAGATTATGTCAATGTTATTCAGTGGAAGAATAATCAACTACAATGCACGTATACATAGACAAGATATCTGATGTTGTGAAATATGTACAATTGTATTTTTCATTTCGTCTAAAAATAAATTAAAAATGCCACCTTAGCTCTGGTCTCATCTAAACAGCTTGCGAAATAAGAGAAAGCAACGCCACACTTTTCGTTGCTACCATCTATTTTGAAAAAAAAAAGTTTTTATTATCCTTGTTCGACAAAATGATATCTTTGAAGGGTTTGAGGTAACATCTACTGCTACTTAAGCAGCAACAAGACGCTCGCGTGCCCCTCTTGAATAATCGTCTCCCAGCCCTCCGCTTTGCATCACCTCTCCATTGCGGCACGCTCCTCCACTGCCTTCGTGCGCGTGACGTAAGCGGGGGCGTGTCGCAACGGAGCGCCTATTACTGCGCACCGCCTGGGGAGCTCGCGCCATCGACTCCAGGCAACTAGACGCGAGGCGCGGGGGAGGGGCGCGGGGCGAGGGCCCGTGGCCAGGCAAGGAGAGCGGGGCAAGGAGAGCGGGGCAAGGAGAGCGGGGCAAGGAGAGCGGGGCAAGGAGAGCGGGGCAAGGAGAGCGGGGCAAGGAGAGCGGGGCAAGGAGAGCGGGGCAAGGAGAGCGGGGCAAGGAGAGCGGGGCAAGGAGAGCGGGGCAAGGAGAGCGGGGCAAGGAGAGCGGGGCAAGGAGAGCGGGGCAAGGAGAGCGGGGCAAGGAGAGCGGGGCAAGGAGAGGGGGGCAAGGAGAGCGGGGCAAGGAGAGCGGGGCAAGGAAAGCGGGCCGAGGTGGGGCGAGGCGGGGAGAGGCGGGGAGAGGCGGGGCGAGGCGGGGCGAGGCGGGGCGAGGCGGGGCGAGGCGGGGCGAGGCGGGGCGAGGCGGGGCGAGGCGGGGCGAGGCGAGGCGGGGCAGGCGAGGCGAGGCGGGGCAGGCGGGGCGTGGCGGGGCGGGGCGAGGCGGGGCGAGGAGGGGCGAGGCGGGGCGAGGCGGGGCGAGGCGGGGCGAGGCGGGGCGAGGCGAGGTGAGGCGAGGCGAGGCGAGGCGGGGCGGGCCGGGGCGAGGCGGGGTGAGACGGGGTGAGACGGGGTGAGACGGGGTGAGGCGGGGTGAGGCGGGGTGAGACGGGGTGAGACGGGGTGAGACGGGGTGAGACGGGGTGAGACGGGGTGAGATGGGGTGAGGCGTGGGGGTGGGTCGAGAGGCGGCGACCAGGTGGTTTGGCGCAGGGAGCGGGGTGGGACGCGGGACTGAGAAGCAGGAGGTGGGGGCGAAGGCAGTAACAGAAGCGGAGTACACTAGGGGTAAATGTGGAGGAGGGGTCAGGCACGACTGACACTCTTGAAGTGGTACATGGTGGGTGCGGGTCGGAAGCAGAAAAGCGCCGAACGGGCAGGGAACGAAGGGAAGCGGAAGTGGCCGGAGGGGGAGGACGGTGACTGAGCGAGCGTTCGGTGATACGAGCAAATGGGGAATGAGAGGTGCGTGAGGAGCAGTGGCCAAGTGGCCATGGCAGTCTGGGCGAGGATCGTCAGTGGTTGGTGGAGCTGAATAGGGGGAGGAGGGAAGGCCGGGAATGGTGGTGACAACTCCTAAGGTCGTCAGTCCCGTAATTGTAGCGCAAATGTCTTGCACGGAGGTGGCGGTGATCTTTCGCTGCTGAATGGTGACATCCGGCGCCGACCTACCCTCTTCGAGCGGGGTTTTCCCCTAGCCAGGTATCTCCCATTAGCGGGGCACCGCAAGCTCTACGATCCCAAACGCTCTCCCGACGTGTGATAGTGCACGAAAGTTCAAGTGTGTGTAAGTAGGGGAGTAGGATAGGATAAGAAATATGAATCAAAGATCGCGCGTGATCCGTGGCCTGTGCATTAGGGTGGCATTCACCAGGCATGCTATGGCATTCACCTGGTATTGATCGGAGAAATCAGTGCAAACTACCCATCAGAGCTGTCGCCCGATACAATTTCTCTCCAGACAACGACAGAACTCGACCTATCAATCTACCTAGTGTCGAAAATCTCCCCACCATCGGCACTGCACCCGAGGACCTCCCGGGCAGAGGCACTGCAGTGACATCAGTTGATTCCCTGAGCCACCTCTCTCGGTGGAAAGGCGGTGGCGGAAGGGTCGAACAGGGATGGGAGGTAGAAGAAGAGATGGGCAGGGACGGGCGGAATTGAGCACTGGCAGCGAGAGGTAAGCGACACCAGGCAGTGCGACAACGCGGGGCGGGGCGGGGCGGGGCGGGGCGGGGCGGCCGGGGGGTGGGAGAGATTGGGTGGTGGGAGAGGGTGAATAAGCAGCCCTAACGGCCGCCCCTCCCCCGCCGATTAATTCGCCTGTCCCGGCCGCCCGCGAGTCAACCCGGCCGCTGCGTTAATTACACTAAACCGGACAACGCGTTTCGTTGCCAGCGGGCGCGGACATGCAGGCGCAGAGCGGATTGCGGCGGCGGGGCTGGGGTGGGGGGCGGGGAGCGTATCGACATGGACGGGGTTGTTACAACAGACGCGAGTGCACAACGCGAGGCGATGTAAGAGTGCTTTCGTTGATTGGGAACGAGGAGGCCTATTTTGTGAATTTTGGAAGTGAGGAGGTGCCAAGGTGTTTTTACTGGCTGGACCGTACATGAATTCAAGATTGAATTTGGGGTTTGGGAAGTGCAGTCAGGTACGATGTAGCCATCCTACTTGCAACTCAACGTTCAAATTTAATGAGAATTCAAAATAAATAGCGCGGGGGCTGTATCCGCGTTGTTGCATGGGTCAAGGCCCAATCGCCCCATTTACGTCTCATGTGCCTCACGCAGGTTAATGTGGGTCAGTCGGTAAAGCGTCAAATCATACGGTGCTGGCATTTAACACAGTAAGAATAGAGTTCCTTATTTGAAAATGATATGTATTAATGTCTAAGAGCACTGAATTTAGTTCACAGTTGGCGAGTTCCTCACGCTCCTTTGTAACTAAATAAGAGACCGTTCATCCCCGTTCCATTCAACATAGTTCCTTGCTACCTTGCTTATGCAGTGCAGCCGCACTTCCCTGCCCATCCCCGCCACGCTCATGTCAGTAGCGCCCTTCCCTGTCATTGCCTGCCTCGCTCATCGCAGCCCGACACTTCTCTGACCCTTCCCGCCTTGCTGATTTCGTTCCCACACTTTCCTGTCCCTCCCAACCACGCTCGTTGAACATGGACCCGCATGTCGCCTCCCTGCGAATTCACATTTCGTGACGTGCGCGAACTAGAGAACGAGCAAACGAATGAACGAACGAAGCGAACGAGCAAACGAGCGAGCGAACGAACGAACGAACGAACGATCGAACGATCGAGTGAACGAGCGAACGAACGAGCGAACGAACGGACGAATGAGCGAACGAACGAACGAACGATCGATCGAGCGAACGAACGAGCGAACGAACGGCCGAATAAGCGAACGAACGAACGAACGAACGAACGAACGAACGAATGAGCGAACGAGCGAATGAGCGAGCGAGCAAACGAACGGGGCTGTGTACAGCGAGCGGGTGGTTTGGGTGGTTGGTCGACGGGCAGCTAGGTGGACGCTGCGCGTATAATTGTTTTCCTCTTGTGAAGGGATCGGTGCGCGCAGATCGTCCCCTCTCGCGCACTAAGAGCCAGAGGCAAGTCGTCAAGGCAGCCTCCTTCGAAGAGCCCCTGCGCGGCAGGGAACGGTCTTCCCACTACATTGCCAAGGGCACCATCATTTCCCTAGTCAAGTTTTACTGCTTAATTTCCTTCAATGGATACTAACTCTCCATTCATTGTTTCAACATACGGCTTCGCTTACTCAGTTCCGGCATTGGCTCACATAGGTGCAGAGTTAAGGAAGATTTTTTATTGTATTTTTTAAAAGATATCCAATTGTATATGCAAGGACTTCATTCAGTTTCAGCATATAGCGTGGAAACATATGTTGTAAATAATATGATATATGAATTGAAAGTCCTCAGATGTAATGCTAATAATATTAATAATAATAATAATAATAATAATAATAAGAGTAATAATAATAATAATAGTAATAATAATAATAATAATAATAATAATAATAATAATAATAATAATAATAATAATAATAATAAAAAGAAGAAGAAGAAGAAGAAGAAGAAGAAGAAGAAGAAGAAGAAGAAGAAGAAGAATCGCAAGGATATGAGATTATTTTTGCATGGCAAGGCATGTCATGCATCAGAGAAAATTATTAGTGCCCCGTTTATAGGCGAATACGATCAAGTTCTCCACAATTTACAATCTGTAATATGAGTATAACATGGGGAAACGTATTTATTTCTTACGACTAAGAACGGTATACTATTTGAACCGCTCATCACACCATTAATATGATCATTCCGACAAAATGTGAATATTTCGAGATTAGTTTCTTACTTTGTTAGATTAATTTGAAAGATTATGAAGCCCATTTTACGCTTGTTATTGTGACCGAATTCATATACGGAAGTTATTAGCTGAATGTGTCCGTGTATTACATCCTATTTGTTTTATTTTTTTATTATAGTGCTATTGCGTACGCTTTATACAATACCTGCAATGTATTCATAATTTAATGAATATGTGAACACGAAGGTATAATACTAATGATAAATGAGGCAGTGGTGGAATTAGAGGTTCGGTGAAAGCAAAAACCTCGAGAAAACTGGAGAATCCGCTTTAACAACCACAAATTCCGCGAGGATCGACCAGAATTTTAAACCCGCTTGCAGCGGTGGATGATGAGCGAACTTATCGCTAAAAAAAGGGTGTACCATTACTTTTTATCAATTCAGTCAAATCGAAATTTACAGTACCATGATTAACAGAAATGACGGTATCCCACCTTTCTTTTAAACACATTTCCATCGTTCGCGTATCGGCTTAGATAACTCACGGCATCATATTGCTGTCTCTCCAGTGCTCCCAACGCGAAGATGCTAGAGTCCGAGACCCGACGGTGGTAGGATTTTTGACACCAGCTTCATAGCTAGGTCGAATTAAGTCGCTGGCTGCCCTAATTGGCTGTTTTCCGTGGTTTCTTTGACCAAACCAAGCGAATGCCGCAGCAGTACCCTAACAAACGGTCACGGACGAGCGATCTTTCCTTCTTCTTCCTTGTTATATCCTCATCCCTTGCACACACATTCACTACAGTGCCACACATATCGCGAGACCAGTTGAGTCCTCCGCTTGTAGGAGATACCTGGTTGGGGAAAATTAAGGATGTAGAGACGTAGAACCTCGCCATCCATTGGGAGAAGAACACCGTCAATAAAAATCTAGCAATAAAAATATGCACTACAACTTCGGTGCTAATGACCTTCGCAGCGGATACAACCGAACACACTAATCAGTACAGTATCAATCCATTGTTCGCCACTCCCCCCTGCACCTCGAAGCCCCCGTGACAGCCTGCCGCTGCAGAGAGTTGGCGCCGTCCGCGCACGCGGGGAGGCTGCTTCGCTAGGTCCCTGTGCGGAAGTGCCTTTGACGCGCGGGCGGGCCGTCCCGAGCCGCCGCGCCGTGCCGTGCCGTGCCGTGCCGTGCCGTGAGGAGCGTTCTCGGACCGGCTGCAGGGCGCGGCGCGGCGGCGGGATGATTAAGGCCCCATCTCGAATTCTGCTCGTTTTTCGCACTCCGCGACGTGTTGCGGTGGCGGCTCCGCGGGCAGAGAGGGTGGCGACGGCGGTAGACGCGCAAGCAAAGGCGATATGGTGAAGGAGATGGAACAAGGGGCGGAAACGGTGGCGGTGGTGGCGTAGAGGGTGATGGTGGCGAGGGTGGTGATGGTGGTGGTGTGGATGGTGATGGTGGAAGTGATGGAGTAGGAAACAGGAGCAGAAGCAGTCAAGGTAGGAGTTTTGTGGCGGTGGCGGTGGCGGTGGTGGTGCAGGCGGTAGCGGTGGCGGAGACGGTGGCGGTGGAAATGAGGGTGGCAGTGGGGGGTGGCTGAGGCAGTGGTGGCAACGGCGTAGCGGCGTCAGAGGTATGGCGGGCGGAGGCGGCCGTTGTTGTTCGTTGCACTAATTACGAAGTTGCTCGCGGGGCGTTATCGAGGCGGTGCTGGCGGCGGCTGCGGTGGCGGCAGCGCTCCTCTACAAATTGCTGCTCAGGGATGAAAAATTAGGATTCAGAGCGCGGCGCGGCGCATGCCGTAGCACGGGGCCGGGGGCAGACGCGCCAGCTACCAGCGGCCCGCTGGCTCTCGGAGATAAAACCTGCATCCGGCCGGAAGGCAGGCAGGCAGGCAGGCGGCGCACTCGGCAGGCGGCGCACTCGGCAGGCGGCCATAATGGGCCTTTTGTTCGGCCCGCGCCTTTGTTTTCGCGTTTTGTTGAAATGCGTCTTGACTTATAGATTTTCCGACAGAACGTATTAGGAGCTCCCAGCCACTCGGCGGTCAGCGCTTAGAACTTCCGAATGAAGGAAAGGTCAGGGAGAGACGAGACCCTTCAACTGTGAACCACTTGCTAAAGGATCGTCTGATGTTCCTTCATATGGGGAATGTGATAGTTGCTTTGGAATTTCTCTTTTGTTCGTAGCTGGTGAGCGTTACGGACAACATTTTTTATGTTGGAAAACGTAAACTGCTTAAAACATATGCATTAACTTAAAATATTACAAAGCTATTTCATTTTTAAAATGTATCCTTTCTTAAAGTTCAAAATTCCAAAACGTTTCCGGAAACTTTTTCCTAAACCTTATGCGAAGGAAATTTTCCTGTGAAGTGTTAAATTACTAAATCAACGTCACTTCTTTAGCGCACCAGGAAAATCTCTCCGAAGTTGGATCTTGCTCGTAAGAGATCTTGCAACAGAAATTATGTGCAACTCGTAACAAAAGCAAACGTAAATTAACAGTATCAGTAGATGCTGGAATCCCCAACGATCCACCAACATAAATGCAATGTTTAATAAGAGACCCTCATTCGGCTCGGTGCGGAGATACTTCCCTGGCGCATTGTACAATGGTTGTTTTTTTTTTTAGAAGGTTCAGTTTTTGAACCGGACTTCTGCACTAAGTTTGGAGGGTAAAAGACAAGTAATAGCTCCGACAATCTGAAAACAAATCCTACTCATATGTCTGATGTCCCCCCCCCCCGCTACAATTAGCTATTTCCTCTGGTCGCGCTGTCGGCGGGCGCGTTTGGCCTCTGAGGGGCTGATAATCGGCGCTGAAGCGGGTAGTCGCGGCCCCTCGCTGTGTTTGCACATGCCACAGCCACGAGGCGAAGTTTCCATTCGCCTGCCCTCCGCCCACCCGCCCGCCCACGGACGGGGCAAGTGCGTCTGCCGGGCGCATCACCGCACGCTCACCCGCCCTTGTTACGCTTTCACAAAGGACAGCTAATGACCCGGCGGTGGGGCGGGGGCGGGGGCGGCGCGAAGCCGGCGACGGACGCCGAGGGACGCCCTCGCCGCCGCCGCCGCCGCCGCCCGCATGTCCGCGCCCGCCGCGTCACAGGCTTCGTCGCCGACGCCGCCGCCGCCGTCGTCGGCGGTGCTGCAAGCGCACGATGCCGACAGACGTTGCGTAACGCCGCACTGCATTGCCTCACGACCTCGCAGCAAAGCGCAGGACAAAGCCGGTCAACTCCCAACATTCATTCATAGGCAATTTCATCAGGTTTACCACTTTCACATCAGGTGAAAGGTTTCGATATTTTAGTCGTACGTTATTTGTGTTTCCAATTATTATCTGTTTTTGACAGACGGTATTCTTCTGTTTCTCCACTTTTCATACAAATGATTACCACCCCTTTGTCAGACAAGAGTTTGTCGTCTCCGTTTTCATTTCTGTTTCTAGTTCTGAATTATCTTCTTAGAATTTCGTCGATCATTTTGACGCTGCTTCGAACACACAGTGGTCGTTAATGAATTAACTATGACTTACCTAATGACATCACAGTAAGAAGTAATGTAACTGGCAACTATCGTACATTTACTGAAACGAAAAATAGGTCAATCGCATTTATCGAACTTTTCATTAATGGACAGTTTCGTTTAATTTACGGATAGTCACGATACAATGGTTTATTCTACGTGGTTGCCCATTAGCCCAAACATTGCTTTGTAGACAGTGCTAAACGTCACCTCCTTGATACCTTTCCAGACATTTGCTATTTGTTGAGAAAATGCGTTTTTCGCAATTTTTGTAAATGGGTTTTGACCCCCGCATCAGATGTGACTGTATGTTGTCTCCACTTTCCACACAAACAATATTTTGCAACGAGGCCCTTCACCGTTTAGGTCCTCCTTGTTAGCATGTGCAGCGGAATCTCGAACCCCCTCCCAGGTGCTCTTTCATGCCGCGCCCCAGCGCCGCGCTGGTTGCCGCCCTCCGCGTCGGCCGAGCCGAACGCCGCCGCGCGGGGCTGAATATTTCAACGGCGCTCCGCCCAGGGCCCCGCACTAGCGCCCCACCTCGCCCCGGCCGTTACTAGCCTCTCTACCGCTTGCAGCGTTGCCATCTGTCCTCCAAGATCTGCCATTGTTCCATCGCCCGCCCCCGCATTACTCCGGCCCCTTCGCTCCCACCCTCATGTCACGCCACGCCCACAATCCGAGCCCCCGCCCAGACTGACAGTCCCCGCCCAGACTGTCCCCCGCCCAGACTGTCCCGCCCAGACTGTCCCCGCCCAGACTGTCCCCGCCCAGACTGTCCCCGCCCAGACTGTCCCTGCCCAGACTGTCCCCGCCCAGACTGTCCCCGCCCAGACTGTCCCCGCCCAGACTGTCCCCGCCCAGACTGTCCCCGCCCAGACTGTCCCCGCCCAGACTGTCCTCGCCCAGACTGTCCCCGCCCAGACAGTCCCCGCCCACTGTCGCCGCGCACTGTCCCCGCCCTCTGTCCCCGCTCACAATTCCCGTCCACTGTCCCGCTCACTATTCCCGCCCACTGTCCCCGTCCCGACGGTTCCTGCCCAGTCCCCGCACCCGGACTCGTTCGTCCCCCTCCCAACCCGTCCGCACCCGTACAGTCTCGTTCCATCCCGCCCTCCTCCGCTCCGCCCCGCGCCCCTGCGAGCACTAGCGGCACAGAGTTGAATATTTCACGCACGCCGCCGGAGGGCGCTGGCAGGTGACACCGCGCCCCCCTCCTGCTCTCTGTACCTCCCCGGCCCCTCCCGCGCCCTCCTGCTTTATTCACCGCTGCGCCGGTGCATATTTCACGCCCGCCCACCTCCGCCTCCGCCTCCGCCTCCACCTCGGCGACGACCTGCCCCTCCGCCCCCCTCCCCCACCACACCACACCCCCGCGCCGCCCACGCAGCACAGTGCGTCGCCCTGCCATTCCAGGCGCTCATAAATTCCTATCCATTTCCACTTCATGTAAATCTGTATTTGCTTTGCTAAGCAAACCCAAGAACATGCGAATGAAGAGACGCGACAAAAGGGACCTCACCGTGGAAAATCACTCTCATTAGTGATCCTTTTGAAATAGGATGTGACTAAATTTTATTTCTATATGAGCTTTTTGTGAATAATTACATTTGAAGGCTCAATTCATGAGTCGTATTGTTTTGTAAAAGATTTTATTATGCGCCTACAATTACATGTCACTAAACCAATATTGACAAAATTATTTGTATTTTTCTATCAGAAAGGTACACATTACTTTTAAGTTTGAGTGGATTTATATAACTTTTGACAAAGAAAAATTACGTTCGTTCACGATCACAAATAATATGTTAGCAGAGTGTCGGGCCGACTTATTGGTGAACATGTATCCAGACGTCGCGACAGAGAACCATTCACTTTTCGAACGGAGCCCTGTAATAGTCCATTCAACGCACTGCGCACGTGAGCGCGAAGGCCTTGGATGTTTGTGAGTAGGGGTGGAGTCCTAATCGCGCGCTCTTTTCCTCGTCGATAATTCTTTACAGCAGAGAGGAGTGACAATGCGACTGGCCACGGCGAGTATTCACAGCCGCAAAACACATACTGGAGGAGGCAGCGGTATGAGGAGGAGCGTTCTCTTTTTGAGGGCATAGGAGAGCGTTTATGAAGTAAACAGCTATCGTTTGCAGGAATCGAGAGTACTGTGCGGCAATCATTACTCGCAGGATGAGCACAATCAGTGTACGGACATTTTGGAATGGCGTCTCACACCTTCACAGCAACATTTGCTGGCGTCGGTAGTCGAACAACTGAACATTGATGGTCCCAGGAGCGGTGATCATATGGGTAACCCGCATATGATGTTCAAAGAAAGTTATTCCATGTGAATTATGACTGACTATATTGAATGAGAATTATATTCAATGCATTAAAGGCTCGGGAACACTTACAGACAGTAACAGAATTCTATAAAACTAAAGGGACGTGAAAAAGTGGATACCAGAACGCGCTCTTCGTGACGGTCGCTACTGCGCCTACCGAACCGGTGATCCTTGCCTCCAGGCAGGAATGCTCTCGTCATGATGATGGCCCGCTGCCAATGTTCGTGTCTCAATAACTATCGTTCCCGATTCCAGGCGAGTCAGCAGCACGATTATGGGAAATAAGTGACTGACGCAACGGTCGGCGTGCGGTGAGTCCTGTGGCGTTCAACGTACTGCCAGTAGTACTTGCTCTTACATGATGTGACAGGGCAGGCTGCCGGACACGCTGAATGGCAACGATCGTAGTCAATAGATTTCTTCGCGCATGGCGGGCAATCTGTCTCTCACTACTAGTCCAGCGCGAGGCGGCGGGGGGGGGGGGGGTCTGAACCAAACACTTATGCGAGCATTTCTCTACCCGTTTTCGACGGTTCTTCGCAGCGGTGGGGTGGTGCGCAACACTGAGACAGAACGATCCCGTCTTCCCCTACAGAAACTCTTCACTAACACGCCTAACTGGAGAACCGTCTGAGTACGTGTAGTACACGTCCAGTATAGTACGTATGTACATAATATCCCGAAGACGCTTCCTGACGTCACCGCTTATTTGACGGAGTGTAACATACCCGCCAATTTTCCAGCTAAACGATCGGGACTTGGATGCATCCTTTTCCTTTGCCGATGAGTGTATATCTTTTACACTGTTCACAATAAACAAGCTGGCGATCATATTTTATTTATTATAATAAATATAAAATGATGAATTAGCCGATCAGATGGCCGAGATCGCTAAGGCAGTAGTGCCGGAGTGGTCTCGGACCAGAAGATCGCGGGTTCGAGTCCCGCCTCGGGCATGGATGTATTTGTGTATTTGTGTATGTCTGTATGTATTGTCCTTTCACCCCCATCATCATCATATATCGTCATTTCATCTTCCATACCCCCAGGGCTAACAACCTTGGGGGATAAAAACCGGATCCAGCTTAAATGCTGGTCCCCCCAAAAGAATTGTCGCAAGCACCTGCCTCCGTGAGAATGAATAAAAACTGGGCCACGGTAAAGGCAGAGTGCTTGCCTGCGTGGTCCTAGTTGGCCGATCAACGAAAAAAAATGATGAATTCCTATTGAACGCTAAAAATTGCTAATATCGATTCTGAAACATTTTGATATTGTTTTCTTCCCAGCTGCATACACCTTAGGGTATTTCTTCCATCCTGAATTCTACTCATTTTAATTTTCAATATTACTTCTACAGAATATTATAAATTGATGATCTCTTCAAGCCGACACAACCACTTCTTCTGAGGGGGTTTGAGGCATTCCTAACGAATAATACAACAAATTACTATGAGACTAAACCAAGAATGTTCACCTCCAGATAAAACGTAATATTAAGCACTATCAATTTGCAGCGAAAAAATCACAAAAGAGGTAATAATTGAAAAGCAGGAGTGACCTCGTTCTTATTTATGAACTGCCAGACCAAGACATCACAAACAAAATAGCTTTTTTTTTAAATCCATTTATGTAGTTAATTTGCTCTCTTCCTGTCACAGCGATTCTTGTAATTAATTCTTTATGACTCTCACATTTCTTTTCATTTTATTTTACAAAATCCACATAAATATTTCTCTTGTAAGAGATGTTACATATTATTCATGAAAAGTATGCTCTATCGCAGTTTGTAAATTTCTGGAAGTCCACGATTTTAAGGTAAGAGTATTTATTTTCCGAAATAAATATTTTCTTTTGCGTTTTCACTGTAGAGTGCTTTTGACGTTTGACTTCTAAATGTTTAAGGCCATGCAAACGCCATACAACTTCTTTTATTGGATCCACCCCGCTCTTGGAAGTGGGCGCGGCTGCCTGGGGAGGAGTTCGGAAGCGCTCGCGACCGCCTCCAGTTGCCCTGGGAAAAGCCCCCACTTCACGCACTACGCGAACACCTGAAAGTTGAGCAAACTGCTCCATTTCCAAACCCCTTTAGATGCAACGCGATTCGACGTCTGAGCAAACCTGCGGCCCGCGGGGCGCCCTTCGCCCCGCTGTCACCCGGCACCTGCGCCGGCGCCCGCCCCCTCCCTGCCTCCTCGCCACGCTTCCACCCGCCCCCCGCCCCACTCGCCATCCGCCTCGGCCACACAACACCTTCGTCTCCCGGAAGCACCACACCTCACCCTTCCGGCCGCATCCCCGGCCACACGTCCCCCTTCCAGCCACACCACTCTTCCCCCACCCCGGCCACGCCACACCTCCGCCACCCCGCCCAGCTTTCCTCTCACCGCTACATTCTCTCTCGCCGTCACATTCCCTTCCAGATCACCACAACCTCTCCCCTCCTACCCCAACTTCTCCAATTCACCACGCCTGTCATCTTGCTTAGGTTCACTCTCTCTCTCTCTCGTCTCGCCTCGCCATTCAATTGCTATTCGCTATCTGTCCCTTCCAATCGAGATACGTCATTTCTCGACGTGACATCTATTCTGCTGCCACCTTCCCAGACCCCTAGACTTCCCAATCGTCCGTCGCACCTCACTGTTGTCTAAGTTGCCTTCCGGAGCTTAGTTGTATTTCGTCCAAGCGAATACCGCTATCTTATTGGCTTCTTTCTAGCAGATGGATGTGGAATGAATCAGACTAACAGTGACTCGTATAATGATAATGAATGTAAACAGAACATTAGAAGAAATTTTGAAATACATTAGCATATTTAGACGAGTATTATTTCCAATATTTGTTATAAAGATTTAACATTTTAATAATAGAATGTAAAACCTTTTTAAACTTATAATTCCTGATGCTTTAGATGTGTAAATAAAAGCACTGGTAATCGCCATTCATACTATATTCTGTTTGTATTATTTAGATTTGTTTAACAAATATTTTTAAATGTGGCCAGAATAACGTTATATGTGTGATTAGAGCATCAAAACTTCCTAGAAAACTGTTGGTAAGTATTCCACCAACAGCCGGATTGCTCGGAAGATTCTAATTGATTTCACCAGTGACGTTTTCACAAATGTTTGATTTTTCCCGACTCTTGATTTCGCTGGTGATTGTTGTATACGTCACTTCCAATCTGAAGTTTGTGTTAATTCGTGGAAACGTTTCTGCGTTTCTACGGGGCTCGGAGGTTTCACGAAACGCAACTTGGGCACGGCTGCTCCAGCGTCTTGCGGCCCCGGCTCGCCGCCCCGTCTCGCCGCCCCCTCCGCGCCGGCGGTCCGCGCCGCCGACAGCTCTGTTCCGCCCGCGCGCCCGCGCGCGCCGACGCGCCCATTGTTTCGCGCCCGGGAAGGGCAGCGCGCAGACAGCTGAATAGTGGCCGTCCGCCTCAATACTCGCCTCTCACGTCCCCTCCCCCCGGGGGGACCTTCCTTGCAGGAAACGTCGAGACACCGCCCGCGCACCCGCAGCCTGCCACGCCTTCTCCGACTACGCCTTCACGTCCACGCCTTCGTCGGCCTCAACAGGCCCCTCACCCGACCCACTCGCCCGTCGCCGTTACCACGCCCCTCCTCGTTCCCGTCCCCATTCTCCTTTCCTCCCCTTTGGCGTCCCCCTCCTCCTTCCTCTCCCAGTTCCCATTTTTGGCCAAGTTTCCGACCCCGTCCCTTTCCCGTTCTTCTCTCCCCTCCTGTTTGACCCCACCCTGATTCCATCCCGGCCTTCATCCCCGTTCTTCATACCCTCGTCACCGTCGCCTAACCCTCCGCTGTCCACGGGTGGAGAGCAGAACAGTTGGGCGAAGCTCCTACAAACTCTCGAAATTACACATCAACCCCCATCTGTCTATCTTTCATTGCGACGTTGTACATCGTAGATACTTTACAACGAACTAGAAAGAGGATTTCGAAATGCAGTTAACGAAGCCCACAGATATTACAACAATGTTTAATTTTTCTTCTTTCTGGCATGCAACTCACTGGATTAAATTAATTCCTTTAATCAAACTAAATAATGGCAGATTACTGGTTGGTTTTGGAAGTTTTTTAAAAAACAAAATTATCCTCACATTACTTTATCAAAGCGTCAGGAGTGATTTGCAAAACAAAACTGCTTGCAGATATGTATTAAAGGAACTCGGATGACAAATGGGCTAAAAAACTTGCAAGAGGTTCTTTTATTCTCAGATTTCAGAAATTTAGATTTCAGAAATTGACATTTCAAATGTTGTAGTAATTTTTATTCACGGATGTCATAGAGATAACGTATACTTGTGAATGTATAGTATAGGCAGGAGTTGACAGAAATTGAACACATTACTAGAAAAGAGTCGCACTTTAAGCAATAAATTCCAAGATACGAGTCCCTACAATGAATGATAATATAAAACATTGATTGAGATAAGAACACTACAACAAATAACTGTAATACAAAAATTAACGAATACAAATTCAGAATAGGGTTCACGCGTCGGATAATTCGGCCATTCGACTCACCAGTTCGGCAGGGAGGATTCAGTAATACTCGTATGCTGGATTCCTAATGGATTTCAGAGCCCTTACCTGAAATAAAAAGTAAGTATTAGCTTCAGGTCAATACACAAAGGAAAATCAAGAAAGAAAGAAACAAACAAACAAACAAATCAAAAACAAACAAAAAACTATTTTACGTACAGTTAATATTAAAACATACAAATTATTAACGAGATTATAGTATTATTAAAAGTAGTTCGTCACTAAGTGCACATATTTGATCTCACCGGGATCTGTTATCTAGACATATTCTGTAATAAGTATTATTCTGTAATAAGTATTCTGTAATTCTGTATCATATCATTTTGTTCATATTCGCCTTTCATCCCGATTTATCTGACAATATTTTCAAATTGGTACTGTGAATTCAATTTTAAAATAGTTAATAAAATATTTGGCTTGACTTAATACTCTGCTTCCTTAATTTTATCCACCTCATTTTATAAAAGTAAGTTTTATTTATTTGAATTCTAATGTAAGGTTTTGGTAACACCGTGTCACTCGACATGCTGTTCCAAGTAATTTAGGGAGTAACGTTTGATGATCATAGAATTATTGGGGGATAACGTGGGCACTACTTCAGCTAAAAATTCGTTAATAAAAATATCATAAAAATATATTTATTCGTTACTTTCATCTATAATGATAAAAAGTAGCGAAAAAATTAGCGGCCAAAAAGTGAGTGTTTGTGGAGCTTGTGGCATTCCTGAACGTATCTTGAAAAGGGTTTCATTGGTGCTGACTTTCTTGCATCGAAAACTTTTTCCCCTAAGCACTGAATTCTATTTCATTTTTTTCAATACAGAATAATAAATAATATAATTTTATTTCACCGTTCTCTAAGAAGAGGTCAAATTAATTTTAACCTCTTAAGGATATATGCATTCCTTGTTTTTTTTTAAATTTACAGTTTTTTGTTCAGTTCATACAATATATTACATTTTTTCTTCTAGGTCACAGGATAATTCGAGACATATTGTGTTCTAGAAGTGCCCATGTTAGAGACCAGGAGCATCATGTATGAGACATACTTCATTGTTTTGGAATTGATTAATAGAGACAAAATACATAATATATGTGTATGAATTCAACGGAATAGCACACATTTGTCAATTTTACGACACCCTACATGCTACGAGCAAATTAATTGTTTTACTACGTTTGTACTTTCAGATTCAACAACACTTCTTTTTAACTTCCTTAGTCAGTGTTTCCCTTTTGTTGTGTTCTCTGGGGAGGTATCAAAACAAAGTTTCGTCAGAGTACACTAGTTGCAGGCGCCACAGAGTTTTAGTGCCAGGAATGGACGCAAGGGAGAGTTTGAACTAGTCACTTCTCCGACATCGTTCCCTGAAACAGTATATTGTGACGAGAGAACACACGAGTTGTACAGAAGCTACTTCTCACCCAGGGCAAGACTGTAGTAAATCCTGCGGTCTATTGCCGCACAAGGTAGAAAAACTTTACTCACTCTGTTTACATTAGTCTGAAGTAACTGTCTATAGACGTTAAAGGAAGATATATAAAGCGTAACTGAAGACGACCGGAGGAACATTCCACTTTCATCACACGATAAATGAGGAAAAATGTACAGAAGCCATAAATCACGACAATATTCCGTGAAAAAATTTCTCGGTGGCTCAGGGAACAGCGTTGAACTTATTAATGTTTTGTTAAAAGAAAATGTAACGTAATTGAACTTAAAAATTATGAGAATGCTAATGTAACGTTTTAGTTTCGTTGACACGTACAAAATCAGACAAAATGGTGAGTTATGGTCAGAAAAATCAGGAATACTCACATTGAGTGACAAAATGTTTTAGATTTTCCATAAAACGAAGCACAAAAACGATGAAGTATGAAAACACAATACTTAGTCGGCCAAATTTTTACACTTTGTTACATTTCTGAGAAACTTTTCCTATGAGTGAGTAAGAAGTTTTACTAAAATACTGTACAGGGAAATATTTCTTATACTGATCATTGGTAATCCATAGCTGTTTCCACTGTCAGATTTACCTCTTCAGAGCAATGAATATTTTCTTATCATATACTTAAGTAACACTCAGGCGTGCTTTTAGGGTACAGGAGGGAAGGCTATAAAAGGAAAACTTCAATAGTTTCTAGTTATTTTTATTGTAATTTGTGTAGTTATATTCTAAAAACAAGTACTGCAAAAATTGTTGCCTGAAAATTATTTGGATATCTCTTAAACCAAAACGTCAAAGTAAAAGTGCGATATTTATTTGAAGATTGAAATCGAATAATCATTTTCATTTGAATATTAATTTAAGGCTGCTTCATAATATTAAATGCAGGTCAACATTAAGTAGTTTAATTTACTACACTACGGATTTTAACAAATTTGAAACTTCTGGAACGTAAAGCAAGCGGAAGAAAAAGAAAAAGAAAACCTTTGAGAAACACTTCAAAAACACTTTATTTTTTCATGCAGGACTACATATGTGCTCTGAATGACCTGACTGTTATATTATTGGTAACCAAAAAATCTTAAATAGAATATCTTTTAAAAATAGAAGTACATCTACAAACACAACTGAAGCAAAGAATTCTCCGCAACAGTAACTCCTAAGCTTCTAGACGGCAATCTTTTGCGTTCCCACATTCCGCGAGCACATCCACGTTTAACATTCCACCCTCCAACTGAAGTTTTCAAGGCGCGGGCGAGGGCGAGGGCGAGGGCGAGGGCGCGCCTCCAAATGGGACAAAAATCGAATTACGCGCGGCGCGGGCGCGGGCGCGACGGTCATATCCTGGGCCGCGAGCGCCCGCGCTCCCGCCCGGAGCCATTCCGATACATCGGCGGCGATGGCGGCGCGGCCGCTGCGCGACACGAATTTCCCATCAGGGCGGAGGGCGCCACGCACGCGCGGGCTCGCGAGCGCTGCAGCGGCTCGGGGCCGCCGGCCGAAGGCGGCACGACCGCGGGCGCCGAAGCGGAGGGGGAGGGGGAGGCAGTCGAGTTCGCGCGCCGTAAATACAATGTTACACGCCGTGCTTGTCTTGGTCTCGCCCAGTGCGGGTTATCATGGCTTCTCAACGTTCGGGTGTGCCAGGAGTGTTCGAGAGAATGTGTGATTTACTCCTACAATGTTTTCTGGAGAGTAAAGTACGAGTTCTTTTCTACTTCAAATCGCATTAGAATTTTTGGCTGTGGTGATAAAACGGTTAGAAGTCAAAAAATTATACCCAGGTTCCATAATCGACCATCGAAGACGTGTGATTTTGTAGGGCGAAAAAATCCTTAGTTCGCCTTTTTCTTGGTGAGTAAGCTGTCTCGTGATGACCTACTGCATGCAAAGGATACTGAAGTCACAAGGAATCATCTGCGCTAAATTCAAATCGTCTGATTCTTCGCCCGAGTGATGCATGCGAAAGGAGCGTACCAAAAGTTACGTGGTCAGACGAATAGCTGGCTTCATGCTCCCAGTCTGACCACGTAAAATGAGGCATCAAAAAATTGAATTTTATTTTTTAAAAAATTGATAATATTTTTGTGTGTGCGAACGTAGCAGTCGCTGCGATTTCAGCGCTCAGTCAGTACCAGCAGAAACAAAAACATGGCCTTGGGCGTGTGGGTGGTAGGCGATTAATGGAGTTCTCTCGCGGTAAATACAATGTGCACATCGTGATGCTTTTAGTATCGCTTTTCCACGACCAGTTTACGCCCGGAGAACCGACGCGAATTAGAGTAACCAAAGTTTGCTCCTGAATAGTCAAGGTCTTCTTTCTTACCTTCATTCAATGGAAATCTTAAAGATCACGCAAACTCTCCCTAGACGCGATGCTCAGCTATCGTTGCCATCGTGGCTCGCAATTCTGCCCTCCGGGGCATATCCGAGCGCCGGGAAAGAGGTTGTGCCCGCCGCTGGTCTATACAAGTAACATTTTGTGTTATTCTTAGTCTTTTTAATTTATTTAAGGTCGCTTTTCAACTTCTACGGTCATATAGCGACCACTTTAATTTGACATTGGTTTCATAACTTTAGGGTAACGGTAGCGGAACCCGCGTATAGACACACACAAACATCGCGCCCGGAGCGGGACTCGAACCCCTGATTCTTTAAGCCAAAGCAGCCAAGGACCTTAGCGACCTCGGCTGTGAGCATATACATGCATAGCTTCTCCTAGTCCGAGGTGATACTGAAATACTTATTAATCTCCCAATACCACTCGCCAGCGATACACAAGAGCTCCTGTCGACGCCATTGTTGCAGTCAATGTGGAGTTGGGACAAAAGAGGCTCGGTCGAGACCGTCAAGGAGAGGAGTGGGTTGTGAAATAAGATGGCGGTAAATACTTAGAAACGTTTTGTACAAGACTAACATATATAATTAACCTACAAGAACAAGGTATTATATCACAAGCGACGAAGGAACTACTCTTTCTACACTACATAAAATATCGTTAATGTCGTGTGAATTATTTTAGTTTCATTTTTTCTTGTAAAATATAATTAAAGAAGAATTTAACTGTTTTTGTAATTTTTCATTTCAAACGTACTATTTGTTTTGCAAAGGGTTGATTCTTGTATGTCTTAAATATCAGGATGAACATGTAATATATGTCATCCGTTAAGTCTTTTTGGCGTAAAACTGTTTTTGTAACGTTTTACTCAAATCTGTTATACATGTCATTTACCCGTAGAACTGAGATTACTTATGAATCATGTTTAAAAATATGTGGGAAAACTCGACAACCGGTAACGTATGAATTAATTTAGCTAAATTTCAGATACAATAATGTCTAATTACCAAAACCGGTGCATCTATTATAATAATTTCAATAATTATTGAAATAACTGTGCAATCAGCTCATAAAAATAAATTTTTCATTCAAAAGCAATGAATTTAACGAGTAACAAAAGATTATCAGTTTCTTTGAAAAAGTAGCCTACATGAAGCTTTTAAAACATTCACCAGCTTGAAATAATGTATTTGAAGTCTTTTTCCTTGTCAGGCTACATTTCTGTCCAAATGTCTCTTTCTAGTAGTAAGTAGGTTTGAGAACTCTCAAGCGTCAGTGGTAAGACAATTCTATTTTTAAATTTCATTCTTTCACTATATCCGCTTTCAGTTTATTCATTTTCTAACCGATTACGTATGCGAAAATAGGCCTCCAAATTGTTTACTAACAACTTCGACATATCTCTTCACATTCCATTGCTGTTGAGAGATGGATGGTAGCGTGGGTTCATGCCTTGTAAACAGGAAAGTTGCTCTCGCCAATATTTAATCACATCCGCAATACGTAGTATCCATCTAAACTAAATTTCAAATTAAGTCTTTAGTGGTTCATTTCAATTTCTACAATTTATATGCAAAATGTTTATTCACAAAACTCGAAATGTGGATGGGAAAGTTTGAATAAAGGCTCCTTAGGGACAAATCTACCAAAATGGTTTTACTGTTGTGATAATCTTCCTCGTAATTTTCAGATATACTACATATATCAAAGCTCATTATTCCTCTGGTTTAACACTACTGATATAATTAATTTCCAGATACGCACACATAAATAGCTAATGTGATATCATTTCAGATTACAACGAACAAAACGAAAATTTTAACAAAATTTAATTTCTCATCAGAATATTTCTGTTGAAAGCATTATATTATCGGAGTTGTATCAAGTAACAAAATTATGAAGAAGTTTTCATCTAAAATATACGACATCAAATTATTTAAATAAACTTGCGATCAATATCGAAGAATAATAAAGAAAAGGAAGAAGTGAAATAAAACAATTCCAAATCCTCTCATAATCAAGCCGTAGAAAGATTCGTAATTTTGTGTACATCATAAAGATTTAGACTTTTTTCAACAAAAAGATGAACAAACATCCAATTACCATCATTCCTCAGAAAGAAATCTATTTCCCCCAACACAAAACAACTTTCAGAAAATTCCAACAACGGCACACATTTGGATCAGCGAAGGGTACTATTGTCTTGTTCTTTGGTATGGCTCTTTTTTGCTTTCACTGCTCGCGGAATTGCCCAGCCGCTTCACCCGTCCGTCGCGCAGCCCCTCCCTCTTTCTCTCTCCCCCTCCCTCTCCCATTGTCCGTCTCTCTGTCGCTCTCCCCCTCCCCCTCCCCCTCCATTCGCCGATGAAATCTCGGGTGCAACGACGCGTCGCGCCAAACGCACTGAGCGCGCGCCGGGCGCAGTCATCATTTCACAGCCGAAGCCATACATCAGCGGGCGGGGCCCGGGCGGCGGACGCGACGCGACGCACGCTGAAATTAGCAGGCCCATCTATTAGCCACCTGCCATCATGACAAAGCCGTGAATTAACCGGTTGAAAACCCACAATGCTATGCACCGAGGAACGGCGCGGCGCCGCCCCTTCTGCTCACCGCCCACCCGCCCACCGCCCCGAGCGGCTCTTGGCTGGCCTCGCCGCCGCTCCCTCGATTCCCATGCGCTTGGGGTCAAGGAACTATCATCCCCTACATGCACACTATCTTGTATTACCCGGCTAGCTACCCACAGCGTTTCTGACGTCACACTCCATTTCAATTTTCTTGTGTTCACGTAACTATTATTCACTGCATTCGCGCCACCTTATTTTACCCTCCTGGATACTCTCAGCGTTTCTGACGTCACACCTCCTATTCCAATTCCCTTATGTCCAATTAACCATTATCTACTGCATACCAACACCTTACATTATCCTCCAGGCTATCTTCAGCGTTTCTAACGTCAGGCCCTCTGTTCTCATTCCTTTATGTTTACGCAACTACTATCCAATGAATTCCACCACCTTTTATTACCACTCCTACAGATTAGGATTCATATCCATTCGCCACTCACCGTTCCTCTCTGATCCGTAGCTTCCTTTGGAGGGCCTTGCACCTTCAAGGAACGTCCTCGAAAGAACCATTATTGCCTCAGTATCTTTGTTTTTGTTTAGAATGATTTAGGAATGCATGCTCGCGCCTTTTCATCACCACACCTACATGACGTTACGTTCTTACAGTTGTTTTTATAGCCTACTCTTCACCTTCCAAAACCATTTCCATGCCACAGAACTGCACTTCCCGCTTTATATCTGTTCATTTACAGATATACACCCATGTAATCATCTCATCGCACTCGAAAAACACCGAATTCCTCAGCAAAACCATATTCCCGCCATAACCATTTATCTTTTTCGCCTTCATGATCAAGATCTATCGCCGTGTGTCTCCCTCCCTCACTTCGCAGTTTGTTGTCTCTCATGTAACCCCACCTTTCACATACAATACTGTTGTTTTCTTTTCCTATCGCCTATTTTACCTATATTTATGTTTAGTATCGTCTTCTCTATACATTTTTGCCTGCTGCTGAAATAAATATTTTTTTCTTTCTGAAGAAAATGCTACTTAACATTAAGTGCTTTTTTGTCATTTCAATAGTTTTGAATGTTCAAATCAAGAGAATTGAACACGAAAACATTGTTGGGAGCATTCTTAGGATATTGTGATGACTAAATAAAGATGATCTTCTTTTCATTCATCTGTTCTAATTCTTCTATTCGCTCGAATATTGAATGTCCCCTTTTCGAAAAAATTGGCAATGAGCTACGTAGTTATTGTCAGTATATTCCAGATCTCGCATCTCTCTCATATCTCAAACGTATAATGACTTCAAATCCTCCCCTTTTCTCTTTATTTCTATTTCATTATGTTCATTGATTGATTGATTGATTGATTGATTAGTGATTTCGGATGCGGCAACTTCTAAGGTAGTTAATCCCGTATGAGTAGTGAATGTTTTGATCGCGAGAGGTGGCTGTGATCTTCTTCTACTGATTGACAAGATACGACACAGACCTACACGTCGGCGTGCGTTCTCCCTCTCCAGCCCCCTCCTCCAACCAGACGTCTTTCACTAGGGGGGCACCGTCCCAGCGCAGTCAAGCTCTAAGCTCCCGACCGGTTTCCCGTAGCGTAGTGCATGTAAGTGTTGTACGGTGGGGTTAAGGCTAGAAAGAGGAAGGGAGAGGAAGGAAATATGGCACGTGGTCAGTGGTCTGTTTCTTAGGGTACTTCTCCGGCATTCGCCTGGCGATGATTGGAAGAACCACGTAAACCTGCCGATCTGACCAGCCGGCCGCTAGAATTCTCCTCCAGACAGCGGCTGAATTCGTCCAAGTTATTTAGCTCTGTCGGGACTCAAATTCTAGGAATTTCTGGTCAAAGTCACTGCAGTGACAGAATCAATTTCCTGAACATCCTAAGTCGGTACGTTTGCCTATTCTTAAATTATTCTCTCTTCTACTACATACCTATCGCGTTGATCACAGCTTCTGATGTACAAACTCTTGTCTTATCCCCCGAAACCATTTTTGTCGTATCTTGTCTTTACATTTCTCGGCGTTGGCCTCGCTCATATCCTTATCGCCTTCATGGTGCAGCATCATCATCTTGCTTTCGACGCTATCATATCCAGCACTGTTGTTCCCTTCTGCATCGTCTTTGTGCTGCCGCCGTGCCCATTGTCTGCATAGTGTTTATCGTTCTCGATGCCGTACACGTCGTTATCGTTACCATAGCCCAGCACCTACACCATTACCGCACCTTCATATCCGCAACTGTCATTCCCTTCTCCGTTCGTCTCCTCCGTCCTGCATCCTCCGTCCCGCCCTGCCCTGCGTCCGCGGGCGCGGGCGATGGCGTGGGCGCGGGCGCGGGCGCGGGCCAGCGAGCCCTTGTCTTGCGCCGACAGCGATAGGGGCGTGGCTGTCCCGGCGCATTGAGGCGCCGCCTCGGATGAGCAATGGCCCATCGGGGTGCCGGGCGGGCGGGCGGGCGGGCGGGCGAAAGGGGGGCGGGCTCATTCACGCGACAACGGAGGCCCTCCCCACCGCAAGCGCCTTTGCGGGACAATGCGCTCCAGCGACGATCGTCGGAGAGGGGTTTTTAGTCGCCCGGTTTGCACAATGCGACGAGAGGTCTTTTTTGTTACTCTTACTTTTGTTACTGTTACTGGAATCGATCCACGGACGATCGCTATTACGTGAACGATTCAAGCTTATAGCTACTGTAATCATGGGACACTCCTGATCTTATCAGTCATCTCTTCAATGCATATCAGCATTGTACACTAATACGTTCATTTAGAATTCCAACATCTTTGCAGGAATTATTTTAAGTTACTCTGCCGTTGAAATGTTGTCTAAAAGTAGAAATATAATCAGAGAGCAAGAAAAAATGAGTTGTAATATTTTACAAAAATCTTCAAAAAACTTATTTTAGATACGTTTATTGAGAACAATTTCACACAGTTTCTCTGAAACCAGTTTTTTATGAGTATATTTTTAATGTAACACTCCTAATTGAATGAAATACAACTCCTAATAAGAAAAACTATTTAGACGAAGTTTTGAAACTCATAATTATTATTTATAAAAAATTATTAAAATAAGATGTGAAAACAGTTACTTACTATATTTATTGTAAGACATGCAAAAAGTATGTGCATGTTTTCGTTATTATTCGGCCACACAAGTGCAGACAAGTGGAAACATTTGGAACAGCACCGCTTCTTAGATACACAATACATAATGTACTTGTAACTCGACACAAGGAAGCTCGGAGAAATTCTTAGAAACCCGCCAACCCCCCACAGCTCAATCATCTGTCGACTCTCAGTAGCAACAACTTGCAGAAACTACTTGCGTTCCCCGCAAAGTCAACAACACCTCGAGTACAGGAATACGCTGAGTAAGACTTGAGAGGTAGCTGGGTAAACTAAACAAGGCACTCGGCTTCATCCGGCCCCATCCCTCACTTCGTGGGAGGGGGGCGCGATTAGCCCGTCACACGACGTTGTCGCAATCTACGTAAGTTCAACGCGCAAGTTTCGCCTCTCCGCTAAATTTGCGCAGGCGACGACGAGGACGTCGACGAGGATGAGGACGAGGGCGAGGGCGACGACAGCGTCGGCGAACGCGCCGATCCGCGCGTCAGGCCGCCCGCCTCGCGCGTCGCCGCCGCAGGCGCAGACGGGGGCGGGGGCGGGCAGCAGCGACAGGAAGCTGGTAGAGTAGTGTCGGAAGGCTGACGGCGGTGGGTGTTAGGCAGCGAGTGACGTGTACCGGGGGATGGGAAGGTTAAATAGGTGGTGTGTGTGTGTGTGTGGGGGGGAAGGGTGACGGCATGAATGCAAGCAAAGAGAGGGTGAACGGTTGCGGATTTGTAGTGACCGCTGCATTGTAGGTGGCGCGTGATCAGTGGTGCGTAGTGAGAGGTGGTTGGTGCGTAGTGAGTGGTGGTTGGTGCATACTGGGTGGTGGGTGATGCGGGGAGAGTAATAAATCGTATGTAATGAGTAGTGGGTGGTGCGTAGAGAATGATAAATGGTAACGTTGTAATGTTGTAATGAATTGTGGATGGTGCATTTAGTGCGTGGTGGGTTATAAGCAACACATCCCTTGCTAGATTGAAAACAATATAAAAATAAAAGTGTGTGTGATTATTTGACTATGGGATTTTTTTTATAATAATAAAATAAATTTTTAAAATATAACCACGTATTCACCTCTTGACTCCTGAAGCATTCAATATATTTAGAAGTATAACAAATTAAGAATATTATCAACAAAAATGTGATTGCCTGAAGAATTTATTAGCAAATTGTAAATTCATTTGATATTTGATGAGGCAGCGCACTTACTTCAGGACCAATTGCACAGGACTTTCATTCTACAGGAAACAAAAATCACCAATAAAATTAAATATTCTATTTCATTATTTTTGTTCAAACATTGCAAACTTCCATCATAAACACACTGTGTGCCTTCTACTTATCGTTCTGAATTGTGCACTCTAATGACCTAGAGGCACAAGAAACTCCCTGCTTCATAGAGTCCGCTGGCGATTTTCAACGCCAGTACCTGGGAATCACGCTCATTTAAAACTTTCTAAACAAAGAGAAATATTTAATTCCTTCCATTGGATTCCTTTCTTAATTACCGCTTCTTTTAAGCAGACTGTGAGTAAATCAGTTTACGCAGTTATTTAGCAGTAATCAGTGGATTTAATTATCTTCCACAATTAACTCGAGCCAGATGCACAATGTTTCTTTTCTTCCCGTTTTCCTCTTTTGTGCTGCGGGAAGGGAAAATCGCCCGCGCGTGTTGGCAGAGAGAAGCTGTTTATCTCGTCGGGCGGAAGAATAGCCCGTCCGGGAACCTTCCTCATTTGGTGCCAGTGAAAGAGTTTATTGCAATGGACAAATACAGCAACGAAAATAATGAATATTCACAATATAATAACGATTACGCCTGTTTAGTTTTTATTTACTGCATCATTTTATGAGAGCGGACAAAATTGTAACAATTATCGGGAAGTTTTAAGTTTATTTTAATAAATTTTATTTTCTTAATATTTATTTAAGCGGATTTATTGAACTAACATTTGTGTAAGCTAATCCACTTTTATATTTTTATTGTTGCCTCGTGATCTACTTTAAATATTTCATATTTATTATGCACTTGAATATAAAATATGTAGATGTAAAATAAACATGGTATTTAGAACAATATCACTATAAAAACAACTCTTCCATGAAACCAGTACACGTAAATTTATTTAAATTGATAAAAACAATGCAAATCCTACAAGTAGTAACAGCATTCCTCTTTCATTTCATGAAGAAATAAACTAAAGAGTGTTTTCTATTATCACCTCAAGTTTAATTTTGATTTGTTCCATTTAAATAAAAATATCCAAGCAGATCATATAAAGTGACTACATTTATTTTTTGAAAAGTACTTAGATCAGAGGTTTCACAATATCATCTTGTGGGTACGCTTGATATAAATAAAGTCTCTTGGCGATAAAACAGCACTACTTTCTTGTGTTTGTAACGATTACGTAGACCTAACATTATATTAGCTGAATGCGTACAAAACTGTTACACAAACTAGCAATATTGAATGTTTGCGAGGCCAGCAACGGGATACTTTTACTCAGGAATCTCCTCATTGACCCATATGTTTCTGCGAGTGTAGTAGTTCCTACCACAGATATTTGTGTAGGTTTGAACTCAAGCGCATTTAACGTGTTAATCATTACAATGCCACGACCATTCTAAAGTTTGTTCTACAGTTATAGGTCCAGATGCATCCACAAAAATAAGTATTTTTAATTTCTAAAAACCGAAAAGTTTCATTGAAATGGTTACTTGTGCCATTAAATTCAGTGAATTAGTCCTATCCTTAAAAGTAGTTTGAAGACGTTATTGTGAATTTTTTTGTAGGAAATTGTCGTGATTCCACGCAAAATACCGGAAAGACTAATCTTTTTTTTAAAAAAAAGCACATACAATTATTCAAATATTTAAGATTTTAAAATTGATTATACTAAACAAGTTCTTAGCTTTAATGATGAATGTGCAGGAGAGTATCGAAAAAATTGTCATTTTCATTTTCCGAAATATTAATGAAAATTGAGTTTTTTTAAATGATGAATTTTGCTTTATTTCAGACGAAACAAATAAAATTGAAAGCTTTTTGATTCTATTTTTAAATTTTCAAGACTCGTTTCTGAAATTCTCAAGACATCGAGTTCGACCAAATCGACCAAGCAACATCAATTTTTAATACACTTAGTGTACAATGTGGGGTTTATAATAATGTTGTTCACAGTCAGCTACAGAGTCGTCTGGTAATTCAGAGAAACTGATAAACCAACTTTTTTTTAAAAACAATCTAATTTTGGGTACCCGATAACACGAAACCAGTATTTCCGTTAAAATAGATTCAATTAACATCAATATTTTTGCCATACAACTTAAAATTCTCTATACCATGTCTACACTATAATACAATGAAGTAAAAAAAGTAATTGGGCAGAGTTATATCCATAAGTAAAACGTCGAATCTCATTGCAATTTCGCAGTCGATTGATCGATCCATACCATCTCGTGTTGGTTCATTTCATTACAAAATCAGCTGAGTGTCTTCAGTTGTTAGCACGATAAGGACACTCCGCTGAAGTCACTGCAGTGACGAGCGTGATGCATGGAAAGGCGTCAAAGGGGAAGGGGGTACGCTCAGAAAACTCTAAGAAACGCGGGTGCAAAGAAGAGAGAGCAAGAGTGGAGGCGAAAGTGGGCGAGTAGCGGCAGCAGAAGCAGGAAAGATAGCGGGAGCAGAAGCGGAAAGAAAGGGAGGATGGAACGTGGTTGACAAAAGGATGGAAGCGGGGAAAATAGCGGGAGCGGGAGCCACGACGGGAACACGAGCAAGAGAAGCATGAAAGAGTGTGTGTGTGTGTGTGTGTGTGTGTGTGTGTGTGTGTGTGCGTGTATTAGGGGAGTGGCACACCCGAGGAATAGAGAGGAAAAATCGCGTGCGGTCCGTGCCCCATTTGTTCGAATATTGCTCCCGCACTCGCTTGGAGAAACCACGGAAATTACCGATCAGAGCAGCTCCTCCAGACCGATCAGAGCAGCAATTCTCCTCCAGGCAGCAGCTGAATTCGACATAGCTTCGTATCTGGTGTCTAACCCTAGGACCTCTCTACCAGAAGCGCTGCAGTGAGATCAATTGACGCTCCGCGCCACCTAACCCGTAGCGAGTGAAGGGCCGTTGGCAGAGTGAGGGCGGAAGCGTGGTTGCAATCTAAGACTAAAACGGGGCAGAAGCGGGGAGGACCGCGCTTGGAAACAGCGATGGAGGCAGGGACAACCCCGGGAGCGGGAGCCACGACGCGGCAGGGATGACGGAAGCGGGGGCGGAAGCAGGGCTGGAAGTGGGGGGGGGCGAGAGTGGGGTGATAAACGCGGCGAGGGGAATGACAAAAGCGACGTCCAAATTAGCGCTGGCTACACGCGCCGCCCCCGCCATCGCGCGCTCTACTAATTTCTAGGATTAATTTAACGCCTGAGTCACGGGGCGGCGCGGGAGAGGTCCGTGATGGAGGGCCTCTGGGCTGCCGCAAGCCCACGGCCCAGGAACGCCCCTGACCTCCGCCTTCAGGTTCAAGGGGACCGCTCTTGGAGCATAGGCGACGACGGGCACGAGATATTATATCCATTTACCGCAATATATAGTTCTACATACCAATTCCACGGCAAACAAATTGAATTGCAGCAATCGAATATTTTGGTTCAACGCAGACTCGGCGCCACAGAATTAGAAATCTCTTCTCCCGTTATTATCTTGCAGTGTTCCATACTTACAACCAGCAGAGTTTGATATTAATTATTTAATTTTTGTAATATGACAAATTCCAGAAGTAATTATTTGTACTTCTTTCCATATGTAACGTAGCCTTATTTTTGCAACTGTTAATGATTTATCAACGTATATCTCGCCATTAAATATTTTTTACAATGCTCAAATGCAAATTTCAAAAAGCACACTTAATTATTCAGCTAGAAATTGAGAACGTAAAACCTCGTATATAATAAGCATGGTATCATCTCATCGTTTTTTAATTTAAAATTCCATCCCTACTAGGATAAAATTTCACCAAATACATGTAACACATCACTGCAATGGTGTTTTCCATGCAGGAAAACATTTTATGTTTGAAGCGTCCCATTTCCGCTCGAAAAAAATATTCCGCGAGATAGCAAAGCTACAGGAATCAATATTTTTAACAAAGCCTTTGTGAACGAGGTGCAAAAGCCGCTTGAGTAATCAAGAGGGCGCCGCATAACGAAGAAATTATTTTGGGCGCGGGCGCGCGGCGGCGCGAGGCGAGCGGGTCAAGAGCGTCCTCTGCATGCGGATGAAGGATGTGCCACTCGCACACCGGCCCCGGCCCTCGCTCCGGCCCCCGCCCCGGCCCCGGACTTGCGCCCGCGCCCGCGCCCGCGCCCGCGCCCGCGCCCACGCCCGCGTCCACGCCCGCCCCCGCCCCCGCTCCGCCTCTGCCGCTACCCTCACCTCGACCACGCCCTCCGACTCCCGCCCCCTCCGACTCCGCTTCCCCTCCGACTCCGCTTCCCCTCCGACTCCGCTTCCCCTCCGACTCCGCTTCCCCTCCGACTCCGCTTCCCCTCCGACTCCGCTTCCCCTCCGACTCCGCTTCCCCTCCGACTCCGCTTCCCCTCCGACTCCGCTTCCCCTCCGACTCCGCTTCCCCTCCGACTCCGCTTCCCCTCCGACTCCGCTTCCCCTCCGACTCCGCTTCCCCTCCGACTCCGCTTCCCCTCCGACTCCGCTTCCCCTCCGACTCCGCTTCCCCTCCGACTCCGCTTCCCCTCCGACTCCGCTTCCCCTCCGACTCCGCTTCCCCTCCGACTCCGCTTCCCCTCCGACTCCGCTTCCCTCCGACTCCGCTTCCCCTCCGACTCCGCTTCCCCTCCGACTCCGCTTCCCCTCCGACTCCGCTTCCCCTCCGACTCCGCCCCGCCCCCGCCTCCGCGCGACCGACGTGGCGCTGTGCGGGACAAGCACGCGGTTGCGAGACGTCGAGGTCGTTAGGTCGCCGGGCACAATGTTCCATTACAGTCTGTTTCCAAAGTGTCATGGTGTCACTCCAACGTCAGGGAATAACGCTGCGCAATTTGAGAAGAGGCGCTGGAAGCGAGTATGTGAGCAAGGGCGGTGGGGAAGGTGGAGAATGGAACCTGGATGCGGACAGATGTGGACAGATTTGTAAGCGTAGAATGGGCGAACGGAGGGAGAGGAGCAGGGAATAATGCTGAAGGAGAAACCGCAATATGAGACTGAAGAAGCCTCGAAAGCGGAAGAAGATGGGGGATCACACAGAAGACGGGATTGTGAATCAAAACAAAAGAAGACATGGAACGAATAACAAAGCTGTAGGCTGTTGTCAAAATAGGTGGCAACGAAGGTGACGGCAGAGGTTGCGGCAAATGCAACAACGAGAACGACGGTATGTGCCGCGAAAAGAACGGCAAAGGCAGGCACGGACGATGGCAAAAGCGGCGATTAGGGCGGCAAAGGCGAAAACGATGGCAGATGTCGCGACCAGTATGGTAAAGGCGATAACACATACGATGACAGATGTCGCGAGTACGGCGTCAAAGGCGACAACGAAAAAGGGCCGAGCGGGCTCGGCGTCAAAGGCGCCGAGGCCAGGACGGCAAATACAACAACAAAGACGACGACAGATGCCGCGAGTAGGACGGCAAAGACGATAAAGGCGATGGAAGATGCAGCAACTAGAGCGGCAGAAGCAACAACGAAGACGATACCAGATGTCGCGACTTGTGCGGCAAAGGTAAGATCAAAAACGCTGGCGGATGCCGCGACCAGAGCGACAACGAGCACGATTGCAGAAGACGTGTCGAGGACAGCAAAGTCGATATCGAAGACGATTGCAGATATCACGGCTGTTTAGCCAAAGGCAACGAAGAAGGCGATGGCTGTTGGTGCATCCAAGGTGGCAAAAGTGACCACGTGAGGCGACGAAGGCGACACCGCCCAACACGGCGCCGGCGGAGCGCGCTCTCGGACGGCCGCCTGCTCGTGTCCCCGCGGGGAGCGCCCTTGTCGCCGCGCAGCTGCTCCGCCGCCGAGGGCGCGCTCCGCTGCCCGCGACCCCCTGTCCCCGCGCCCGCCCCCCCCCCCCCCGGCGCCCTTCCGATCCTCCCACGGCGCGGACGGTCTCGTCCAATTAGCTGCCTTACTGCGGGCTACCTACCCCCTTGCTCCACGCTTCAACTCCTATACGGAATCTTCTTTTCTGTTTCACCCATTTGATTGTAACTTATGGTTCAGCTTAGTTAATGATACCCAGTTTATTAATTACGTTTGTCAGTTGCGTCGAAAAACTGTCGATTATTTGAAGTGCAACATAATAATACTGTACACTGTGGAGTCAATTACATTATTATTTTGCAGTTGTACCAACTATACAAACATAAACAATGTAATGTCAAGGGAATTTGGCCATGTAAAATGTAGTCTAGTTCAATGGAGCAATGCACGTGGTACGATTCGTTAATTATGAATCAAGCGATCTGTAAAATTCATCAAAAATATTACACACATTGGCACTTTCGTCGCTTGTTTCATCAGTATTAAAGGTTGTTTTTCCGGGTAGGGTATCCGTATAAAGTCAATTACTCTTAAAGATGATTAAATATTTGGCAACAAACTTCACGAGAGGAGGCATTTTACACAGCGATTTTTGAATTTCGGCTGTTTACACGGATAAACATTGATTTGAACCATCAAAATCTGATCGAAAAATCGCTCTTTATTCATGTATAAATGAGAGAAAGTTAGCAATTTATGATAACATTCTATGCTTTCAATTATTCCATTTCATTTCTGTAATTGATTGCCTCGTACGTTCTTCCGCCTTTTTAACCGTTCGTGCTCCCGATAGTTACCAAAGTTCTCTAACGCTCTCTAACTCCATATAACTCCCTCCAGCACAGTCTAGAGTGCTGGTTTCTTCAAAGACAGGTAACTTCCTACCGTTCATGCAGCATTAATGTTGCCGTCACTGCAGCTCACGACATTCGTGAGAGACAAACTTATCCGACCGTAGCCTTACTGGGACGGGTATCACTGTTCACTAATTTCAGCAATGAATAAAAAAGAATCCAGTTCCAGCTTCATTGTTGCATTTAAAATCCCAAATTATTAAAATTCAGTCTGAGTAAACCAACATTTTATTTTTTAAATTTTCTGTAACATACGTTTCACCTTACCTTATCACATGCCTCTTAATGCTTCCCATTATTCCTTTTCAAATATTCATCTCAATGCTTTTCAATACAATCCATTTTTAATTCACTTTCATACCGTTTTCTCCGTGTTCTACTCACGTTGAATAAATAATGGTAAAATGACATTAGTGACATCATTACAGTCTAGACGTAAAAATATATTTTCAGAGCTGGATTTTTAGTTCGAGGAGTAAGAGAATGATTTCTCGTGGTCTCATTATCATAGAAAATTCTTTTGGCAAGACTTCGTGGGGCTGGTCAACTGCGACCAATCGCTTGCGCAATAATGCTGAAATAGGCTCAACTGTCACCAATTACAAAAACGGGACATCACATTGAACAAGGGGGAGAAGTATCCTGGCGATCGGTGATTGTTGTCGAAGGGGCACTTCAGAAAACGTAAGCGCGTGTGCAATGGAGAATTTTTAAACATGGTTTACCTAATATGTAAATCTCCTCTAATATGTAAATTTACAAATGATGTACACATAGCTGTTGTATCAAATATTTTTTAATCGAAATGCAATTTTGGACTTTTAATGGCACATAATGCTCAAAATTTACTAATGTTCTTCGAGACAAATTACACTAACCGACCTACATCGAGACCTCTCCTCAGAGCAGGACTCTGTGAAGAATGGGCTGCCATTCCCCAAGAAACCTTCCAGCAAATTATTAAACAGTATGCCTGCGAGAGTGGAAGCTGTCATCAAGGCTAAGGGTGGGCCAACACCCTACTGAACTCCAGCATTACCGATGGAGGGCGCCACGAACTGGCAAGTCACTTTCAGTCACGGGTTCGGATACTTTTGATCACATAGTGTACCTACAGTTCTTCGGTTTAGAATTTTCGTCTCAATTCCTAACATTATAGCTCGTAAATAATAAAATGAATGAAAATATGTAATATACGAGTTATCAATAACTTTCTACTCTCTTTAATTTCAGCTTTAATAATATATTTGATATTGCATGTAATTGGACATATACACACTAATAAAACACATAAAATTGGACAAGGGACAAAACGTAAATATTATAATTCAAGGCAATCGTGCAGAAAAATACGAAACCTTTTTTTGAATACCGAGTCTCTTTCTACAATCCAACATTGAAGAGAGTCAAAAAGTTGTTTTCTACTGAACTTTCAAATATCTACGATCTTCCAAATCAGAGTGTAGTTCACTTACTACGCACTTAATTGCAGATAACTAACTAATACTTTAATTTATGTTCAATTATTACTAATATTTAATATTAAGACTAAAATAAATTTCAAATCACTTCATATTTTCCAAGCACCTAACAAAAAGAATCACTCAATGAGAAGGAGAAGTCAATATAAGGCAGTTTGTACTTATTATGTGACGTAATTTAAAAACACAATCACAATATTATTTACACGCGTGATATTTGCTTCTGGCAATAGGATATGCATGAAATGCTGATGATTCTGGTAATAAAACATTACTGGCGAGAGACGTAATCACAAATGAAAAACCAAATGATATGCATTTCACTGTCGAGGATATTTGATTTACATTTGTAAAATGCAAAACTCCTGATGGAAATTATATTATCGTGTCATTCATGCAGATATGTCAGGTGCAATTGTACTCACGAAATAGTTGGTCATGGTGGCATGTCATCATATCCACTCAATCATACTGAGCAAACAAAACGTGAATAGAACAATAATTGATTGCTATAATTTAATGTACATTAATTCAAATTAAAATCCCGAGAATGACAGGGTTTTTGATTCAACAGTTCATCATATTTTCAAAAAATAATTAAAAGAACAATGTTCAAGACGATGTGAATAAACAGACTTTGACATTAATAACTAACTTTGAATTCCAAATGTGACAATTGGTACAAATTGAACCACGCTCTCAATATTTACATGAAAACCCAAAGCATAAAGAAATATCTTAGATGAACATATTACTTAAGACTAGAAATCACTCATTCAGTTTTCAATGAAAAGCTAACTAAAACACAAGTCGTTTTACCGGAGCAAATTCAATACTATATGAATATTTGCCAAAATACTTTACATCTATGAAATCTTTTCTATAGTTCAAAACATGCACCGATAAATTCAGCCCCAGAGGGCGAGGACAGAGAAAAAGAGGAAGCAGCAAATAGCATAATGAGTCTAGATGGGGACCGACAGAATAAAACGAGTTGCGGTGAATAACGACAGCAATCACGCAAGGGCAACGTAATAATAAAATGATGATTATCATGATAAGTAGGAGGAGAAGGATGATTAATATTTTAGAGCGCTTAGATATCTAAGGGTCATGAGAGCCCGTGTCAGTCGTAATTGGAATGATGACAGAAATATGCCTAACGAAGTAAATGAACAACTATTTCATCACTGCGAAATAGCTAAAAAATGAAGATATCCTATTAACTGACAGATACTACCTGGCACTAGAGAGAAAATTAGAACAAACCTCAATTCAAACAAGTCACGTAATATTATTCACCCTGAAACTAAAACACGTCTGATATATTAGCGAGATAATCGATAGCAAAGCAAATGAATAAAACGTTTTACGTCCAGCAAATGTTGCTTTCAATGAAAGATTGCGCGACACGCATTATCTCTCACACATAACCATTTCCCTGACTCAAAGCGAATGTCACAGGAGGGGTTAGGAACACAGGAAACCCTGAGCTACAAGGCGGTGGGGGGGGGGGAGAACAAGCTGCAAACAGCGCTTCGACTCGTGATAAAGGTGACGGCCAGAATAAAACGAGTTACAGCGCAGGACGCCGGCGACCATGCAGAGAGAACTACAGGGTCTAATAGAGAAATACAGTGCATTTATCGGTGCTCGCATCTGCTGCAACCAAATTACAGCGCCGGCGCGCGTCGTTTGTTTCGGAGGCGCGGAGGCTGCGCGTGGACGCGCCCGCCCAGCGAGATTGTTCTCTCTCTCTCTCTCTCTCTCTCTCCCTCTCGCGAGAGCGCGTATCGATCGCCAGACATCGATATACCGCGGGAGCCTTTGATCCTGGCTTCTCACGGCGTTTGTCTTCCCCCTCCGCTGGCGGAGGAGGGCAGGGGAGGGGAGGGCGGGGGAGGGGAGCGGGCGACTGAGTCGCGGGTATTACGTCGCGGTTATAGCAAGGATGTTTATGCGCTTGCCGAGGAGGATCAACGGAAAAACGATACAAATGCGCGAGCGATGCGCCTTGGAATACGGCGTCTTCGGCAACTGAACTGCAAGTGCAAGAATAAAAGTCACTACATGAAAAACTTTGCAGAATCTTTCAAGCCTCAAGTTTTCCAATATTGAAGGTATTTTCAATTTATTTCGAAATGATAGCATTAGGATTCCCTCGCGTTAAATAAACAATCTATGATTAACAGTTCAGAACATTCCATTAATTAATAAATAGTACAAAAAAAGAAAATCAATGATAGTTACAATTTCACTACAGAGATATTCACAATATAATAAATTTTTATTGGCAATTTCGACAAATCAAACGTGTCAAAGAATAATAATCGAGTATAATGCCTTCTTCCTTCAGTGAGTTTGTTATTAGATAGGTACGTCGTGGATTTTTTTTCTTACGCGCTTTTCTTGAGTGCTATTATGAATAACATGTGTTATTTTAGAATATCTGCAGCCAACTTCAATTTACATTTACTTTTGGTGCGGTAATTTTTAAACAGAGTGGGTGTTCAGAGACATCTGCAGTAGGTCAATCGTTGCATTTGCGCTCTCTCTGCATACTACATTCGTATGCGGGATACACGATGACTATCAATTGGTGTCAGATTTCAATGCTTGTTTTGTTTGTTGAGAAACGATTGTAAAGGTCATATCCGCCAGCTCCTAATCGGTTTGATGAAATGCATATTGACACACGTTCTTTGTAATCCCACCAAAGTCGTTTTAGGGGTCTCGCCATAAATCAATGCTATTTTCAAGAAAACTGAAAAATAAACTTGCGTTATGGTCAGTTTAGTATCCTCAGACAGTTTTAGTCACTTTTATTAGAAACCACTATCGTGGAAATAGTTTTTAAATGCGTAAGTGAAAATTTTTAAATTTATATTGACCGATCAGTTAAATCCTAATGTAACCCTTAAATCTCATCACACATACTATCCATCTATTATTTTCAGGATGCCTTACGTATACAATAATTGTATGTAAATTATTCATGTTGTTCATTCACCATGTTGATTATCTTCTGGACTATATCTTTATTTTACTCTTGTAGAGTTAAAGTGACCTGGCAGGCAGAGAAAACACATTGTAAATATGATAAAAACATGACATCAGATGTACAAATCGATCAATTCTAAAAATCACAGTTCAGGGATTTGTCGAACATTTCCTTGCGCGTTACTGCTAAGCTAATTAGTGTAATAAGTGTGGTGCAAGTTAGGAGTTAGAAGCGGGGGTGTTCCTCTTTTGGTCGGCTTCAGAGGGACCGCCCTCTCCGCGTGTTGTCATACGAACTCTAAGCTCCGGCCGGTCTCCCGACGGGAGTGGTGGAGTACTGCGTGCAAGTGTGTGTGTGTCTGTGTGAGCAATGCGAAAGGGTGAGAACGGAAATATCGCGAGCCTTCTTTTTGATTAAGGTAATACTCCTGATTTCACCTGGTACTGATTTCTCCTCTAGATAACATCTGAGTTTGACTAAGCAAACACGCTAGCGTCAAAAATCTGCGACCGCCGAGACTTGAACTTTAGAACGTCCCTGCCAAGAGCGTTGCAGAGGCAACAACTGTAACTCTGAGCCATCTCGGCCGGTAAAAGCCACAATTATTTCTCGAAAATACCAGTCTCATTCAACTGAAATACTGGAATTTTCCCCACGAATAGACCGAAATAGCGTCTTTAAATAGTAGGTATAAACATTCGATTGAGGTACAATACCTCTAAAAATACCGATAAGACTAGATGACTTATACCACATTTTTATAGGTATTTCGAAGAAAGATAAAATGAAGGTAAAGGTATTGCTATACCGATACAAATTCTTTAACGTTGTAATTTCGCAACTCGGTTCTAATTTGTGAGTACATCTTGGTTCTTGTTACAACGTATATACATCGTCGTCATGCAGAGATAACTCTATACACTAAAGTCTACATAACAAATCTTTGTGTTCTTTCAACGTTACAACAGAATTTCAAAATATACGCTTGAGTACTTCTACTTACTAACGTTTTGTTACTAAAGCGTGAATACAAGGCATCGCAGATACGAGTTTCGGATTAATAGAATCAAATAACTCTGGCTGCTTTAATCTTAAAACGAGAACAAAAAAATAAGAAATTTTACAACATTCCATAACCTTTTTCTGTTCTACAAACGGAAAAAATCAAAATACTTTCACTCAAACGATTCTGCTCAACAGCGTTGTTAGCGCTTGACACAATGTGATTTATAGCGTAAAGTTCAATATTATATCTGCTTATAACCCGTTCACATTTCATTTCTCCGATGAAAATTCCTGCGATACAAAACGCCGAGCTTTTTCGCTTGTCACGCGGACGCAATCGCGTTTGAGCGTAGCAGCATTCACAGAGGAAACGCCTTATAAATACCATGATATAAATTCAGAGTGTTTTTTGCAGCAGCAGCGGCGGCGGCGGCGGCGGCGGCAGCACCAGTAGCAGCAGAAACGCGCGCCCTCAGCCGCGAGCACAATGTGTGTCGAATGGCTAAGCCTCAATGGCGACATGACATTTTATACAACATTAATTCGATTCAGCGCGAATTTTGTTTGGGCGGGAGGGGGGTGCGGGGCCACGCCTCCCCGACGCCGCCACCGACGCTCTGTGCCGGCGACGCGACGGCGCGCCCAGTGGGCCCAAATGACCCCTCACGCGCTCCTTCTACATTTTCCGCAAACTAAACAAAACTGTTTTCCCCCTCAGTGGCCAGTTTCAAGCTGTATCTCTGGCACCGCCCCGCATTACACCCACTCTCTACCATCCGTACCTAGGGTCTTGGGAGGGGGCGCCCCCACTCCCTCACATTTCCCCTCTCTCTAGTCGTCCAGGCCGAAACCCTACCTACCGATAGCCCACTGAGGCAGCCGCAGCTCTTCCAAGCTCGTTCCTTAGTTATCGTCTACACCACCAGATGCCGCCATGAGCCGTACATCCTTCGCGAATGGAGCTTAATGTCAGGATAGGGCAGGGAAGGATTGATGGAGCGATCCGGTGGAATGCATTATGGCGAGGGAAACGGGAATACCCCAAGAAAATCTGTCGCAAAACCAGCCGCTTTGCACTATAAATTTCACTTTGAACCGTCTGGGACCGATCCCGGGCACCAGCGGTGGACGGCATTGAGTCTGACTATTACGTCAGGAGTTAATCACGTTTTACGCTACGCTCTGCAAAAAAATTATTAGACGAAAGACATTCTCGCGAGTATGGGTTTGTTCTATGCCCTCATTGGACAAGGTTGTCAAACATCCTATTGTTAAAACGTTCTCCCTCAAGTTTGGGCGTGTGTTTGCTATAACTCTGCTTTGGAGCAATTTGATTTACTTTTCCGAGATTATTCCGGCCGATACTTCTCATCGCAGGTGCAGAATATGCAACCACCACACTTAAGACTTGACTGTGCGGGGGTTGCCTAGAACTTCTGATCAGGCGCTGTTGAGCTATTATAAACACATCAACATCCCCTCTTTTATATATATATATATATATATATATATATATATATATATATATATATATATATATATATATATATTAGGTAATATTATTTATTATTTCATGATTAATTTATTTTTACATTATTTATTATTATGTTTTATGCATAGTTTATTTGTGCATTCGAGCCAGTGTGCGCCGCGCGGTGGCGCCATGTGGCGCCCGCCGGATGCGTTGCCTGTTGGCCCGCCCTCCCTGGCCGCCCGGAGGCCCCGAGAAGCAGTAAAATGGAAATTTAATACATTACGCAATAAAATATACGCGATTTCGTTGGTATTTTCGTCCGCTGGGTGTACTTATCGCTAGCGGGAAATGCTGCTTCATTAAAATTCGGGAAATATTTATGGTAAGTTCGGTGGACAGTAGTAGTTAATTAGTATGTCAGTAACTCGAGAGTTTGAAAGCCTTTTACAAACTTATTTTTATGTGGTTGAAAAGGAAAAAGAGTTGGTTTTTTTTAATCTTCATAAAACATTCAGTAAACACGCATTCTCAGCGCAATAATAATTGTAAATTATTTTTTATTCTGAACTTTGCATAGAAAAATCAAGCATTTTACTTGTACATCACTATCTACAGGAACGGTTCTGCATTCCTCTGGAATGATTTTATTTGTTTCTGAAGAAGTAAAACGTAGCACGATACTTTCACTTTTGCATGCCAAGAAAGAAATAAAAATAAATGGAAGATTTTACCCGATTGGAGACCAATATTACGGAGTAATGTTTACATTTGTCAAGACTAATCTGCACTGGGCCTGATATTTCCTAATACTAATGACACGGATTTCGAGTGCAATGAATTTTAAAATCATAATTGATAATAAAGTTTCGCTCTCTTGCTCTCTAAATCATTAAATACCGAGTATAAAATATTAGAACCCCCAAAAATTCTCAAACATGTGACATTTTCCACGAAATAAATCAGTGCTGCGAGAGAGCTAATTCAGAGAATTTGCGGCAGAACGTTTCATTATAAATACGAGGAGCGCGCGCTCGAAATAAAAGAGATCCCTGAGATGACACAATTCTCAAATTCACTTCAAAATGACTTTCTTTTTCAATTAGTAACTGCCCGAAACTGGGAAACTGGGTTCTTTAAAAATAAATATCTCTAATTAATGCTGAATGTGGGTAGAGGAGAAAAGTACTAGCTTTACCAAAACGTCAAAGAAAATAATGAACAGTAATTTACTTTCAATGCGTTTACAAATCCTGCAAATACAGGGAATAAAATACTTATTTAACTCATAAGATATTCATACAAATATTTCCAATCATTTCCTAGTAGCTGTATTTCTAATAAGGTTAGTATAAGTAGTATATAGTAGATTGTATAAGTAGTATAGTATTTGCAATGCAATATTATCTGCACATACATCCTACCCTGAGTTCAAAGATCATAGCAAGCCACCATTAAAAGGCGTTTAAAAGACATTAGAAAGAGGGGATACGGCATTCTAAGAAGGTAAATGAGTGAATTTTAAAAGTTTCATTAAGGAGTACTAATTGTTCCGCGGTTCCCACCTATTATCGACAGTGGGTGCTGGGGGAACCATCACGAACCATATTCCAGGCATGTTCGACGCGCCGCATCTCAAGCGAACATGCATCCCGTCATGCTTCAAAGATAACTTGCATATCACTTGGAACATGTGACCGGGCATTGTCCTGCTGAAGTACGACGTGTGGAGTTGCCATAAGGATGGTCAGCGTCTCGGACTCTACAACGGCTGTTGAGTTCCCGCTCAATACGTAGGAGGCGAGATCGGATGTTGAATCCAATAGTGCCGTAAGTCATTGCACTTGGCGTTCGTCTGTTATGTCGGGGTGCACGTTAATCCGCTGTTGTACACGTTATCCATGTTCACAATCATTCAATCCATTATTTCAGGGTGCGGCATATTTTCATAATCAGTTGTAAATTTGTAGGTACTAAAAAAGGCGTTTACCTACACTTCCCGTCACCTACACTAGCCTGACATAACAGAAAAATCACTTAGTTGAGAAAATTATTATATCGTTTTTGTATCAACGAATTCCCAGGAACTTGAGGCAGTGTTATCAGAGTCTTATGGCAATAGTAAGATGGTTCGGAGAAATTGTTATTGTTTTTACCGTGCATGAATCGACTAAAGCCTGATATTTTTCTGTCTTGCACAGGGCGAAACACCACTTGATATGACACACACTTTCATGATTTTATCAGTAAAATGACGTAAATATGACAGACAACATTTGTTTTAAAAAATTGCTGGAGAGAATGGGCTAGAGTTTCAAAAACTGCAACATCGGCAAATGATATTGAGTCTTGATGATCTTTCAAAGTCTAGGAAGTGAGAATACATAAACATGTTTGTCAGTGCTGAACTACCATGTATTCTGATGAACCAGGACTTGGCATTAGCACCTTAGCTACGAAGAAAAATATACTTTTATTGAAGTTTTCAATGGTCAGCCCAATACATGAGCAATGTTTTGTCACAGCTCGCTAATAGCTTTTAATCTCTCGAAGAATTTGAGATTTTATATTCATTATTTCAGGTCTATGACATTCAAAAATTTTAAGTACCATTAAATGATTATGACACAGTGTCAAAGTACATTATGTGGTTCACTAACAATAAAAGTAAATTCATCAGAAAATAAAAAAAGTGGTTCAAGCGAAATGATATTTTCAAAAAGTAATTTTAGGAGAACATACTTTTGACAAAACGTTTGACACAACTAAGTTCGATACATGAAAATTACGAGTAAGTGCAATGTTGAGCTGCAGCTAGTGCGGGTCCACAGAGCAGCGAGAAGAGCGTGGGTGAGGTGAGGGAGAGAACGAGGTCAGGAGCAACGGCGATGGCGATGGCGATGGCGATGGCGATGGCGAGGGCAAGGCGAGGGCGAGGGCGAGGGCGAGGGCGAGGGCGAGTGGCGGGGGGCGAGGGCGAGTGGCGAGGGACGAGGACGAGGGCGAGGGCGAGTGGCGGGGGACGAGGGCGAGGGCGAGGGCGAGGGGGAGGGCGAGGGCGAGGGCGAGGGCGAGGGCGAGGGCGAGGGCGAGGGCAAGGGCAAGGGCGAGGGCAAGGGCAAGGGCAAGGGCGAGGGCAAGGGCGAGGGTTGTGGTGGGGGCGGGGGCGAGGGCGGGTGCGAGGGCGAGGGCGTGGCGAGGGTTATGGCGGGGGCGGGGGCGAGGGCGAGGGCGAGGGCGAGGGCGAGGGCGAGGTCGAGGGTGGGGGCGAGGACGCGGGTTATGGCGGGGGCGCGGGGACCGCCTGGCTCGGCCCTTGCGCTGCGCGGATGATGCGCTGCGGGGCAACGCGGGGGGAGGAGGCGCGCACCTCCGGCGGGGGCGGGGGCGGGGGCGGCGGCGGCGCTCGTCGCTTCCGGGTGCGTGGCGGGGGGCGCGGAGGGCGAGAGAGGGCTCGACGCCCCGCGGAGCGAGCGCGGGGGCGGGGGCGGGGGCGGGGGGCGGCAGCTGCAATCGATGCGTGCCTGGCGCGTGACGTAAGAGCGCATACACCCTCAGCCCGCCCCCACCGCGCGCCGACCGGCCCCGAGGGGCCGTGGCCCGCGATGCAGAAATGGTGCGTGCGAAGAACGAGGCTGCGGTGGCGGGGCGGGGCGGGGGCGGGTGGGGAGAACGCTTCGATGACTCCCACGCGGCGCCAGCGCTCCGGGAGCGCGCGGAAGCAAGGGGGGGCGGAGGGGGAGAGTAACGAGAGGATGAAAGGACGGCGAACGAAACTGCTGGTGTGGAAGGGGGCAAGGAAGAAAGTTCAGGCAACGATCTCTCCGTGAAGGGAAAGGCCCAGGATGCAGATTTAAAGATTCTGAAGTTCTTCATTCGTACTCGTAGTAGCCATTCAGTACTACACATTAAGTTGATTTTAATTAATACTGATATAGCTTTTTTAAGTAGATCTGTAGAAGTTTTGAGATTATTTATTAATTAATTTATTGTTCTAAATGTATTTCGTGTATTGAAACGAAATGTAAACCTTCTTGAAAATTAAATATAATGCTGGGAATGACAAACTTCAATATTTATTTTATTTATGTCTGAGATCACGAGCAGAGTCGAACTGATAACACATTGCTTTCGTCTCTTAAAAAACCTTTTCTGTGACCTCTTTTTAATCCAAGGGAGGCAACATCATTGTCTTATTTTTAACTTTTGCAATTCTACCGTGCGCTGCCAGACACGAGGGGCAGGAACTTTTGAATCTAATCTATTTTGCATTGTTTGTAATTGAAAGTCTTTTCCTGCTCTGGTATACGATATTTCATCTAAGATCGATATATAATTTACTACGATTGTTCTTAGAAATATTATTCTGAAACAAGATTATGAATTTAGAAATGAGATGAGAGGGAGAACTTCATAATTTCAGGTACCAATTAACACTTTATATTTTATTATTATACCGTCTCTTGGGGATACATCAGGTACAATTTTCTTAACTTTTATTTTCAAAAATTTTACTCGTTTCCAGTTTATGCTCTGTTGCTAATCTGTTTCTTCCATGAAATTAAGACGTCATTCTATCAGGTATTCATTATCTATTTTCAGATCGCTAAAACGTCACATCTTCAACAAATTCACCAGTTGTTTATTTAGTTTACATTTCTCGCATACTTAGTATAGATGAAGTGTCGTATTGCTGCACCGGAAAGTCGCTATTTTTCGACAGAAAACTCGTTTCGTTGGACTCTCATTCAAAAACAGTAGAACATTCTTGTTCCTGTGGGTAGTGAATATCTTCATCTAATATATTGGGTAGTTAGAATTCACTCTTAGCGAGTCGTTGACAGCGATAAATTGGTTTACAGAAAATCGTCTGTGAACAACAGTAGCGGCTACGCTGTAGGCAGGATTTACTCCAAAGTCAATATTCCGCGATCGCTAGCTGTTACCACACCACAATTTGGAACGGATATTTGGAATTTTTACTATACATGAAGCCCCAACACAATTTTCATTATTTTCTTAAAAGTGGCTCCAAATTATTTTATATATTATTTATTATTTTATTAATTATATGTAATGTTTAATTGTTGGGTGAAACAAATACTTTAAAATTAAATATTTTAAATAAGGTGACGTATATTTGTTTTCAAAATATGTCATAGTCATAGTCAAATAGTCTTAGAGAGTTTTGCGTTATTTTACGAACAATATTTTCTTAAAAAGAGTTTCGTTTGTTCCTTTAAAAATTTTGAATGAATAAAGATAATGCACTGAATAGCATTACAAATGTTATTCTGATACACACATTTTATGATTACACGTGTGTATTTGCTAGTAGTGTTATGGTATTACATAACCTTTACAAATAATGTGACAAAGTACTTGCTTTTGTCGCACCATTAGCTTCATTCTTGAAATGTTTCAGTTCTGTTTAAAAGTTTATTGTTCCACACATATTTTACTTTCGCTAATGATGAATCCAACTCGTTTATTTTCGCGTTTTCCCTTCGTCCTTTGGCCGAGCGTCGCTCGCGAGGAGTTTTCATCGGCGGCCTCCTCCCATTGCAAGGTTTCCCTCTGCGCCGGCGAGCGCAGCCTCGCTGTAAAACAGATTACAAGCGCTTTCGCCCTGACGTCACGCATCGCCCCACTGCTACCACCACCACCACAACCGATAATTAAAACTCGGAGCAACCCCCGCGCAGAAGCTCTTGGCGGGCGGGCGGCGCAGCGCGAGAACACATCCAGCGTCGCCTCTTGTCGCCTCACATCGGCCACAAACGCAAAAGGTTCACGTGTTAAGAATTTACTAAACTACTAGAAAGTCACTAACACGTTAGACTTCTCCAACCCGAGGAAAGAACAGGCACCAAAAGATGACTGTATAAAGTCATGATAATTCCAGATAAACTGCACGCAACGAAAAGATTTTTGGAATTGATCCTGAATGCTTCTAAGAAAGATGGGTATGTAAGCAAAGAGCTAAAAATAACAAGTTTAAATGAAACAGAACAACATTATGGTCGCAAATGCTCAACTCGCAAGTGAATGAATAGAGACACGAACTCTCAAATGCCACCTATGTTGGAAAAATATTAAAATATTAAGAATACAATGGCTGAAATCCTGATGCCAGTACAATCCGTTAATCTCAAAGTGCAAGAAGAAGAAGAAGAAGAAGAAGAAGAAGAAGAAGAAGAAGAAGAAAGATAAAACAATACAGTAATAAGAATAACAAAATAATTAAAACAAAAATACATGAAAGAAAAATATATTGAAAAAGTAGTAGAAATAATGAAGGAAAAATGATAAAACAGTGTAATAATAAGTAGGAGTAGAAGAAAAATTAGAATAAAAATTCGTGTAAGAAAAGTAAATTGAAGTACTAGTAGAAAATAAAAAGGAGAAGATAAAGAAGAAGAAAAAGGAAAAGAAGAAGAAGAACCTGCTGGCGGAAGTGACGACGGCGCCTGCAAAGGGCGAAGGCCCGAAGGTCCCTAGCGCCGTTCGCAAGACGCGCTCTGGCACAAGTCGGCGCACGATGTTGACACACCTGCGCAATCGATTAAAAGAGAGCTGCTGTTTGGACTTCGTTAGAAGTTGGTGGCAAGCGACGTCGGGCCCTGAAAGATTTACGGGCGACATCTTGGGTCCCCGCGCTCTCGCGAAGTTACGAACATTTTGCATGATTGAGAAAGTAAACACAAAGAGAGGAACGCTTTTCCTTGTCTACTATGAGCGTTTTCATCAGAAGGAAAACATATTTATATTTAATGATCAAAAGCAAAGATCATTTTCAAGTGAAATAGAGACTAATGTTAAACTTTCGTTTTGTGTTAGTGTAAGAGTGAATAATTTAACATATGAGTGCAAATCAAACGTATTAACTTATATAATAAATAAGTGGAATAAGGATGTAAATTAATGAGGTAATGGCTCATTACAAAGTAAATGAAACCAGTCAAACGCATGTGGTTGAACTACCTGCCTTCAAGATAACTTGGGACAGTTGTGTAACTTGGGAAGTTTTGCGACTTTTTTTAACGTTAGCTGTATCAGTTGTGTTCAGGTGTTTGAATCGGAAGCAGCACCAAAGGGTTCACTACTGTTTAAAGAAGATAAATTATCATCTTTTGGAAGTTATATTTGCAGGCAAGTGCAAGAAGTGCACTTGCCTGCAAATATAACTTCCGTGCTAGGAGTTTACTATTGTTGCATTTGCAGGCAAGTGCAATTATTCAGTAACAAAATAATTAACGTAAGCTTTCACCTGAAAACAACTATTGTAAAACTTTCCTTGTACCGTTCTTAATAAGCTGTTTCTATTTTGTATATAAATGCATTCCACAACCTAAACTATTCCAATATATCTAGTATCTTTTGTCAATTCTTCCCACCTAATATTTTATGGATGGAAAGTTCCTAAGCGTGACTAGATGCAGGTAAATTAGGACACTGTACCTAGTTATCCAAGGTTGCTATTTTATAGAGATGAGAGAATTTTGATAGAAAAATACTTATATTGCTGAAAGCTTTGTGATGTCAGTATTTCTTATTCGATAAATTACCTCCAATTTAAATCGACCGGTAAACATTTTGTGGTTTATTTTTAATAATAAGTATATTGCACTACTTTCTAAATTAGAGTTGCCGGTTGAGTTTAGTTCAAAGTGTGAGCATAACACTCATTGCTACTCCGCATCGACTCTCACAGGGAGGCCCTGGGTTCGAGACGATGGCATATTTTCGAATCCACCTACGTTGCTAGGTCGAATTCGTCTGCAGAACACATCTAGCGGCCGGCTCCTCTAATGGGTAGTTTTTCCGTAATTTCTCTGCGCAATATCATACGAAACCGGAACAGTACCCTAACAATGAGACCACGTCAGACCATTACATCCTCGTCCTCGTCCTCTCCCATTACTCACGCTCACTTTCACTTACACGCACTATTCTATCACACATGTCTGGAGACCAGAGGGAGACAAGAGCTTGTCTTGGCTGGGTCGGTGCTCCAGTGGGAAGAGATATCTGGAGTGGGAAATCAGCCGCGAGCCGAGTGTAGGTCAGTGCCGGATCTCACCATCCCACGGGGGAGAAATTCCGTCCCTTCCCCTTCCCAAAACATTTTCTACACCAACGAAACTAATGACCATAGCAGGAAATCAACAAAAATAAATAAATAAATTATTCGTAACTTCTTGCGTTTTAACTCACTGATGAATATTAACATTACATGCAACGACATATTCATTTCCATAAATGTTAATAATTTTCCAGTTCTGAATTTGGGATACAATGTTAGCGATGAAGCATTTTAACTACGAGGAGATATAGTTTTTGAGATCTATAGAACGTTACAAATACTGTGTACTATTGAACTTGCGTATCATCTCAACTATCCAAGGCCATAACATCTACCTCGTTTTGCTGAGTTTACTGTACATTCGCAAACATAGCCGCCCCTACATCCACAACGGAAACTTTCAAGTCACACGCAAGCAACATTTCAAAACAATTTTTAGCCGATACATTTTGTTCGAAAAGAACAGAAAAGTTTCTGCAGGTAACTTCGGGAGAAGGAGGTCCTCGCAACGGTGTCCGTGGCAAACATGATACAAGTTTCATTCAATTCGACAGGAACTTCCTCGGGTATCGGTAAAGTGTACTTTATGGTCCAATTTGTTGTCTTCGGCAGACTGTGTAAAGTAGATGTAAGATTCTTTATCTTACAATATTATACTAAGAATAAGAAATTTCAAAAGTTTCACGATCTGAAGAACAACTTCAAGTAATGGAAAAAGTGAAATAGGGAACAGTATATCGTTGAACTTTTGGATCAAAGACGTCACTTCAACAAAATGTTCTCAATGTTTTGCTCTTTAATATGAAGTAAGATATTATGCAAATTAAATATTTATAAAATATTAAACAATCCTATACAATTTGAGAATTTGATTAATGTGTAATTTCTCATTTTTATACTTGACACGCTACAATTTACAGTTCCTTGATCAGCATGACAATACTTTTTATCTAGTGTAATATGCTCTTGAAGTTAATTTTTACGGTGTTGCGTAATCAAATACTTCTTACAATTTGCCTTCATCTAAGTCACAGCGAGGTAAGTACAATATTACTCTTAAATACAACTGGGAAGAAAAATCGAAATGCCGTTGTATGCTGTTGCTATGTTGCCTTTTTTCATGTGCAAATACTTCACAATTCGTAAATTATTGATTGAAAATAAATCTATTGAAGGAATCGTCTGAACTATGATAGGTAAAAAAATACGTCTGAAAGGACATGTATAAGTAAAGTTGACGTGTCTGTGATTTCAAAATAAATGCCTTTTAAAAGTTATATTTATTAACATAATACAAAAATAAACTATAAATATATAAAAATAAAATGTACAATTATTGCCTGTCATAAAAATAAAATGTACAATTTTCGTCTGAAATTATCTTGGGAATGACTAAGCCAATTACAATAAGATTTTCACGAGAAATTAAATATTTTCTTAAACATAACTTAGCCTACTTCTGTAATTATTTTGAAAAGAAGAGACATTTCCAATTTATAATTATTACTATTATTAACATCACTATTATTATTATTACTGTTATTATTCTCAAGGTTGTTTCCACAAACACGGAAATTATATATAATTGGTTATGGAATTTTATATCAGTTTATCGAACAATTTCAGACGAAGTCATTATGTTACATTTCGTAGAAAATAAGATTAAGAAAGGTGTCAGCAATAGCACATGCAACACACAATAGAAGTTATCTGTTTTCTAACACATTCATCGAAGGTAACTAGAAAATTGTGCAACCTTGTCTCTTAAAATCCCCGTTTTCGCAGTATATCACATAGGTTCCTTCAAGGTACTCGTATGTTTGTTAGCCCTGTATTGATGAAATGAAACCTGTTCATACTTCGGAGGTACTTGCCCTCCGTACCACGGGCACTGAGAATAGTGAAGACTCGTAATCTATGTACAATTAAATTAACTATTTTGATATTCTGTGCAATTTAACCCCAAGGACCTAAGCATTTCTAATTATACATAAACTCCTATAAACTTCTTAGAAAACTCCTGCACAGTTCATCAGAACTATGTGATGTAATGCGCATCGCTTGGCATGGCTGGTAACATTTGGTTCAAATATCAAATAATTTCTATATTGGAAGAAATAGAAAAATTCAATATTCTCACGAATTCAGTTAATCGCATAATAACAAAAATCGGCGCGTGATATAGTTATTTAGGCAACTAGTCCAGAAAGTCTTGAAATACTGACGGACGATGAAATGAGAGAAACCATGTCGGCATTTTGAAATCGGTGTGCAAAAGGCATTTTTGTTTGAGTAGCGTACATTATTTTAGGACAATTGATGAAAACACACAATCATGTATTTCGGGTATTATTTTTAATATGCGATGTGGCGGACATGTCGATTTATAACACCTCAGTGTTTTGTTTACTTTATAGTACTGAATTGTTCTATATGGGCATGCATAAAGCCGGGAAAGTAGACATAGCCGTACTCATATCGCAATGTAAACACTTTTTAATCAATAACCAGTGAAGATATGGACTGCATTCTTTGTATGAGAGCTGAAAAAATATTTCTCTCTTCATGAGTTTGTATCCCATTGTAATGTCCAACTGGCGTGTGTGGAGCACATGCGTGTGGAACCACGTGCGCTGCTTGCCAGACAGTCTGTGGTGCCTTGCGGCAGTGATGACGCCATGCATTTCCTCACCTTATGTTCCGACCTTCCCCCATTCCCCCGTCTGCTTTGAGACTCTCGTCTGCCGGGAGGCCCGCTTCCCCCACCCTCGACGTCGCCCGGCGTGTCGTCCTTGCAAATCAGGCCGATAAACCGGCCTTCCCCAGAACGCCCCACCCGCCATTCAATCCCTCTTCTTTTTCGATGCCTCCACTCCTTCCGTGCGTTCCTTCCTCTCCCCACCTCCGAGCTTGTCTCTGGAGCCGTGTCCCAACTTCCTCAACCCGGCTCGTCTTCCCGGAAACCTTTATTCCCTTCTCCCAAAATTTTTGTCTTGGTCGTTCCCCCCTGCTCCCGTCCTCACAGCCCCGCCGCAACTCTCCCTGACCTCGCCCCTAAGGCTCCTTCGCGTCAGCTCTGCGAGTTTACGCCGGGCGCAGCGAGCGCGGGACACAAATCCCCCACAATATGACCCTTCGGCGCCGCGGCCCGGCCCTGTGCGGTGGCAGGCAGCCCTGGAGGCGGAGGGGGCGGGGCGGAGAGGCGAGAGGAGGGCCAAAACGAAGGCACCTGCTCACTGGGCACTTGCCGCCGACCTCAAAGTCACTCTAACCATATCCTTCACTTTTGACAAGATTGTTCTTACCCTTGCCTCCAGCCGAAGTTCCTCTATGAAGGTTTTTCGTGGGTTTTACCAAGGTTTCACATTGTGGCGAGATCAGAACAAACTATTTTTTTACTTCAGTAGAAAATTTGTTGTTATTTGCTGCCAGCCGCCAAAATCACGAAGTCAGTGTTTTGATCACGGAAAACTGGGGTGTGCACGTTTGTTGCAGCAGAATGTCATTAACTGTGACATTCACATAACTGAAGTAAATATCGAGGTTAAATGAAAAATAAAACCAAAAGTTCCGGTCCGGATATCAGAGATCGTCAAGGCAGTGGTGCCGTTGTGATAGCGGACTGAAAGATCATGGGTTTGAGTTCCGCCTCAGGCACGGTTGTATTGTGTTCGTCCTTTCACCCCATCATCATATCGTGTCGTCCTCATAGTTACCATACCGTTATACGCAATAGTGGTAGCTAATGACCTAGATGTTGATACGTCCTTAAATAACCAAAAAGAAAACAAAAGTGGGTTATTGATAAGCTAAATTCGGGACTGAATTCTCGACATCGTATCATAAATGGAGATAAAACTAATTTTAACTACGAAAGCAGCTTGCAGTCAAATTCAGGTTTGTATTTTTGTACTCCGATGTGGACGAGGAGATTAAAAGCAGAAAGAAAAGCAAAAACATTTTAGAAAAACGAGATTTAGAAGGATAGTAGTTAATTGGCTGGAAAATGTTTGAAGGAAATTAAGAGGAAATGCTAGAAAAATGTGGAAATGGAAAATTGATGGAGATTTTATAAAAGTAATGTGTACTAGAGTGCAGAAAAGTTTCCGGTTTCTCGAATAAAGAAGTACTACTCCGAACGTACAGTGCCATAATTTTACATTCGTGGACATAATTTCAAATTCCAAAACGCAGTACGTCAGCGAGTATCAATTGTATGGTACTCGCTTATTTGTCATGCAGGGTGCGGATGGTTATTTTAAAAATATTATAGTGGTCTTCCTATGGGTATTCGCACCAGAACAAAGTACATACAAACTATAAAAGTCCTTATATCTTATGGACGAATACTTATCATTGTTTAACATGGCATTTTATGATTTTCATGTAGAGAATGTTGTACGTGAAGGATTAACCTTAAATAGTTACAGAAATCTTACATATACCGAAGAGGATCTCACACATGGAGATTGAAATGTCTATTAATTAAAAATTTTGACTGGGATTATCGCTTATTTCAAAATTGTTTGATTGATTACTAGTGATTCCGGGCGCATGAAATTCTCGTGGCAATAGTCCCGTAGGTGTAGTGCATGTTTTTGCTCGTGAGATGGCTGATCTTGCCCCGCTGGATGGCGAGATCCGGCGTCGACCTACCGCCGGCTGGCGGGGTTTTCCCCAACCAGAGATCTCCCACCAGCGGGGCACCGCCCCAACCGAGTCAAGTTCTAAGCTCCCGACCGGTCTCCCGCCATGATAATAGTTTGATATTAATCCAGTAATCACTCTTGACTTTTTAATAGCGTCTTTCCATCACGTGTCAAGGGTCTCACTGCTATAGTGACGTGACTTACCATCACGAAAACAAGCAGCTTTCGAAGGGCGCAATGCACCGTCAGTCTAATCCCCCTCCTCAGCGCTCGCTCGCTCGCTGGCTCGCTCACTCTGCTCGCGTCGCAAACCGCGTTGGCTGCTCTCCTGACACATTAGCGTCTCGCGCGCTCCTTGACACCCCCGCCCTGCTGCTCCCGAGCGCCCGCCAAAGATCGGCCGCCGGCGCGCCGCCGCTCGGGTAATTTGAATAGCGATGCGCGCGACCCTGCGACTCTGCCTCGCGCGAGCCACGTCACTGGCAGCGGCGCCTGGGGGGCGGGAGGGGGGGAACTAGCTTCGCAATTGATAGAGAGATGTATTACGAAAAAGAGAGTATAATAGAGTGCAGGAAATTTTAAGGTAAAGATAACAACATCTGAATTTGTTTCATGAAGAATCCTGGTGGTAGAGGTAGTTCTAGTATGTTGTAAAACGTACGAACTAGTGGACCGGGCAATGTTTTGCTCTTGCAATGTGTTACACTTCACACGCCACTTTGTCACATGATTGTCAATAACGTTTTACGCTACGTCGTAGGCAAAATGTTTATTAGATGAAAGGTTTCCTCTCGATCATGGGTTTGCTAAAGCTCCTGGTTTGAACATGGTTGTCAAGTATTCTATTCTTAAAACGTTCTCCCTCAAGGCATGCATTCCCTATGACACTGTCTTGGAGAAATTTATTTACTTGTATTTAATTAGTACTACTTAACATTTAGCCTAATGTTATTTTATTTATATCAGGACACAATATTTATTATGTTTAAATAATATTTTATAAATTCTATATTTTCATTGTAGGTATGATACAATTCTGATACAATTCCCTTTCAAATTAACTTTACTGAATTACTTCTGCGCAATTCAAAATACTCAATACAATAAATCAGTTATATTCGAGGCTGAAAGATTAACCGGCACACGTGGTTAACAGTCGTTTTAAGAAATTTTATAAGAGGACATGTAAAGAAATATTTTTCTATACATTTCTAATTAATCTATTTCGAAAACCTTTTTAACAGAAAAAAATCATTCATTGAAAAGGCAAAAAACGTCAAAGGACACACTGTTTTCAATAACATTCACTAGCTATTTTCCATACCCAGTTAGATATCAATGCTAAAAATAAATACTAATTTCAAAATAATATTTACAACAATACTAATCTTTTGGTACGCAATGATTTGAATTTGAAATATAAATCCGGCGTTAAAACGTTTTATACGCTCTGGGATAATTTTTAACCCCTATTGGAAGCCACGAGGACTGGAGCATTATCACAAATATTTCAACTATTTACGTTAAAAACGATTTTAGAGAAACTACACGAGAATCAGATACAATTCATGAAATTTGCAGATTCACCAACGTCGAAAACAGTTTCGGAAATTTTGCGGAAATAACTCTCATTTTTTTACGATCACTATTGCTTGTAACGGTATGGTAACTATGAGGTTACACGATATGATGATGATAGGGCGTAAAATAACGAACTCAATACAACCATGCCCGAGGCGGGACTGCCTTAGTGATCTCGGACATCCGGACTGTCTGATTCTTTGATCTCTCCGAATGGTAGTAAAAACGTCTTCTGAATGATTCTGGGACGACACACGTTGTTATGAAACTTCCTTTCTCTCCCCCAGTTGTCATAATCGGCGAGTCACTCCTCAAGCCCTAGTGAAGGACATGCAATGACAGTATAAAATCTGAGCTAGATACATGTACTCACTACCATAAATGAAACCATTTTTTTTACACAACAGTTCCTTGGCAAAAATAAATATTTTAAAACATCGTCTTAAAAATCGGAAAGGAGTTAATATTTCTGCTCGTTCACAAAAGCGTCCAGGAAATTCTTGCAAAAATAACTCTCTTGTTTCTCCATCAACAAGGGTGTTAATTAAATAGTGTACTGATATTTTGTTTCACTTTCTGGGTGTTTTTATCCAAGCCCCGTGTTGTGAAACTTCGTGTGGTATCTCCCAGGCGCCCAAAAGCAGAACTTGCGAGGCGCCCGGCGGCGGCGGCGGCCGCGGGGCCGCGAGCCGGAGGCGCAAAAACGCGCGATCGATCGCCGGCTAAAGACACTTGTCGATCAGCGCGCGCTTCTTTGTGGGGCGCCGGGCTCTTCAAAGACACATTTACTGCTGGGAGGGAGCTTCCGGCCCCTCCGGCGCTCGCTGGGACGCGGCCGATCTCCTTCCCGCCCCACCGCAGCCCCTCCTCCGCGATTCAGACCTCACCCCGCTTCCCACACGCCCGCGCCCCCGCCGACACCACTGCTTCTTCCATCGCCACAGCCCCCGACACAGGCGCCGACACAGCGTCCGACACAGCGTCCGACACAGCGTCCGACACAGCGTCCGACACAGCGTCCGACACAGCGTCCGACACAGCGTCCGACACAGCGTCCGACACAGCGTCCGACACAGCGTCCGACACAGCGTCCGACACAGCGTCCGACACAGCGTCCGACACAGCGTCCGACACAGCGTCCGACACAGCGTCCGACACAGCGTCCGACACAGCGTCCGACACAGCGTCCGACACAGCGTCCGACACAGCGTCCGACACAGCGTCCGACACAGCGTCCGACACAGCGTCCGACACAGCGTCCGACACAGCGTCCGACACAGCGTCCGACACAGCGTCCGACACAGCGTCCGACACAGCGTCCGACACAGCGTCCGACACAGCGTCCGACACAGCGTCCGACACAGCGTCCGACACAGCGTCCGACACAGCGTCCGACACAGCGTCCGACACAGCGTCCGACACAGCGTCCGACACAGCGTCCGACACAGCGTCCGACACAGCGTCCGACACAGCGTCCGACACAGCGTCCGACACAGCGTCCGACACAGCGTCCGACACAGCGTCCGACACAGCGTCCGACACAGCGTCCGACACAGCGTCCGACACAGCGTCCGACACAGCGTCCGACACAGGCGCCGACACAGGCGCCGACACAGGCGCCGACACAGCGTCCGACACAGCGTCCGACACAGCGTCCGACACAGCGTCCGACACAGCGTCCGACACAGCGTCCGACACAGCGTCCGACACAGCGTCCGACACAGCGTCCGACACAGCGTCCGACACAGCGTCCGACACAGCGTCCGACACAGCGTCCGACACAGCGTCCGACACAGCGTCCGACACAGCGTCCGACACAGCGTCCGACACAGCCTCCGACACAGCCTCCGACACAGCCTCCGACACAGCCTCCGCCACAGCCTCCGCCACAGCCTCCGCCACAGCCTCCGCCACAGCCTCCGCCACAGCCTCCGCCACAGCCTCCGCCACAGCCTCCCACACAGCCTCCCACACAGCCTCCCACACAGCCTCCCACACAGCCTCCCACACAGCCTCCCACACAGCCTCCTACACAGCCTCCCACACAGCCTCCCACACAGCCTCCCACACAGCCTCCCACACAGCCTCCCACACAGCCTCCCACACAGCCTCCCACACAGCCTCCCACACAGCCTCCCACACAGCCTCCCACACAGCCTCCCACACAGCCTCCCACACAGCCTCCCACACAGCCTCCCACACAGCCTCCCACACAGCCTCCCACACAGCCTCCCACACAGCCTCCCACACAGCCTCCCACAAAGCCTCCCACAAAGCCTCCCACACAGCCTCCCACACAGCCTCCCACACAGCCTCCCACACAGCCTCCCACACAGCCTCCCACACAGCCTCCCACACAGCCTCCCACACAGCCTCCCACACAGCCTCCCACACAGCCTCCCACACAGCCTCCCACACAGCCTCCCACACAGCCTCCCACACAGCCTCCCACACAGCCTCCCACACAGCCTCCCACACAGCCTCCCACACAGCCTCCCACACAGCCTCCCACACAGCCTCCCACACAGCCTCCCACACAGCCTCCCACACAGCCTCCCACACAGCCTCCCACACAGCCTCCCACACAGCCTCCCACACAGCCTCCCACACAGCCTCCCACACAGCCTCCCACACAGCCTCCCACACAGCCTCCCACACAGCCTCCCACACAGCCTCCCACACAGCCTCCCACACAGCCTCCCACACAGCCTCCCACAAAGCCTCCCACAAAGCCTCCCACACAGCCTCCCACACAGCCTCCCACACAGCCTCCCACACAGCCTCCCACACAGCCTCCCACACAGCCTCCCACACAGCCTCCCACACAGCCTCCCACACAGCCTCCGACACAGAATCCCACACAGCCTCAATCATAGTATCTGCTTTACCCTTTCACATAGCATCCTCCATCAATACAACCACCGCCACCTGCACCGACGCCACCACAGCCACGTCCACTACCGTAACAGCATCCATTCTCACACTCACCACCACCGCCACAGTGACCGTCAAAAGCGGCTCCCGCCCCAGGAGTCGGGAAGCGCGGCCAGAGGAGGCGAATCCCAATATTAACGAGTCATAAATAATGCATCCGCGAGGTGGTTCCCCTCCGGAACGGCCGACGTATTTAGATGCCGGCAATCGCCTAAAAATAGCGGAGCGGATCGTATGTGGCCGCTGCGAAGCGGAGGTCCCGGGATCGATTCCCGACAGCGGTGGCGAACCCCGCGCCCGGGCCGCCCTTCGCGACCTCTGGGGCTGCGCAGCGGCTGACCCAACCGGCAGTCAAGGGCGCGGCGACGGTGCCTGTCACACGCAGGTCCGGACCCTGCAATCTACGATGGAGGTCTTTGGACACTCGAATGAGGCTCTTTCACTGGGTTGACGTCTGCTCAAAATCTCGGTTCACTCTGATTCTTGGCAACACCCATCGTTAGGAAGAATTAAATTAAATGGGACAGCAAGACTTTACAGTTCAAAATTAAATATACTGGAAAACGATAACAGCAACAACATAAGAATAACAAAATATTTTTTGTAAATGTTGCTGAATTCGAAGGAGTTCCACGAAATGAAAGCGAACCTGGCGAAGGAAAGAGACAAAGCTCTCCACGAGTGTAGTCGTACATCATCCTGGCATGTCCCGTGCGGGCGGCATCACTAATTATTCATTATCCTCATCTCCCAAAAAGGGCAATAAAAGTCGGTATGTGATATTTCTACCACAGTTGGACAGAAACGGGTTAAATACGGAAGGAACAAACTTCTTTTATGGATATTCCATGACCGTGTGAAACATATTCCTACCATAGTAATCGAGTAACTGCCTATCATCGTATGCATCCGTGTATTACTCGTGATTAAACTTCTTGCACTCGTCCATTCCACACCTCTCGAACCAATGAAGAGTAACTGACCTTTTTGTACAATTCCAGAACATTCTCATATGCTCAAAAAAACTTGTTTGTGCAAAGGAGAGGGGAGTTATGCCCCTGAAGGTCATTGAGGGGGAGTTTATCATGTATACTGACGTAATTAATATCTTATTTGATTCGTATCGAGAATTTTTATTATGTTTAGACGGTTTCTTCTATGTTATTCTAAAAATAAACACTATAAAAATGTTTGTGTACTTTCATGGCACAAACTCCGGCGTAGCTACGTGAATTGCTATAATGATTCTCGGACATTGCATGAATTGTTATGAATTCTTCAGATTAAAAATGTTTAATCATTTTTTTACGAAAAAACTTTTTTTTATATAAGGGTCTATATGGATACTTTGATGTTTATCTTTCATAACACGATAATGTACAAGCAATGTATTTGTATTTTATTTAAGGTTTGTTTTCATTTTGAATTTATATACCAATAAAACAAAAATTTTAACATTAAATTAATCATCGGAGCCACTGCGGTAATCCAGTGTATATTACTGAAATGAATATTGGTAAATATTATTACGGATACTATACGAATAGGAACTAAGATACGAATATCCAATAAAATAGTTTTAAATTAATTAAATAAATATAATATTCAATGAACTGTGATAGTACTTGTTGAAATCAATTACCAATCGAAAATATGTTAAGTATTTTTCAAACTGGCGAAATTATGGAAGTAATAAAAAAACATCGCAGCAGAAGCTTTTAGAGTTAATTTGGTTCTTTGTACATGACATACAATTAGATCATTTATCTTCAGAAATGCATCTGCACTCTACGAGTCAGCTTTATTACAGCATTGACTTTCAAAAGCCTTTCTCGCACCTAAATTACCGGTTTGGTGTACTGTGATGCGTGGGAGAAATCGATACACCACATTGCACGAAACGATCTGACAAAAGAGTGTATTCCTCGAGACACTACGCGAGGTAAAATTCTCGAAATTCGATCTCGACCTCCTTCAATCGAGATGCTATATGAGTGAAAATTGACAACTCGTGTAACAATCACTGTTGAATAAAAAAAACGTGTCTAAATTGAAAGTTACAATTTCATTGATTCTTGCATGAATAAATGCGGGAGAACAGAATATACTAGTCTAAAGCAGACCTGCTCAAAACCGTGACCCTCGGACCACCACCACGGGCAGCCGTAAATAGATGGGTTTAGTGATACCGGGCGCGTCAACTACCGAGATCATGTGTCCAGTAAGTGTCGCGCATTATTGTTTTCGAGGGAGATTTCCCCCCATCTGGATGACATCTGACGTTGAACCATCCGTCAGCTAACGGCGTTTTTCTCAACTCGGTATCTCCCACCAGCGGGCCACCACCCCAGAGTGGACATGCTCTGGGCTCCCGACATGTTTGGTAGAGTAGTGCACGTAAGTGTGTGTGTAGGTAAGGGGAGAAGAAAGTAAAGAGCGCGCGCGGATCGTTTGCGAGGGTACAGCTCCGGCATTCGCCTGGTGTTGATGGGACAAACTACGCAGCAGACCGCTAGAATTTCCTCCAGACGGCAGCGGAATTTGAGCGAGCTATTTAGCGAGTGTCGAAAATCCTGCAACTGCGGCCATTCAAACCCTATGGCCACCCTGTTAGACGCTCTGCAGTGACCTTAATTAATGCTCTGAATCACTTAAGCGGATTCGGACAGCCGTGGGCGCAAGGGTTGCCACCGATACCGCGCGCAATCCGCATTTCATTTGCTCTGGGAAAACGGCGCTTAGGAGCCGCCACCATTCGGGGCACGCGCTTTCTTCGATATGTGGTCTCAGTATCCTGGGCAAGATATTCGTCTTTCTTACTTCCATAATGATAGCTTCTGAATAATGTACTCGAGAGGAGTAATATTTCTAGTCAATAAGATTTTCTTCTTTATCTGCTCATTTTTAAGTGATTTTTCGTACGATTTCTTTGCCTGCAAACGCGCCTCCAAACGCAAGAGAAATCGTCGTGATGTCAGGGAGGCGCAGCGGTGCGCCTCCGCAGTGGGAAGGAGTGGGGAGTGAGATGTGAGGGAAGGAAGCGGCCCTGGCCATGCCCCGAGCATTTCCTACGCGACTTTACCCTGCGTCTGAACCTACAAAGAAATTACATAGTTACCTGATACCTGAAATCATTCAAATATAGACAGGGAACACCGAAAACATTGACCGTTTCTTAAAATGTAATATTTGTAACATTTCCAACATCTAAAGATTCCTATCTCCCTCTCGTCTTATCAATAATTTTATAGGCCGTAACACGAGTATAAGACATTTCGCTACCAAATTAGTAGTCTCTTGACTATCTGTGTATGATCTATTCAAAGAACCGTTATTCAGGACAAGCCAAACTGTTTGCTAATGACATAAGTACACATTGATTGCCCAATTACATCGTTGTTGGCTTTTCCCAAAAGTGAACGTGGTTATCTGTAATACCAGCAATGCAAATTAAGTTCCCCATTCTAAATTGGGTGTACAACGTGGAATACACAGAAAGAAGCACGGGCGATTTATAGCTTCTAACGTTCTCGGAGCGTCGGCCGACCGCAATGGCCGCTCACGCCACCGGCGCCGCACGCGACAGCCACCCGACGGCGACAGCGACTGCGCCGGCGTCGGTGGTGACGGTGATAGTGACGGACAATGACGGTGACGGCAATGAAGCTAACAGCAGCCACGATGAGGGCAGCGACGGTGACGGCAGTAGCGGTGACGTTAGTAGACGTGACGGCAGTAGCGGTGACAGTGATGCGGTGACGGTTGTGACGGTGACGGTTGTGACGGTGACGGTTGTGACGGTGACGGTTGTGACGGTGACGGTTGTGACGGTGACGGTTGTGACGGTGACGGTTGTGACGGTTACGGTTGTGTCGGTGACGGTTGTGACGGTGACGGTTGTGACAGTGACGGTTGTGACGGTGACGGTTGTGACGGTGACGGTTGTAACTTTGAATGCGGGGACGGTGAAAGTGGTGACGGTGGCGACGTTTGCATCGAGTGGGACAGAGACGGCAAGAAAGCGGCAACGGGAAGTTCGGCGCGAAACTCGTCTAAAAATACGCACCGCTCGCTGCGCCATCAATCAAATAAAACTTGTGCGGGAAGCGCGCGACGGGGCCTGTGGTTGCGAGGGTGGCGGAGGTGGGATGGGTGGCTGCGATGGCGGGGAGGGTGGGAGCAGAGCTGAGGAAAGAGAAGCGGTGGCAGAGAACTGAACGCGATGAGGGTGGACGTAGACGAAGCGACATCGGATGCGGGTGCGGGAGTGGGGCTGGAGAATGGAAGAGGGCGTCAGGGAAAAGAATGGCGCAGACGATTGGATATGAACTCAAAAACGTTAATAACATCGGCAGCGTGTGCGTTGGCAGAAAAGTAAATATGTTAGCCGTGGGTGGGTAAGATGCGTCATTTGTAACGACGACGGGTGTGGAGGACGTGTGAGCACGGGAGGAGAGTAGCCGGCAGAAGACCGACCCTGGAGAGTTGGGTTGGATGCAACTAGGATTACGGTAGCGGAGACGAGCTGAAAAACGGGGCGAGTGGAAGCAGTAGGGGGATGAGGTGACAGCGAATAACTGAACGCGACAAGAGTGGGTGTTGTCCCACCGACATTTGCGCCGTCAAGTCTAGACGGAGAAGTAGAACGACGTGAATTGGCACCCGGAAACTGAACGAGGCAGAGGATGATGTAGTATGTACGTATGGCATTCGAAAAGCCTGGTGTACACGGTACAGTCTTACGTGCATATTCTCGTGCAGTTCAACCACACGTTTTCTGCATAAACATTTTTGAGAATGTTCGTAGTTTGTTCATACAGAAAGCTTACAGTTTGACTCAAGCGCCTCTAGTGGCAGAGTCGTTCAGTAACCCGACGCAATGGTAATCGGCGATTTCGAGTTTGTGGTTAGGTGTGGCAAGTGTCAGTTTGTGTGACGTATAATTGTGATAAACTGCCTCCTTCCTTAATCCTATTTTGCTTTTCTATGCTGCTCATGTTTAATTATTACTTAATAAAGATATCACATCCTAACGCACACACAGAAATACTGCCACTGAAAGTACTCGGACAGCGCAATTCAGTTATTACCCCGTGGCCCCTTAGCGGCGATTTATACACAAATCTTACAGACGGTGGATGCGCGACCTTTTGCTTTTATACTTCCAGTTTGGGATCTTCAGGTTTCTGTACAGAAACTGTACGAGAATCTGCACGAAACCGGTACCGTGCATGCCGGGTATTACTCTTGCGCGGAGACATCATCGAAGGAAACATGGGGTGGTGGTGTACGTAGAAACCGGCAGAGGACTGCTCATGGTGGATGGTCGGAATAGAGACAGCACCACTTGTGCCAGTGGATTCGAACAGGAAGACGAACGCCAGTTGAGCAAGTCCAAAATGAGGTGACACAGAGTACTAAACGCCCCTGGGGGGGGGCGAACGCAACGGCATTGCAGCGGCAGGCGCCGGAGCGCTGCCGCAGGGCGTGCAGGTACGGAGCGCCGCGAAACGAACTGAAGGCGGTGGAGAGAAGGCGGTACGAACGCGACGACATTTGAAGGGAAGAGTGCGAGAGTGGGGGCAGCAGGGGGGAGAAGCAACAAAACCCGTCGCGTCATCGCGAGAAGTGACGTGTCATTAGGCGGCCGCCGGCGCGGGATCGCCCACCCGCCCTCACGCCCGCCCGCGACGCCCGCCCCGCCCGCACCACCCGCGCCGCACGCCTCTCGCACGCTCCGCCGAAACGTCCAATCTCCCGGCGCCTCCATTAGCCGCTATCAGCCGCCGCCGCCGCCGCCGTCCCGGCTCCCCCTCCCTCTCCTCGCAGCAGTTCGCGTCGTCGCGCCGCCGCCGCCGCCGCCGCCGCCGCCGCCGCCGCCGCCGCCTCACGCGGTAGCACCTCTCGCCCGCGCCGCCTCGCGTTCCTCGGTCCCCGCTCCCCGCAGGCGCCGCCGCCTCCCTCTCTCTTCTCCTCTCTTCCTCTGCCCTTCGTCGCCGGCGCGGAACGCAGAACCTCATTGCCGCGTGCCTTGTTCAGTCGGTCTTGCTTCGGTGTACTACCGCGTCCCTGTCGGCTGATTGATTCCTGCACGCTCTTTTTTGCAGTTTTCTTATTTGGCAGTTGCTTTAGAGGCGCGCCATTGCGCACCCGGTACTATTATTATTATTATAAGGTCTCACAATAGGTTCACTACATCCTCTTTCTCTTTCTTTTTCTTTCTTTCCCTCTCCTTCTCTCTTTCCTTCACTTTTTCTCTTTCCTTCTTTCCTTCTCTTTCTCTCTTTCCCTCTCTTTCTCCCTCTTTGTCTTATCTCTGTCTCTTTCTTTCTCCCTCGCTATCTCTCTTCAACGCCTCCGGTAACCCATTTCCCATTCATTCGCGTTCACTTCTGTTGCTTTCCATATGCTGTCTCGAACTTCGACGCTGTGCTCTTGTTTCAATCGCGCGGTCGCGTTTTCCTGCTACGTACTCGGTTGTTCCATCCTTCCTCTAACTTTGCATATTTTGCATTTTTTCGTACTTATTTATCCTTTTGTTTCTTTGTCTCCAAACTTCTCTTCTTTTACTTTGCTCTTCATGTTTTGCAGTAACTCCCATTGGTGTTACTCGAGTGTATATATAATTCACTTTGTTTCTATGTTGAAACAGCACTGACCTTTATTGTGATACCCTAGATTATATTTTTTGTCGTCGTTTCTACCACATGTCACCCTCCACGTTTTGCTTAATCACAGTACTCTTACATTCTTCGAACCAACCACCATTAAACCTTTTATTGTGCCCTTTTAGATTCACCGCCAGGCACATGGCCATAACTAATCGTTTCCTTATATCAAAATATGCATCATACGTCTATTAAATCACGTTTCATTTGTTCTCCTTGCGTCGTCAAAGAGAAACCCAAACTTCGATGAAGCTGCATTCATTGTTCTATCACCATTCTCCGGTGATCTACCACTTGCCTGCCCACTGTTCGATTCGAGCATTCATTCCTACCTTCCGCCTTGTATATTTCGCAATTGTGTCCCTTACAAAGCTTCTTTGGTTTCTTATGACGGCACCGTAACATTTCGTTTTCTATTTGTTCTCGAACTGTCAGTTTCATTTCAATCCTTACACCAACTAATATTTCATTCGTCTTAGTACTCGAATGAAAAAACTTTCTTTGAAAATTGCAATCAAATGCATCGCTAACGACAACAGAGCCGATTCTTCAATTACGCCTGTTATTTTTTCCTGTTATTGAGTAGCCACATATTTCTAAAAGCCGTAGCGGTGATGTAAGAGAAGGATATCGAGGCGTTTTCTATTATATACCTCTCCAAAGATATGTAAATAATTATTTCTCGATATACTCGTATCTTGTTTCATACAGCACACAAGCGCACCGCTCTTTAAATATCTATTTCTCAATTACTTGCTTAAGCCTACGCCATGTTGCGGTGGAGCCAGGCACACGCTGCGCGAGGCCGCCTTCCGCCCCAGAGCGCCCCTTGAGCGCGCGCGGCCGAGCGACGCACGCCGCCACACATCGAGGCCCACGCCGCCACCCCCGCTGCCGCCCACGCCCCGCCACCGCTCGCGCTAATGCCACAGCCGCCATCCTACACACCAACTGCTTTCCTCAAAACGGATTTCATATCAACGAGTTTCCTGACGTCTTTACTGTCAACGTCCCCACCAACACCGTCCACGTCATCGCCGTCCGCACCGTCACCCCGCACCGTCACCCCCCACCGTCACCGTCTCCGTTCCCACCGACACCATGCGAGTCGACAACATACTACTTCCTCATCGACCGTAGTGCCGTCCTACCCACAGACCTCCTCACTGCCAACGCTTTCACATTTATTCTGGCATTGCCTTATCAGCTTCCCCTACAACCAATATCCGCTCCGGCATCTACGATAGGTAATTCCAACTTCTGATCCTGGGGTACAGCCGTAATCCTTCCTGATAGGTACTATCTTTCTATATAGTGTATCAGAGAAGAGAAAAGTATTGAAAGAAATGTTTTCGTTTGTTGATCAATACAAAACAATGTATTATAAAATCGGCAAAGTGTACAACGTAGTATTACCTAATAACAAATAAGTATTAAATAAATATTAATTTAACCTACAAATAAGTCAATGTATTACCAGCAAGGGTACTGAGTAATATAAATCGGGAAGTGACCCACTAGAAAATTGTCATCTAAGGCCGACCTGACCGTCGGCTTACAGATTATGGCCCCCCGAAATCACAATATCGACATTGTTTGTTGAAAATGCAATATCGAATTCCATAAAAGTTATCGAGTACCTGTCAGTTACCTTAAGGCGCGCGAATATTTCAGCCTCACGACAACGCAAACCCGCACGAAATACACGAATGCTCGAACACACTTTATGTTTCATTTTGACTTTGAAATAACTGTCGGGAATTTCCTCTAAAAAGGGACAGCACGCAAATGTAAATATCTCGATTAAAGAAAATGTGTACCTCTGGAAGAAGTATAATGATGTAACGTAGAATGAAATGTAGCAAGATATCTGAATCCGATACAAAAATGCGAAATACATGTTGGGCTCAGATTTTTGATTCCGATACAATTTTAAAAGCATAAATAATAGAAAAAATTGTATTTCTTTGGAACTAGTGGAGCAGAGAAAGAATCACTAAAAATGTTTAGTTCCACAAGATAGTCGCGTTAAAACTCGCACATAATAATACAAGTGTTAAAACGTTACTCCCTGTGCGTGACTTAAGTATCGAGTATTAGATATTGAATTTGTTTACTCAAATGAGCACCTCACTGACATTATTCTGTATTAACGACCCCCTTCATGAAGTTCAGAGTCCAGAACAAAGTGACTCACGCAAGGGTCAGAATTAGTAGGAAAAGGGAAGGTACTTCGACCCACGGGTGCGAGGGCCCTCGCCGTTCTCCCTTTGTCGCCGCTGGGTGCGCTCGCATCAGAGATATAAACCCGACGGCGACGGCAGTAAAACTGCTTTGCATAAGCACGAGCGCGGCCTCGCTCCATATAAGTCAACCTTCACCCTTGGCGGCGCCCAGAGCCCGAGGCCATGGCCTGCTCCGCCGCTTCGCCACATTGCCCTCCCCCTCTCGGCTGCCCAGTCTTCACGTCCTCTTCCGCCTCCTCTCCAGCCGTCATATCCTCCCCCGCGTCTCCAGCCTTCATATCCTCCCTCGCTTCTCCAGTCTTCGTATCCTCACTCATCTCGCCAGCCTTCATATCCTTCCTCTTCTCTCCACCCTTCATATCATCCCTCTTCTCGCCAGCCTTCATATCATCCCTCTTCTCGCCAGCCTTCATATTCTCCCTCTCCTCTCTAGCCTTCATAACTTCCACCGCGTCCGCTACCCACGTCATTGCTTCCTCCCCAATCACTACCTCCACCATCTTCCACACCGTCGCTCCCGCATCCTTCTCTACACCCAATCCGTCATTCTTCCTCCTCCTATGCGTCCGTCACTCTCGAAGCACCCACTACGCCCAACCTGCAAGTATTCCCTCTGCCATGCCTGTAATGTATCCGTCACCCCCGCAGCTCTTTCCCTCCGCCAAACCCGTCAGCCTTCCATCTCTCCGCACCGGCAGAGATGACTCAAGCATCAACTGATGGCACTGCAGTCCCTCTGACCGGGAGGTCCTAGTTTCGAGCCCCGCCGTTGGTAGGATTTTTGACAATAGCTTGTAAGCTAGGTCGAATCCAGTCGCTTTCTGGAGGCGAATTCAAGCGACCGGCTCTGATAGGTAGTTTTACGTAGTTTCTCTGATCAACACCAGGCAAATGCAGGAGTAGTACCCTAACAAACGGGTCAAGGACCATGCGCAATCACACCTTCCTCTTCCTTGTCCTATCATCACCCCTTACACACACTTACTCTAACACGCACTACACTACCACAAATGCCGGGAGACCCCTCCGGAGCTAAGAGCTTATCCGGGCTGGGGCGGTGATCTGTTAGTGGAAGATAAACCCGCTACTGTTGCTGCCCCGACCCACCGGTCCTTGCCACATCTGCTGGCTCCGCAGTTCCCGCTGCTCCTATCGCCTCCAACATCCCCCTCATCCCCACCACCTTCCCATCTTCTACAACCCTCATTATCCCGGTCGTCTCTGCCGTGTTGATACATTCCACCGTTTTTCATCTTATGGGTTGCATTTTACTCCAAGTCTTCGTACGATCTCCAACATTTCCAGCACGACGAGGTAGACAAGCATGTCGCCCCACGCAAGACTCCACCGCACCCGCCCTTAAGCGAACCTCACCGTTCCACCAAAGTTCCCATAAGGCAGTCTTGCGGCGCTGCCACATGTACAGTATCTTTGTAACGGGCGCTCATTGCTCGCAGCCATAAACACCCGTCACGTACTTCGCTCCCGCGTCGCTCGCTGGTCTCCCCTCAGATGGCGCGGCGCCGTATTCGCTCGCCCTCCGCTGCCCCCAGTCGCCGCGCCTGCCCCTAAGAGATGCTCAGCGTACTTCCCTCAGACATCATCATACAGAGGCGGCGGCGCCTGCGCGAACCGGCCAACTGCCCGAGGCGACGATGTGCACGTTTTACTGTTGGCTATCCTGCTTGACTACGCACACGTGTCCTGGGTCACAAAGGCTGCAGCATATCTCTTTTATTTCTGCCGTGGAAAAATAGCCACGATTACTCATAGTGTTATGATCAAACGTCCATACGTGTATAAACTTGTGGTGAAAAAATATAAAAGATTTTTCTCAAACTAAAGAGAACAGACTCAATGAAACTTTTCTCCACCAGTGAAACTGAATTGTATCTGATGTAGCAGACGATTCAAATGTATATCATTGCTTTTATTGGTGGATTTTATAAAGCAACAGCTGCGGATAAGTATTAATGCATTCTTACCAGAACAAAAATTGAAATATTTATTTTACGTAACATAAACTAGGTATGATAAATACTTGTACTTAAAAGTTCTACAAATATAGTGCAACTAATATACTGTATCTCAGCCATCTCTTACAATTTTCTTTTCACCAAATTGTTACTACGAGAGTTTACTAAGCTACCTAGCGAAAAAAGTCACTGAAATCGGAAAAAAATATTTTAAACATAAATATCGTAAGAATGACAGAATATAACATTTTCCTAGCAGTTTCTAGAACGAATGGCTAAAACAATGCATATTTCAGGAACATATTAAAATTCAAATGTTGCTAGTTTAGATTCACTCACTTAGTGCTACCCTCTCCATGGAATGATCACTGCACGTCAACCTTTACTTCTGTTCCATTCCAGTGTTTCTGCTTTCAAAAGTCCCATACATGATCACCCGTTTTATATATTTTCCTATAACAATCGTAATTGTATATAATTTTGCATTATATGCATAATTTTTACCTCTACTAAAAGTCTCCTTTATTCCACAAATCTTTTGACGTTTATATCATCTTCACTGATCAAATTCCCGCACTGATCAAAAACGTTAATCATTCTTCATGTTTCGAAACCCAAACGGCTCTTCTTTTATTCTTAATTTTGCCTCAGCCTCGCTCTCTTTTTGCTTTTGCAACCGACCGCTTTGTCGTTCTACTCTCATCCTTGGCCTGCTCGCCCCGCATCATTAAGGTCCTCGCCCACTTCCTGTTCCGCCGTATCCTCGCCCTCGCCCTCACCCTCGGCCGGGCTCCCATTAGCCGAGAGATCCTCGACCTTACAGTGGCTTACACTTCTTATTGTAGTGTGAGAGAAAGCACACATCCACGGCAAAGTGGCTCTCCCACGCAACGGCCCCGCCCGTAAGGCCTTGCCCTTCACGTTTACAGTAGCATGGAACGCCCGCGATCCGGTCCACTGAGGTGAGCACGTTCATAAGAATCTCTGTACGGATTGGTACTATACTCGCTCTCAATGAAAATGTATAATGAGAACTTACGTTTTTTGTCAGCGGAAGCGTAAAAAGAGTGTTTGCGGTTTTGGTGGAATAACAGTCAATATAGCAGGCATTTATACGCAAGTTCGCGAGTTCATAGCCGATTGAAGCCGTTGAGTTTTTCAAAAATAGGATGAAAAAAATCCTTCGTACGCATTCCTTTGGAGGGGAAGCAAGACCATAAAGACGGCTGTCGAATGTTGTAAATTTACTCCATCAAATCTAAGAGAAGCATCTGAGGTATTTAAATCGCCTGTTTCGTCGCGAGAGTGATACCTTCTCCCTCCGATAGATGGCGAAAGAAACGGAGCGAAATTTCCATGGTCAGACGAAAGAGCGTCCATGATGGCCTGAGGCCTTACAAAATGCCATATAAAATAAGGCATCACTGAATTGGATTGTAAAGAACTTTCATTTCTGGACGAAGTGATGAAATATTTGCAAAAACAATGCGTCTCGCTTCTCCCGAAGACATAATCAGAGCTTACGCCCTCAGGGTTGAATTTGTAATATCGCTTACCTACAAAAGTTGGGGAAAGGCGTGGATATGACGTGACTCAAGATTTTTGGTTATCAAAGGAACTGCTTCATCACGGACTCGGTCGACTTGGAAGAATGGGATGCTTAATTATATACATCATTTTTATTGAGGATCTTTTTTCAAAACTTGCCATCTCTGACGTTGACGTAAAACCTTGCTTAGTTAACTCTACAAAATAAAACTGCTAATGTGCAAAAGCACATTAAATGCACACCTTTCAATGAAAAATCCAGAATATGATTTCGGTGTAACTTAAGAAACCATCAACCGTCCCACAACTGTAAAAATCATATATAGAGAAAAGAATAATTGGCGTATGTAAAGCAGTGTTCCTCAAATATTTCAAGTTAGATCCTTCGATTTTTATTCTCTGGGAGACCCCATCTCCCACATGGGCCACTTCTCCTGTTCTCAGCAGCAGCAGCCGCCACGCCCCTCAGCAGGTCCCCCTCGAAGGACCTTCGTTCTCCGCAGACTAAGTTTTGTTCTCGCTCCGCTGGTTTGTATTTCAGCCCAGCTCGGGGAGAGCAAAATTTCTAAACAAATCTCGAAATGTTATCGAAACTTCTCCAGCTAGAGCCCGCCCGCTCCGCCCTTCTCGACGCAGGCAGCGAGCTGGCGAAAATGCTCCGAAGCATGTGCGATGGTTCTGCAAGGATGTGCTTACACGGAAACAAACCAGGCTTGTTGAAATCGCGAAGCAAGAAAGTTCTTTGGAAATAAATAACACAAAGGAGTATGCATTTGCGTGGTTGGAAAGCTCTTGATCTTGCTTTAAGCAAAGTCGTGAAGTACCCGTTTTGTAGAGAGGGCCTTGTTTTCCTGCCCCGCAATCATTTCAAATGTTTGTTTTGATTGAGCATGTATTACAAATCCAAGCATATTAATTTTCAAAAAATGTTTTGTCATAACAATTAAGATAACATCGTATTTGAATATCATACGTTAAATGTTCTTTGGCATTTCAAGGGACTAATGGAGAAAAAGATTATGAAATAGTTTTCGTTTCAAGTAAAGCGATATTCTTAAAGTTAATTCTAAAAAAAATATTGAAAGCATTCGGTACGTTTAATAAATCTAATACTTACGTTGGATTTAATTAAAAATATGTGAGACAAATATTTGTATTAATATTACATTTTAACTTCGGATACAAACTTAATTAATAGTTTTATTTTACAAAAGTGGCGCATAGATATTTTCCCTGAAAATCACTTTTTGTCCAAATGGAATGTTTAATCTGATGGAGGAGTGTGGTTGAAAGCAAATATGTGGAAGAATGATGAATATGATCCGACGACGTCTGCAGAAGCACGAGTAGCCTCCGAAAGGGAAGAGAAGCCAGGCGCGCCGAGCGTGGCCGCGGAGAACGTATAGGCGCGTGAATGTCGGGTCGGCTCCTACACTATTCCGACGTGGCCGTGGATGTGGGCGTTTGTGAATAATGTATGCCGGCGCCGTCCCGTGGCTCGCGAGGCGCCGGCTGGACGCTTGACAGCGCTGGGGCGCGTGGGGGCGGTGGGGGGGGGGGTCGCCGATCACTGCGCCTCTGGCGCCCCCTGACACCCAATGGCGGAGGGGGGGGGGCGAGTTCAGCGCTGAGAGCTGGGGCCTTGACACGCAGCACTTATCCTACTCAATTCGCGAAATACTCGTACTAAGCAATAGGATAACGCTAATATGTTGAAAGACTTTCATGACGTGAAGTTCAACAGGAATCATAAACTTCAGCACTGTAGGTGATGAGGCACAGGGAAATATATATTTATTTAATATCGGAGCACCTAAGATGCGGTACTATACAAAAAAATAATTATGTCGGTTTTAGCGAGTATTGTCATTGAAAGTACGTGTATTGTTTCTCAACATATGAGTATTGGCTCTCAACATACGAGTGTTGTTAAATTATTACATATCTTCATTTCAATTTTTAGGTCAAAATCCGCTAAGTGTTTCAGAAATTCTAAACATATTCGTTTTCATGAAATATTTCCTCATAATTTGTAATCAAAATTAATATCAATTTAAGCATACACTAAGAGAGGGAGCTAACTAACAAATTCAAAACGTCGATTTATCGTAGATTCAATGTGTTGATCACAATCGAATGTTCATAAATCGATATTTTGAATTTCTGTGAGTTAGCTCACCCTGATCGGATGCGTAATTTTCTTCCCACGCATGAAGTTCTTGCTACCCTTTGAATGTACGACTATATTCTAAGAAATCGTACCTTCTGAACGATCAAAAGAAGAAGCGCGTTTCCAAAAGCCACGACGTCATACCGCATATTAAACACCACCAAAAATAGACCAACCGCGATAAGCCGAACAATGTGATTTTTTTTCAATATTCGCCAAAGAATGAAGTATATCGCCGATCCAAACGGCACAAAGCGAAATGGCTGTCACATTCCCCACAGCAGCGGGAATGCGGGCGCGCGCCGAAAGAGGCTGAAAAAGTCGATTTACTAACGGTTCCCTCTTTCCAATAAGGAGAGAAAACGACCGAGTAAAGAAGAACCATTAAACAAGAAAAGTTGTTTTCATCCCGCCCTCGGCAGCGCTATTTCAATAAAGGACATTGCTTCACATTCCACAGCGAAGCGGAGAGACGGCGACGGCATGGCGGGGCGCGGGATTAGCGGAGAGGACGCGCCCAGGAATCCAGAGGCGCCGCGACGTGCCGCGCCGCGCCGCGCCAGGGGGCGGGACTTCTATTAAGATGCGCGGACAGATAGAGGGACATTCTCGTTTGAGGACCGTCGCCGTATCGTTTCCGCCGGCGACGGCAGCTGCGCAGTGCGCGGAGTACGCACATCCGTGGCGGTGGCGGGGGCGGTGGCGGTGGCGGTGGCGGGGGCGGTGGCGGTGGCGGTGGCGGTGGCGGGGGCGGGGGCGGTGGCGGGGGCGGGGGCGGGGGCGGTGGCGGTGGCGGGGGCGGGGGCGGGGGCGCGGACCTCTCACGACGATGCGTAAAGACGGAGGGGCACGCGCTTTAACTTAATCAGTGGTTGGATAAGATTTCCTCTTAGGTTAGGTGAATTAAATGTGAATGTATTTAGGCAAAAAAAACCTTCGGAAATATGTATTATTATGCTAAGAGTTTAAACCGTCACACCACCGAAAGTGAAACATTTCTTAGGGCAGAGGCATGCACTTCCACTTAAGCAGGGTTTGGATCCGATTCCTTCGAGGTTAGGAGAATAATAATAATAATAATAATAATAATAATAATAATAATAATAATAATAATAATAATAATAATAATAATAATAATAATAATAAGTATTATTATTTTTATGCGAGCAGATACAGAATTAATTGAAAATTTGCAAACATTCCATCTCTACTCACAAAGCAGTTAAAATATAAATTGTAAGCGCAGATATATCATGCTCATAAGAATGGAAATTTTCGTTTGTATCCATACTAAATGAACTGAGCATACTTCCTGGCTGAAGGGAAAATGTGCATTTGCATTACAGTCCCGTCTCTTCCTATCTATCTACATTATCAATCGCCAATGCGCGCAGAAAATGAAAGAAAACTATGCGAGGGCTGTCCAATATGTATCCATCAACTCGAGAAAAATCCAAAAACAAGAAAAGTTTCCATTTCCTTTGAAAATGGAAAAGTTTGACTGTGTTATTCCACTCATTCCTATACAGAGGGTACCGAAATAATTTCCATAACCAGTGCGTCAAGATTGAAGCTAGTTGATGTCATGCGACAGCGTTTTTGCTAAAGAGGGCCACTCGTCATATATTATTACTCACTCTTGCAGTACAATTCTCATGTTTCTAGGTTTGGATCGCCTTATTTAACTCTACATTCGAAGATCTGTTCCTGGTTGTCGGGAGACATGTAACTGTACACAGAGTGTTTTTTTCTTTGCAATAATGATTTAGGAAAATAAAATATTATAAAATATTGTAATATTTAATGACTTGAACAAATAATAGAATAAAAATAAATGTTGATTTATATTTTTCAGAGAATAGACTGGTTAGTTTATAGCTAAAAAGGAAACATTCCATATATTTGAATTATGTTAAAAATAGATTGGCCAAGATTTCCAAAAAGCGGCAACTAATCCATATCTTACCATATATTAAATCATCTTCTGACAGAATAAAATAGAATATAGTAATAGAACTTGCATTAGATCTTAGCAATATACAATACGACACGGCAGCGAGGATACAAAAATAATACATGTGTACATTTTGAGTCTACTAGGATATTAGTTTTCTTGCCGACAGAGTAATGAATGAAGCGATTTTATGAGAATGTGAACAGAATACCAAAGCGATACAGTGAAGAATACTCTAACAATCTTTTTATTTGGTAATTCGGTAAAATCTCAAGAAAGCAGACGCCTAGTCATATAAATTTTCCATAAGCCCATAATACAAAAAAGAGCATCTCTATTCTCGCAGCAGAATCCCGCTCGTACATTTGGGAGTCACGGATTGCACACGCTCCCACTGCGAGAGCGCAGCGCCGACGGCCCCAGGCGCCGAAAGGAAACGACCAGCGCACCGCAATGAGCAGCATTGCACCAAGAACGGTCGCGGGGTGAGGAGAGGGGCGGGAAGGGGGGCAAGAGTGGGGCGTGAAAGGGGGAAGAAGGGATAAGGAGAGACGGGGTGGGGCGGGCCGGATGGGTCCGGGCGAAGTGGGAAGGGGGCGGGACGTGACGGAGATGACCGGTGAATAGTGGAGCGGAGCGAGGCAGGGTGGGGCGGCCTGGAGCGGGGTGAGCGGGGTGGAGGGGAGTGGTGCGGGGAATAGCGGAGTGGAGCGGGGCCTAACTGAGCGGGACGGGGGCGGAGTGTGGCGGGGTGGAGAGGAGCGAAGCGTGACGGGGGGAGGGGCGGGGGCGGGTGGATACAGGAACGGAAAGAGGAGAGAAGGGGAGGCGGCACTGCACCTCCAGGAGCTCTAATCGCAGCGTCGGGACACTCCGCCGCGGCGCTCCACCCCAAATGCGGTCAGTAAAGATTGGAATCAGGAAGCTTTGCCTGGTAACAGGGTAAACAAATGGTGAGAAGGACCCCGGTTCGACCAAGTCCTCTGTCTGACAGCGTTCAGGTTTCAAAGCGCTTGGAAGGCAAATGCTTGTGAAGCGTGTTAGCTACTGGGATATCACATATGGCTTGTAATTCACAAATAGGAAAAGCTAACATACTGGCATTTGTCCACATATGATAAGATACCTAACAGTGACCGAACACTCTTTTTGTGAAGTTTAAACGAATTATGATTTTATGAAATTATTCTGGAGATGAAACACGCCCTTCCACTTCTATTGGGTCATTGTCAAACATAGAAGGTTTTATCACAAACATTGGCATTATAATTTCTATTATGACAATTTTATAATTCGATAATAAAACGTTGCTAAACTGGCTACCAAAAAAAAGTTTAACAAGTTACACAGAAACAATTTTGAATCACAAACCGGAACCTCAAGTAGATCCTTCTCATGAAATGTCTTATCCGAAGGTAACTGAAGAGAACATGATATTCTCATCTCTGGGACACAGACTTCAAAAACGAGAAAAATATTTAAATTAATTCATAATGTGAATTAAAAGTAGGTCAATATATTCTGGTGCAAATATCGAAGCCACATACATCGATCATACAATTTTTCGAAGTAAATCATCTCCATTGGTTGTATTTGTGGCAACGTCATCACTCCCCGACCTCATAATCCAAACAAGGCGCAGCAGGCAAGGCGGGGCCTGGCTGTTACGGCCCTGAAAGCCTGGAGGGGACTCACTCATTAGGGGCAATCGATGCTGCTAATATTTTAATTTTCCTCCAGGCTGCCTGGGCGCGGTGGCGTCGGCGCCCTGGCCGCCTCCATCGCCGCGCGGGGCTGTTGCCTGGAGCCCGTCTTCGCCCGATAATTACAATCTACGAGGCTCCTCGTCGATAGCGCAAAGAACTCATATACTTCCCGGCGGCAGCCTTCCTGCTCTACAATACGATTGCTTCTTTTGCTTTTTCCGCGCTCAGGAGTGACATTCAGCCGTTTCCAAGCACTCCACTTTTTTCCTCTCCTCTCCTCTCCTCTCCTCCCTTCTCCTCGCTTCTCCTCTCCTTCACAAAGGCACAATAGAATTTTAAGAGACATTATTACTCCCCTCTCCGTTTCCTTCATTTATTTATCCGAATACTCTTTTAACTTGGGATTTTCCCTACTATAACGCAGTTTTTTTTTTCCTTTTTTTAAAATTTTTCCCCATCTGTTGTTCTCTTTTCCTTGTTCATATTTGATATACTGCTAACGTTTTTGGGTCGTCTTTTTAAGAACCCATGTATATTTTTTATTTTAAGAGAAAATAAATTTCCAACATTTTTTATTATTTAATAGGGAAGAAAAAATATTTTCCACCTAAGAATGTTCCAAAATTTTGCTGAGAGGATAGAGGAATAATGTACTATAAAATTTCAAAGTGGTCAACACGTTTCCTCCTTCCCCTGACTGCATGTTCGTTTATAGAAGGCACTCCATTAAAGTATGTAAACCGTTTGCCCGTAAAACGTCTTTTGTGTGCAAATGACTTCTGATATCAGAACAAAACGAGTTCTAAACGGGACATTACAGAAATTAAAATGTTTGTGGTTAACCTTCATCAGATGAGATAATTTAACTTGATACCATGAATTTTTGGATAACACAAAAATATTTGTAATTTCATATTTATTTATTTTTTATCGTTACTGAATTAACGTAAACATTCCCTACAAAATTAAGTTGTTTCAACTCGTTTCTTCTAGAGACAAAACTATATTTACCGCGAAAATCCTCTAAGATTAACACTTTTATTTGTTTTAAAAAAATGTCATATTTAAAGAAGTTTTCAACATATAAGTAGTCGATTCAAGTAATGTAGTGCATATCATCCAATATCAAGTTAAGGTATACGGTGTAGTTCAAATGTATCCAAATCTGGACTTACTTTTCTATTAAAATCTTCATGCAATTCATCATCCAACTGCATTACCTCACATTAGAAACCTCAAAACCACAATAAGATTGAAATTCTATCTACCATTTAATATACCAGGCATCAAACCTCGTCTTTCAGCGACAAGGCGACTTCGCCTTTCAACGATTTCCAAAGTGCGCGTCTTAGCCGGTGGGCACTTTCGCCTTCGATCGACGGCGCGCGGCGATGCGCGTCTGTCACCGGTGTCCTTCGCCGCCGGCTGAAGCAGGAATCCATCGATCAACCCCAAGCAGAGGCTCTCGGCGTTAAGGTCGATCCATTACAATGTAAACTTCGGGGAGTCCACTCTTCATGAAATTTAAATGAGGGCTCCCTCTTTCACATCTTCCCCGAGCCCTACACTCGATACGCAGTCAAGTCGACAACGGCATTCAATACAAAAGTCGGCAGGCTTTTGGGAGAAAAAAGAAGACGGGAACGGATAGACCGTGATAAGAAGGGCGGGGGAGGCAGCAAAAGAAGATTCTTTTCTTGAGCTTCCATTCTTGCACTATACAATTACAACAATATCTCAGGGGACAAGGGACGACTATCATTATTCGCACAAAAAAAGGGAGAGGAACATTCCGGGCTTGACTAATCGGAGAGACCTACAAACGCGCACCCGAATGCGAGCACTGAAGCTTGGGTGATTTCGGACGGCACTAAAACAAGGCGTAATTGCCGCTCTGGAAGAACGGTGTCCCGATGGGACGACGTGATGGCCGAACAAAAGCTATGATCCCCTCAGGAACGCAAGCACGAGCGCTCGAATAAAGTCCAGACATTTCGCATCCACAAAGTCAAAGGCCTCCGGATGACATTCCGGCGCGTCTATTATTCGCTGATTGCAAATGTCAAATAAGAGACGGTCGTCACAAACTGAATCGAATGAGTTTCATTAACTACGGGGCGAATGAAAAGAAAACTGATGATACGGACGTCACTAATTTATTGAAACCTATCAATCTTCCAAGTATTTGTCAATTTTCCTACGACATGTCATCACAAATCGAGAAATCTCTTTCTTTTGGACTAAAAATAAGTGAATTGTTACTCGTGTTATTATACTATGGTGATTCTCATGTAACATTTGTGTTTATGCTTTGGTAATATAATATCACTATTATTATTAATGTAATATCAACCATCCAATACGACACCAAATATACAACATAAAATTGACGCAGTTTAAAATTAATGTGAATGTGTGTATTATGTATTATGTTGTTGTTTTGGCTACAAAAAAGAATTTGAAGCACTGGAGTTATTGCTGATAAGGGATTCATAACGGATGATAGTAATAAATAACTGGGAACGCCGGGTAACCTTGTCCATTTTATAAGATGGTATAACTAATGTAGCTATTACAGTAGCATAAAGATGATTGTCTGCTTTAATAAAACTATTTATTGTATTCCAACAATGCATAAATTAATATCTATATTTATGAACTGAAATATTTTCAAAACGCATCGTACATGGTATTACTTTACGACTACTCCGTAATATAACTGAATGTAATTATAACTGAATGTAGTTAATACAAATAATCAAATTCTTATTTTTCATTCACATTATGAATTATATAAAGGGCGCCGTATATAAGTAGACCATAATATACAAAATAAAAGGAAAAACCGCAGATTATGGGCAATGTGCCAGATTATTTTTCACATTTCATTTCCAACAGCATTCTCCTTCAGTCTATTGAACCACTTTCATTTTGAAATTTTGTTTTGCATGGCCATCTAGACATCGTTAACTCTGACTACTCGTCCCTACTGTGGTCGGTAGCGAGCGTTCTAAACGCTGCCTAGAATCATTGATGTGTGACCCGCCATTGCGGATTTATCGTTGCCACAGCAGCCCATGAGGCAAAATGCGCTCTTGGGTCGTCCCTCCCACTGGAGCAGCTTCCCTGCGCGCCCCATAGCATCGCCTCGGCTTCCAACACTCACGTCCGCCCCCGCACACCCAACACTCCCACTCGCACCCCGGCCCACGCCCCACTCCCACGCCTCTCGCCCCTCACCCTTTGCACCTCCCACCAAGCACCTCGCCCCCCGCCTCACGCCCTTCGCTCCCCATCTCACGTCCATCGAAACTTGTCCCTCACGCCTTGTTTCGCCCGCCTTGTCCATCGCGCCTTGCCCCTCGCCCCTCACCCCTCACCCCCCCCGCCCCTCACCCCTCGTACCACGCACCTTGTCCCTAGCACCTTGCCTCTCGCCCCTCGCATCTAGTCCCTCGTACCTTGTTCCTCGTGCCATACCCCCCGAACTTCGCCCTTTTCACCTCCCTACGCCCTTGGCATTTACCCCGACGCATCTCGTCCCAAGCTTCTCACCCTTTGGCCCACGCCTCCACGCTTCTCTCCCCACACCCTCGCACCATGCTCCCCGCCGCTTGCCCCTCAATTACATTCCCCTCGCTCCATCGGCACATGAAATACTTCCTGCGGCGGGCCAGCACTTTCGGCTTTATACCCTCGCCCGCACGCCCCCCGCGCCCCTCGTCCAGGGCCCGCCATTAACCCAGCCCATTCTGGCGCCTCGCTGCCCACTCCCCCTTCCCTCCCGCCTCCCCACACCCCTCTCGCCCCATGCGTCTCATGCTGAGGCCGCGGACGAGAAAGGGCTTCAAGCCACGGATATGCAGGCCGAGGGTGCACCAGCTTTGTCCGTTCGATCGCTATAAGAACGTTCTCAATGTTTACTCAGTGTTTTCAAAAGTTCACGAAAAAACCTCTAGAATGGCTTGATTATCATTTGCGGTTTTTGATTGTCAGTCATTTGATATTTCTGGTTTGAAATCGCTACAATACTAATGCGTTAGTGAAATAAAACGCAACCATTCGAATACCACGCTTAGAGAGAAAATAGTTTTTACATGTAAAACAGTTACTTTTAGAAATTTAGGTCAGTACTTTTAACATTTATACTCTAAATAATAAAACTTATATAAGCAAAAACATAATATTTTCAAAAAATCAAACCTGGTCATATTATTCGATAATTTAAAAGAATAAACACAAAAATACCTTCATGTTATATTATTTTCTTGTTTGTACGCTTAACAACCATCGTCAAAATCCGTCCCCCAGACAGAAAATATGTTGGTAACTATACACGATCGTTCCTTCTCAGAGAATATTGTTCAGAGGTACAGTTTCATAGCAAAGCATATTACACTTCCAACGTGAGTTTCAATCTGGTTCACCGAAGCGTGCTTGCACCTATAAATTCCACTTCAATTAATATTATTTTCTCACAGATTCCACTTCACGTTAAGATCATAGCTGCTCCTGTGTGCATTACATCGACTATTTGCATTTCATCGCCATTTAATTGTCCAGACCAGAAACCATTTAGTATACTACATTGTTTGGGAGTAATCGGATGTTAGGATCTCAGTGTCTATGCATTTCATTCTGCTACAGCTCAATTCCGTCCGCGTTTTCCTTGCTTCGTAACTAAACGTACCAGAGAGATGTGTGATTATCCGCGGCGGGCCGAGTTTTGCGTGTGGGCTGCGGGGGGGGGGGGGGACACGCGATGCGCCGTCGCTCGTGAGGACCGCGCCGCGTGATGGCGAGCGCGCGTCGGAGGGGAAGAGAAGGGGGAGCGCGAGCTCGCGTGACGTCACGGCAGGTGCAGGATATGCCCGTTCGTGGGCACACCGCCGCCGCCACCATCGCCTCCGCGCGTACATACCGCTGAGAAGCGGAAGCGTCATCGCTGAGCCACTTTGTGTGTACGCGACCCTTCTGCATCAGCAGGAGAGGTTTTTTACATAAATACAGTGCGGCCGTTTTATAAATGTGCCGGTCGCGCGGGGATTTGGTCTGGGCGAACGTGACCGTGGAAGCGGGGGGAGCCCCGACGTGGTGGTCTGTAGAATCGCCGAAGACGGAAGGAGGCTTCTCGCCACCGTACAGTTTCAATGGCAGGTCCGGATGGCCGAGCTCGTCAAGGCAAATAGTGTCGTAGCGATATCGGACCGAAGGATCGCGGGTGCGAGTCCCGCCTCGGGCATGGTTGTATTTGTGTTCGTCGTTTCATCCCCCGTCATCACCATATCATCTTTACAGTCACCATAGCGTTAAATGCTATATCTCAACTCGAAATATCATTAAGTATGCAAAATTAAAAACAAAAGGTTTATTTCATCAATGTCTACTGAATATTCCAGATAAGACATTCAAGCATCATACTTTTGAGAGAATTGAAAACGTAACCAGTTCCACATAAACACGAGAACTGGTAATAAATGTTAAAATTATCTTTGAGGTATGTTGTTATTGTGAATGATCTTTCCCTTCAAATAAAATGCGAATTTTGTCTTCCTTTTTTAAAAGTACGAACAATTACCCATTTTATAAACTAACCTAGCTCCTCACTCACCACTCAAACACATAAAATAACGTAACATTAATAAGAATAAATGGATTTTACCTATCTATGTTTAAGTAACCAGCAGGGAAATGCAACCGCTTACAAACACTTGACGATTCGAGAAGATTAGATCTTGGACATTTATGGTGTACGGAAAACGTCAAATATACGAGCTTTGTCGCAGATACGAGAAGTTCTGTAGAGAGGGGAAAGATAAAAATGTCGGGCAGGAAGCGAGCTTTTCCCTTTGTATCTCTCGACTGTAATATCTGATGTGTCCATTTCGAGCCTATTTTTTTTGTTTGCTATCGACAAAGTCTTATATTGTCTTTTCTGTACCATAATAAATTCAAACACTACGTAATTATTGTTTCGTTTCCGAAAAGTTTACTTAGAGAGAATTAAAGCAATCGTCATGAACATATCAAAAATTATAATTTAAAAATATTATTCATCACTTATGTGCGGGTGTTTGGTATTTACGTAAAACAAACGCCTATTATACAGCTTGTGTACACACACTTTAAAGGCATCCGTACTCACGCGACACTGGTTCATTTTCTTTTTCTGATTCCGGGCTTACCTGAAACAAAATGAAATTACATAGAACATGTTTCCATTTTCGTTTTGTTGTACATAAAATTCACGTTCACAATCACAAAAGCACAGATATTTATGTATTTTATGTATTATAGAGAGAAACTATGAATTCATACAGAAACAACTATAAAAACACACACATTCGGTGAACAAATTGGTAACAAATAGTCAAAATTAGCAAACAGCAAAGTACGAGGCAGCAGCATTCGTGCATTTGTTTTGAATACGTGTATATTATAAATGTATTATAATACGTGAATATTATTGATATCAAGTTCAATGACGCAGTTTCAACCACAAATCACTGCTGAAAGAGTTGCTTTTATGCAATTCTGTATAATATTTCTAATAAATATTCTGCAGATATTGATTAGAAATCGAGGATTCGAACTCAAAATTAGCAGAATAAATAAAGTCACAATGAAAATCCACTAGAGCGAGGTTTGTCACTGATGAAAATCTAAAGAAATTCTATGAAGCAGAAAATCCATACATTTCTACCGAAAGCACTGAGATTTATTCGAATTACCTCTGAGTAAGAACCACATAGATATTCATGATTTACATGCCCCTTGACTGAATTGGAGCATATACAGGAGATAACCGCAGATATCGACGTCATCGGTGAGAGGTGTGCAGATTAATTAAGACCATTTGCGCGAGAGAATTGATATAGCTTCGCGGATCAATGACCTGTAATGGAGCAAAATACGAACAACACTGTCAGCACGTAATTTAACATGTCAAAAAACTAATTACAATGATTCAAAACGTTTTGGTCAAAAACTGTATTTGGTGTAGCCGTAGCTACCTAGTGGAATGTGAACACTTTATCTCTACATTTCGAGAAGATAATTCATATAAATGCTTCTGTTAATTTTGAAGCATTAAATCTCACACGACATTGTTTATTGCAGCAGCTTGTCATTGCGCAGCAAGCCGAAAATCACGTCTATCCACTTCAGTTCAATCCACTTCATCTCCCAGTCTGCTCCCAGAGATCCGCGCCATAATTCGCGAGAGCCGAAGCCCAGGGCCTGGACGGAGCAAGCGGACGTTAGCGCGCGGGCGCGTGTTTGTCCACCTCGGCGCGATCACAGAGCGGCGCATATTTTATCCCAGCGTAGGCACCGCCGCCCGCCGCACATCGGGTGCTCCGGGGAGCCGCACGGCGCAGCTGAACGCCGCACGCACCTCTAGCTCTCTCCCCGGCCCAACATCGCCCCACTTCCCACACCGGCGTCCTCTCCCCTCACCGCTTGCATTGCAACTTGCTCCTCCTGCCACGCTTACACACACACATCCACATCCACATTCACATTCACATTCACACACACACTCTCTCCCTCTCTCTCTCGTTTACCCTCCATGTCTCATTCACTTGCCCGCCACGCTCACCGTCCCTGATCAGTTGGTCTTTGCTCTTCTGCTCGCCAGCTCATGGTTCCCGCTCCCTCGCCAACTCGCCCTCTCCCCGCATCCCCCCTCTCATCTCCCGCACTCTCCCCAACGTCCTAGTCCTCTTAGCTCCCCTCCCCGGCACGCTCTACCCTTCAGGCGCAGATTGCCTGACCTCCCGGCCCAGCTCACCTCCCCCAGCCCACCTTCCCTCTCCATTTCGCTCTCCACCGCCCGCTCGCACTCCCACGCCTAAATCGTCTTCACCCGCTCAGCTCACCTCCATCCCGCTCGGCTCGCTCTCCGCTGTTCACTCCCCGCTCAGCTAGCCCTCGATTATCTGCTCAAGCAGCCCTATCCGCTCAATTAGCCGCTCCCGCTCAGCACGCACCGGTCCCGCCCAGATAGTGTTCCAGGATCAGATAGTCCTCTTCGCTCAAATATCCCTCCCTGCCCAGTTAACTATCCATGCTCAGATAGCCATCCGTGCTCAGATAGCCATCCGTGCTCAGATAGCCATCCGTGCTCAGATAGCCATCCGTGCTCAGATAGCCATCCGTGCTCAGATAGCCATCCGTGCTCAGATAGCCATCCGTGCTCAGATAGCCATCCGTGATTAGATAGACATCCATGATCAGATAGACATCCGTAATCAGATAGTTCTTCGCGCTCTCAGCTCGTCCTACCTGCTCTCAGCTAGCCCCACCCGCTCTCAGCTAGCCCTACTCGCTCTCTTCTAGCCCTACTTACTCTCAGCTAGCCCTACTCGCTCTCAACTAGCCCTACTTACTCTCAACTAGCCCTACCCGGACTCTTGTAGCCCTACCCGCTCTCATCTAGCCCTACCCGCTCTCATCTAGCTCTACCCGCTCTCATCTAGCCCTACCCGCTCTCATCTAGCCCTACCCGCTCTCATCTAGCCCTACCCGCTCTCATCTAGCCCTACCCGCTCTCAGATTGCCCGCCACGCTCAGCTCGCCCTCCCCACTCACCCGGCCCTCTCCGCTCAGTTCGTCCCCCACTCATCACCCCGGCCCAGCCACCGTTTGGCTCTCCCGCGTGGCCCGCGAATATTTCACGTGCGCAGAGGGCGCGCCGGCGGCTGTTTGACGATCAGACTTCATCAGCAGTTGTCACGGGTGGCGGCCGCAAATCCGTGTTGACACGCGGTATTAACCTGGCGACTGTGCGCGGCGCGGGGTGCGGGGGCCCGGCGGTGCCCCACCAGGGACGCCCCTGCTGCTTACTGCCGGCCCCACGGACCCCCAGGGCCAAAGGTCGCGAAAGTTTGTGGAGCTCGCAGCGATATTGGCCGCGGCCGCCCGGCGTCAATACCGCGGCCGAGCCCTGCCGCCCGCCCCGCCCCGCCCACGCCCACGCAGAGCTGCTATGCGTACAAAGTGGCCGTGGTAGCTGCGGCCGTGTTGGCGGTGGCGGCGACTTCAATGTGCAAGTGGCAATCTAAAGATGAAGATACCGTGGGAGGGGGAAGCAGAAGCTCCGATGGAAATAGCGAGGAATCAAAAGTAGGATTATGAAGAGTTACTGAAGGGAGAACATGAAGTCATATTTGTAGAGTGCGTAATTTACATGACTAAAAGGAATTTATAAAGGTTGTTTTGAATTGAAGTATCCGAAAAAACAGGAATCGTACAAAAAATCTTGTGCAGCTTTTTACAAGTTTGACAGCACAGTTACCCAGCAGAGGTCGCTGGAAAGGAAAGAAAGAAAATGAGGTAGATATGTAAAACACCAAACAAAGAAATTGAATTACTACTTCAAAATAGTAGTTTAGAATTTTTTTTAGAAAAATGTGTTCCCTAAAAAAGTCCAACACATTGAAAATGTCTATATAAATTAGGAATATTTATTTTAAAAAATTGGATCTTATTTGTTAATGTACTACCGGTAAAAAAGTTGGCTCCCGACTTTCCGAGAATAATAAACGAAAGCGACAAATGAAGTAGAAGAACGAAACAGAAAGGGGAGCGAAGGACATTTTGATTTTTCTGTGAATGAGAATGAGCCTTTTTAATTTTAAAAAATCAACAACGTATGAGGCAGAAATGCCTTGTAAATTATGCGTTGCACAGACTCAATGTTTTATGCTGGTAAGTAGGCTGCCTCGTCGTGAACATTGTGAGGCGCAGCGAAGCGTCAACTCTCTGAGCTGAGTTTCAGGTTTAAAAGCTACTCATTTCGCCTCCGGATCCTTGTCTTTCGTCCTTTTCTCGCGAAAGTGAGTAAATTCATTTACATAAGGGTACGATTAGGGTTAAGACATGTAAAATCCTATATAAATAAGACTGGATTTCTAAAATAATATTATATACAAGTATGATAACTCCTGTTCGCTTGTAAGATGTTGCAGAGTAATTTTAATCATACAAATGCGGCGCACTAACTTTAAAAAATGATCCTGGAACTTCTCGAGAGAAATGTGTAATGTATATAAGGTTGAGAGATGCAACTAAAACAAAGATGAGCGGGACGTAGGGAGACTTCTGCAAATGTGTTTCCGAAATTAGATAAGCTAGCACAGGAAAGCTAGTGTAATGAGTTGAAACCTATACCCAAATTTAGTGCTTATTTAGTGTGCCATGAATATGCAATCAGAAATTGAAGTGCTCTACTTTTAGATTACGTTTTCTGGTAGCTTAAATTCAATCTAGCAGACACTCTCGAGATTTTAATTTACAACGTGAATGGTTTCCAAACAACACACAAATATATGACTCATTGATAAATAAAATTGCATGAAATCAAAAATTCTGTTGTTGATATTGTCTTTACGTTAATTTAAGTTAGCGGACCCTCCAAAATATCACAAGAACTTTTTATATTTAGTACTCGTAAAGCATTAATTAATCACTAAATCTTAAATATAGGTTTGAAGTCAATCTACCGAGACAACTCTGCTGGTTTAATGACTCTGTGTCATAGCGCATCTCTTCACTCCGTGCCACTGATGCAGAGGCCGGAACGCAGTGCAGCGGCGCGGGGCGGTCAGAAAGCACGGGGTGTCTGGGCGATGCAGAGGCGCCCAGAGAGCTGCTTCTCCCCTGGGTGACTGCAGCGGCTCCCCGCGCGAAAGACGTCTCCTCCTAGTCTAATTAGTCAGGCGCTCGCAAAGGTAATTGTGGCATTGCCAACGCCGTCGGCTCTTCGTGCGGTTCCAACGAGCAAAGATGAATTGAGGAGTTCAAAGCACAAGGGGTATAAGGGCATTTTTGGAAAAATTTGAGTTAGAAGTAGGAGTGTAAATTGAAAACTCTATTTTATTTCGTGAACAATCTGTATTTACATAGCTCAAACAGTTGCGGCGTTCTAGCGGAGGAAATAAAAAGGCCTTCCATAGCGTTTTCTACGGTCACTCATATTTAACTTCAATTTATCAATGCCATATTTAGGGTATTCACATCTCTTGTGTATTAAGGCCCTCAGTTAAGATTATAGTAGAGAATGTAGGCTTCAATATATGAACCTTTCATCCACCGAATCTATCTTTTCATTTGATTTGAAGATTTAAAATACGCCAGAGAACTTCAGACATTTTGTTTTCAATATTTGTATTTTCAGCACTTTTGATGGAATTTTAAATTTTAAAACTTGATCATATCTCTTTATAAATTAAAAACAACAACATGGAAGTCCAGAAAATATTTTCTCATTTTCACATTTTTTTACCTAAATGAAACACATTTTACTTCAAATAGCAAAATAAATATTACAGTTGCAAATAAAAACCTGAATAAAAAGAGAATAAAATCCAACTAGCTATTTGAATTTTTCAATGTGTCAAATTTCGTTTTCTAGATTTTTTCAATATAAACTTATGTAAACTTCCGTAATTTCAAACAAAGATTTTCTTTCAACACTATGTCACGATCAGTAAGTTGATTCTAAATTCTCTTTAAATATCAAGAAAAAAAATGCATCCTTTCTGATGTCGGAATTCATGCCAAGGAGAGTTATAAAAAACTGACATTTTTATACAACGTACACATCACCTAAATTTCAAATAAAAAACTCCTTTAATATGTTACCACTATCGATAGGTTTACTACAAAACAAAAAAGTATCACACCAACTTCCTTCTTTTTGCCGCTCTCCCCCTGCTGTGCCTTTTCCGGGTCGCTGCGCTCTAGGCGAAGAACCCAACCGACGAAAGGGCCGCGAGACAATTGCGCGTCGGGCGAGCGTGAAATGAAAGCGACGACACTTCTCCGACATTCCAGAACAATAATTCACTCGAAACATTTTAATTTTAATTTCAATGCTAAAAGGTCATTGCTGCGCAAATTTAATTAAAAAGACGCGACGCGCTTTAAGTTTCCCTCCGCCGCAAAAATGAATCGGTGCACCACACCGCGCCGCACCGCACTACTCCGCCTCGCTCTCCGCCTCGCTCTCCGCCTCGCTCTCCGCCTCGCTCTCCGCCTCGCTCTCCGCCTCGCTCTCCGCCTCGCTCTCCGCCTCGTTCTCCGCCTCGCTCTCCGCCTCGCTCTCCGCCTCGCTCTCCGTCTCGGTCCGCCTTGCCCCGCCTCGATTGACCTCACCCGACACGAGCCGACAACACTAGACTCCCAGGGCTCCGCCACGATCAGCCACGATCCGCCACCACGCACCACCTCACGCAACGCCATGCATTGCGATGCCACAACCCGCGACGCCACGCCGCGCTCTGCCCCCGCTCCGCCGCGAAGGCAACGGCGCAGAAATGCAAAGCTGCTGCGAACGGCGACGGGCGAAGCCCAGCAAAGAAAACCTCCACCGCGGGGGGAAATAAATTCTGCACGCAGGCGCGCATAAACGAAAAAACGAGGCAATAGCTTCGAATTTACGCGAAAAAATACGGTCTCTACAAAACTATTACCCGTGCACGTTGCTATGGATAGAAATAAAAACGCGTTCTGTAATTTTAATCTTCATGAACATTGGCTTTGTAGATTATTTTCCACTTGATAGTTATGTTCTTGCTTATTGATTATTGATGACGTATTTTGTTTTTTCACTGATTAACAGATTTTGAAAAGTTTCTTGATATGAGGAAAAAATATTTTTTCATGTTTTCTGAGGTGCCTAGTATTAAAATTTAACTCTAACAGATTGGGGAGCTCTTCTTTTGGAGCTAACACTTGATTCTTGTAAATGAAAGTTTCCATGAAATACAAACGATATGTTTTAAGAAACGTAATATGACGTAGGGCCCAACTCCTACCGGACAATATTATTCCATAATCAAACTCTTTCAGTAAAACAGCACTTATTGCTCTCGTCACACTTTTGAGGTACTTGTGAATGCAAAAAGTTCATATTTAAAGACATTCTACACGTCAGCTGTTAATATAAGCTTATAATGATGCAAATGATTTCATACCGCGCTGGTATTTCTTGATCACTTATCACTGCTTTATACTGATGATATTTACAGTTTTCTTATTTCCGGACTCACAACCCATGCTTACTTTAACACTTTCGAAAATTATCCCGGAAAATTGTTGAAGTAAATAAAAGAATCCAAAAACCTCACACCTCTAGAGGCTTCACCAATAGTCTGAAAAGATCCAGCTTGGCGTATTGGGATGGAAAAATACTTAGCTTTATCAAATATATTTTTAATTGTTGCGTTCTGGTGCGTTGGCGTTCTGGTGCGACGATCTTACTTGCAGACGAAACAAGAGCTTCCAGTTTATTTCATTTCTTGGATGAAATGTCATTGTCACCGAAGGATGTAGAATTGAAAAAATAATAAAATTAGCCAGTATTGATGATCGTCTCCAAATTTTATCGTAGGTTAAGAAGTTCTAGTTCCCAGACTAATTCATTTAACTCGCCTTGTGTCGCCTTTTGATTCAAAGCGTCTCTGACTGGTACGTTGCCCGCATTTTTTTATGATTGCTCTTCTTTGATGTTTAAAGTAACACTACTAATTACATCTGTATTGCAGCGTAAATAAAATATTTCTAGTTCATAAAACGCAAGGCCTTCGACATGAGGTACTGGTAATATAATTGGAATTGTACAAAGAACCGCTCATCATTGAAAACAATATTAACCAGATTTATCAATAGGTAAATTAATAAATGTTATATTTTGTTTATTTAAAATAAGTCAGTAATTATTTGGTAGTGGGTTGCAATCAATCGAAATAATTTTATGTAAATCAAATTTCCAAAAATCGTCAATTCATATGAACGACCCCTCTGCTACAGCGACGTAAGTATTAATTAGTCGTAAGTCGATACCCATGTGGACCACAAGGAGGATTGTTATATTATTCAGGTTGTCTATGAACAAAGCAGTACAATAATAGTAGGAAAATAATATATTTTTTTATGAAATTTTAGAAAATTTGTGAAAATAAATATTTATTACTGGTACTAGGCATGTCGTGGGGATTTTAAAAGTAAGTAAATTAATATCAATAGTTTAGTAACGTCACAGTAAATAAACATAATTATTAACTACGTAATCATATGGAAATCTGTTCATAAATAGGTTGGCGAACAAATTGCAAACAATTTAATACAGACTCACGCAAAAAATCGTGCTCATTGCATCTAGTATCAATGACAGTGTTGAACACATTGAATGCTTTCCACTGTAAAGTGAACTCAAACATACCTTACCTATGTATTCAAGAAAATAAGAATTTTGTATGTCGGAAATTATACGCATTGCTTTTTCAGAACTCGTATTCACATATTTCATGACATTCATATCTTTTGACAAAAAAAGCAATTAAAATCCCAGGAGCTGGTGTTCAAAATAAGTTTCACTTTTCTGGCTCTGTTTCACACGAAATAATAAAACAAAAACAGCAGCGCATCGCGCCTGCAGAACCATCCCGAGGAAGGTAACGTCTAGTCGTAACAGGTTGAGAGAGAAACGCAGCAATGAAAGCTGGTTATGTTCGCCTTTTGTAATCTGCTTTGATGATACATGGAGCACGATTAACGACGGTGAAATAGCTTTACAATTAGAACCTTCGTAGAGAGCTTTAAGGTCTTTAATGTGTCTGATGCAGTTGTCTTAAAGGAAATCGCCATATCAGTGTAATTATAATACGTACTAGTTATCCGCTGAAGTAAATTTCCAAATTAGCATTTATTTATGTTTTCATCACCGATAACAATTCATTGCATTTAGTTAAGTTCCAAGAAATTCAGGAACTTCCGCATTATAAATTTGTTTTAAAAACGACGATAGGCCTGTGTTCCAAGAAATAAGACCTCTGTTCTGTATTGCATAGTTAACTTACAAAATGTCTACACATCTAATTTCCAATGCCCGCTGAAATTGAAATAAATCCAGCCCCCGTCAATAATGAGGGGTGAGTGTCTATGGTTTTCTTAAACACTAAGAAACTTGGTAAAAATCCAAGAAAATGAAACAGCTTCTATTTTAAATGAGACATGTAAATATTTGATTGTGTTATTGCGCCTATAATTAAAAGGCACTACAGAATTTTAAGACTCAAGACAAAGAGGCACAGCTGATCACATGCAGCAGCAACATCTGTTGTACTGTACTATATGATTCTGTGTTATTGCAGCTACTGCAAGATACTAGTTCCCATTTGCTTTCAGTTTCTTCGGTTGTCCGAAACTATTTCCAGTGTGAAATCATTTTAATTTCTTAAAACAACGATTTACAAGTGCGCAATGTTTGCGCATGACCAAGCAAAGTGTCTCAGGGCGTAGCGCCGCTGACTTCGGATTCAAGAGTCCCGGGTTCAATTCCCATGCCGATCATCTTAACCTAAATTTTCGTGGTTTCCCTCACTCATCCAGGCGAATACTGCGATGGTTCTACTGAAAGGCCACGAGCTCGTGATGTTTCGAAGGTTAAGCGAATTTCAGACATCACGCGTTCCTGATTAGGTGATCGACTAGGAATCCCGGGACCTACAGGCGCAGAGACCAATTTCCCTTTATGTGATTTGATTGGTTGGTGGTTCCGTTGATAGCTATGGTCATCAGTCCCGTAAGTGAAGTGCATATTTTTTTCAACGTGGGGAGGCGATGATCATCCCCGCTGGATGGAGAGATCCGGCGCCGACTTACAGTCGAGTGGCGAATGTTTTTTCTTTAAACCAGATATCTTTTACCAGCGAGGCACTGCAGCAGCCGAAACTAGCTCTAAGATCCCGACTGGACTCCCGGCATTTGTGGTAATGAAGTGCACGTAACTGTGTGTGTGTGTGTGACTCGAACCTAGGACCTTCCAGTAAGAGGCACTGCAGTGACATCAGTTGACGAGCCACCTCTAACGCTCCTTTACGGGTAATATAATGACTGAACACAAACACAAATGCAAAATGGTCGGAGGGGTCTGCTTCACAAAGCAACAATGCATCGGGTCCTTTTCTAGCCGCGTGCCGTAGAGCCTGCGAGGGCGGTGAGCCCGTCCGCGCCGCGCCGCGACGCGCCGTGCTGTTGACGCTTGCCGCGTCGCCCCTCGCGCCCTTTGTAGCGAGGCCACGTGCGGGGCGGCGCCGGGGGAGGGGGCAATTAATAGCGGGCGACGGCGCCGCGGGCTGCTGGCGGGCGCTGGCGGGCGCCGCCGGGCGTCTGGGGACAACGAGGGGCGAGAGGGGGCGAATGAAAGTGTTGCATGTGGGTGCCCGAAAGCGTGTTTTGGTGACGAGAATGACAGAATAGCAAAAGTCAGTTGTTGTCTTAGACCCTGGAAAGGTAGTGTTGCGAAAAATATCTAGAACGTCTCTGTCGTGAAGTTTCCATAGCCAGAATAGAAGGCAACGGAAATGTGATTTTGGAGATGTTGCTATATACTCTAGATATACTCGAGATATTTGCACATCAGTATCAATACAATACATACATCATCCAATATATCCACAATATATACATAATTTACAATAAACGGCATTGGAGAGAACGAGAAATGATATTCTGCGACATTTCTTCAATATAATCTTTCTCGCATCGCAAGGTAGTTTCTCGCTAAGCAACGCAACGCAATGTCTGTAAATTACAATTCGCGATCCCCGGAGTTAAAGCCCCTTTTGAAGCAATCCAACGTTCGCATCGTTAGATAAGTCCTGTCTAAAGTCTAAAGTACCTACAAATGTACCGCAGAACATTCCAATTTGTTGCTGAAATAACTGATATCAATTTAATGTAAACAGAGGAAAGTAATAACTTTCAAGTGAAAAAGTGCCAGTTTCAAAGTTTTCATAATAATTCATTTTTTCAATGAAAAAGTCTTCGCAAAGATTAAGCCGAATTTCATAAATAAAAGGAAATAGAAACAATTTGATTGAGTTATACTGCATATAAAAACTTTTTTCAATATTCTACACTTGAAGGATGTACATGACAAATAACTCTTAATTTCATACATCACAAGAGTAGTAGTGATTCACCACCGCTAACAGTCTCCGCAAGATGTCAGTCACTAAAGCGTCTCTGTACATACGTGCACATGTATTTTATCAAAATACTACATGTTATAATAAATATACTATACTTCGGTTTTTTAAAGTGGTCGATGACATTAGGTCATTGTTAGTCGTACATCTCCTGCCTTATGAACTGGATATATTTAATTCATTCCCTTCTCAACGGGACTCGTAGCCCTGAAATGTTCTTACCACTGACAAAAATATTCATTTTATAAGAGAGAAAGTGTAAGAATGACCTAATGTCATCTGCCACTTTAAACAATTAGACATATAAGATGTTCAACCTAAACGAACTTTTTTTCGCGGGAAGAAAAAGAGGACGCACCTGAAGACGGAGAAGAGACACGACTCGCCCAGTTGCAGTTGTCGGAGGTTCGTGCTCAGCCATGTTCCCGTGAAGAGCCGAGTGGTGTTCGAGTCGCTGCCCCTCGCCCCTACTCCTCCCGCTCCCGCTCCCAGCCTCGACTCGCGACAGCCGGACGCGGCGCCGACACCAAGTGGGTCACGACACAAAGCCCCCCCCCGCCCCAGCGCAGTGAGGAATTCCCCTCGCGCCCCAGACAGAATTATGGGCGGGAGGGGGAAAGGGCCAACTGTCTACTTTACTACTTTGTAATTGTTCATCAGTCACAATAAAGGCGCAGTGTGTGCGCTACATTCCGATAGCTATCCTAAGATCGCTGTCTTGTGTATTAATAAAAACGAAATGAACCGCAATCGACAATTTATCTAACATTGACGGTTCACTACTGAAGTATATAATCCTCCTTATCTGGGAACCACGTCTCTTTTGTGACCAAACAAATTTGGTACTTATTCTTCTTTATAGAACTACGTATTTACAAGCGTTTGTGCAAACTTAAGGAAAATTTGACAAAGAAATTCAAATACGGTAGCTATCATTTTTGCATGACAAATTTTTCAACTGTGTTCATTACAAAAAATTTGCATATAAATGCGACTGAATATATTTTAGGTCGTAAAAGTATTCAGTTGCAATAAGAAGAATAATGCGATACCATTTGCATAACATTTTGTTTACAAAAACGTAACGAAACAATGAACATTACATTTCGACAAACTACAAACTAAGATACATAATTGCATTTATGAAGTTATTTCAGCTAAATATTGACGATATTTTCGCACAAAAACCTACGCACGAGACTGCTTATCTTATTTTACGACACATTCTTTATGAATTGGGCGTTTATATATCCTTGAATAGTGTACACATATTCGAATTAACTATACTAACAATAATAGTTTGTTATACTTCACGCACGAGTGCAATTGAACATTTTGTAATATCTTTTTCAATAAAAAGATACGAAACAGGGAGCATTACATTTTGACAAAATATTATTAAATCGAAGAAACATCTCGTATTTCTGAAGTTGTTACATCTAAAGTCTTACAATCTTCACGGACAAAAGTGTTGTATCTTATTTTACGATAAATTCATTATAAATTGCACGTTTCTATTTCCCTGAATAGTGTCCACGTATTCAAATTAATTGTACTAACAATAATAGTCTGTCATACTGCACGCACGAGCGCAGTTAAATATTTTGTAATATATTTTGCAATACAAACAAAACGAAACAAGGAACGTTACCTTCCACACAGTACAAACCAAGATATATCACGCATTTATGATGTTATTTCAGCTAAAGACGTACATTTTCGTACGAAAACCTACGCACAAAACTGTTTATCTTATTTTACGACAACATTCATTTTGCATTGCACATTTGTATTTCCCTGAGAAGTGTACACGCATTCGAATTAATTGTACTAACAATAATAGTCTGTTCCACTGCTCGCACGAGCGCAGTTGAATTGGGGCGACGAGCAGCCTCGCGCTTTCACGGCGCCGCCGCCGCCGCACCCTCTTCGCATCGCTCGCTCCAAGAACAAGGTACTTCCATCGGAAGTCCACGCGTGGCGCCGACAACGGAAATGAGTCGCAGGAAGGAAATTACCTCCGGCGAACAACTACGCCGAGGCCCGCGCCATACCGGGAGTGGTGGAGACGTCAAGAGGGGACGGGCGGGGAGGGTGTATGGAGTTATTAAATTCCGCTGGGTCGGGGAGTCGCCAAAGTGCTGCCACCGACGAATTCCCCCTGCCCCGCCCTTTCGACGCCTCTCGCCCCCCCCCGCCGCCCGAGAACAGGAGAAAACGCGGGAAATGCTGCACGTGATTGACGCGACTTCCGCTTCCTCTCGAGAAATTAATTATTGGACGCCTTCAATTTACCTGGTAATTACTACTAGTCTATAATTGAAAACCTGCTATGTGCTCTAAGACTCGTTTTTATCATGCGTCGGTGTCTGTAGAATTTCATCTCTCCTATGCCTAACACAACCAGCTCACTGCAGGAGGTCCGTAAGTATTTTATGGGATCGGTTATATATTTTTCTTTACTATTTAATATATTTAGTTTATATTAATGATTCATTTAAGGCAATTGCATGGGCATTTGTCACACAATTATTTTTGTCTCATAATCCTGTTTAAAATTCATTTTTATCTAAAAAAAGTGCATATGTGTCTTCATTTAGTTCAATAAAATACCATCTGTAGTTGTATAAGATTATGTTTTGTATACCAGTCTCATAAACGACATTTTCTGTTGCAAGAAATCGTTCATAAAAGGACCTTTTACGGCACAAATGATGACGTATCGGATTGTACGGCATTTAACGGAACAGCCGACGCCCGTTTTCTCGCACAGATGTCAAATCCTCGAGGGATCACAAAAACGTTGTTTCGGTAATTTCAATTTGATACTCTTATAAATTTATAATTCTGTTGTATAAAAAGAAACGTATACAATTCGTTTATAATGTTGCTTTATTGCATTCGTACAAATTTGAAAACTCGCTTCTAACGTCACTCATTTTCAAAACATGTACTCGCGTTAATAAAGATTAACATTATAAACTAATTGCATGAACTATTATTTTGAACCATATTTTAGCATTCAATATTCTACTTCAACATTGCAATATTAGTGCTTTTCTCAACGGGGATATATACGAGTACATTCTAAATCTCTCTTCGCGTTTTGACTACCAGTATGTACGCTCAAAGATCTGAACGGACAACGATTGTCATTTTGAATCGCGCGCAACTAGCCACGACATTTTCAAATCGCAGTCTTACCCCGGAAGAAGAAAAAGCACAGTGCCTAAAATAAGTTAGCAAACACGCCCGGGGACGCTTAGGGTTTGAACGCTTTTAAATATTCAATCGAAGTACGAAGAACCCAAACCAAGGAAATTGTTTAAGAAAACTCTCCCGATAACATTTTAAAGATTATTTACACTGCATTGCTTGGCCGAAGATGTTCTTTGTTTCACATATCAATTCCCCCTTCCTTCCTTCCTTCCTTCCTTAAGTTTAGAATGCCCTCCTCTGGATAAAACTGCTGATTCGCACCTTCAGTATAGCATGCGAACAATCTGGCGGCTGCCCGCTTTTGGGGTCCGCAACTAATGAGCGAGTTCTGTGGGAGTGTCTGCGATAGCGTCGCCATGGCGCTCTCAGATAGCGCTCCCATTTCCCTTATCATTTATCCCCCCTCCCCCTCCTTTCAGTCGGAGGCGAAGGGGCATCCGTAACACTGGCGTCAAAATCTACTGTCCGCCACCTTACAATAGACGAGTTCGATCAGTGCACTGAAGTAAATTGTACAGGAGAGCCATTTGAAGTTGAGGTTTTAATTTAAGTGACAGAATGTCAATATTACTTTCTGAGTTTCTAGCAGTTTTCCCTTCCAAAAAGGACCTTTCGTGACAATAAATTAGAGGGAAAAATATGCATTGAAAGTAGGTCTACAATAATATTAAATGTAGTTTTGTGGATAGCATTTTTTAGTCACGAAAGAGTCTTTTCACTTACGATCTTGCATATAGAACCTGAAGTTTGCTAGAGGTGCTACAAAATATTAACCATAAAATGAAAACTTATTTTCATTGAAACACTTCAATTAAACTTTACAGACAAACTGCTTAAAGATGGAATTATTAATTGTTTACAATATTTAATTAGCAATGCAGTTTTGCTCTGTAATATTATTCATCTACATCCGGCACTTATTTCATCATTAACTACATAAAGTCAGTGATGGTCAATACAGATATCTGATATTTGCTCTTTTGACAGTCTCACTGAATTATTTGCTGGCACGGAGGGGTGGACACGGTGACCGTGCATTTTCTTAAGACCAGCTGGTGAGGAGTGATCGAAAACTTGCAGATATATTTTTTTTATCTTCCTGCTTCATTTTGTGCTTAATTCAACCTATTTACTGTGTACAATTTGGTTGCACTTGCCTAAAACGTGATACATAGTTTTATTTAATATTTCTGCGTCTTGTAACAAATTTAGTGGCATTTTAAAAGGAAATTCAAAATTGAAGGTACAATATCATGTATATTTGGTTGTTATGAACTCTCAGTCAATTCAAAATAAAACACTGAATAGTAGTTCCAATGCTTACCTTCTATTAACGTTGTTCTTTCCTGTTGTGCTTTCAGGTGTTACTATATTACTACTACTTTCAAAACTACTAGGAAAATATACCCTGATTCGGAATCTTCGAAACACTTCTCTGTTTAACTATCGCACAATATGTTTTCCTTTACAACTTCTTTACTATGAAACTTCAAGGTGCTACTGACAAAACTTATATTCACAAGAAAACCTATATGTCCTTTGAAGAAAAGAGGGTTTTGATTATGGAAGAGTGTTGAACTAAATTAAATTGGACATTTCATGAGTTTAAAAAAAATTGTCAGTTTTAAATCATACTCGAGAAGCAGTATTAGTCAATAGTAAAATCTTAGAAAGATATTGTCATGGTTATTGCAGATAGAACCTTTTTATTTTAAGAAACTATGAACATGTGCAAATGGAACAAATTGCACCGTCCGTAAGTCGAAGATAAAACAAAATTGGCATATAAGAATAATACAGCTCATATAAATTCTTTTGATATACAAAACCATGGCGATATCTCATTTTTCCATGAAAGTGGAGTTAGAAACCTTTTATTTTAGGTCGCAAGTGTCTGCATCTGGCTGAATGGTTCCACCCAGCGCAACTGCTTCTCTTATATTTCTACCGAAGGCTGAAGTCTGTCACATCTCATCTGATCTAATAAGAAGTGTGATATTCAAGTTCGTTATTAATTAAATATTTCTGGAATAACCCCAATCAGAACAATTTCACAAAGAAGAAAATGTGTGTTAACACTAAAACAACATATTGAGACGTATTTGCATAATGTAACTTCGTTTGTAAATGAATTTAAAAAAGTTGTTTCCTTCTTACTAACGTGTGAAGTTGTTAATATCAGTCGAGATACGGTGAAGTCTTTTATACCATATTATTACAGAAAGAAAAATATTAAAGCATTGAAACTCTATTTTCATTCTTATAAGGGCATGAAAACTTCAGGCTAGACGGTTAGCTCTTGAAAGTTTCCAATAGCGAAATTCGTGTCAGTGTATGTTAATACACCAACACTCAAAATATTATGTACTTTCTACTCCATGCATTTATGCATGAATTGCTATATGATGGATTTATGAGACAAAAGCTTACTTGGGCTATCGAGGTGATTACTTCTTCCTGTCAACAGTGCCTCACAGAAAATAGACAATATTGCGTCAATATCAAATAACAGATAAAGTTAGTTTGATTCAAGAAAGTTCTATATTGTTGGTATCATGTACACAATTAAGCGTGCTTCAGAGAGAGTACATCGAGCATTGATACTATTGAAAACAATCTTTCTGCTTTACTCAATCTTATATATAAAAGAATGTTTGATCGTGCTTAATGCGCTTAATGTTTATCAGATTGCGATCAAACTGCCTACTGTCCTTGTCAACTTATTCCTTGCACTTCCGGGAAGAATATAGGTATATTACAATGGGAATGTGCATATGCCTACGCACATAGAGACGCGTCGATGATTCTGTGTAGACTCAAGGGCCTTGACCAGGGCGCTTTGCGCCAAGACGCTCTCTAGGCAACCCGCCGCACACTCAAGAACGATTATTAAGACATCATCATTGCGTATTCTGCCATTGCGATTGTGAATCGTTTCCCGGGAGAGACAGATACTGAGAGAGGCAGAGGAAGATAGAGACGCAGAGAGAGAAACAAACAGAAACAGATACTCAATTACGCATGTTTCTAGACGCATCATCAGATTTCCAAAAACAACATATTTCTTAAAAATACAAAATAATTTCAGTCATATTAACTTTGAGAAAAATTAACCATAAGAATTGATTAAAAGATAACAATGTCAATAACAAAAAAATATCTTATTTAGGATGAATAATTTATAGCCTTACTCATTTGTACGCAACCATGAAATAATGGATATATCAGGGAAAAAATTAAACAATTACAATGAAGTGCAGTTATGAAAATAATAACATATCGTGAAAAAATTAAACTTCTTTATTTTTTCTATCATGTAAAGCGTCATTAAAAAAATATTTATGAGTAACAAAACACTTTCAAAAGATATAGCCCTTCTCGTAACTGACACGCATTTCCCAAATTGGCAGGTAAGCAGCGTATACAGCAGCATTACACCTCTGCAAGGTAACATAAAAACAAGTACGTTATATATCATATTTTGAGCTCTAATGGCTCGCTTTGGAGAAAAGGTCTCTCGGTAACCAACAGCTCCACAATTCTCCATTATTTGCGTTTCCCGCGTCCATCCAGAGCGCTCTACCGCTGCTAACTATCCGCGCGGACGTGAAATGCACCGCCTCCCCGGAAGGCTAAAACGCGGGAAACGAGCGCCTCCTCACTAGCACGCGTCGAGCGAGCGAATCAATATTCAATCAAGCACTCTTTTAAATTGACCGAAATTCCGCGCGGTATTTCATACACAAAACGCAATTACTCTTCTCGATTGTGAGGCAGAATTAAAGTACCACAAAAAATGTTCCGTTAATACTACATTCTAACTTAGTAAAGTGTCTACCCGAAATGGACACATCAACAGCAATTCAATTTTCGACTTTATTTCGCTTCCCGCCCGCCGGAGCCGCGCCTCGCTCTTGGGGCGAGGCTGGCAGGCGCGCGGAGGGGGTCGCAAGGAAGGAAACCGGGCTCAGGGGAAGCGTAACTTCCGATCTGGCGCACAAATGCATTCATACGGCGTGCCGCGGGGCGCCGCGCCGCGCCCAGTCGACTCGAGCCCTTGCGCCGCGAATAAAAGGTCCAGAAGACGGCGCTTCGAGTACACTCCACTTCGGAAACGCATTTTCTAGAACTTTCCAATCAGGGCGCGCTCCCCGAGGCGGCAGTGGCGGGGGCGGCACAGGCGGTGGGGGCGGTGGGGGCGGTGAGGGCGGTGGGGAGAGCGCGAGAGGCGAGGCCACATGCAGGCGCGGGAGCGGGGGCGGCGGGGGTGGCGAGACGTCGAGAGCGGTGGAAGCGGGGGCGGGGGCGGTGGCAAAGGGTGCGGGGGCGGCTGCCAACGCGGTGCAGCGCCGCGGGGAAGAAACTTCGGGGGCGACCCATCGGCCACCCATCGACGTGGGCTGAAGCGAGACGGGGATCAGAGGCAGGAGCCGTCTGCTGCTCTCGTCGCCGGTAACAGTGGAGGCGGAGACGGATATAAGCAGAGGGGAGAGCAGAGCGTGAGACTGCAAACCAGTCGAAGCAATGAATGGCGAACAGAAGAGTTGACATGACGAAAGAAGTAAATTGGTGTGCTGAATGATGCGTTGCGATCACAGAAAACATTTTCGTTCTTACCTTTGTTAAAAAAAATAACAAGTTTACCTACAGAATACATGGACACACGAATAATGGGTAACATCACTGCAATGTTGTGGGGTAGAATAAATAGTATGTAATTTTAATACGCGTTTGTACAGAAGTGACCCCTGCGACACTTACACAATGATTAGATCTGGAAGAAAAATATCACCCACAGAAAAGAACCTCTTTTGGCAGATCGGAGGGTTCTGATGAATAGAAATTCATAGTAAGAGAGGTGATGGCATCGGAGCAGGTTGCACCTACAACATAATGCTGAATTCAGTGTCCGTAAAAGGAAGGACGTGATATTCGTCTATTGCCAGAGAAGAAGAAAGCTCCCCTCTGTGCGGGTCCCACAGTTCAAGGGCAGCATCACGACCTCTTCACTGTCAATCCTCAATCTTGCAGGCAAAACAGCGCATTCGAAAAGATAGATGCTGATTATTAAATTAATCAATATCTTCCTGTAACTACCTACGTAACTGTGTTAAAAATAGCGGACGAGACGACAAAATAGTGGATAGACAACAACAATCACTAAATTAGTACACAAAAACTCCAAACACATCAGAGAGGGTGTTAATACAGATAGAGTTCTGCAAAGCAATATAAAAGAAAAACTTATTAACGTCTCTGTCTGGATTGTATTCGTCAAAACACGCACCGAACGTCGATTGTTCCCGATAACTGGCAAGCAAGGATCTTCTTTGTACAAATCCAATTTCATTAAATTTCCCGGACGGGAAAAATTTTATTGCGTTTTCGGCTCCCATGGCCCAAACCGACTTCTCAACGACACGAAACGAAATCTCGGAAAGCGTGTTGTTCGTTCTGTTGTCCAGGATAAAATTAAATTCTTTTCGTGAAATTATTTCTTTCATCAAGTCGTCTTGGAGATTAATTTACACTTGCTGAAATAAACGCGCATATTCCAAAAGTTAGTCGCTACGTAAAGAAAGACGTTCATATTTCAGATTAATAAATAGAGGCATTTTGTCGAACAAAGGTATAAAAAGAAGCTATATAGTCCGCATACTTATTACAAGACATATTTCGTAGTGGCCTTAAATTATTTTTTGTGTCTATTAATGTATGATAACGATGGCAATAACAAGAATTCCTATGGCAAGTATGAGTTTTCCTCTGACATATTTTGCGATATTTTCATGAGAGAACGGAACAAACATCCTGTCTTTCCGCGAAGTCTCTGTTTCATAGTGTTCCCAACTTTTAACTGGACTTCTAAAATGTAAATTTAGTGTCTAGAATTCATTCATTGGTAGGATTAATAAGCCAGAGGAAATTGAGATACAAAGAGAACTCTGATGTATTTCAGTTCACATTAACTTTACTCGTACATGAATCCAACACACTAATTCAATTCGTAGAGCACAATAGCTGACGGAATTTAATATCTTGTTCACTTTATTAGTAATACCAATTTCCCATGGTCGCAACAGCTACTTCCGGCGCAAATAATCGAGGCAATACCCAGAAACTCCTACAAATGAATTCTGAGACATTGCAAACCGCATTGCTGCTGAGAAACGTCTAATACTATTGCCCAGATGATGTTGGATGGCATTCCAACTACAACCGCCACCAATTCCACGTAGCTCGCCCCCCGCGAGCCACAATTTGCATGTCCGTGAGGGCGGGCCCCGTGTGCTGAGGAGCGCCTAATCGCAGGGCGATGGATGGGCCGCGCCACCTGCTCCGCGCCCGTCTGCGTGACAAATTGCGGAGCTGATACGCGGCATCGAACTCGCGCCCTCGGGCGTCCCGCGGGCGCAGGAGGAGGGCGGACCGACCCTTCGTGCCCGACGACGCCTGCGGCACGCGGCGGGTGGATACCCCAGCCGCCGCCCCGCCCCGCCCCCGTGCTCACCCGCAGGCAGTTTAGCACATCTGGTGCATATTGATTTATCCGGCGCTCGTGGAATGCCATTACTTTGACCTCATCGCCTAACTTGGCAACAAAAGCAAAGGAGTCCGATAAATCTCCTACGCCTACGCCGCGCCCTGCCAGTCCCCGCGCTCATCCCAGCCCCCTCTCCGCCGTCAGCTCTCGTACAGTCCCCGCCGCCGCCGCGCCCTCAACCGGCGGGGATCGAGCTGCCCCCTCCCGCCGCATTCTTCTTCGCCCCCCTCTCCCCACCCGTGCAGTCTTTTGCTGTCGGAATCGGGGCACTAAAGAGAAAACCAAAACCGTTAAATCCACACGTACTAGTTCTCTGATAGTTTCTCAAGCGGGGAACGATATTTCTCAGAAACGTACTCCATACAAATTCCGTGGAGAGTATAACAAGAAAACGAAAATGTTTCGTTGCTTCATTTACGAATAAGAAGCATGATTCATTGTAATGTATTTATTTTTCTAATAAAAATGCAATTTAACTTAATGCTCAAATTAAAATTAACAAATTTCCTGCACACACTCTCCAGCTGCTTTTGAATATTTTGGAAATATCTCTAATGACCAAACATTTAAATTTTCCCTTTCCAATGTCTTTATTAATTTGTAAATGCTTTTAACTGATGATTTCAAATCAGTTTTTAGAAGCGGAATGTATATACAAATGTGATATATTTGAGTCAACTGCATGCTAGAGCAAACAGATGTCGCAGTATTCGGCAAAGAGTGAGGCTTATTTTTTCGTGAGATAATGTAAACTTCCAGAGAACCTACAAAGTTATTTGAGCGTAACAGTTTGTGCAACATAGTTGTACGTCAATGAAGCTTATAATAAAAACCAGAAGCTGTACAGGGGTGCTTTTTATTAACATTCAATTCTGTAACCCAAAACACAGCACACATTTATTTTGCTTGAACGTTACTGGATAAAAAAATTATTCTCTAATCTGCTTAAAAAGTTTATTTAGAAGTTGCAATCTGCAAGATCACAATTTCGCAGAAGGAAGCAAAATAAATTCCCTTTATCACCCTTGATTCTGTGTGGAGCGACAGTTTTGAACCTCAGATTTGAAGCATAGATATCAAAGAGCAATCAACGTCTGCAGATCATAGAGAAATTTATCTTATGTTTTTATACTTGACACGAAACATGACATGTTCTAACATGTATCCCTTGATATTATATATAATGTGGCGAAATGGGATTATACAACCCCATAACACCACAGTTTCGCCGGCATAAACGTTCGCAGGCAGCGAGAAGAGCGGCCGAAAACCATAGTAGCAAAACGCGCAGCCTGGTATCCGTTGCTCGCACTAGTCGCCGCGAACTATCAAGCCACGTTTTGCTGGTGGAAGGCACAAGTAGGAGAAATAATCCCCACCACGCCGAATTTCCCCAGCCTGCGCCAATAAATACGCAAACGCGGAAGCGAGAGCTCTCTTTTCTCGCCATCTCGCCTGGAGTCAACATCTCTTCTGCTAGCACGCGTCGGGTCAGCAGTTCTTCATGTAAGGCACCGCTCGGCAAATATGCAGATTTTATCAGAGCGTTAGATTAGTTAGAAATTGCCGCAACGACTGTTTAGAATAGGAGTGTACGGCGTTGCGAAACGTCTAGCTAGTCATCCGCGCAGTAGTCAGGAATTAGAGAAATATTCTTCTATTAACTAATGCGGGAAGTAAAAGTGTGCCCGTTGTCAGGAAAGCTCTGAAAGTTCTTGATTAACAGAATAAAAGTTAGGAACGAGCGAAGTACTTGCACTGGCAGTTAGGGAAGTGCAAGGGACATTTTCTGCAAATTGGGCGTAATCGAAGGCGGTAGCAGCCGTGGGAGGAGAAGAAACCGGTTAGTGGTAACGGAAGAATACGCGGGTCGACCGGGAGAAGACGACGACCGAGAAAAAGGACGCAAGAGGACGGCGAGAGCAACGCAGAACTTCCGAATCGAGCAACGCGGTGCGGAGCGCAGCACGCTGTTTCAAGGTTGAAAGACGGACAGTTACGAGGTAACCTGTAGAACTGAAATTAGGTCAAGTTCACGTCGGCAGGGAAAGAATAGTTTCAGAAGTGTTAAAATTTGAGGACACGGGTGTTAATAATTTGTAGCTTGGGAGTGGAAGATTTAATGCGTTATTGCTTGCCTTTAACCATTCTATTGTAGCAGTCATTATTCTGTTACCAGCACTTATAATTTAAAGATAAATTGAGAGTAGTGCGCTTGCCCACAGGTTAATTATTGTATGTAAAATTTTGAAAAGGCAAGAGATTGTAAATTAGGTTTAGTTTCACATGTAATTGTAATTAGAATAATTTAAATTTAGACGTAGTGAATGTTCAAAGGGAATTCCCAGTACTGGTCAAAGAAATTGCTTCAGAAAATTAGTTCTGAACAAAATTAAGTGTTCATTTGTTGAACAGGCTGTCAAAGTTGCTTATTTGTGTATTTAATCATTTTTGGAAGTGTAATTCTATGTGTGATTTGTTTTTCGTTGTTATCAATTCATGCCACAGAATTTTGAGTGAATTATATGCTCGTTTATGTGTGATTTGTGTGACTTTTATTGTGTCAAGGGTTCAGACCTTTCTCGTACCCCAAAGATCCTGCTTCCTGAGATTCTAAGCTCGCTTCACGAGCATAATATCTTAACGACTTGCTTACAGTGCATGCTGAGTGTGCAGAAGGTACAAGGTGTGTACGATAGATAAGGCGGTTAGAATATATATATATATATATATATATATATATATATATATATATATATATATTATATATATATATCGTTTTTTTATGGAAATGTGTGTAAATAAAATACATTTTCCTCAACTTGAATATACCGCGCTTCCCACGCTTAGCGCGTATTTTGACTAAGAACCGCTAGATTAAATGGGAAGTACGATCATTAGAAGAAATTTAGATAGGCACGAGTACAGTGCAATTAAAATAAGTGGTGTAAATAGAGAAGCGATAGTAGTAAACTTGAATGGTCGTTTCTCTGTTTACAGGTAAGAACAAAGTATTGTAAATAGTTTTTTGTATAATAACGTAGTAAATAATAGTTGATAAAAGTGAAGAAAACTCCACTTTATTAACAGAGAAACATATTCTGGCTTAATTATTAACCTGCACAAATACACGAATTCTATTCGTTATGTCAATCCCAAAGTTGTGGATTCAAAGTAATAATTAGAGTAAACTCAATAAAATCTTACTCCTCTTGGTCCATTAAAACAAACACACCAGCGCCCTTTGGTTCATTATGTTCGCCTGTATCAATAAAAAATGAAACGAAAAAATGTCAAACGTGCCCTTCCCAGACAGACGTAGATCCAGGGCAGAGTACGGAGCTCGTGAAGCAACTGGCAATGATATCTCCTCACTAACCCAAGCGGCTCTCTTTTGTTTCGTCGTCGGTGTTTTATGAATTATGAACGAGTACACCTACCAAACGAGGGCTTTGTCTGCACCATCCCTCGCTGCCTCTTTTGAACGCTTACAAAATGAAATTTAAAACTTTCAGACACAAATTCTTCTCTCCCCTCTCCTCTACCAGCTGACCTACATTATGAAATGCGTGTGACACAATATATTGTAAGAATCTACATAAAAACAAAGAGCGAAAACAAAAAACTAAAATATAAAACTTGTTGACGGTAGATCTTTATGTAAAGTGTTTGACTTTGACGGTAACGCGCGTGAAGTTATACCACAATCTTGGAGTCCATGTGCAAATTTTGAAATCCAATTTTGGAATCAGCCTTCATGGCGGATAATAATATATTAAGTAAATAATAAATTGGTTTAAACTAGTGGCGTAAGAAATCCTCATGAATACAGAACAAATTATTAAGTGGAAACAGAAAATAAAGGGGTTGACCCGTAAAAATCTTGTATCAGTTTTGTCCCCTTCAAATTCCTCGATGAAGGAGTTTTGTACCAGAGATAGTAGCCAAAGTATCTCACAGTACATTCAAAGATTTCCACTCTCCAATCATCGCACGAACGAAGATCATCCAAAGGAAACAGAAAAGCTCTTTGCTTTGCATTATGAGCGTATGGCGACGGTGAACTACGGGGGCTATGAAATATGCGAGCGCTGTGATGGTGGAGACGGCACGGCGATTGACTCATTATTTCGTGTTTTCCGAGCGTGGCAACAGCTACGGTCTTTAGTCCCGAAAGTATAGTCCATGCTTTGTCGTATGAGGAGGTGGTGTATGGCTTGATCCAGCGGCGACCTACACGTCAGCAACCATTTTCCGCAACCAGGTATATCCGACATGAGGGTGTCCGTCCCTGTCGGAATAAGCGTAAAGCTTCCAACCGGCCTCTTGGCATGTGTGGTAGTGGAGTGCATGTGAGAGTGTGTAAGCAAGGGGTAAGGGTAGGGGAAGGAACGATCTCGCGTGCTCCTTGACCCATTTATTTGGTTACTGCGTCGCAGTTCGCCTCGTTCATTCAAGAAACCGTAGAAAACTACCCACCACAACATCTTGCCTCGAAAAGATGGTGCAAAGAAGTGAAATAGAGGTGGCAGGATGAAGGCGAGGTACGGGGAAAGATGGTACCTAGAAGTTGGAGGTCACAAATTGTGATCCATTCTAGAAATAGGCAAATAGTATTTTAGGACAAGCTCTCTCTGTTATAGATATCAAACGTCATGAAATGATGCACACAAGCTTTAGACAGAACATTTGGAAATATTTTAGAAGATATGTTTTCTGCATCCAAGTATCTTCCAAAATAAATACAAGCTTCCTCCTACTATAGAACATTTACTCATTTACTCAAACTTCAATTGATTCAGTTACCTTCCATCACCGAATCATGATTGACTATTACTGGTACTCTGTAGACCCACATTCTCAGAAGTAAACTTTCAAGCAGGAGCGGTAGAAGGTAGCAGGGAGGCTGATGCGGAACGAGGTGGAGATGTGAAATAGAGGAGAGGATGAGAGCTGAGCGCAATGATGAAGAATGGCAAGAAAGGAGAGGATGTGACCTAATACGGAAGAAGGCCGTCAGAGGACATGTACGTAGAACGAAGGAAAGGAATACGGCTCGGCAAAAGACAGGAATAGCGGAACCGCAGGTGGGCAGGTAAACAGAAGGCTGGCAGAGATGGAGGGTGGAAAGCCTGATGCGGAGAGAGAGAAAGTTCACGAAATGGGGAGACTGGGAGGGGGGATGGAGGGAGCGAGAGGGCAGATTTGAGGATGGCAGTGCAGAATTAGTGCGCTGGAGGACGGAAGAACGGCAGAGATATGTCGGAAGGACGAAGATACGAAAGTTGGGGGAGGCGCGGAGAATGGAAAGGTGGAAGGGCGAGAATAAGGAAAGAGGAAAGACAGAAGAATGGAGGACAGAAGAGGGGTAAAAGGAAGAAACGGAGAGGACAAAGAGATAAAACTGGAGTGGGTAAAGAAGCAGGACCAGAGAAGGTAAAGAGGGAGGAGAAGAGGGGAAGGAGAAAGAGGAGAAGAAGAAAAAGAGAAAGGACAGAAAAGGAGGTAAAGAAGAAAAGAAGATCGTAAAGAGTAAGAACCAAAGAGTGTAAACAAAGAGTACCGGAGAGGGTAAGAGGAACAACTGGAGAGGGAGAGGAGAGAGGGGGCGAGGCAGATCAGCGGCGTAATGGAGGGTGCTCTCCCGGGGGCGCGCCATGGAAATGAGCGCCTCGCAGCGCGCGCGCGCAATTTTCGGGCAAAGGAGTTAATTCCGCCCCTCGAGACGCTGACCCTCTTCGCGTCGCTTCTTTCCGATTCCGGGACGCGGCGGCCGTGGGGAATCCCCGCTTCAATTGCGCCTTCGCGTTCAATTTAACGTTCCAGCTTACACCACGAGAAGAATTGATGAGTTCTGCATTATCTGCTACCTACACTGCCTATGTTAAGAGTAATGCTTAAGTAGTTTTTTATTAAATGTCTTTTAGTTCCAATGCAAAGTCCCTATTTTTAATACGTGCTTTATTGAATGACCGCCTTGATTTTCATAATGGAGTGCCCTCGAGTTCCAGTCAGTAAAAATACATTTTTTTAGTATCACATAAAAGTCGACACTAAACTTTAAAAATTCTAAATTAACTATCTTCCAAAGTTTGCAATTTCTTACCGTTATAATAATCAACGTGAATTTAGAAAATTAAAGAAATCAGCATTATTATAGCATCATCCTTGTAATACAGTATAATCCTAAAATCGGCTCTGTAGTAAAAGACTTTTACCTAAATAAATATTGTACTGAAAAATTAATTCCACAAATAAGAAAATATTAGTAATGAAGAAATGTGTAATGCTTGTAATGCAGATGAAACGACAAGTGAAGTAATGCATTAGCTTTCAGAGAAAGATTTTTTTTATTATTTTTTATGAAGTAGTTCTAGTACATCTCTATTACCGAACGTAGATATATACATTTGATCTGAACGTAATGCTTTTTTACATTTACTCATCCCTCTTTTAATTCAATTTTACTGAATTATAATTAAACTCATTATCTGTGGATACAATATCAACGATCAATTTTTGACGTACAGTGTCACGAATTCGCTTCGAAAAAATGATCCACGTTTTTTGTTTGTTTTTTTCGAAGAAACTTTCTCAAACATTTCTATTGAAAGTAACGGCTTCGCCTTTTTCTCCGAATTAGTAAAGTCACATTTTAATGGTATGGTAATCCTCCAGTTATTCTCACTGCTTTATCGGAGATAATACAGATACACTAACATACGCACCGCAAATTTGCAGGTACAGAGAGCCATCTAATGCCAATTACCTAATCAACTCACAGCAACAGCCAGCGCCGCAACATGGAGGCATAAAGCCTTCACGATTGTGAGCTCAAGCATCGAACTGAAAAAAGCGGCGTCGACCGGCCTGCAATACGTCAGCGTTGATCGCCCAAGCGAACAGGCGGCGCGAGACGCGCAACTTTTGTCCCAACTCCGCCGACCGATGTTTTCCCAAGAAGTTCTCTGTTGCAGCAGCACTCCGCTTCCATTAAACGTGATTACCGTAGGCTTCAAAGCACTCGTGCCCGTAATGAAAACGGCGCTTCCGAGCGAAACAAAAATAACCACGCCTCGGAGTGCGTGCGCCACCCAAAATATTTCCGAAAGATAAAAATGTGCGCTTCTGCATACTAAAAAAGTCTACGTAATGAAACTTCCAAAAAATGTTTCATTGCTCTTTCGCAAAATATATGTTGTAAATGAAATCTAGTTGAATGAAATCTAGTTGAATTTTTAGCGTGTGAATTTTACATTTTACATTTAACAATTACAGTACAAGTACAGTGTGAATAAATTAGTTTTCATAGAAAACAATGACTACTAGTAAGTAATGTTGTATCCTGTCACAAATATCCACTATCCATAATTTAAAACCTTAAAAATCAAGCTATTTATAACTTCATTTGGTTTTCATCATCATCATTTTTATTATCATCCTCATTGTTCAATACGAATAATATATATTCAGTAAGAGTAATATCAATTTGAGAGAAAATAACGGAATGAATATTATTGCTCGTAGGAGAGGTATCAAGTATAATGTCATATTTTTGGCATTATTATTATTATTATTATTATTATTATTATTATTATTATTATTATTATTTGAGATCAACAGGATTAAAATATCACACACATGTAAAATGATACCACAATTTTTCGTTCTGACAACGTTCGAAATTTACTTCTCAATGAAATTACACTTGCGGAATTTACTTCTGAAGCCTTTTTATTCCTTCTCTCTTTAACATTTCATATTTTCACTGCTGGGCAGACATTCATTACGCTCATCGCGTTTTATGTGTTGTTTCTTTTTTCTGTTTCACATCCCATAACACAAATATCATTCTATGACTAATTGGATTTCGGGGTGAAGATAAACTCTTTCTGCTTTTATACCATTCCGAGTCTTTAACTCGGAATATATAATTGGCATTGTGAAAGTAGAATATGGATTTATATATTTATTAATCTGCAAAACATTATTAATAAAAAATAATCAATGTTCGTGGCAAAGAATTGCGGAATTATTCTATCACTTAAAAAATACCAAATATTGAATAAAATTATATTAAGGATGTTTTTGAAGTATTTTGTGTCTAATTTTCTATCGTTATTTCATTAATTCTGTAAACGTTCAGAGTTCAATTAAAAAAGCGCCTAAACGGTGTAACGCAGGTGTGACACAAGCGCGGTGGAGCCAAGAGCCAAGAACGAAGGCCGAGGGCTACCGCGAGCGGGGCGATATAAATTACGCAGCCATTAAGCATATTGCGGGGGCGGAGGCGGGGGCGGGGGCGGACGCTCAGGGGAGACGCACCTCGGAAACCGCGCCGCTAACCGAAACAGCGCCCCCACAATGCATTGCCTTAATCCGTTCGCCGATAAGACCGTAAATATCGGCAACGCATTGGAGGCGACTGGGAGTCGAGTTTAATTGGTTGAGTGGAGAGCGTTTCTCAGGAGCAAGTTGCGGGGCGGGAGGGGAAGGCTTGGATGGAGGGGAGGTAGAGCCCGCAGACCGTCGCCAACTTCGAGGTCCCAGGCTCCGTCACGCCCCGGCCCGCCCCGCCCCGCGGAGGACAAACAACTTTCCCCGCGGGAATAAGTGGCGCGCGTCGCCTGCAGCCTCGGCCGGCGGGGGGAGAAGAGTAACGAGGAGGGAACGCACCTCCGAGACGCAACGCGCCAAGACGCCGAAAGCATCGCTGCGTCGTCTCTCGGTTCGTGGCGCGGCGTCGACAACACAGCGTCATGAGCTTTTCACCTCGTAATGCACGTTCTTGTGGGAGAACGTCTGAACATCTCTCCGCACCCAATCATTGCGTTTTCGGGCGACTAGCCCCCGAAAACTTCAAGTGTATAGTGGCAATACCTAAACATAAATGTTTAGGGTGAGTTGTAAAATTTTATGATATTAACAATTGAAGGAAATTCCTATTAGAGCACCGTTCTTGAGAAATAAGGAAGATACAATTTAGAATAACACTAATTGATAATCAAATATCTTTCTAGTAGCTCTCCGAGGTGTGCTAACCGCATCCGCCATTCTCCTGCCATGCGTCCATCATCCATTATGCATTTAGTCACTAAATCTCTGTCGAGAGTTTTAGTGCATGGCGAATTTTCAATTTCCTCCAAAAATGTCTGTTACTATGAGTATTATTTGCACCCCAGCGTCTAAGGTGGTCCAAAGATTCGCCATAGAGATCCAACAAGATAGCTCTCTGCTTGGTAGTCGAGATACACTACAACTTCGGGTGGCTTATTGCCGCGTACCGCTCTTTGAACTTCACCTCATAAAGAGTTACTCATTGCGTAGGGATCGCTTGTGCAAAAATAACATTCACCTGTTTTGAAAAATTTACCTTCTAATTCTCCGAATGAACTCCAGAACATCATTGAGTGGATTTCGGAGAGGGACGCTACCTCTTCTCGCTAAATATATTCTTGCATTAAAACTGAATCTCTTGCAATCTTACTTTTTTTCTGAATTTCCCACAATAATGATTCCAATGGCTTACAGTTTGCTTCCTTCAATCTCTCCCAGACGCTCTCAGTTGCCAAACGCAATTGCTCCTGATCTTTTAGTGCGCAACGCGCTTTTGACGTCACCTCGTAACGAGCTTCTCGCCCACTACAGATCGCTCGTGAGACATTTAGATGTATCGCAGCAGCTAGAGATTCCCTTAAATTGTAGGCAAACCTGCAGTTTAGGCAGATAGTTACCAGGATCACTATTGTTTCAAAACCTCAAAAATTCTAATTAAAGATGAATTGTGACTGTGCTCAAAGTTCTTCCGCTTGATGCCGCTCAGGAAAATGTAGTAGGTTATGAAATCTCAAGAGGAATGGTCCTCAAAAAGAAATTTCCAACTATTGATTAGATTATTTGATTTTATAATACACCCTAAATATTTACGTATATGTTTCGACACTGCATGCTACAGGTTGCTTGGTTGGTTGATTAGTGATTCCGGACGCGTCATCTGCTAAAGGCATTAGTTACGTAAGTATAGTGCCTTTTTATCGCGAGAGGTGGCAGTGATCATTCCCCGGCGAATGGCAAAATCCGTTGACTAACATGGTTTACCCCTACCAGGTATCTCCAACCAGCGGAGCACTGCCCCAGCGGAGCACCTCTAAGCTCCTGACCCTCCCCCGGCACGTGTGCTAGTGTAGTGCATGTAAGTGTATGTGCAAGTAAGGTGTAAGATTGGACAAGGAATGGAAAGGAAATATTGTGCGCGGGCAGTGGACCGGTTGTTAGAGTACTGCTCCGGTATTCGCCTGGTATTGAGCGGTGAAACCACGGGAAACTAGCGATCAGAGCCGACCGCTAGAAGTTTCCTCCATCTAGCTAGTGCCTAAAATCGCGCCATCGCCGAACTCGAACCTAGGACCTCCGGGTCAGAGGCACCGCAGTGACGTCAGTCGATGCACTTAGCCACCTTCCCCAGTTGCACAATCCAGGTTTTCGTGAGCTGATAGTCCGAAAGCGCAATGGTCCAACGCTGAGTGTGTGCACGCGTGATGGGTTGCCGCCGCCTCCCCCGCGCTCCGCAGTGAATTAACAAACCGTTTAAGGCTTTTCTTTATCATATTATAAAAATTAATACGAAAATTCCAAATAAATAAATGGTTGAACCTAGGGATGATAAAATAGTTCTTGAAGTGTAGGCATCAGAGTATTCCGGATATCGTCGTAGTTTTGTAGCTAAACCTATAAAATGTTGGGGAAAGAATATTATCAGTTGGGTCTGGAGCGTGCATTGGAAGCAATCCAAACCAAGGAATGTCTGGCGTTCGTTGATCGCTTAATAGACCACAGACACGCACCGCAGTTTATGTACCATTCACGGACCTCACAACCGCAAAGTATATTCCATTATTGGACAATCAATTTTCAGGACACCAATATATCAGCAATAGTAGATACTTGAAAATACGGAAGTGGAGTAACCTCGCATAGAGAAATTCTGCATTTCAAATTCTGCATTACAATTCTACATGAATTGATGGATCTCATAGAATTCTTACATTTACAATAAATTTATCGAAAAAATTCACAAGTAGCTTCTAACGGCAAGCTGTTATTGGAGGATGAATACGTGAAGGTGAGTCAAATGGGACCTGAAGAGGTTTTCATTTATTTTCATACGAATAAAGTTATTGAGAAAATAAATATGTTGCAGAAATATATGTTTATTTTACAATAAAGAAAGGTCAGGTATTTCATATAAATTTTGGTAAATTTGTATCTTTTAAGAGGAAACTTTTTGTCAAATGCTGTGAACAAAAACTTGTTGTCAAATGCTGTGAAAAAAAAGAATAATATGTTTTCAAATACCTAAACTTTTTAACCAACTCTGTGAGATATACATCTGTGACCAAGAAAAACTAAGATAAGTAATTTCTGAACTAAGAAAACTAAAACTAAGAAAACTAGTTTCACACCCCGCTCCAACTCCACTCCTTTTCATAAAAAAGGTTTTAAAATATGTTTTCCTACAGACCTCAATCATCTGGGATGTTTGAGAATTACTCCCTGAACACCGTTTTAGAGCCAAACCATACCTGTCAGCATCCAGCTACAGTAATAATTTGTTAATAACGCACGTCAATCGAACACCCGGCGCCATGATTCTGAATCATAAACGATAGTGATCTCCATGTGCAAACGAGCGTACTAGTGCTCCAACCGCATTCCCACATTCTCGCAACAGAAGTCTAAAACGCCATTAACTGTTTGTTCGGCTGTGGAGAAGTTCAATTTTGTGATTGATCTTGTATTTTGTAAGGTAGAAAGACGGAAGAACAAAATAACTACAAGTGAAGGAACAATATGACGTTAAGAGACGTATCCGACACAATCAGATGCAAGCTCTAACAAACATTTTTATTATTAGTATAAGACGTACATACGTGCTAGATCCACAAGATAGGATGGAGATGAAATGAAAGAAAGAATTCCAAAAATCACGTGAACTTGAGAAAAGGGAGGTAGAAGTTTCAGGGGTCGCATCCTACCCAGATCTTACCGTTTGAGTGGTGCTGTATTTTACGCAATTTGATAAACTGTTCATAAAGCTTCTTTAAGATCGTCTAAGGCGTTTCCACGTTTCCGAATGCGGCCAAAAGTCCACAATAAACTTGTAAACTTTTCGAACTTAAGTTTTGCCGGAGAGTGCATTAATATGTTATCTGTGACATGTTATCCCAGAAATAGTTCATAATATTGAATTTCTTTCCCTGAATTTGAAAATTTGATCTCTGCTCCTTGTTACAGGCACCTCATTTAACGATTATCTTCCTTCACGTGTGAATATCACATACTAATGGTACTCCCATTTTAGTGGCAAGTATATTTTAGCATGATATCTTCCCTATATATTTCTAATTAATAATTTCTAGTTGTATTTGAATTAAAAGTTTCAATACTCTTAACAGAAAAACCACAATATCTAGAACAACATTGCGATGGCTTGCATGCAGAATTATTTCTCATTTTTAACGCATTTTATTCCTATTATTTGTTTAACCTTTAACACAATATTTTTCACATTATTCGCTAACATGACGCAAAAGAGCATTTATAACTTATTTTATTCCTTTTTCATCGTTAGCTAGCCGACAATGTCGGCCAAAACTGCATAATACAAACATATATTATTTTTTAATGAAAATTATTAATACACAAATAACATGACACAAAAGGTTCTTATCTTAATGATATTGTCAACAAGCGAACCTAATTCAAGAGGCAAACTTTACACAATCACAGAACAATATTATAACGACTAAAATTTTCTTCACTGAAAACATATTACTCATTTATTAGCAATCGCTTTTATATTATGATGGTAAACGAAACTTGTGCAAGATGTGTATTAGCAATGGAAGGAAAAATTAATGTATGCATAAGAATAGAGGATAAGGAAGGAAGAATGAAGAGCACAGAATCCACGTAAGAATAGATTGAAAACGTGTGAAACCGAACGTTCCCCGACGAGCTAAACATGCCAGCTCTTTTAATATTAAGTCTTCCTGTAATAGATGAGCCTCGGGACAAACCCTTTTAATCCGGTTCCGTTCTTCGAGCAATATTTAATGTTTGCTCGGCAAGCGGCCCGCCCACCCCCGTCCCGGGCTCTTCCGATCCTCGTTGGGGCTCCTCGCAGAGCCGATGGCGAAGGGGGCGGCGGAGGCGGCGGCGGCGGCGGCAGCGGGGGCGGCAGCGGGGGCGGCAACGGCGACGGCGGGGGAGGCAGGATGGCAGCGGGGGAGGCGGCAACGGCTGTGGCGGGGGCGGCGGGGGCGGAGGCGGCGGCGGGGGTGGCGGCGGCGGGGGTGGCGGGGGCGGCGGGAGGTGGGAAGGGAGACGGTGATCCCCCCTCGCGCGTGCCCACGCGCTCCGCGCTCCCCCATTGTGCTTTTGGGCGACCTGCACTTCCTTTGCGTTTGATTCGAGGAATGTCATTTCCTAGCTCTCTAATGAAGTACGCAATGAGGGCACGTCACTCACTGCCATGAACACTTCGAACATACTTTAAATCATGTTGGTACATCGGCGGCCAATATGAAAAGAGGCACTTTCAAAATAGTCTTTCGTTGAATTAAGTCAAGTTATATGCGTATAAAAGTTTGTACGCATTATAGAATATATAAATATATTTCAATCGACAACCGGTAAATAGGCTGAAGATTTTGATCCCGAAATAAAGTCTTCATTCAAATTGAAACCATTCTTCTGCAGAATAAACTTTTAAAAGCGGTATTTTCTAATCGGACAAAGGAATGTTTTGGCAATGCACTAAAGATGGTATATTATTAATATTATTACTATTATATTATTATTTAAATGCGTGCGACTAAATATTATCGCATTCTGTATTCTTAACTTTTAAAAACCTTTTTAAAACTGACGGTTACATCGTAATTTGAAGCTAAGTAATGTATTGAGGCTTTCCGATAATTCGCTTCTAAGCGATTTGTTTTCTCAAAGTCCACACCTGGTGTTAGCAATCTTTCAATTTTATTGGAATAAAGATGAATAAATTACAACATTATTTGTGTTTTAACGAAAGGTCAACTTGATTAATAAGAAATAAATGGTTTTCCGCAACATTTGCAATGATCTGCCTACCATATCAGTATAAGAACAAAAAATTGCTCATTACTTCGTGTGAAAAGTGACACTAATTTATGTATTACATTAATCGATAAAAATGTCCACATCTGTAATTGGAAGTACATGGTGAAAAGCCGTTATGTAAAATTCAATTTTCTGTGACTCAATACTTTCGTAATTCGTACTATAAAAGCCTCGAAATGTCGAAGACTTCGAAGATATAATTGGATGTTTTTCTTTTTACCGATTTACCGAACAAATTTACTGAATCGAATGATGAACAGTCATCTGACAAGGTTTTAATTTAGAGCGTTTTGCCTCTACATCTCACGATCCCCTTTAGAAATGAGTTATCCCTAAGTTGTTCGGAAGACGCCACGATCTTTTCGCCAATTTTATCGTGGCCTTCACGACCGCGAAAGTCTACGCATTTTCCTAAAGCGTAGACACACATTCAACCGCCGCTCGGAAGACTGGATCCCGTCGGTTGTAAATCTGTCGCTGTAATGTTCTTACAACTAAATTTACAACCGATGCAGCCTGGCTTGCGGGCAGCGCTCAGAGGTGTAACAGGCTTTTGAAGCAACCTTTCTGCGAGGACACCTAACTGGACGACATTCCGCTGCACAGACTTTTTCCTGTCGTTAGAGTATTGCGATAGTCAGATTTTTAAATTAGCTTACGTTTGTTTTGAGTAATTTTACAAGAAAGCATAAAACTAAAACATTACGTTCCCTCTTTGTACATTAATGCGGGATTAAACATCTGTTGTTTTTGTCCCTACTTATGAGAATTGCCAGCTTTTGAATTGGGAGCTTTCAACTTATGATAGGCAATTGTTTAGTGCCTCTGGACGGATTTAAATGTGATTTTTTGTTAGAAAGAAACTCTCGATGTTTTAATATCTGACCAAAGGCTGGACTCTTAAATGAGAGAACAGTGATTCCAGTGCTTGCGAGAGAAAACAAAATGGCGCGCGAAAACTGCATGTTAAAAATGGACGGGGAAAAGTGATGGTTGTATTAAAACGGTTTATAAGGAGATTTGAAACAAAACACTGAAATTATGAGAGAAGCACTTTCTGCACAATCGAGGTTGAAGACAACTTTGTGATAAGAAATAACATGAGTCCAGGATTCCATCTCGATCAGGTTTTCGTCAAGTTTCTCTGATCCAATGAGAAAATCCCGAAATGGCTCCTTCTTTTGCTTCTGGACGTAAATATAACTTCACTATGCGCACGTTTTGTTGAGCTTTCCTTTTGCTAGTTGTGGTGGAAGTAGAGCTTGGGGAATGGATTGAAATTTTACTAGCAGTACTAAAAAATGAAATCTGTAGTTTCGTTCACCAATGCAAATAAGTTTTCTATAACTCGGGAGAAAATGTCAAGTTTCAGAATGTTACTAACTTCGCTTTGTTGGTATTTTTTATTCATCATTCGACTATTTATGGTAAAAGGGTTGGGAAGAAATTCTGGAGATCAATAAAACGTGCGCAGATTGTACTTCTCCTGCCTGTTTCATACAGTTTTTACTGATCTTTGACGAAAACCAAATCAAATACTACGGAAGTCAAATGTGTCCCTCGCAGCGGGACAGTTGTCTGTGCGCGACATGTGTTGTCTCTAAAATTAAATCCTTCTGTTAGGGTCTGTTTTATCAGAAGTGTCTAGATAGTACAAATGCTCAATGCGGTTCCAGTTGAGTTCTGTGTCTAGTGGAACAACGGGAACGTGTAAACAAACAGTCTATTTGTTGTTTTCTCTCCCGTATCTGACACATTTGTCTCTGCCAAATAAACTTGTGATTTGTATGCACAAATGTGTTTTCTTTCTAACAATGAGTAGAACATTTACATAGGTTTTTTATATTACTAGAGAAACAAGATTTTATCAGTGATTCCTTCTTCCCTCTTTAAAGGTGAATATGAAGACGGGAGGTGTGCACTTGTTGGGTCCAGGTTGTTAAGTGCATGCAGCATAATCTGAAGTACGTATCTGATGCAGCATCACCTGAAATCCGAAGTTGTTCCTTGTCTCTCCGGTACAGTTGTATCGGAGCATCTTGCTCCGTTGTTCAATCACACGTTTCAAATGCTCTTCAGCGGCACGTGAGCCGAGGTGCGTCGCTCCCGCCGCTGGGCTGGACACGCGAGGCCCCTTAGACGAAGGCCGACCGGCGACCGCTGCGCTGCGCTCGCTGCGACGAGGAGCAAGTCAGTCGGACGTTGCACAAAATGCAAATGAGCGCGGGTGCATCGCAAGAAATCGCGTGCGAACGCGCAAGCCCGGCGCCGTTTGCGGACGACAGAGCGTAGCGCGCGTCGCGTGCTCCCACAACACGACGAAACGAGAAGTAGTAATTATACAGAAAATGTAGTTTTCTATTCTTTAAGCAAATGGTGTAATTAAAGGGGTGAGTGAGAAATAATAAACAACGATATTGTTTTAGTATGTGGTTCATTTAATGTTTCGCAGTCACGTGGAAATCAATAGATAATCGAGAAAGCCATTCATTACATTTTATTGCTAGATGGCCTTCTCCTGCTATCTCGCAATAAAACGAAAGCATGCAAAGCTGAATGAGGAGAGGGGTTTTTAGAGAAGTAGGTCATATGCTCAACTTCAAATCCAGGAGTTTATTTAGATATCCCATAGAACCTTCCTAGTTTTATATAATGTTTTGGTTTAATTGTGGGCTTTATAACAAAATATAGATTTGGATTTTTCACAGCATTTTTGTTTCCAATGTACGTATTCATTTAAATTTTGATGATGCTTTCTAACTTTCTCCTTTTTAAACTGATAATTTAGAGAATTGATTCACGATAATTGGGAAAGAAGCTCTCTCCAAATCTTCTGCAAATTCTATAAATGGTTTAAAATAAAATTAACAGTATTTATTAATTGTGTCATTAAAACTGTATTCTTCCCGCACCATGTATTACATATTTCTTAATAAAATATTTCACATGAAAATAAACTTCTTTTTTTGGTCAAAAGGACCTTGAAGTCCCAGAAACGCAGTTACCCCCCCCCTCTCTCATTATAGGCCGCGCCCGCTAATGACTCCAATCACGAAAGTCGCTGCAAACCTTTTAATCCTAACGGCATTTGTTTCAGGCCACTCATTCCACCTCATTGCCCAGAGCTTCACCCCGTTTCCCGGCCTCGTGCCGCGGTCCGAATGCTGTTAGCTGCGCGGCGGCCGCGCGGGGGCGGGCGTTCGCGGAGCCGGGCGGTCGGGCGCGACGGCGGCCCAAGGACCTGAGGCTGTCGCAACGCCTCGCGCCGCCGCCCCCGCCCCCGCCGCCGCCGCCCGCGAACAGCGCGTGGCGTCGCGGATCGCTGCCGCTGGCCGCAAGAAAGCGAGCGGACGAGCGGACGGGCAGCCGAGCGCCGTTTCCTCACCAGCGACACATAAATCTCACTCTACGCGTACGCCCGATAAATCTGTCCTTTATTGTGTTACAGTTAGTATTTTATAGTTGATTAAATTCTCATTTAGATAACTGTTTGTTTGATTCATGGATGCATTGAGTTACAGTACAGAGCGCAAGTGTGTGAACCAATGCACAATCAGGAAACAGAATGTGTTGCGTTGGATCTAAATAGCATTAATGATAGTACACGATATTGTTGTTTTGTATCAAATGTTCAGGCTTTGGAAATGTATCCACTGGTTCACTCCCATCATGAACATGTTAGAAATTTCTAATGTGACTTTCCAGTGTGGCCAAACGATTCTCAAACCTATATTTGCCATCAAATATAATAATTAAAATTTGATAATTATTAAGTGTTAATGTAATTATTATATTTTTAATCATACGGCCAGTCTAACTCATTAATAGAATTTAAAAAAATTCTCATTAGTCACATGTTAGTAAATAAAATTGAATTTAAAACCACAAAATTTTCTTTAAATATCTATTTTCTTTTTCACTTTAAAAATCTGATTCCATACGACATTGGAAGAATTGTCCTCTATCCATTTCTATAAACTATACCTACACAGAATAATCCCTTATTTTTCAAGGCCATATCAAGATGCTTTCTTTCTGACTTCGGGAAAGAATGTGTTGTGCTGATGCTAAATAGCCTAGGTAGTAGTACGTTATTCATTTTCATAGAGGTCGGGGAAACCTCCGAAAACGTAACAGCAAATTTTCAATATGATTTGCACTGATTTGAGGCTCAATGAACAAACGTGCTATCTTCTACAGCAGAGAATACTTCTCTTTTCTCCTTTATCCCCGTATATCACGCTTCTTCCTCGAATTTCTCTGGACGAAGTCGAAGAGTAACGTTTGCTGAACGTTGAACTCGGCCACATGATGACAAATGACTAATCGAACAATGTGTAAACGTCAGAGTAGGTAAAGTCCTCTTAAAGTCCAAATGCTGAAACTGCTATACTACTTTCTCGCAGTCTGAACGGCTTACACCTAACAGCATTCAGTTACAAAATGTTTTTCGCTTCGTAAATCAAAGCAATAGGAATTCTTTCTCTGCGTCGCAAAGGAGTACCGTGCAGGCGTAGCTAGCTGGGCGCGAGAAGATCAGAAACATTCGACATAAAAGGGCCCCAGCAACATCAAAACAAAATATCTGCCTGCGATTTCTTCAGAGACGGTCGAATTCTTTAGAAAACCTTTAACCCTTTTCAGTGCTACAAAAAGAACACATTTAAGAAGTTTTCGTTTATGACGATACTGTCAGTACAAGGCCGTTTCTTCAAAACATCTTTATTATGCATGATGTTGTAGGGTTTCTCCTTTCACATTTGAGTTCGAAACGAAGAGAAATAATTGTTTTCATAAATCGTAAGGACAACTGTACATTCTTCAGCGAAGATAATTTGTACAGCGAATTAGAAGTGCACATCGGGTCGGCAAGACTCATCTTCATGTGTATTAATTTAACGTATCGCTAAGATCAAAATTTATGTTCCAGGAAAAAAAGTAATGGTAAAGGTAAAGATTTATAGTAGTAGAAGAACAATAAGCAGAATCAAACTCTCTCAAGAATGTTACGAAAGTGTGTCGTAAAAGAGGAAAAATACAAAAGAAAGTTTTAATGATTTACCTACGTTGAAGCATTACTCAACAACTGAATAGCAAGGTTGTTTAAACGAAAACAATGCTTTAAATTCATTCTAGATCAGTGTCAGTTTTGGGTGTGTCAGGCATGATCTCCGAAGTATTACGTTCGTCTTTAATACCTTATTTTAAGCAATTTCATAATTATATACAAATTTAATCTTGTGAGCTTGGGGGCAATTTGTTCATGTTTCAATTTTGAACTGGAATCGTTAATCAGCCATTTACAATTTTTGAGGGACCGACTACCATGCGAATGGCGTGAACTAAATGCCCAATCCATAATTGCAATCTTCTGTTTCAACTGAATTGCTAGCTCTGCAAAAAATAAAATATGGTCAAACAAAATTCTAAATACAGTACCACTACATATACGGTTAAGATAAACCTTTATTAAAGTAATGAACAACAATATTTTCAGAATACATTTTTTAATAATTCTGAATTATTAATGGGCACTGCTAAAAACTATTTAAATACATTTATGAAATATGTATATCATACTAATTAATTTCCAGACCTTCCTGTACGTTTTAGTTGATTAATATGATATTTATTTCAAATTGTATCATATCGGTAATGTCGAGAACCACTACGCACTTAATAATAATAATAATAATAATAATAATAATAATAATAATAATAATAATAATAATAATAATGTTGAATTTTTGCTTTATTTTCTCGCTTCCTCTTCCCTCCTTCCAACCCTCACATCTCTCCATCTCTCCTTCCCTCCTTTTTTCCCCATCTCCCCTCACTTCAACCCCTCTCTCAATCCTCGTTAATTAACGTGTATTACAGAGGCCATTGTGGTTTCTCGTGGAAAAATAACTTATATTCTATGTATATATTATTTTCTGTAATACCACGCTCGGATGCTCGGATGCTCGGATGCTCGTATCCACCCTCTAAACATAAAAAAGCACTTAATGTTATCGGTAAACTTCCAAATATGGTATGTTTTTTTCTTTGTTACAAATTTGTACCTAAAGGAAAAAGAAAGAACAATATTGACAGAAAAGAGATACTTCACCATTATAAACTACGATTTCTGTTTCCTAAATCCCCTTTTCAACTTGTGATCGTTGAGTGAGTGTAGAATATCTAGCCCATGTTTTCAACACTTATTTAAATTTCGAAATCAATTATCAAGAAATTAATAATTAATAGTACAAATTTGTTGAAGTAATAAAATAATAAAGTCAAAGTGGGGTAAGACATTGTTTTACATATTTGAACATTTTCACTTTAATAATAATAAAATATTTTAGGGAATTCGTCAGTAGAATTTTAATGAGTAAAGAAATGAATAGATCTAATAGTGTAGAAGGAGAATCAGTGACTACGAAAGGAAAACTTCAACATTTTTGTTACTATTATAAAAAATTGTATTTTGAATCATATCCTTCAGGTGTAAATAATAATCATAATAATAATAATAATATTCTGCAGATAAACAATATTACCTTTAATCTGTTTATTAAACTTACAATCTCATATCGGTTGACAACTGACAAAAGACTTGGTAAAAAACAAAAAATGGACACGAAGTAACGAACTGAGTACCTTTAATATAGTTGGGACTGTAGTTCCAGCGTGCATTAAAGTTCAGTGTGCCGGTTTTCGGCCCCCGGTTCAACGCCCCGTGTGCCCCATGGGCCCAGAGGCCGAGACGGCGGGCCGGCGGCGAGAAGCGGGAGAGGGAGCGGAGGCGGGGGCGGGGGCGGGCGGGCGGGCGGGCGGGCGGGCGGGCGGGCGGGCGCCTACAGGCCGGGCGACCGCCGGTCGACCCGCCGCGGTCACCGGACGGGTCGGCCTATCGATTCAAACGCCGCATTCTGCCCTCCCGAATGCCTCAACACGCGACGCGGCGTGGTAGCGCGCCCGCGCCGAGCACGTCCTCGCACACACATCGCCCTCGGCCCAACACGGCCTTAGCGGCCCGGCCCGGAAGCGCACGCGGCGCCTCTTTAACGCTTCCCCTTTAACGCGCCCGCCCGTGCTCGCCCCCGCGCCACTGCGGCACTCGCGCCGCCTCCACCCCAACCAACAGCCCGTCCTCGCCACGTACGGCTTCACGGCGACCACGGCAGCGTCATTTTCCACCCCGGGGAGGCCACACGCCCCTCCCGCGCTCTCGCCACGCAAGGTGGCGCGAGGGCGGCGCGCGTGACGAGCCTCTGCAGCGCCCGTCTGCGCATGACGCGGCGCGCGGCCAAGTTTTCCCCAAGTCCGCAGCGCGAGCTCCGAGTTCGATACGGAACAGATGACGAGCGGGCTACGTCAGCGCGTGACGCGCGCCGTGCCATCCGCAGCAGCGGCCCGCTCGCGCGCCGCCCCCCGCGGCAGCCGCCCCCGCCACCGCCGCCGCCGCCGCCGGGCCGGTTATGTCAATATAAACACGCACACACGTAGTCTGCCGGCGGCGCCCGCGTGTCGCGGCGGCGGCGGCGGGGGCGGCGGCGGGGGCGGCGGCGCGAGCGGAGGCCGACGGGGACCGCGTGCGCGCGGCCGTCACTCACCAGTAAGAGCGGCCGCGGGTCAGCGAGCGGCGGCGTGGGTGGCGGCGGCGGCTGCTGCTGCTGCTGCTGCTGCTGCTGTGACGGCGGCGCCTGCAAGCCTGCGATTGCGTCGCCGCTACCGAGGGCGCCCACAGCTACCGTCACTCTCGCCGCACTCGCGCGACAGGCGCGTCATCTATACTCGCCGCCCGTGCTGCGCCCGCGCGGCCACGGACGCGAACTAAACACTATTGATTCCTCCCGCCGCCGCCGCCGCCGCCGCCGCCACCGCCGCCCCTGCGAGAGCGGGCGGGCGGCCGACCCGCCCAGCGCGCCTCCCGTGCCGCCGCCGCCTTCGCCGCCGCCCGCGCGCGCGCGCGCGCGCGACCGAACGGGCGCTCGTACGCTGCAACGTACGCCGCCGCCTCCGCCCCCGCGCCCTCAAGCGGCACGCGCCCGCCCGCCCGCCCGCCCGCCCGCCCGCCCGCCCGCCCGGAAGCCCAGGCTTTTGGGGGCCCGCGGCCAAGGGCACGGCTACCGGGCGCGAAGGTAAAACTCCCGAGAGAGGAAGCGATCGATAATTAACTTGCGTCAACATTTTCATCGCCCCTGATACACTTGAAACAAAAAAGAAACGTGGAAAACAACGTGTTGAAGAAGTGTCGGTTTCTACGACTCGAGAAAATATATTTAAATATTTCGAATTGAATATGAAAGCAAGTTGAGCCGCTCTGGTGCTCAGCGGGCGGCATCTCACGGACAGATCGAAGTGCTGCGAAACGGAGGGCAATCGTAGGGAGAAAACTGTGTAATATGGTGATGACTGTAGGTCGTACAAGACAGGCATTTTCCTAGGCACGTGTAGCCTATCGTCTTATGGTAGCAAGAACAGCATCCCTAGATGTTCAAGAAATTAAGTAAGGTGCTACAAGTTTTCAATGTAAGTTTTCTTTCCAAAATCATTTAAGTAGAAAGAGAGTTTGATGTCCATTATAATAGAAATGTAAGAAGCTCAAAATGTGGTTTATAAAAAAATTAATAAAAGGCGCTATTGCTCTAAAATCACATTTATGTTAGAGTATAACTCTATAAAACTACTGAAAACAATAAAAAATCGAAGGAGTTCAAATTTCCTTGTAAATATTTCTAGCCCTATTAGCGAGTTATTGAGTGGCAATGGCATTATTCTATGGAAATACGTATGTTTAAATTGATATGTAAATATCAGGGGGCGATGAAGTATGGGTTACATTTTCGAATCTCTTAAAGCTATGATAAAAATAAGAAATCTAGACGAATTGTTCGTAGAGTAAAAGGCCATTGTGAAAAGCATAAAATGAGAATCACATTGGAAAATGAGAAAACGAAAGATCAAGTATATTTGTAATTCCGTTAAGACTGAAATTTAATATGCGAAAATGAAATCCCATCCTGCGTTTGAATCAATATCTGTTAGTTTGGTAAGGGGTTTGCTAAGAAGAAGTACAAGGAGGAATTTAAAAAATCTCAATCATAAAGATATTTAAGTGAGTGCGGCAGCCAGTATGTTTTACATAAATTGAAGTTTACTGTAAAAGAATGCATAGAACCTGTAGAATGTGCCCAACATTTAAAATTTCACAAATATTTGAAAACAAATTCCAAATTTTATAATAAAAATGCGCTCCCCGGACCTTCATTCAGTGGTACAGCTTACGCTCCGGGGATACACCGGCAATACACATGAGGAAAATAGTACACCGAAATGAGCTTACAGCTTCGTACCCTTTGATTACAAAAAGCAGTACGAATAAAATACAGAATAGTTTTAATCTCTTTAATATTTTGTAGAAATATTACTACACAAAAAAATGAAAAGTAATAGTTTATTCACTGACTCAAATTCGCCGCTACATGAGAATGGAAGAAAGATGCCGATTCACTTCGAGCCAATGCTTTTTGCCAATTTCACTAACAGAAGTTGGTTATTGCCCTATTGCTTATAGTAATATACAATTCGTCTCATACCTTCTACACGTTCTGTTTTAGATTGAAACACCGTCAGTTGGCAGTGAAACCACGATATGTACATTCTAAAGTCTAGAACGGAGTCAATGAAGTAGGTATTATTACAGTAGAGATGAAATGAAAGAGAAAGACATTTTATTATAATCATTTTCATCAATAAAAAACGTACTCATCAAGCGATCTTTGGCGGAAACATTCTGTAACATTCATGTCTGCAACACAATGCACTAAAAGAAAAAAAATCGAATGCCACAGAAACTGCACAACACGTCAACCACTAAAAAATGTTCGGTAATGTGGTCTCTTTGTTGAATTAAAGATATCATGTACGGTTCAATGAGATTACATTAGAACTGCTCACCACCAGAGCTGACTATGTAAATTGTGTAACACCGAGTCGCAAGACTTGAACCACCTGAACCATCCAGCCATCACAATTGTAGATTTTTGGTAGAAATACAAATTAGAAAAGTCACTAAATTTAAATGTCGCACGAACAACGAATCTTAATGACATAGTTTATTCAAAGGAAACTCAGCAACCATGGAACCCAGTCATGAAATCCAGTGGACAGCGAGAATGTTTGAAAGCAAAAGAGAAACCCAATGGTCGCCTGACTCAGCTTCACAAGAGAGGGAGATAATGCTGGAGTCAGGAGCAAGGCCACATGGCGTTTGAAAAGGTCCAACAAAAATTAGGGACAATAATACACTTCAATTAGTATAGGCAGGTAGCTTATTATAAATTACAATCACGGCGTGAGAACTAATCATACAAGTGTCAATCTTGCCATTGAACTATTTAATAATAATAATAATAATAATAATAATAATAATAATAATAATAATAGTAATAATAAAGGCCTATCTACATATTTTACTTATAGAGAATGATTCCGAAGAACACAGAATAGTCATTCCCACCATTGAGTTTTTTTGTCTATTGTTGATCTTTTATAACATAAATTTCTAGAACTGAGATCCAGATATGATGCATTCGTGGTAAGGACCACGGACGTTCAGACTCTGTAAAAACTTGACAATGAAGACAAAACTCGATATACTGGCGGCTAAGGTCGTTCCCGGTAAGTTCGAACTGTTGAACACCACTGCAGCATGAGTTACCTGTCAATCAAAGACGCGATCTCTAATTTGGGCCATTCCGGAGCACGAATAGGTTTTCGTTACATGAGCTTTCCCACCACGTGTGTCAGGACGAAAATAGTAATTTCGAGCCACTTCGCACAACTAGACGTTTCTAGAAGTTTGTAACATTCATTCTAACTCGCCCTGAAGAGATGACACTTGAACTTCAAAACCCAAAACATATGCTAATATCCAACTGATAGAAATGGAATACTGAAAGAAAAGAAAAGGAAAATATTGATCCCTAAAAGGCTACCAAATAACCTAAGAAAACGAAGTCATAAGCGCTTATAAAGCCTTCAAGTTCAAATAGGGGACGACTATCCAAAAGTACATGTGAGTTCGATAACGAAGAGAGGAGCTGTAGAGAAAAGCTAAGAACAAAGGGAGAGAAGGATTAGAGGGTAATGATGGTGGTTAAGAACTCCAAACGAGAAGAAGATCGGGCACCAGAAACGAGTTCGGGTTCGACGGACGGGTTCCACAAACGGCGACGGCCTTCTGTTGATATTTCACTATTTACTGTTTACAATTTCGTTTCCTGTTACGTAAGAATCATTTTATGCAAGTTTGAACATTTATTTTATAAAACAAATTTTATGAGAGACAAATCAGGGTTAGCACTTTCCGTCTTACCAAATAACTTCACAAAATAATCTTCAATACCCTTAATCCCACATATTGTATTCGGGTAAACGTTCGCAGTTTCTGGATAATGGTCGGGGTTCGTGTATTCCTATTTACGTGTACCCCTAGATCTGCGTCTGTGCAGAGTCTGAGTGTGTATGTTTGAGTGCGTGTGCATATGTGTGTGTGTGTGCGTGTGCGTGTGCGTGTGCGTGCGTGTGTGTGTATGCGTGGATTCTAATGTATTCCGGTAACGGAGACAAATCAGCGTGAACACTTTCATCTTTCACAGAGAATGCCATACCACAAAATGAACGTCAGTACCTCATATCGTACATATTGTAGTAGGGCATCCGCTCGTAGTAATTGGCTTTCGCATATTCTTATCCTCCTGTGTCCGCGTGCCTCAGAGTCCGCGTGTCTCTGTGTTCGTCAGTTAACGGAAACAAATCAGCATTAATACTTTAAACTTTAACACAGAATATCACAAAATGAATGTCGACCTAGAATCTAACGTACACTAACTGGTATTTTCGCTTAATGTAACTATAATCCTGTGTACTGATATGATACATTTTCTGCGACCGGAAGAAATACTTTTGAAAATACCTGAAAACAGCATGCTACACAGTTATCTTCGAAGTCGCGACAAATGACCCATAGTGCCTCTTTTTCTAAGCTGATTGTCCATTCTACCCTTGCTTCTCTAATAATTTATCGCATTAAATCTCCTAGATATATCCAATTCTTTGCCTTGACGACTCTCATCTTTGCGGAAGGGGAGGGGAGGAGATGCGGAAGGGGAGGGGAGGAGATGGAGAGAGAGGGATGGACAGGAGTGGAAAGGGAAGGAAAGGTATGGTTCCCTACAGTCATGCAGTCATGCAAGTGTTCGGGCCCATAGCGACGGTGCCAGGTTCAAATGTCGTTATGTAACACGATACTAACCACGACGCGGCCCACCCAGCTACAGGCAAATACACAGCGACCCCGGCCAATAACTGCGAACGCGTCCTGATAACGCCACTGAACGCGTCCTGATAACGCCACTGAACGAAGCGTTCGAACTTGCAAGTTTCCACGCGGGAACATTACTCATATGAAAATGGTGTGAACACTGGCGCATGAGAAACTACAGGTTTTATCTTAGTTTGTTACTCGCCAACTCTGTGCTAGTATACTATTTTGTTGTTCATTGTCATAGAACACACATTGTGAGACCATTTTATTTGTATTAATCTCTTATACGGTGAAGGATTGGTTGATTTTTCCGCACCTTCTGCAAAGATTACCCATTGTACTAGTCGATCTACACAGACGACTGCAAGAAGCATTAGTTCAAACTCTGCGCCCAGATGTAATCAATAAACTCAATTTTTTACTACTGAAAATTTTAACTATAGGGCTCTTTTTATTATGAGTCATGGAATTTAGAATAGACTGCAGGAAACAATTACAGGTGTGTCTGTCTTAATCCTAGAACACTAGACCATACTGATATGTAAAAAACAACGATTAGAGTATTCCAGAAGATTTATTGATTTTCATGCGTCTTGTATAGTGATCAGCGTTTAGTTTTATGCTGCTGTATACCTTCCTGTCATCATTTAAATCAAGCTGCATTATAAGCACGTACAATACTTTAAAAAGTGATTGCATAGAACGCACATATCATTTGACTACTATTAAAGTATTTTAGTGAGTAGCACACAGTGCTTTCCTTACAGACAATTTCTCAACAATTTCATCGATAACATGAAAAAACGAGGTAGCGGCCAGTACCAGAGGAGAAGCCGCATTGTCTGCGGTGGCGTTATCACGAGTTTCAATTTCGCGCCAGGAAGTGTCTTCAAAATACATTTTTCTGGATGTTTTAAAATTGATTCGGCAATTTTCTATGGATTTCAACAAAGAGGTACTTTTTCTACGGGAGCTTCCGCACACCTGTGTAAAAATATTGATCATAATTTTGTAAAATATGGTAGCATGGCGACTCTGTCAGAGTATTCCGAGAGCGAAAAAAATTCTCAAAGTAGCGTCTGAGCGAATCGAAAGCACATGATCCTCTTGCACGTATAGAAATGGGAGATTGTGTAATAGACGATATACACATGTGCCGAGGTCGTCACCATAGGTAACACGAAAAAGATACCAGCAGAGAACGGATGTACACGCTGCATGAGAAAACAGGCCTGATAGAAAGTTATATTTAAATAAATAATTTATTAGTGATTCTGGCTGCGTCAACAGCTAAGGTCATTAGATCCGTAAGTTTAGTACATGTTTCAGAGGGTAGGTGGCGATGGTCTTATATTTCTGGATGGCGAGAACTGCTGTCGAACATCCCCCCGCCTATCTTCAAACTCGGTATCTCTCGTCAGCGGGGCACAGGCCCAGCCCAGCCGGGACAAGCTTTAAGCGCCAGACCAGTCGCCCGCAAGTGTGGTAGTGTAGTGCAAGTAAGTGTATGTGTATGTAAGTAAGGGATCAAGATAGGGCAAGGAAGAGGAAGGGAAGATCGCGCGCGGTTCGAGGTCAGTTTGTTTGGGTACTGCTCCAGCATTCGCCTGCTACTGACTGGGGAAACAACGAAAAACTACCGATCAGAGCAGCCGATGGCCAGAATACTCGTCTAAACAGCGTCTGAATTTGGCCTAGCATTGTCACAAATCCTGCCACCGTCGGGGCTCAAATCCTAGGACCTTCCTGTCAGAGTCACTGCAGCGTCATCAATTGACACCGACCTCATCAACAGCCGTCGAAGTCGGAAAATTCTCGTTTGAAAGTGTTAGAATCGCGAAAACGCGATAAACAGTTAATGCTAATGCTGCAAAGAATTGGAATGTGAGTAAATACCAAACAACGTAAAATTTGCAAACACGAACATTACCTCAATCGTCAGCTAAGCAACAAAAGATGTCATTCGCATATAAACAGTGACGAGTTCGGTGATGTGGAACGGACTTAAATTTCACAGTGGGGGGAGTTTTGGTTACAACACTAACAAATGAACCGGAGATCTCCGCTGTGTGCCGATATTCGTACAATGTGAACGAAGAACCGGAGACAGAACTGTGTCTGCCTTGGCCCCGGACCCGTTGAAAATATGCACTACACTTATAGGACTAATGACCTAAGCCGTTGACGCGCCTTAATCACTAATCAATCAATCGATTGGTCCCGGAAAGACTAAGAGCTGTCATGCTTTCATCGTGATTCACCTTGTGATCAGACTTAATGCAGTATCCGCATTAATGCAGTAAGGTCAATTTTTCTTCAGCTGATCCAGTTCCTTTGTCATACGAGCCGGGAAACACGTCTGCATGCTAGAGTACAAGGTGACATCCACATTTATCACGGTCAAAAGGATTCCGTGCCAAAACGTCTAACAAATGATACAAGAGGAATAGTGGTTGAAAACATTCACTACAAAAACGTTCTAAACGTTTATAGACCTCATTCAAGAGAGTAAAGGCTACAAATGTTATTTTAAAATCTTTAAAGTTCAAATTGTCAACTGTAAAGTCAAGATGTTCCATGTAATATCAATGTTGTGTGGTTTGCGGGTACATGATTTTTTTCTTTCATTAGCGTGGGTTTTAAATGAATAAACTGAGTACCAGCCATTTTGGCGCTACATTTATTGTAATAAAAGCCTCAGTCTCAATAATTCGAAACCGACTCACATCCCCTTCAATACCTGAGAAAACCCAAGAGCCGAGGTATTATCTTTATTTTATTACAGCCTTCTCGCTGAACATCTGTTGGGTATATGGCCTGGAATACAGAACAAAGTTTATATTATTATGTTAAGTATTTCGGGATCCTATTGGTATGGCGTACTACATTATGTATTTGAAAACATTCACAAAATACCATCATGTTCTGGAAGATTCTGGTAGTAACAGTTGAGTCAACTGTACCAAGTAGTAGAAGGAGAGGAAAGGAAATGAGAAGTATTGCTAGCGCCAAACGTTTATAGACCTCATAGTGCGAGTTTAGAGACGAGGCGCCCGCTGTAAAAACACTATATAACTTCTCGCTTCCGCGCGGGCTTAGAGTCGTAAACAACACTGAGCCGTAGGTTCAACTATTTTCTACCTCATACGCCACCGTCGTACGCCTTTTGGTAAAAGAGAAGAATAGCACCCGAGCCGTTCTTCAACTCACAGCATTCGCTCGTCTCGATCGTGCGCAGATTAAGGTTTCGTACAAGAAATTCCGGTATCTGAACTTCAGGCGGAAGCCGTAAACTCAGCGAATCTTCTTTGCCTGTCATGACTGCGACCATGACTGCGACTGGGTAAAACCATTATACGCTACAAATATAACGTAAGAACAGAACAATTACCTTTCAAATCCATTATTTTCTCTCTTTTTCCCTGCAATATTTCCAAACTTATTCATTTGACATTAGTTAATGACATTCGGCACTAAACGAAACACTTTGAATGACTTGGAACTAATTCTAGCTTTCCCGTTCTGCCCAGACTTCTCTTTGTAACCGACTCGGTTAATCCTAAGCTTAACTACACTGCGCAGAAAATCGTAATGGGCAAAGTGTCGGAAGGGCCTTATACCTAACCAAGATTTATCGCACTGAAATTGTAAAACCTCAACAGTAAGGAGCATTCGCCACGACTTAGTCTTACTAACTTTAAATCGCGCTCTGTAACTTCCGGCAAGTATCTTCAGAATCTCTATTCTGTTACATTTACAGCACTATTGTCATAGAAAATAAGAAATAGTTCCCAAGTTGTTAACTTTTGTGTAAACGGATGATAGCAAATAACAACAGAAATAAAATAAGATATTGTGAGGGAGATTACTTCCTGTAACTAACAGTGTACAAAACATGAAATCAACTGACCAACCGTCAAGCAGCTTCAATGTTGTTACATATCGACATTTTGGTCGAGAGAACGCATTGAAATCACACAAACGAAAGATAAAAATGTGCCATATTGTGCATACTCTATGTGGAGTTATAGTCTCTTAAAAAATTAGGGGACAAAAATATGGAAGTGTAAAGCAAATCCGGGGAAGAATCAAATGCAGTTGTAGAAGAGTTTGATACCGATTTTTCGGAACTAATTGAGAATGATCTTGTTAGAGAATAACGCTGAAGAGCAGCTTTCAGATGATTTGTTATGTGAATATTAGTGTATATTAGTTTCACTATTCAGCATCTTCCATTCCTGCAAATATTTGTTTACAGGGTTTATAATTTTGAAACTGCAATATTACCCGTTTATTTCCCCTTTGGAAGTAACTTACAAGATCATTGGGGGTTTGGAATTTTGAACCGGAGTAAAACATTATTAGCTACTACGATTCAATGCTAGGGATGTAAGAACTTTTTTAACAAAGATATGCTTGATATAAAATTCTCCCCACGAAATGCGCGAAAATAATTTAAATTAGTTTACAGCGTCGGTGACGCCACATTCAACTAGTAATATGTGATAAGTTAACGCTTTTGTCAAAGAAATGCAAACGAAGAGTCCAGTTGCGTCGATATTTCAATCACAAAGGTAGAATCGGCAATTTCGTGGATTCAATAAAAGAACTCATTACAAATGTTTATAGAACATTTTATAGAACTCATTACACATTTTAGTCTATTATTACTCACATGAGTCCAGAACTTGGAAATTCACAATTAGTATCCGTGGATTTTAACCTGAATTTTTAGTTATTTTTCCAACTTCTTCTCCTCAACTGCTACATCTCATTCTTGGCATCCTCATTATTTTCTTTACTTTTCCTTTCCTCCATGCCTTTCATAATCTACGACCAGGCTCTTAGGCCTTCAGAGAAGGAAGAAGAGAACAAAAGATGGAGGGGAGAGCTCAAGAGTGGGCTCACCAAGTGCATCGCCAGCAAATGAGGCCACGACACGACCGGGAATCGATGCGCCGACCCCGGGCCATGCCAGCTGCGCCTCTTTATGTAACGATGGCCGGCGGCGACGGCGACGGAGAAGGAGACGGCAACTGTGACGGAGATGGCGACGGAGAAGGAGACGGCAACTGTAACGGCGACGGCAACTGTAACGGCAACGGTGACGATGGCGACGGCGACGATGGCGACGGGTGACGATGACGACGGTGACCGGTGACCGGTGAGGGTGACCGGTGACGGTGATCGGTGAAGGTGATCGGTGAAGATGATCGGTGAAGATGATCGGTGAAGGTGATCGGTGAAGGTGATCGGTGACAATGTCGACAGCGACACTGTTGCGTCGCAGTGGCAGGATTGCTTAAAGCCGCAAGTCATCAGTGAAAATTCAGGCCCCATCGTGTTGGCTGCACACTCTGCGGTACTCGAGAAGGGAACAGGCTCGCGAAAAAGTGGGGGAGGATCATCCAAGTAGTGAGTTCAAAACAACTCAATGTGACGTTGGTTATTCTACGGTTAGCAAAAGAAATAAAAGTAACAATAAAAAGTGTTTATAATCTATATATCCATACTAATAAAAGGGAATTCAACCACATGTAAACGATACTACAGAAAAGTAGTGTATGAATAGATACGAATTTCTTCCGGCTATTAATCATGATTCTCGCCATGTTCTTGCAAAGTTTGGTAAAGTTAAGTTCAACACTAATGCAAAAAAATAAATAATTCAAATAATATGTAGTTAGATACACCACGATCATTATTTTCCACCTGTCGCTAAGACCAGAATGGTTCCTAATATATTTCGGCAGAGACCAGTAGCTATGCAGAGAACTGATACCTAATATAATAGGTTTGCTCGAAGCTAAAAGCAGTGCGTACGACACAAATGTTTTATCTATTAGCAAAGTTCTGTAAAATAAAATGAATGAAAATTATAACATTTTATTCAAATTTGAACCAATTACGATAAAAAATAAATCAATCAATAATCAATAAAAATACAATTCATCCGCGATGAATTATGACCATCTTGCAAAAGATGAATCGCTCATACATTTTAATGTACATTTAAATATGAAAGAAAGTCTATAACATTGGAATACAAAAGGTATTGTTTAATTATGTATCATTGACACAAAAATTGAGTAATCATATCCCTTGGTAGTCCCTGTGAACGTTCGATTTCTCATAATTTCTACAATATTTTGTTCGTTTTCACGCACCCTAATGCAAATATATCCAGAAAACCGCTGAGGTACAAATTATATATTTTATATATTCAATTTTAAATGTTTATGTAAATCATAAATTAATATTAAGAAAAAATAGCAATGAACTTAATTTAGAAAAGTATCTAATAAAGTATCTTTAGTAGTGAACAACTCCATATTCACTCATTACTGAATCTCGATTATGAAACCAAAATATGATCCATTATAAATTCTCTCCGTATTTACAGCTTCTCTAGTTTCCTGTACCTCGAGGTTTATCCCTCGGTAATTTTATGTTATTGTGATCAAAATATATGATGCAAAAGACCGAAAAATTAATTACTAGTTTAATATCAAAATTTGTATCGTACTATTTTATTCGAAACTAAAATGTAACTGATATTTTGCTATGGAATTCAAATTAATATTTTATTATTTATTAGTACTATGAAAACGATACAAAAAATTTAGTAACTATCGCAAGTTAAATAAACTATTGTATTCAGAAAACATGATATAAATAATTTGTTCTTGCAATATTCGTGCGGCAACCAACGGCATTGGTGTTTGCAATTGAATGTATTGGAAAAGTAAATGAAATACTTTTTTCTCTCGCAGTTTCCTGTACCTCGAGGTTTATCCCTCGGTAATTTTATGTTATTGTGATCAAAATATATGATGCAAAAGACCGAAAAATTAATTACTAGTTTAATATCAAAATTTGTATCGTACTATTTTATTCGAAACTAAAATGTAACTGATATTTTGCTATGGAATTCAAATTAATATTTTATTATTTATTAGTACTATGAAAACGATACAAAAAATTTAGTAACTATCGCAAGTTAAATAAACTATTGTATTCAGAAAACATGATATAAATAATTTGTTCTTGCAATATTCGTGCGGCAACCAACGGCATTGGTGTTTGCAATTGAATGTATTGGAAAAGTAAATGAAATACTTTTTTTCTCTCGCAAACCTTTTTTATGTAATATATTGATGATGTATGGTATATTACATATTTTTTTCCAAGCATAAAGAGATAATGTGAGGTTTTGTTCCTATGCGTTTTAGTAGAGCTTCCATTATTAACGATTGACTCAAATTTTGTATTGTTGCCTATTTCACATTTGTGGAAAGTATTACAAATTATCTTTGGAAATTCTGGAAGAGGAAGGACATTCAACTTCTGTAAAATGAATGTAAAGAAATTCTTAATATATTAAGTAGGCATTCAAACAGTGCCCAAGCTTCTTGCCCTACGCTCCTAGGAACATGAGCCTCCGATTTCCTCCCCCCTCAAATCAGAAAGGGGTGCACACGCGCAAAGTGCGTCACGGTGCAACAGTTGCATCACGCTCTTTTCATCACGAAATGTTGTGGGGAAGGCCTACGCAAAGCGCGCATGAAGTTTCACGATAATAAATATTTTGTTGTTAATTTTCGAAATTAACTGTCCTTTAGGAAGAATACATTCAGCACAACTATAAAACTTTTGTACACGACGTAAACCTTGCACTGAGTCAGAAGAAGCAGACGTGTATTTATGCCAATAATTTCCGCGTTAGAAAATTCCTTTAAAAGGTAAATGAATTTCTTTAATATCATCACAAATATGCAATGCACAGAGCCAACAGTGTTTTGCATTGAACATTGCACTTGTGGGCAAACACTCAAAATATATTGGGCGGTTGTTGATTGGGATAGATCCCGAGCACTTCCCCCCTCCGTCGCAAGCGATCCCGCATTACTAATGTAAGCCTAATGGAATAAGCGGCTAGAAAGCTCTGTGCTATTAGGCCATCGATTATTCCGGTCGGCTGCCTCCGGCCCGTGTACAGCGCGCGATATAGTTGTGCTGCTCATGTCCCGTGTGGAACACAGCCGTGCGCGAGAAAAGGTCGGTCATTGTCGTGTTACACCGCCCCGACGAATTAACACGAGCCTGCTACACATTCACGCTTTCGGCCACGAAATTGTTCGCAACACAATAAAGTTAAGCTTTTTTTCGTCAGCTGGGAACATACTATTTTCAAAATTTATGACATTATTATATGTCGGCAAAAAGATTAGCAATTTTCGCCGTGTTGTGTTCCAGGGTTGTTCATTCTGCGTCAAGTAGAATTCACTGTTATTACAGACTGACCGTATTTTCATACTTTGGCGCACTTTCTCGTTTGATATTTGGTTGATAATTTTACTTAATCGCTACCTTTCATGATGTTGCAAAATTAAGGGTTCAGGAGAAAATGTTAACATAAGTCTTTATCTATTTAAGTGATCTACTGACTTATTCAGGAAGATAACTTCAGACTTTAATTCTGCGTGGAAAAGGTTGACTATCATTGCAAGTCACTCTGTTCAGTTGTAAAAATCCTTGTTAATGTCGGAGAGTATGTGAGGGCTGCAAGCTACTCTTCCAATTCTATACCATTTAAAATTTAAGTCATTCTCATACGTAATACCTTGATTTCATCTCATAAAACAGTTACACCTGCCATACTAAATACTTAATAATATGATCTCACAAATAGTGTTTTATAATAAAAGAAAAAGCATAAAATTATGCGTTATTTATTTGCGGCGTTGTTCATTGACAAAAAAAGAAAGAACCTTCTCAATAAAAAAAAATTGAATCTCTTGATTAGAATTACAAGTACCGGCAACATTCTACTTGAAAATACCAACATTTTAAAGAATTTTTAATAACCTAGATTTTTAAGTTAGACAATCAGTTAGGTAAATGTTTAGTTAATAGATTTTAAAACTATTATTTAACTAGAGGAATTTTTATTGTATGTACGCAGTGATATTGATAATTGTATACGAATATTTAATGTGTAAAATACGGCCGTCGATCGTAATGTTAAACATCTCCCTTATCCTTTCTTACAACGAGATGCTCCAAACACGATACACGAGTAGTTTTTAGGTTTTTGGTCTCTCTGATTTTCTCCCTAACACCACCTTCCTTTGACCCTCCGAAATGAAAGATGGCATAATCCCTGCGGTGAAAGAAACACAAAACCTTCTGATCTTCGGACTTATCTGAAGTCTGAAAAAATCTCTCAGTACGAGGTGCATTGCGAGTGGCGGTTCGTTCAACTACGAAAGCCCGCGCCCGGTGACCTCCGATGCGCCGTCTCGACGCTCCGAGAGCAGATGATGAATGGCCGCTTGCAAGTGCCGGCGCCGCTCTCCCCGGCGACAGCGGCGTCGCGACGGCGCGGCGGAGTCGCTGGCCGCCTTGGCTCAAGCGACCACGATGACGACGTCAATAAAGGCGATGGAGCTGACGGCGGCGGGAGAGGAGAGGCGGAGGAAAAGGAGATGTAGGAGGATGAGCAGGCGGCGAAGGAGGAGGCAGAGGAGGATGACAAAGCGAAGAAAAGACGGAGGGGGTGGAGGAGGAGGAGGAGCAGACCGGGGACAAGGTGGGAGTAGATGAGGGCAGAGAGAAGTCGGCGGCGGCGGCAGCGGCGGAGGAGAAGGTGGAGGAGAAAAAGGCGTAGGAGGAAAAGGCGGAATAGGAGAAGATAAATTTGGAAGAGAATGGAGGCAGAGGAGGCGGAGGAGGAGGAGGCGGAGGAGGCGGAGGAGGCGGAGGAGGAGGCGGAGGAGGAGGCGGAGGAGGAGGCGGTGGATGTATAGGAGGATGACAACTGCTGTGATGGCTGCGGTGGCGGTAGCGACCGAGACAGCAGAAGTGGGAGCGATCGTAGAAGCGCCGGCGGCGAGGGCAGGAAGCTCTCAAGTACTGACATCTCCGCAGTGTATGCAGCGGCTGTGAATTGCATTTTACGACGCATCAGCTTCTTGTGCGGCTTTCCATTCCCTCATCAGCATGGGTTGCTGCTCTTAAGTCACAAAGCTGTCATCTCGAGATTTAAAAAAGAACGCGCTGGAGTGGTGCAGGAACAGTGCACATTCTGAGAAGTGTACATTACTGTGGAGTTTCGGTGCGATCGTTAAAAATAAGAAACTCCGTACAATGTCGAACAGCTCTGTTTTAAGGAATACTATTAATGATTACAAACTGCTAAGTACAAAAAAAGTTGTCATTGGATCTACACCGTAACGTTAGTCACCAAACAGTTCAAGACGCAACGTTTTCAGATATTAAAATAATGTTTTCATTTTATGATTGAATACTAGAGTTTACGGGCGCGTCAACCTCTAAAATCGTCAGTCCCGTAAGTGTAGTGCACGTTTTTTGGTCGTAAAGTGACTGTGGTCTTGCCCCGCTGGATGGTGATATATGAGGCGCCAACTCAATGTCAGCTAGCGGGGTTTCCCCAACTAGGCATCTCCCACCAGCGCGGCACCGCCCCAACGGGGACAAGCTCTAAGCTCACGACCAGTCTTCCGGCATGTGAGGAAGTGAAGTTCACGTAAATGTGTGTAATGGGTGAGGATAGGGCGAGGAATGGGAAGGAAAGATCGCGTGTGATCCGTAGCCCGTTTGGTACGGTATTTCTCCGGCGTTCCCTTAGTGTTGATCGGAGAAACCACGGAAAACTATCGATCAGAGCAGCCGGCCGCTAGAATTCCCCTCCAGACAGCGACTGAACTCGGCCTATCTTTAATGTTAGTATTGAAAACCCTGTCACAATCGGGACTCGAACTCCAGGACCTCTCAATCAGCGGCACTGCAGTGACATCAGTTCATACCCTGAGTCACCTCTCTCGATGTTCTCCACAGGGTCCGACTCTTTTAGCAACTTTTCTAGTGGGTTATTTATTTCCAGCTTACAAGACTTCAAAAATATCATTGAAATAATTATTGCGGATTTTACAGAAGTCGAGCATCGAAATGTCTCTGCACACCTCCGGAAAAGCGGCGTGCTTCCGCTGGTCGTGTTTTCCGCCGCCAGATGGCGGGCAGCCCGTGCGAGATCCTCGCCCCCATGCTGCTCCCATAATGCGACGAAAATTGAGAGATCATTTCCCTCTCCGCGGGACCTCGCAGGGATCATCCCGCGCCCAGAGCTAATTTATTTCCAGAACCTTCCAGCTCTTTCCAGGAGGCTCACGGAGAAATCTTCTGGGTTGATCCCGCATTTTGACGCCGCGCCGCGCGTGTGCACAAAATGGCCCCTAATAAGAACAGGTCTTTTACTCAGAGGACAGAGAATGGCGGGAAAATCCATCTGGGGTGGAGTGAACATTAATGAGAGAGGAATTTACGTGTACGACTGTGGTTTAGCTGGTTCGTGAAGCCTTGCAGGGCGGGTGATGGAGTGAAAATTTGTCACAGAGCGGTGAGAGCATCAAAAGGAATCTACGCGCGCTGTCTGCGGCGACGGACTCATAAGGGAAGATTCAATAAAGGATTAATGAAATTGCATAAGTTTAATGTTTAAAAAACACTATATTTATTTCCAAAGGCCATAAACAGTTGATAATCCCTCGCAAAATAAACAGTTGATGCTTTTCCTACCGTCTAAATTATATGGTAATACGAACATGACAACATTCATTATTTTCAGCATAAGTCGCAAAGAAAAGTTTTGTTATGAAAAAAAGCTCAAATTCGCGTATTTTCACAAACACTCGAACGACATTCTTTCAAAAACGGCGTCAAAGTTTTTCTTTAACGTTTTTGTACCGTTCTTTACCAACTGAATAACACGAAATAAACGCCAGTTAGATGTTCTCTGTTCATGTTTCAAAAGTTTACAAATTACAGAAAACATTAATCATATTCTGAAACAAGCGATATTTTCTTTAAACCGACTGCAGATTTTTCAATGCAAATGAGCATGAACAATCATGTTTTGCTCTTCTCTTAAATTCTTAAAGTCATAATTTAATTCTACAATTAAGATATTGAAAAACTTAGAAAATGAGAAACACTTAATCACTGATAGTCAGCAGCTGGAAAGTAGGTGAGCAAAACCGAAAAGCTAGCTTACACTAAAGAAATTTAGAAAACTAACTAGTACGAGAAATTCTATAACACTGCTAGTTATTTTAAATTTCTTATAATAATAGAGTGAAATACCATTATAAAAATGGCATAGGTCCTGTTTTCATGGTTACCACAGTATTTTCGAAAACTGACAAAATCTGAAATTTGTTTGTCGTCTTTCTACAACTACATTTTGCAGATGAACTTTTTTCTTCTAATAAACTTTGTTTTCACAATTATTTCTTTAAAAACTGCCATTTACATGTTTTTTTAAATAGTAGTCGTTTTTGTGCAATTTTGAATGAAATAGAAACAATATTAAAAATAAGAATTTCTCATAAATGGCTCCAAATGTTTACTTTCTCTCTCACTACATATGTAGTACAGCGAAAGTTATTTAATTCCGAGGCATAAAGGGCGATTTTTACACAAAATTCTGATTGTTAGATCCGTGCTACCAAAAAAGTAGACAATTTCGACATATTAAATTACTTTCTCTAACATGTTGTACAGCTAGAATTCACATTGTGTGTGCTCTCAATACAGGCAAATTGGTTTACAGAAAAGCGTCTATTCATCCGTCTCTTGAAAATCGAAAAGCTACCACGAACTAAAAAGATTATTAATAAATCTAGCTAGTAAGAAAAAATATATCCCATTCTGTAGCACCACTAATTTTGAGAGAAAATTATCAAAGATATCAAATCGATGTCTTAATTACAGATGTTTGCCTGTAGAAGAATTCTTACATTCTTACATTCCTGTGTAGTAGAAGAATTCTACACTACACATGAATGTGATTCGAGTTCTGGATGAGTGGTAATATTATGAAGTAAAAAATGGAAAGCTCTTGAAACACATATTTTATTGAGTAAGCAGTAAATAAATTATTTAAAAGATGGATCATAATCAATTTCCGTTTCCTTCCTGGTAGTCACCGCCCAATACATTTAATAACAAATTATAATTTCTTGTAATTCTTAAGTGAGTACTTGTCGTACAGGCAGTATTAGTAACTAAACATATCTCAGACCACATTATGACAAACGTACCTCCTCTTCAAATTATATCACTTCTTTTCGTAGTAAAATTATAAAAATCATATATATTGAAATAAATATTTACCGAGATTAAAATAACCGTACAATATTATTGTAATTTATGTATAAAGATACTGATGAAATAATTGTTATTCAGAATATAAGCTTGATTTAACTGGTCGTCACACAATAGCACAACCTTTCTTGCATAATCTGTGACTTTTTTAATTTTTGAAAATTCATAGACTTTGACGAAAAATAGTGTTCTATTTCTATAAGTATTCTTTGCTCTATTCAAGAAAAAATAAATAAAAAATTTGAAGATTGGGAAAATATTTGTGTGTAAATTGCCTATTTTTCGTTCAAAATTACGTAAAAACTAAAAATATTATCGCATAATCTTTCTTTAAACATCGCATCGCGACTTTCTTTAATCATCAACTTTCATCAATTTCATAGGGTTACTATTTTGGTCAAATAGATCAGGTAATATCATTTTTGGAGGGAATCGTCAGATGGACAGACAATCAGTCGATTTGCCATAAACCAATTTTTTTATATCAAGGATTCACAAAACGTGGATTCCGACAGCAAAATTTTCTATATGCTACATTAAATAGCATACACTTCCCACTTAAAAGTCGTGGTAACTGGGTAATTCCTAGGCATTTTAGGATCCAATGGGTTCCCTTGACTTCCCCACAGGACATTGAAGTTTCTTTTCTGCATTTACTACCAGCAATGCTAAATTGCTCCATCGCAATTTACAAATCATGTGTAAAGTTTAATAGAGCTTCTGAGAGCAATTAACGAGATAGTCAGTAGATCGCCTCGAGACGCAATCCCCAGAGTCTTGAGGGCACTGACGGTAAATTTTGGTATAGCCCCAGAGGTTCCAACCACCACTGGCAGGATTCTGGCGGTTGCTACTCCTTGAAGTTGGGCTGCAAGGGGTATGACTGGTTGGAATTTTACCACCTTTTCCTCCCCTGCTTTCAGAAGGCTAGACCCATCCTCATGGCGGACAGTCACATCGACCACGTGGACCCCTTCCCGGCTTTTTATTACCAGGTCAGGTTTGAGTCTAACCCCTTCGGAAACGGAGAAAGTGGCTTCCGTGGACACCACCATGTCCGATTTCCGGAGCATCTTCCCTTCTATGGAGTTTTTGATCTTGTCATGGCACTTTATTCTTGCTGGCTTCGTAAAAATGCACTGACTGAGGATGTGATTCATGGTTTCTATAGCTCTATTGCACTCCCTGCAGTAAGCAGCCTCTCTGGGCCTTCATCTATACCAAGAGTAGTTTTATTGGCAGCGGTATTTGATCTCAATTTGAGTGTAGTGATAAAGAGACCAGGTTTCAGAAGACGATAATCCTTCAAAAAGGATTTCCAATCGGATAGTTTATATGTGCCCTAACCGCTCTCCCTTGAGATCCCAGCTTCTCCCAGGCGGATACCTCGTCATCGGCGCATTTCTTAAATCTTGTTTATGTTAGAGGAAGTATTTTACTACAAGCAGAACCAGATTTTTTCACTTTTACTTTTTCGGTCCCAGGGATTTTCAATATGATTTTATCTAAGGAAAAACTTCACTTTCCACTGCAGAATTACAAAACCGTTTCTTCACTATGTAAATGTCTACTATGGAAAGCAAGTAGAAACCTGAGACAATAACCATATCCTGTTGTCAGAAATAATAGGAATATTCTAACAATATCTTGTTACTGTGGATATCATACCATAGAATTAGCGTTACTATTTTAGTGTCCGGCGTTAGAGAATTCCGTTTAGAGCATCTAAAAACTATTTCCAAAAGTCCATTATTTACTACCATTTTAAAATTTAAGGTAAATTATAGAGAGAGAGAGATTATGTATAGAGAGAGAGAGTAGTATGAAAATAATTTGTATAAATAACGGTATATTTCCCAAAATGTAATGAATTTTAGATGAATCTATATACCTTAGTTACATGTATATTTAGAACTTTATTAATCCAACATTCGATAATCGATACAAATCAACTAACGACAGTTACGGTTCTCTGCATTTGTTCCGAAATGAAATGAATGTGAATAATTGAACGGTATGAACAAATGAGTACTGACTCAAAATATTAAGAATACGTGAAATTAAGAAAAAATACACTTTAAGAATGTAAATGATCACTAACTGCAACCAAAATGAACTTCGAGTGCATTCAAGATTTGCAGCATAAATTCATATTCATTGAAATAAAAGACCTAAATAAATTAAATCCTCTCAAATATTTGAAGTGAAAGGGTCAATGTGCTGGGTATAATGTGCGTAATGTTAATCTCTCTTTGCGAAAGAATGGAAAACGTTTTAGAAGTATTTTATGTGCACAAGTGATTAGTGTTGATACATTTTTGCAACGAAGAACAATTTATTTATGCATAATCATGACGTTATAATTTTACACACAGTGGAGGTAAATTTGTTAGATTTGTTAGATTTAAATTCAACCTCAATTTCAATCACTAAACAAACCATCGTATTTACCATAACATGTTGAATATTATAGCAAAATATGATTAAGCAAAGCAGAAATTATTCACTTGACTTTTTTGTTCACAGGATGGCATTAAACGGCACAGGTGATTATTCTGAAGCCGTCGGACTCCCAGTAAGTATTAAATAATTTGTTCACAAAAGTCCACTGAAACAAACTTGAAAACGTACATGACTGTGAAGTATTTTAAACTACGTGATATTTATAATGTAGATCAAACAAAATATATCCCTTAATAAATAATTCCCCAAGGTTCAAGGAAAACCAAGGTCCAATACATTAAGTCTGTACTAACTTCTACTTCCAGATAATTCTTAAAATTATTTCGAAAAGCTACGGAAAATATTTTAAAAGGTTTATTATTTGTTTGACTACAATATATTTGTTATTTGTTTCCACATTTCATTATCAATGAAATGCTACTGCATAATTCATCTATCTTCGTAATTTAATTAACAATCATATTTTATGTAGATTTGTAACCTTAACATACATTACATATACTGAGAGATTGCACAAAAGAATAACAATAGTTAAAAGACACTAAATCCATAACTTCTCTAACAACGGTCATCTTTTCGTCACACAACTAACATGCATTTACAAATTTAATGTCTCTACATCAATCACAATGAAATCCGAGCGAAAAGGGAAAACAATTCTAAATTTGTATAACTACGACATGTCATAAAGTACCTACCATGTTCTTATCTAAATGTTTTTTTACTAATGATTCACTATTTGCAAAACAAGTGATCGCACATACAGAAAATGTAATAAACGAAACATTAAACGTTTTTCAATTGAATTAACAAACTTTAAAAGTTTCGTTTTCTACTTTTCCTAAATGTGCGTCCACTCGTCTCACAAAATCAATACTTTGTTTATAAACTGCAATCAAAACTCGAAGAGTGAAAAGAAGCGCTTTAAGAAGCGCCTTCCAAAAAATTGTACTTTCATAATTTTCAAAAAATCTGGGATTTCAATGTACATAAGATCAGAATCATGTGAGCAGTATCACTCTTAAGCGATCTTTATGCTATCCAAGAACAAAGTTTGATCCAAGAATGTGTTGCCTTTTTTTTAGAAAACTTTCAATTTTTTTTAGACTTTATGTAGAGTACTGTCAAAAATCAAAATATCCATTTGAAACTTTCAAAGTCTCACGTTCTTTCAGATCGAGCGCGGAATATCAATTTTAAAGAAAATCGACTGAACGGTTTAGGCGGCAGCGTTGACCACAGGCAGGCAGGCAGATATACAGACATACATGCAGACAACATATGTCTTGCCGTCAATTGATGTTTGGGTTTCAAAATGCCACAAAACATGGATTCTGGCTACACCACGTGTTGGAGATTTTTTTCTACATTTAGCGGCAGGATATTTTTCGTTATCAGCGTCAGTCAATAGGAGTTTTTGCGCCATTGCACATGTATCTCGCGAGTGGCGTGGGGTGGGGTTGCAGATTTATTGGAGCGCGTGGCTGGTGGGGGCGTCGGAGCAGCGGCGGCGCGGCAACTACCGGCGCAAGGCCAAGGGCATCCTCACGCAGCACCTCACGCCGGTGGGTTCCCTGATTCCGGGCACGGCTACTGCTCGGGTCATTAGTACTGCAAGTGTAGTGCGGGTCTTTGCTCGTGTGGGGGATGAGATCTTTCTCCCACGACACAGCGAGATCCGGCTCAGACTCATCGACTAGCGGGGGTTTCCCCAACCAGGTATCTCCCTCCAGCGGGGCACCGCCCCAGCCTGGACAAGCACTTAGCTCCTGACGGATCTCCTAGCATGTATGGTAGTGTAGTGCATGTTAGTGTGAGTGTGTATGGTGTGAGGATAGAACAAGGAAGAGGTAGGGACGATCGCGCGCTGTCCGTGGCCCGTTTTTTAGAATACTGCTCCGGCATTTGCCTGGTATTGTTGGGAGAAACCACGGAAAATTACCGACCAGAGCAGCCGGCCACTAGAATTCTCCAGATAGCTTTTGAATTCGACCTAGCTATGTAGCTAGCATCGAAAATCCTTTCACTATCGGAACTCTCGTCACAGCTGAAATTCCCGTAGAATTCCCGTTGAACCTCATGTGAAATTTGTTACGACAAAAGGAGTTTGCCTGCTTCACAAGATCTAGTCCAACCCCTGTGACGCATCCTAAACCTTACCCCTATCCTTTCCCTCCCCCTTCCAAATCTGGCCGATGTGTACATGACGCAGGACGCATGCAAGACGCGAGAGCGAACACTATTGGTCAGCGATTCCCTGACTTGGCTATAAATGACGTGACTTAACACAGCAGCCCCTATCATTAACTATTACACCAGTTAACAGTAACATCTTTTAAGCGAATGGAAAATTTCATAACCCACACTGCAATATTTCACGAAAAAATCTTCTGATATTTACTTCATCTGTCGTTTTCTAGATTTCATTGCACCAGTAATGATGTAGCAATACACCTTCTTTGTTTTTTACTGTAGCTATCTGTTATTTTCGGTGTGCAATAACATGATGAAGCTCTTTAGAAATGAGAGCTTTTTTTACAAGCTATACGATCTTGAAATCATCCGAAAATAAACCTCAAAAATTTTATTTTTCCTGGTTTTGAACATGCGTTTGAATACTGACTTTAATGGTAAAACCATTTTTTCAGAGTTATTCAATATAAAATATATTGATCCCACTTTTTTACAAACCACACTCGTAGATGTACCACATACTAAAAATCCTTTAAGGTGGAGATGGTCTCTCGAGACGAAAGGAAAGCATCTCTTACCAATTCTCGCCTTCTCTCCGCTCCTCTTATAATAGATCAATCAATCAAGGAGATCGTGGGCGGTGGGAGAGCCATTTGCAACAGTCAACCGACGCCACATCGTTGGCGCCCTAAGCATGTGGGGTGCGCTTCCTGGAAGAGCTTCAACTGCCACTCAGCGCTTTAGCGACACTGCGCTGAAAGTCGCAAGCAGAGTTAAAGGGGGTTGCCTGGCGGCGGCGATAGTTATGGAGGGAACCAAAGCAGAAGTTGGTGATCCAAATTTCAGGGCCAATGCGGGGGAAAGTATTTTTCAAGGCGGTTGATTAGCAGCACAGAAAAGACTGATGTTGATTGAGTGATCATTGATGTACAGTTATGAAGTTTGACGGGGCAGGGGGGCGGGTCGCCCCGGGTGTCACCCTTTTAGGGGTGACAGTCTTTAACTAATTATAAATGACATTTTCAATTATTTTTTATTTTTAATAATATATAAAATATTTAGTAATAGGTATTTTTATATTTAGTTTATGGGGGTTGATACCAGTAGTTTTTGCCCCGGTGACACCAACGGAAACTACGCCACAAGAAATCCATAGCATAAGATTCATGTATTCATTTTGTACTTTTGTCTGACGTTGCCGGCTAGCTAACGGTGTTCTTACGCCTGGTCCTAGTTTAATTAGTATGTAATAATAGTAAGAAATAGTAAGAGAAACGTAAGGCCAGCATGTCATATTTCCTTCACGGCATCTACCAAACGCCCGCCTGCCTGAACTTTTCTTCTTCACAAACGTATAGAAACTGAGACGAATTTATTTCAACGCTACAGCTCTAGTTTTGCTCCTATCAGGAATCGTACGAAATCGTGCCAGGTAAAGCTAGCATTACATTCATACTTACAGGAATATGCTTTATTTACATCGAAAATACTGAATAGTAGACGTTTTATACAAAAATTTAACTGGGATTAAGAGATTTGTTATCACAGTGACAATTTATTTTGCGAATAGGAAAGGTTGAATTTGAGGCCGACAGGCCAAATGGGGCAATCCTACGAGCAAAATAAAATCACTTTTACCACGTGTGTTTATTTTTTAAACAGCATTTCTGACTTGCATTTTTTTCATTTAAGTATACAAATTATTTAGTTGTGCGCTATGTTACGTTAACGTCAAGATCTGATAAAAGTGTTTTGTTTGCTTCGTTGTAGTCACACTATTTTTTCTGAACATTTGACCATCGACTCACTTTTAGCACTATTACTAAAAATTAAATTTTTATCATGTTATGCATGCACTAAAGGAATTTGAACAAGCGACCCTGTACTCTCCAATTGAAACAGTGTTCCTTCAAGGTGACGAGCTGGTAGGCGACGTACATTGTCATCCAATCGCGAGCTTCGTCTCAACATACATTTTTGGTATTAGAGCTGCCGGGTTGAATGACTTTCACCTCGTTATTTCGAAGGGACGCGCTGTTCTAATCGAAGTATAATATAATTATTTATACAGCAAGGCCACTTTAAGAGGTCTAATGATTTAGGGGCAACAAAAAGCCCAAGAACCAATTAACACCCGTGGATACATGATTTTATTTTTTACGTAGTTTTATTTATTCATATTTATTTATTTACTAATTAACGAGTTGTTCACTTGGCATTTAGTATTTGCTTTCGTAAGATAACATGCAGCAACATTCAACTGTTTTGATATTTCCCTCGTCACCACGGTCCTCTCGATCAAGGTAAGTTATGTAGTGGATAACGAGCGCCGTATCGAAGACAATAGCATATCAGTAAATAACAAATGATGATAGCGCGTTGAGAACGCAAACGCGCGTGCGCGTGCGCAGGCGCAGGGCTTCAAGGGCGCGCTGCTGGAGGCGCTGGCGGGCCTCGCCGCGCCCCCCAGGGCCCTGGTCTTCCGGTGGCGGCCGCTGGCGCACGGCGCGCCCCTGCGCTACCTGGCCTTCAGCAACGTCTTCGGCAAAATGAACGCGTGACCCTCCGCACACGACTCCAACGACACGGCGCGGCGCGGCGGGCTTTTGCCCATTTTTATATTTAATAAAGAGTGTGGTGTTTTTCATTTTTTTTATTTTAATCTACGGCTCAGTATTGTGTACATTTTCGGATATTTCACTCATCCAATGATGTACGTGTACAGATGGTGAGGTCACATGTTCAGAAGAAAAGACTGCCATCATTCGCTCAAAGGAACAGGAAAACTGTTTGAAATAATTGAAGTAATCTTTGTCAACATATATTTACTTTGAGAGCCGGCTTTCAACGGTTTTGTCATCACCATCAGTCTCGCTTTATAAGGCGAGGAGTCAGTGGGATAAACAGTATTTCCACAATTCAAGGAAACTGGACGAAAAATCTAACACAGATGAGAATAATTGACTCATAAGCTGAGGTATAATGCTTGCTTCAGACTTATTCAGATGGATAGAACTACACAGTCAAAATGGTAACCAATACATTAAACATCATTGTTAATTTCCTGTGTCTAATAATCTGTGTAGAAACAGTTATTCAATAGAAAATATTGTACTTGAAAATTAAACTTGTGTATCGATTTTAGTCGTTTGATGTCATCTGCCAATGTGTTAGAAACTAATGTATGTGCATTGTATAGGAATATTGTTAAGCGTATGTTTGAGAAACGTAAACGAATGCATCTGGTCTGAACATTTTTGCTTAAATGCATTTTCGTCCAGAGTTGTTCGGAAAGTTGCAAGTATTCAAATGCACGCATTAGAACGAATTCATATTTGAACCTTCACAACCACACACTGCCACACAAATACTACGCATACTTGCACCAGCTGCGGTAAACATATGCGCCCACAAGTTTGCGTTGCGTGCTTCCTAGACGGCACGCAGTCGGCACACACGCACATATGCGTATCCACAGACCCAAGCAGAGGTTTGCGCACACACACGCCAACATACATCCACAGAATATACGTATATTAGAGCTACCCAAAATAGTGTGCAAAAATCACAAGTATTTTCGATTAGGTATTACGCACAAGTTGAGTTCTATTCCTTATTATAAATAACATAGTTATGATATTCTGAATAAAACTAAAAAATATCTTTATATGCTAAATATAGATTCAATCTTTTAAAAATATTTACAGAAGATTGCAATATTGTATTGTCTTCAATTCACCCCCCAAAAAACGATTTATTTTTAATGTTTAACAGCACTAATTCAACTTCTTTCACCACTCGAACAATTTGAATTTGAAACGTGAATAAAGCCAACACATACTCAAATATTCGACTCTAAGGTGAACAATGTGCCTTGCGGTATAGTGTCAGAAGTGGAACTGGAACAGCTTGGAGGAATATAGGACACTAAGGACTGATTCCGGCAACCTTATCGTGAAAGTTGGTGATGTCGTAACGACGCAATCTATCTTACAAGGTAGTCCACCACTTAATTTACATGTATTACGTGATGTAAAAAAGATAAAGTAGAAAGACTATTCATGTAATAACAGGATTGCAATATCCAGCTCATAATGTAAAGCGAAATTTCAAATAGCATTGTCAGAAGAAACTACTGAAATTTACCTGTCATCCTCCTAGTAAAATATTGATATAGACCGTTTGTTTGATTGTTTGTTTGTTTGTTTGAAGAAAATAATACTAGTTGTATAGGACTCAGAAATTCAATTTTCGTAAAACAGAACCACTATTTTGTAATAATTAATATAACTTTTCATATGACATAATTTGAGAATACTGATTGTTACAAATGTCAAGTAGCATTGTTTCATTGCAACCTATCAATTGTTTTACTCACGTCGAGAAATAGTGAAGCAGATTCATCCACATTTTTCTTCGTCCAGTACACTTTCATTGCACTCTCACTCTCTTTCGTAAATGGTCACAGAGCAACGAGATTGCTCTACAGACATCGTCCTTCAAAGAATCCACCTTTAGTAGCGCACGTAGAGAGCACATTCACAGCCAGTACGAAACGGGGAGAGTGCATCTCACTTCTTGTTTATCGCTGAGCTCTACGGAGTCCACAAAAGACCAGAGAGCTTCGCGCACTTGACCTGGCGACCAACAGAAGAGGGAGGCACGTGCAGCGGTCGAGTCAAGAGGTTGCAACAGTCAAAAGACTAGTACGAGTGAACGAGGTGCGCTAGTGGAAACCATACTAATTTTACTCTTTTGAGTACTTGACGTCAAGACTGGCACCTACCGCACCGGCGAGAGATAGAGGCGAAAGTGAAAATTCATTATCAAAATGAGAACTTCGGTGACACACATTAGTTGGAAGTTCTAAGGTAAGGAAACTCTACCGAAGAGAGTACTAAAAGTGATTACCGTCACAACCGGTTTAGCTGTTTTATTTCAGTATTATTTGAAACTCTCCGCAGTTCAACCAACACCTAAAAGCATAAAGTTCGAAAAGCATTTCCGCATTCTCGCTTCTCTGGCCCGAACGAACCTGCGTTTCAGAGAATCCTACTCAGAGTTCAAATGTGGTCGTCCAGGCTTAACGACAGACCCGGACGTTCCGACAGCGCTCGCCGAAAACTTCACCCGTCGCCGGCGAATGACCAGCTCATCCGCGCGCCGGTCCCCTGAAAGCCAACATTCGCGCAAAATCAGCGCCGTTGCGGCTTCCCGCGCCCCAAAGCGGCCGCGTTTTTGTGCCGCGCGCCCACCGCGCGCGCGCCGCCTCAAAAGCCCCCCCCCCCCCCCCCCCCGCCCACCTCCGTCAAAGCGGCGACCGGCGCTGCGCGGCGCGGCGTGGCTTTGTTTCGCTCATGTCGAAATCCCCGGCGTAGGCTCGTCGAGGTATTCAAATGCGGGGCGCCCCCGCCGCAACCGTCGCCGGCGCCGGCGCTTTTGCCTCGCCCGTCGCCCTTTCGCCGCCACCGTTAAGGTAGACGTCGCACGCTGTGACTCGCAACAACTGCCACCGTCGCCGGCAGCATCGCTCCTGCCGTGCCCTCGACGCCATTAGCAACGTCATATATGCACATCAACGAAAGCCATTGCCAGAACAAACAGTGTCGCCAATCCAAATACGTCGTGGTGCTTTCGCCCGCCCGTCACCGCCTCCGCTGCTTTGGCCGCCGAAGCGCCGCCCGCCGGTTGGGGGGCCCTCTCCGCCCTCTGGGCGGCCTGCGCTCGGCGAGAAGCGCGCGCTCGCGCCGACATCAAAGCGGCGCGAAGCCCTCCACGCGCGCCAAGACTGCGCGGCGCTGAGCGAAGCGGGCCGCGGGGCGGGGCGGGCGCGGATAGAAGGGGTGGGCCGGTGACAGGTGCGGCGAGCCAGGCATAAATAGGGCGCGCAGAGAATAGCTGGGCGGGACGGAGGTAGATGGGAGGGACGGGGATAGGTGGGTGGAGCGGGAATACGCCAGGTTGGGCGGGGATAGTTGTGGCAGAGGGGGGTAGGGATGACGAGAAGAGTTGGGAGAGAGAGGTGGAGAGGTGGGCGGGGCGGGGAGAGGTGGGCGGGGCTGGGAGAGGTAAAAAGGTGGAGATATCCGGGGTAGGGCAGAGATATGTAGGGCGGAGCTGGAAAAGGTGGGCAGGGAGGGAAGAGGTGGGCGTGGCGGGGGCGAGGCGGGAAAGACAAAGCAAATCGGACGAGTAAACATGCAAAGCAGGGCAAGGCGGAGAGATGCAATGAAAAGCTAGACGGGAAGAGGCTAGAAGGAACCGAAAGAGATGGGGGAGGATGGGAGAGGTGCGGGAGGGTGGGAAGTAGGGGGTTGGCGGGAAAAGTCGTGGTGAGACGGAAAGAGATGGTAAGGGATGGGAAGAAGTGGAGAGAAACCAGAAGAGGCGGAGTGGGAGACAAAGACGTATTCGCAGAGTACGGCGCAACGAAGGCGACACTCCACCAGCGGACGGGGAGCGAGTTGCGAAGTGATGGAGATACGCGGCCACTAACACCGTGCGAATGTGACGGGGTGACGAGAGTTGCTCCGCGAGAGGTGGGGAGGAGGGCGAGGAGCACCGAGGGTAGGTGCAGGGGTGGGGGCAAAGAAGAAAATGACGCTGAGAGGTTATAACGAGAGCGCCGAGGACGCAAAAGTGCGAGTTACATTTTCATCGACGCCTTGTAATCATGGGAACAGTGCGACAGTGCTATAAAACAATGTTTGGCAAAAAGAACATGTTTCAAATCAACATATTTTCTCATATGGGGTATCTAAAATAGTACTTGTTATTACACTATCACACTTGAGTATGACTTCAAACAATAGTGATTAATGAATGGTGATAAGGGATGTATCTTACCATTTTATAAAGATTATAGTAATATTGTTTGTTCGTTTTATTTTGTACCATTGATAAAGTTTTTTAAATTATGATTTAAGTATATCAGTGTTTATTCGTATTTCAATTCAATTTCTGACAGTATAATTGATGTTTTAGCGTGATTACCCGCTTGCTGCTGTGTAAATATTATTGATTGCATATATTCATATTTATGGATTTCTGTAATTTTAATGTATTTTCATTATTAGAGAATATTGACGTACTACTTGAGCTAAAGAGTATATCGTTAACATAAAGCCTGATGATGATCAATCTGTAAAACGTTTCAAATATTCACAAATAATTTCCTTTTTATCACATTTTGATTTCTTGGTGAAAAAAAACAGTAACATATGAAAGGGGAAGAGTTCCTCAGCGTTGATCCTATTATGGGCGTAACATCATGCTACCACGCTTAGAAGCGAGTTCTGGATAGCTTTTAAGCGTCCGGCACCGTCACGAGAGGACGTCTGTCTGTTCGGGCGGGTAGGCAGGACATCTCGAGGCCCGGCAGCGGCGCGGCAGGACATCCGCAAAACCCCGTGAGGCAGATCGGAGAGAATCACGCGGGCGAAGGCGCGGGCGCAAATCATGCCGTCCGCCCAGAGCCCGTGATGGAGGGGTCGCCCGCCGTGAGGCTACGGGTCGGCGATGGGGCGATCACCCACCCGCCTGCACGCCTCAACGCCCGCCCGCCCGCCCAAACACCCACAACCCCAAACGCACGAACTTCGAAACGCCCAAACCCCAGAACGCCGAAAAACCCCGAAGGCACAAACGCTCGAACGTCCAAACGCCCACCCGAATGCCCGTCCGAATGCCCACCCCCCAAATGTCTGTATACTCGAACGTCCACCCGCCGTCGCGAACGCCCGTCCACCCACCCTCGCGCGGGCTCTCATTCCAGCGTCCCTGGAGCAGGCGCTGTCTTCCGTGCCGCACGCAGGGACGGCCATCTATTAGGCGGCGGCCGCACTAAATCCGGGCGGGGCCGCGCCGGGCGTCTGGGCGGCCGTCACGAGCGGCGCGCGGACCATCAGTCTGCGCGCGAGGGAGCGCATGCGGGCGAACGCGGCGCTCGGCTTAGTTCTTCGGTGCCCCGCTGCGCGACCCGCGCCTTCGCTCGCTTCCAACACGCCCTGCGACCCAGGTGGCTCAGGGCACCAATTGATGTCTCGGCAGTGCTTCGGTGGGAGGTCCTAGGGATCTACTCACATTTTCGACACTAGTTACAAAACTAGGTCGAATTTATCCGGAGGGGAATTCTAGCGCCCGGCTGCTCTGATAGGTAGTTTTGCCGTGTTTTACCAATCAATATCAGACGAATGCCGGAGCAGAACCCTAACAAACGGGCCATGGACCGTCCGCAATCTTTCCTGCCATTTCTCTCTACCCTCACCCCTTACTTACTCACACATAACCTACGAGCGCTGCACCACACACATTCTTGTTGTGGATTCGACCCCGTGCTCAGTCTATTTAATAAACAGTCTTTAAACCTAGAAACCCATCTGAAACCCATCATTTTCTGATCTAGATCGTATCAAGTTTTAAATAATTTTACTATTAGATTACAATGAGATATGGTTAATCCGAGGCTGGTCGGTCAAGGTGCCTGATCAAGAAATTTGTCTTGGAATAAAAATATTCCGCAAGCCAGACCGGGGGAATTACACGCCTAGCTTTAGTCTATCATTTCACGCTTTTTATCAGTGCTATCGCATTTAATGCGCATTAAGTCCGCCTTGTCGCTGTCTCAGCAGTGACTCCGACCTGGATGTCCTAAGTTCGAGTTCCGACTGCACTGGATCTCACCCCACGGGGGAGGTACTCTGCCGTCACTCGGAACAAAACAAATCACCACACTCACTCACCACATCAGTTAATGTGCTCAGAAATGTCCATCGACCAATCAATCAATGATGTACACTTTAATGATAATTTGTTGATCCATTCTTGGTTTATCGAGTGTGAAGGCCAGGGAAGGCAACATTCATTTAGTGCTCACTCCACTTATCATTCAAGTCTCATGAATGGCATACGATGCACATCAGCAATGGCATGAAAGCACATTGAGGATATTACACTTCAGGTTAGTGATTGATGGCACTTGTTCGGCTTCTAGTTGATACACGACAACTAATGATATCATATTAAATTGCACTATGTTGAAATTAAAATTACCTTTAATGGATTATACACCCAAGGTAATGCCTATAGTGTTGATAGTTATTTGTAATATTTCAATATTTGAGTCTTTCGTTCATATGAAATAATTATTCAATTTATTACTATTACTATTATTAGTTACTATTTTTATTATTATTACATATTATTAACACGTTTTATGATTATTGTCTTTATTATTATTGTTACTATTATATTGCTATTCTAAGTTTCTAAATTAGACAAAAGAGTTTAGATGTAGATTAAAATCTACTCCAATCTACTGCAATCAGCTCTCTATGGAACAGGTCTATAGCACTCTACAATACTTGCGCAAAATATGAGCTGATACCAATAATGCGATAACTTCCACTTCTCAGTCTTTTGAATTACGACGGACTTTTCTGAAGTTCTAGCTTAGTATATTTTGCGAAACGAATTCCCAAACTCACGCATAACTGTCGATACGACGTATGTTTTACGTCGCACTTCCGTCTAATCTCGATTACTAAAGTTTTGTATTCAAGATTTTTCTCTGTGACCCTGATTACCACGTTCTGATTGCATTGCACAGCAACATCTACAAGTTGGCATGTTTTTTCTCCAGATTACGAATAACAATATCAGGTTTGTTCACTGTTTTCGTATTATCATTGATTGGTACAATAATGTATACAGTATATCAGACATCAGAGGTTTTAGTAGAAGTCCATACCTCTTGAAAGTGTTTTGAACTTGCAGGTCTACCGTAGAGATAAACTATATAACATAGCGTATCTTTTCTGTCTGTTCTAACATGGTTTCTGCCTGTCCTAAAAAGTTAGGTATCATTCAAGGAAAGTTTTAAGAAGGGATTTGTAATAACATATTCTGATCATGATATAACTTGCCTGTTACAGCTTTCTTCACAGTGTGACGTGCAACACTTACAAAGTCTCAATTTTAACTCTTCCAGTCATATTTAATGATCAGTCTCATAAATCGCTCGTTTTGATGACTGAACACAATTTTTTCCGTTTCAACTATTGCATTGTGTGATAGGGCATTGCATCGCATTATGTGAGGCATCGCATTGTGTGATAGAGCATCGCATTATGTTAGCATTCTCTCATCTTCGTGTTACACAGGGTAGGTACAGTAGCTCGCATATAGGCGACACAATGCATTACAAGTAGTTTTCTTTCTTCGGTCCATGGTTTGAATTAATTGCTCAGTTCAGTACACCCGTCCCAAGTTATACCTGGCTTCTGGAACTACTAAAGTACACCAACAGCGAAAAGGTTCGAGCTTATCAGCAGCAAAACTGCAAAACTAGTGTTACTCTTCTGTAATACGCATTGTAAAATTCTCTTCGTTATTGTGCAGTTCACGATATTGGCATAATTCTCAATGACTAGTAATTTGTGGATTTTGGGCTTCTGAAGTTCTTAAATTACAGGGCGCATAACAAATTTTAATAATCTTCATTGCTACATCTTTGCCTCAGTTCAAAATGACTATTACATATTAAAACAAGTGTAATCACATTTTGCGTAATTTCTGGTTGAAATTAATGAATCATATTCAGACATCCCATCAACTATGAGCCACAAGAATAATTTTCGGACAGGAATGAATCAAAAGGATATGCCAAATAATTAATGTTATTTTAATTATATTTTACCATTGAAAATCCCAATATTCATTTGATTTTACTTTATTCTGCAATTTGTATTCTCAATGTATTGATGTATTTTTTAACCGATTCGCAAACAATTGAACTTATACCAGTCAGGGTTATATGTATTTATATTAATTAACTTTGTTACACTTGCTGAAAATAAAATATTTTAATTTTAATTAAAAACTTACAGCTGACTGTATTCTGAAAACGACCTTTTTCCACGCAATTGGCAGAATTCCGCCGAATATGGGATCTCTGCACCACACTTAAAGGTCCAGTTTTTTCGTCATGTCAGAACGTTCGTATTATGAGTTAATAATGCATTTATAAATTACGAAAGAATTGAAGCCAGTGACATTCGTTATGTTGTTTACGACTTAATTTTTTCCGAGTATGTAAGTATCTTGAACTTAAAGAACGTTATGAACGCTATCTCCAGGACCAATAAATTAAACTTTCTTCGTCCTGACCAATAATTATTTGTCATATAATACGTTATCGAAAAAACTAAAAATTTAAATACCATAAATTTGTATGAACCATTTAACTTCAGTTTTATATTACCACCAAATGCTGCCTTAGAAAACAGTGGAGCAATTTTTGAGAGTTCATTGTTGAAGACGAAAATATAAGATAATGAAATATGGAATTATTTTGAATTTTTTCTTTGTTGAACATTAACATGGAACCATTATGTGGCTTTGTTTCATATATTTATTTACATTTTTTAATTTGACGTGAAAAGATGGAAACCAAACGTTTGTTCTTCTATTAGTAATGCTAATTTGAGGAAATTTTCATAGGTGTGAAAACGTATAGAGCATTTAGCATTGCATGTTCAGACAAGGAGTAACGTGTATTTCGTGTACAAAGAAACAAATTTATGGAATATTTCAATATTATAGTATTTAATAATTACTATTATATATTTTTCCATCTGTATTTCTCCGCCGGTGCCTCCACCGCCAAGGGGACGTATTATTTATTAAATTTCCATTATTTTACTTTCTCTCAGTACTTTCGCAAAATATTTAAAAGCTAAAATACGCATCGTGTATGTTCGTGAATACTCTGAATTAAATGTCTGAAATATATTATAACTTTAAATTTGAATAAAAAATATATTTTTAACACTTCCTTCATTTACGTGACATTTGTTAAGTATAAGAAAGGCAGAAATTGAGATATAACATTATATAACCATAACATTATACTATTGCGAGGAAATATGTTTATTACAGCAACACTAGTTTTCATCATCGATGCTGGTTCTTTTTCATTCATTATTGAAGAGGATTTTCTTAGTTTTATGTCTGCCTGTCTTTCTTAGAGCTTATTTATGCATCGATCGCAGCAACAGACGAGAGAATAACTTTACAAGAAATTAAGTAACTCGCCTGATTTCTAGGCAATTTGCCGAACATTTGTGTTAAGCGATTTGCTTTAGTAGGAGCCTCTTCTTACAGAAACAAATACAACAATCCACTGTAGACTGTCGCGAATTCTACGTACTTATGAAGACATATAACAAGATCAAATGATAACGCATTTAAAACTATCTTCAATTAAAATAAAAACAATTTTACGAAATGTAGTTGAGCTTTAAATTACATAGTATTTGAAATATACAGAGAGTCAAAACTGTATACTCGTACACACTTCATTCAAAAAAAATCTGTGTTATCATAACAAAGCAGAGTTTACACAAATAGAAAATGATGATCAGTAATCTGAGAACATTGAACAACGGACCAAACAACTTTTTCTATGAAGGTCCCATCCTCTTCCACCCTGCTCCGAAACCATTCTCCTTATTGCATTCTCCGATCAGGATAATTTTCATTTAATCCATGTAAACGTCTTGGGATGAAAACTTTAAGCTTTGCTGTTTTAATTATACGATGCTAGTTCTTCTAATGCCAGTCTCTCGTGAACATTGATTTATAGATTCCTGCTATCTATAGATTCCTGCTGAGTT